>OZ002740.1:309989395-310596791 GCA_963924295.1 Dioctria rufipes | reverse complement strand
GTTTGCCGTCGCCGTCGCAATTGTGCCTAGGCCTTAAGTGAACACGAATTGCTAGGATGATTTACTCTGTGGGGAAAATGGCATGATTGATTGTGGCTATACAATATGTATGTAGATATGGAGATGCCAGTAGGTACATGTCAACGTATACTGTACTCTAAGCAATGTAACAACTTAGTGCGAATAGTATAGACAAAGTTAACCTAATAATAAGTTAAGAAGCTGGTGAGATATCCGAGTGTTTTACATTTAAAATGCACACGGCAAGAAAAGGAAGGAAGAAAGAAAAAAAATCGAAAAAAAAATCAAACTCTCTTTAAAATATTTATGAATAAAGATAAAAAATGTGAAAGCGCAAGTTGCATGCACCGAAACAGAATGGCAAATGTTTCATTTTCGTAAATAAATGAGAAGGGGCGGAGTTTTCACGTTTTACTCTCATAAAATGCTCCCGCGCTTTTGTGAAAACCGGTTTTCATGAAATATTGATAATGTTAGGACACATGTTGTTGTTGTGAAATGACTAGAGAAGGACACATGTTGTTGCTGTAATCTTATGATATTTGAACAGCATGTGTTTCTGTTTACATTCGTTTTGCTATGAAGAGATTAAGTGGGAGAACTCATGCTGAATTCTCTGATATTTTCGGGAAAAATGAGAATTTCATTTGAGAGGAATTTTACATCTCCTTTCAGCATCTGGGCCAAAGCGAAATTTATCTTTTTCTTAAAAATGGGAAGTAGTGTGGCCCGAAGTACATTATTATGAATAGGTTGAAAGGATTTTGAGGGATTTAATAAGATTTTGTCGTTCGGGTAATTCTACGTTCTCTCGATTTTTGTTTTTAACTCGTTGTCTCAGTTGCACTACAGTAGTGCATAGACAAGTTCTTTTCCCCCATTCATGCAAAAGACGAAAGTATATGAAATTAGTTGTTTCATTCTAAAAAACACCAGAAATTTGCCCATTTTGCTCTACAGCTTCTTAACTTATTATTAGGTAAACTTTGGTATAGAGCTTACCATGTCTATATGACTGTGTTACAAGTTTAAATCTTGATATTCATTTTATTTGAACAATATTGTCGACTGCATGTATGCTGAAGGAAAAAGGTTCAGAAATTTTTAAGAAAAAATGTATGGCTTACTGCATTCATAAAAATGTTTATCTGGCCAGACACAACTTGTGGACCGTCTTAAGCCATCATTAATATTGTTACGTGC
Organism: Dioctria rufipes; assembly: GCA_963924295.1. Taxonomy (NCBI): domain Eukaryota; kingdom Metazoa; phylum Arthropoda; class Insecta; order Diptera; family Asilidae; genus Dioctria; species Dioctria rufipes. The sequence goes on along the minus strand of OZ002740.1, from coordinate 310,595,567 downwards.
AATAGAAAGAGACAACTGGTGACATCTACTGGCAATGGAAAAGTAAACGACTTTAGGTTCGGAGAATTGATTATGGTATCTGCAGGAAGGTTCAGGAATAGAATGAATAGAACAGTCAAGAAGCTTCTGGAAAATAGAACACTCGAGAATAATCTGGAGAGTTTCTAGGGTATAAATATAACAGTTGTCATAGCCAGAATAAGAGTCTTGTCTTAGACGTTGCAGTGTTAACAAGCGAAATTAATAAACGTGCGAAAGTGTTGTAATTAGATTGCGATAATTGAAAGTACAGTATTAGCGATAATTAGAGTTGAGTTGATTAATTGAAAGTTTGTGAATTTTGTATGATTAGAGTGAAATAAAGAACTTGTATAATAAGTATTTAATATTGTGTTTTAAATAACGAACCGAAAGGCCACGCTCGCAACAACTGGTGTCAGAAGTGGGATAAATTCGCGAAATAAAGTGGTGGCAATTGACTTTAAAATTCAAAGTGTGATTAATTTTGTGAAATTGTGTTAAATTTTGAAAGTTCTGGAAAATAATTTATATTCAACTTAAAGTGAATTACTAAAGTAATGGGGCGAAAATTCGAGGAGCTTCGAACGCAGGATTTGAAAGTGGAGTTAGGGAACCGGTCATTACAAACGACAGGTGCAAAGAAAGTTCTAGTCGAGCGACTCAGACAAGCTTTGATAGAGGAAGGAAAGAATCCTGAAACATTTGTTTTTGAAGATAACTTGGAAGAAACCGAAGTTGAAGAAGAGCCTGCGATGAAAATGGAACAGCTTTTGAGTACTTTAATGAGCAAAATGGAAGCCCGTTTTGATGAAGAAAAGAATTCTCTCGAGGAACAAAAGAATGCTCTGGAATCCCGTTTAGATGAGCAAAAGAAATCTATGGAAGCTCGTTTTGATGAACAGAAGAATTCCAATGAGGAACAAAAGAATTCTCTCGAGGAGCAAAAGAATTCTCTGGAATCCCGTTTAGATGAGCAAAAGAATGCTTTTAAGGAACAAAAGAATTCTTTGGAATCCCGGTTAGATGAGCAGAAGAAATCTATGGAAACCCGCTTGGACGAACAAAAGAGTTCTCTGGAGAATTGTCTAGAAACTCGTTTAGAGGATCAGAAAAATTTTCTAAAAAGTTCTTTAGAAGAACAAAATTTGAAAATTGAAGGAATTGAGCACGAATTTCAACAAAAGGTTTCGGAAGTTCAACAAAATGTCACCGAGCAACTTGAAAACGTTAAAGCAGATCTGGAAAGATTAAAGCATCGTCAGCCTCTAAACGTAGCAGCTGAAATATCCGGTGCAGGTAGAATGAAACCCCCAATATTTGATGGACAAAATTCGTGGCATATCTTCAAGAGACAATTTGAGGCAGCTTCAGAGGTAAATGGATGGAATAATGAAGACAGAGGTATAGCTCTGGTGTTAGCACTTCGAGGTCCTGCGTCAGAACTCTTACAAACTGTACCGATTGAAAAGCAACGGGATTACACTTCATTAGTACAGGCGATAGAATTACGTTACGGAGATGAACACATGCAGCAAGTATATCGCCTACAGTTGCGCAACAGGATTCAAAAACATGGCGAATCACTACAACAACTGCAGGCAGATGTAGAAAGATTAGCGCATCTTTCATACTCCAGCGTGAATGCGGATTTTCTTAATGAAGTGGCGACGGAGGCATTTGTGAACGCTATTGCAGATCAAAATTTACAACAAGCGTTAAGGCTAGCGGGAAAGAAATCAACAGCAGAAGCACTAGCCTATGCATTAGCGTATGAATCCGCAAAACAATATGTGAAAGTAAGGACGATGGTCTGCGAAAATATAACTCTTTCGCCATGCTCCGAGACACTAATATGGACAAAGCTTACTGATGACATCGGGACCTGCAGATTCTATCTGGTGGAGCCTAACCCCACAAAAGTCACATCGAGCATCATTGTGGGGAAGACTTTAGTGAAGGCAGAAGGTGAAACATTAATACCAGTCAGAGTGCTTAATACATCCGAAAATGGGGTACAACTAAAAGAAGGTGCTATAATTGGAAATTGTGAACCCGTTTACCAAATCGTCAATTTTGGTAATGGTAGTAATGTCAAGGAGACAAAAACTATACCAGCTACTACCCAACAGGTTCAGAAACTTCTTTCGTCCAGTGCCTTAAGTAAACAACAACACAACGATGCCAAAGAGGTGATCGATGAATTTTCGGAACTATTTGCAATGAATGATGATGACTATGGTAAAACAAATCTTGTCCAGCATCGGATCGATACAGGAGAGTCCAGACCCATTCGACAGACACCACGAAGATTGCCATTAGCCAAACAACCAGAAGTTGCAGACATGATGAACTCTATGAAGAAACAAGGCATAATAGAGGAATCTAACAGCCCTTGGACATCGCCGGTTGTTCTGGTTAGGAAAAAGGATGGCAGCACCCGATTCTGCGTAGACTACCGCCAACTAAATAACGTGACGAGAAAAGATAGCTATCCATTACCAAGGATTGATGACACGTTGGATACCCTTTCCGGAGCGCAATGGTTTTCCACATTGGATTTGAAAAGTGGTTACTGGCAAGTGGAAATACATCCCGAGGACCGAGATAAAACTGCTTTCTCAGTTGGCAGTGGCTTATGGCAATTCAAAGTAATGCCATTTGGGTTATGTAATGCTCCAGCCACATTCGAACGACTAATGGAATGTGTTCTACGTGGTTTAACCTGGAAAACATGTCTTGTCTACTTGGATGACATAATAGTTATCGGAAGGACATTCAAGGAACATAAAAACAACTTACGAGACGTACTTCAAAGACTCAAAGATGCAAAATTGAAGCTCAGTGCGAGTAAATGTGCTCTATTCAAAGATGAAGTTAAATATTTAGGGCACATAGTTTCATCACAAGGAGTAAGAACCGAACCAGAGAAGATAGAAGCCGTCAAAAATTGGCCAGTTCCAAAGGACAAACATCAATTAAGGAGTTTTCTTGGTTTAGCTACCTACTACAGGCGATTCGTGAAAGGTTTTGCAGATATAGCAAGAAGCCTACATCAACTTACAGAAAAGGGAAGGCCGTTCATATGGTCGGATAAATGCAACGAAAGTTTTGAAAATTTGAAGCAACAGCTCTGTGAAGCTCCAGTACTTCACTATCCAAAGCTGGGAAAAACATTTATATTAGATACGGATGCCAGCAATGAAGGTATTGGTGCAGTGCTTTCGCAGGAGGAGAATGGTCAAGAAGTTCCAGTAGCTTACTATAGCAAAGCACTTTCAAAGCCAGAGAAAAATTATTGTGCTACAAGAAAAGAGCTACTTGCTATTGTAAGTTCAACAAAACATTTTCATAAATATCTCTACGGGCAGAAATTCATCCTTCGCACCGACCATGCAGCGCTTAAATGGCTTCTGCAGTTTAAGAACCCTGAGGGACAAGTCGCGAGATGGATAGAGCGACTCCAGGCTTATGATCTTGATCCATGGAAATGCAGACGCCCTTTCACGACGTCCATGCAAACTTGAATGCAAACATTGCGCACGGGTGGAAGAAAAAGAAACAACAGCAACTATACAGTTGGTAACCGTGGAACCATCTACAGGTTGGAACAACGAGAACCTGAGAACAGCACAACGAGAAGATCCGGACATTTCACCTATTCTCGCTTGGAAAGAAGATATGGAAAGACCAGACTGGAAGGATATTTCGGAACGGAGTGAGAAGCTGAAAAGTTACTGGGCTCAATGGAACTCTCTTCATGTTGAATGTGGTATATTAAAACGCAAATGGGAAGCACCTAACGGCGAATATTTCCGAATGCAGATAGTCGTGCCAGCATCAAACGTCAAAGATGTTCTAGAAGAAATGCACGGTGGAACCTCTGGAGGACATTTGGGAGTGAACAAAACAATTTCCAAAATCCGGGAAAGATTTTATTGGCTACATATGCGAGAAGATGTGGAGGAGTGGTGCCGCAGATGCACTGTCTGCGCTGCTTGCAAAGGGCCGCAACACAGAAGCAGAGGTGAAATGCATAAGTATAATGTCGGAGCCCCCTTTGAAAGGATAGCTGTAGACATCGCTGGACCTTTTCCTAAAACGGATGGCGGTAACCGTTATATTTTAGTTGCCATTGACTATTTCAGTAAATGGCCTGAAGCTTATGCAATCCCTAATCAAGAGGCAGCCACAGTTGCGGAACAAATAATAACGAATTGGGTCAGTAGGTTTGGAGTGCCTCACGAACTTCATTCGGACCAAGGACGGAACTTCGAATCGCGGACTTTCCAGGAGATGTGTAAAATGTTGGGAATAAGAAAAACTAGAACAACTCCTCTACATCCACAATCTGATGGCATGGTAGAGCGCTTCAACAGAACATTGATCGAGCATCTAAAGAAAGTAGTTGACTATCATCAACGCGATTGGGATCGACACATTCCTATATTCCTAATGGCTTATAGATCAGCTATTCATAGTACTACCGGAGAAACCCCAGCTAAAGTCATATTCGGAAGAGAGATGCGTTTACCTAGCGACCTCAAATTCGGTACCCCCAGAGGTGAACAAAAGTTACCAGAAGACTACGTATCGGAGCTCAAACAACAATTAGCTGATGTGCACGAGGCCACGAGGACGAAATTAGCAACAAATACTGATCGGATGAAGACCCGCTATGACCTACGTGCTAATTCCGCAGGATTTAATGAAGGTGATCTTGTTTGGCTCTACAATCCGAGACGACGTAAGGGACGTTCTCCAAAATTGCAACAACACTGGGAAGGACCGTATTCAGTAGTAACTAGAATTAATGACGTGGTATACAGGATTCAGCGTGGCACAAGAGGCAAGCATAAAATTGTTCATTTGGACCGCTTGTGTCAATACTACGAGCATCAAGACCGTGGACCACCTGTTGTTCGGGACGAACAAATTTAAGAATATTCATTAATGTTCTAAGAAAAAAAAATGAATCTTTGCCTAGATTAAAAAAAAAATGTGGTTCGTACCCATGATATATTTAGCCGAGATCAGTGAGTTATTGAGTTTGCTACGAGCTCTTCTCATCACATATCGCTTTATTAGTACAGCCATCGATATCTGAGTATTTCTTATCTGTGCTTTAAATTTACTTTATATCTTAAAACATAAATATAATCTGAGATTTTTAGTTGTTTTAAGTCTTCGAAAGTAGCACATAGTACTTTTCTTTTTAAAGGTACACTTATCTATTGTACATTTATTCAATTTAGTTTTTATACTTGAATATCCTCGATTTTTTTTTTGTATAATTGCTTCATTTGTGTACTTATCATTTCCAAAGTACATATAAAAGTGTATATGAGGGAAAATTTTGAGTGTAAGTATGTTCTACATATATGTATATCCCAGCCATTCCACGCCAAGCAGACCACTTTCGATTTGGATAAAACTTCCAGAGTTGGAGTATGGAATATGAAAATATTTCGCCTATATTGTTGTGGTTCCTCCAACCATGTCCCACCCCTCACTACGGGGGTTACAAATTTGGTGATTTTACGATTGAACGTCACTTGAAAAAAAAAAATAATCATATTTCATGAAACGATCAACCGATCTATCTTTTTCAAATTCCAAATAATGCTATCTGCTTTATATTTTTTATAAAAATAGAACCACTGAACGAAACCCTTTTCTTGTTCTTAATAGTATTTTCTAAAAAAAAAAAAAAATAGTATTGTTTACTGTTGAAATTGACGATCTGTAGATTTTTTTTTTGTATTTTTATTTTGGATCCATAAGCCTTATCTATCCATGTGCCAAAAATTGCTGTGGTGCTCGCCCTAATTTTGGAGATATACTTCAGTTCATCACCTTTAAAATGATACCAAAATTAATAAGTTTGGTTAGTAACTTTTATAGCTAACTAAAGGTGAATTTCCATCACTGCAACATTCGAATTTTGCAGATAACTAGAGTGAATAGAAGTGTTATTAGAGTGAAAGAATAAGGCGATATTTCACTTTGAAATCTCAAGTTTCTAAGTGCGATGCAGTAATAAAAAATGAGAAATGAATATAGATCTAGAAGTTGTTGAAATGTTGTTCTTCGTCTCCAATTCTGATTCAGGAGGTGATAAAGACCGCGGAAGGTCGGGACAAAATGTAAAACTGGTTAAAAGGCTAGCTGGCGAGGACAAAATAAAATTTAGAAATTATATGCGCATAAATTTTGAAGAATTATAGAAAATCGTTGGCTCTTCAATTACCAAAAAAAAACTGTTATAAGGAGCCCAATGTCAGTTCAAGAAAGACTTGCATTAACGGTAAGGTGAGTTGAAAATCCTCTGAAAGACTGGCCAAAATTGAGATTATGTTTTCAGATTTCTGGCTTCTGGAGATTCTCAGGCGAGTATGTTGTACAACAATTTGTTTTCACCAACATCTGTACTCCGAATAATTAAGGAAACGACATTTGCGATTTGGTAGAATTTGAAGAGGACAGTTTTCCTAAACCTTACTCCGGAGTACCTACTTCAAAGAGATAGCCATAGGCTTTAGTAGTATCTGGGATTTTCCCAATTACATTTTAGGTATTGAGGTAATTGATGGAAAGCATATTACTATCCAGGTATCGTATCCAATATCGTCATATATAGAATTATCAACGATTTTTATGTTTACAATTTATGTCTCAGACACCTTCAAGATCAGGATCCATGTTTTTTAAGTACAAAAACCCACACTCACTCAAATAGTTCTTTTAGCCATTGCTCCATATGACTATTTTTTTTATAGTGTGTGACATTGGTGCCGCAGGACACCAAAGTGATGGAATCATTTTCCGAAACAGCGAATTTGGAAGGCAAACAACGGCCGGCATAATACGTGAGAATAAAGTATATTTCGAAAGAGCATTTATTTAAATGTGACATTAAAGATTTGCAGCTCAGCGGGATATATCTGCCGACCATCAGGACATGCCTTATGTCCTGATGAAGCCTTACAACCGCAAAAATATGTCAGTGAAGAAAAGAAAATTCAACTATAGGTTGAGAATAGAGTCAGACATATTGTTGAAAATTCTTTCGGAATTATGGCAGCAAAGTGGAGGGTATTCAGGAGACCAATAGATACTTCGGTGGACCTAGTTCAGCGTGCACGTATCTGCAAAATTGGTTGCGGGAACTACAAGATGATCAGTTCTATATAGCTCCTGACCTTTGACTCTGAAAAACTAGACGAATCTATCATCCCAGGTACATGATGGAGGAGGCACAAAAACAATTTCGGTCCGTTTGGCTCAAGTTCATATGCTTGCAAGGTACAAATTCGCCGATTATTTCCTTTCTGTAGAAGGTGTCGCATGGCAATTAAGTAAGATATAATTTGAAGTTGAAATGGACGGAATCAAACTACGAATACTCATATTTTTATTTTTATTTTGTCGTAAGAATAAGTAAAATTAAAATAATTTTTTCTTTACTTCTAAAAGTACCTTGGTAATGTTAAATTGGGCGTCAGTTCTTATAAATTCTAATTGGTAATTTCTACAGTTCCGCTGCCACATAGTTCCCGATACTATCTTCCGCTGTATTTTGTTGATTGATTGCCCCAGTTTCTATCTTAGGCTCGTTTTTCGTATATGCAGTTTCTTCTGTTCAATGGCTTTCTATTAATTTAATTATTTAAACTTCAATGGCCGAAAACACTTTGTTTGTAATTATAAATTACGCATAGCTTTGGTATAATCGTCTTTTTTTTTCTGACATTGCCCCATTTTTTTTTGCACCTCTATATATTTATTGGAATCATATCCTGAAGATTAGCTTTTCAAATCACAAACGATTGGAAATATATTGTATTTGCACACTTATCGATTTGTAAGGCTACTTCCTTCCACAAACGTGGTTTGATAATATAATTTTGGAACTCCATACTTTCACAGTCCCATAAAGGCTAGCGAGTACACACTCCATCGCCAAGTTTTTCAATTTCAATATATTATACATCTTATTTGGAATTCTGGGGATCCGTTACAATTTGCGTATTGAAGTCTTCCTTGTCAGAATTCAGATAATATTCGATCATATTATCTTTTTCCTAATCGGTATTCGGTGGGGTTATCAGAAGATAATATTTCAAATTAGTTTCTTAAGGATGATAAATTTAAAATTTCTATTTTTTTAAATATAATTAAGTTGTTTACTTGCCTTTTGTTGCCATAATCGTTAAATTGACAGTTTGAAAGGAAATTTAACCATAAGAAATTTACGTATTGGTTCGGAGTCAGCTAATCTATATTTTGCCTTCAGGAATGTTTGGTAAAATGTCGGAAATATACCATAATGTCGAACTGGTACTGAGAGCTTTTTTATGGCATACCTAGGACTTTTTCCCTTAATTTATAGTACATGTCCGACAAACATCCCCAGGTAAACCTTTTCGGCATACTTGGAATACTCTTCTTACTCACTAGTTATTTCATAAGCCGTAATTCAAAACGTGTTTGTCTCGCTCTAATTGTCACGAAACTTTGAATACGCATATCTCGCAAAGTGCGTAGTGTAGGTGATGGAGGGTGATGGTCGAACCGAAAAATCTAACAATTTTCGACGATTTTGCATGGAATGGCCATATTTTTAAATTAAAAGCAAAAGCTACGAATTTTCAAATTTTCAAATTCCGTTGAAGTATTTAAATTTTAAATTTTATTTTATGTTCAAAGCTAAAATTTGAATAATATATAGATTTGTTTTTGCCATAATTTACCTTTTGAAAACTTTCAAAGCTTCCCTGTTCCCGATGTCTCAGAAACCCAACTAATCTATTTCAATATTGTGTTGTAAAACTCGTCTATACCAAAGTAATAATTTTAAATTTCACAAAAACTAATGAGAGTAGAACCATAAACATAAAGTTTCAGAACTATGTATGTATATAGCATTTAGAAATTACAAAATATTTAAATTCACTAAAATTCAACAATAAACAAAACGTTTTCAATATTTTATTTGAAATTACAAACATAGAATAGGCGGCCGCTTCTTATATATAACCCACATAAATATACTTAATATGCTTTTAAGGTATTGATGGATTAGAAGAGAGTGAGAATAAAATTCAATACAATCTTGATGTTAAGAACAATGTTTATTATGTATTTAGAAATTTTATTACATTTAATCGCTTACAATGGAACTAACACTTATAGTAGACTTTCCTGGAAGAAAATGAAATGATGAAGCAATATTTCTTTAGTAGCAATTGAGAGAATTAACTAGCGCAGGCATGCGAAAGGAGAAAGTAGGGGCAAATGTTGCTTATAGAAAAGAGGTAAGCAAATGCTTTTTTTTTGTTTTTGTTTTTATTTGTTTGATATGTATATTTTAAGGCTTTTTCACAAGTTTATTTTCAACTTCTGTAGAATACATAAAAAAGCTGTTTGTAGAATTTCTCTTAACTTTATTATTATCAAAGACTACTGCCTACTTTTTCTTTAATTTTCGGTGTTTCCATTTTCTATTACATCCAGGTATTAAATAGCATAAATATTTTTCTATTGATTGTTCGATGACTGCCAATTAAACGTTTGCAGGTCCTTTTTGCGAGTTAATATCAATTAAAACAAATCAATTATTTTTTTTTTGTTTCTTTTTTTTTTGCAATTTATTTCTTCTTATGTCTTTACATGCATTTCAACAAGACTAACAAAACAAATGTCTTCCTTAAAGTACATCAAACAGAAGTAGACAATTACAAAAATAATGTGACAATGCTGTAGGCATAAACTAAACTAATTTACACTGTTTTATGCCTTACAGTAAATATTTTTATTATAGATTACAATTTCGTTTATGCGTTAGCGTATGCCAAGTGTTTTTATTACTTTTGTTACTAATTGTCGCATCATTCGTTTATATTGAAAAAACATTTACAAATCTAGGATGTGCGATATTGGTCTTAAGTGCAATGTAACATTAGTTAGTACCCTATTCTTTTACGTATAATTTTAATGCAACATTAAATGCATAGAAATTTGTTTTTTGTTTTTGTTAATCAGAATAGACAAATCAGAGCTACTCTCTTTGGGATATAAGTTTACAATTTCTTAGTAATTTTTCTCAATAAATTGGTTTTGATTTCTCGCGATTTAATAGTCAAGATTATTCAGAAAATGTACATATGTAGGGTTAAAAGCGCTCCCCAATATTCATAAATATTTTTGTATTGCATTTTAAAATGGTACTTCTTATTGTAACAAGATTTTAAGAACAAATAGTAATGCGGACCTTACACGATCAGTAATAATGTTATTACTTTATCAGAATGACATTAGTAATGATCGTGTAAGGTTTTGAGAAACTGTACTGATAGTCAGTAATGATGTTATCTGGATATTCTGATATTCAGGCATCATTACTGGCACATATTGGTGCGCACGTCATTACTCACTTCGCTACCAATTTTTGGAGAAATGTGATACAGATAGAAGATGGCAAGTAATAGTGACTGTAAGTTTTTTGTACTCAATCTCCTGCAAGGGAATGTACTGAGCCTGAGTGCATTACAAAAGAGAGGGAACTTCTTCGGACCTTCATTGAAAGCCTATAAGAACTGTGAGATCAAACAAAACAAAGAGGAACTTACCTGCAAACAAACTGTTAACAATTTAGATGAAAATAAAATCAGGTTTCAAACGTGCACATGTTAAAAGGAAAATAAACACTATCCGGTCTAATTATCAAACATTTTTAGCTCAAATGATACAGTAAACTGTCAGTCCAACCGTTCACGGCGCTTGTTATATAGGGCGTGAAAGTTAAAAAAATTGGAACAAAATTCTCAATTTTGTTTTTTCTTCTAATTTTAACGCTTTTCCCGCCAAAATGCTTGATACCTGTTACATTTTCATGCAAGATTTGGAAGCCTCAGAATGATATAACGGTTTTTGAGATAAACCTGTTTTTATTGCTGCGTTCCTTTTCTCGTTCTGAATGAAACTGTATGAATCGATAGAACGATGTCATAATTTAATTCTGTGCTCATAGAAAAGGAACGGAACAGAACCACTGCAACTGTTTGACATTTCTTCCATTTGATAAAAGCAAGTATAAATTCATAAAAATTGTTGTTTATGAAAAATAAGGCCATTTTCCAACAAAAGCAACATAAACTCAACTATTACCATCTCGTACAAATTGTAAACAACACTTCCACGAATCCAAATTAAAATCGTTCTGCTTGAATCAGGGAAAAACTCAGATGCATTCAGAACGATACGATTCGAAGTCCGGAAAAAGCGATGACAGATTGAAACTAAATCGTGAGAAAAGGAACGCAGCATATGATGCACAATTTCATTAATTTTATGCAATTCCACGCAAAATGATGGCGGGAAAGTTGTTAAAATAAAAAATAAAAATAAAAAAATCCAATTTTTTTACTTTGTCGTCTTATAACTACAGGGGGATGGAGTAATGGTTCGACATTGGAAAGCTTATACGGTGTACTATCATCTGAGCACCTTCGAAGATCGTATTACAAAAAATTGGGTGTTTTGTGAAAAACTAGCATATTTTCTTAATCTACGCAACCCTTGAGATTGCTATCGCCCCACAATGTGTTACATATTTTTTCTTTATTACTAACATTTGTTATATCTATATCTTGTATCTTTTATGACCATCAATTAAAAATCACCCTGCATAGTCTCGCTCTCCGCTACTCCGAAACACTTGATTTGAAATTTTCAAATTCCTGGGGTTTTATTTCCAATAGCGGACTCTAAATAACTTGCTTACCTTGGTTGACTCGTAGTCGTAATGATAAGAATCAGCAATAAATATTCCCAGGTTTTTTTACTATTTATTAATCCGTACAATTTCTTCAGTTTTACTGTATAAGCAGTTACACTTGAACTTTTGCAGCAAATAGATAGCGAAGCTCACAGCGATATAACGGCCGCCAATTTTCTGGCTTTGATTACACTGCCCTTGCTCATTTATTATTTTCTTTTTATATATATTTTCAGTAAAATTTCAGTAAGCACAGTGAAAAAAACCCCAACACTTGTATATAATATCATTTTTATGATGAGGTGCCGGAGCCGTGTAATGGCTCACTCGGGAGCCCAAGTCGTTAAATCGCTCGGGCTTGCGAGCCACACAGCTCTTGCGCTTTATAAACAAAATGGCTCTTGCTCTAGAGCGCTTTAGGAGCTGCGAGACGCTTCAGGAGTCGCTCGCAAGCGAGAACTTTCGTACCCTGGATTTTTCAATGTTGGCATTGGCACCAATGTAAGCACTCTTTTTACAAAATTGTGCCCACATGAAATAGAATATCAAGCAGTCCATATTATATGTCAGTGATGGGTTGTGATGGGATAGGGTTTATGTTTACATATGCAATGGATATGGGTGCCTTGCACCAATATAAAACCAACGTTGCCTCGACGTGATGTACGGAAGCCCTCAATATTTTCTTAGAAATTTACTTGACATATTTTCTTTAGAATATTTATGACTTATTGAAGGTCAACAACTGCCGCATGGGCCGCTAACAATTTGTAGGCGCGTAGAGAAGCAATAATCTTTGTTTTTTTTTGGAAATTTACAGAAAATGTTTCGGTAGAATTTTTATTTACTCTTGGTAGTCGACAGGATTTATTTTCTAAGAGCAAACGTGTTATGGAAGTATGTTGAAGGCGACTTGACCAGGACGTTAAGTCCAAACTGCCAGCATGAGCTGACAGATCGCCTGATGACAACGATAGCACAGGGCGGCATGCTAGCACCTCGGCTAAGGGTGGCGGAGAGTGTGGGGGAGTTCCCGAAAATACCTGCCGCTGTCATCATCCATAATCAAAAAAATTTCATGCCTGCATACAAAAGAGCCGACACACACTCGGTCCTGAAGGGACCCTTACGTCACTTACCTACTTACTGTGGAAGGCGCAGATGTTCTGCCTTCATGGCCTTGCCCCATCCTCCCTATGACTCTGCTCGGCACTATCTGCAAAGTCCCTTTGGCTGACCTGTGGAAGAAATTAGAGCGGACCTATGCGACCCCGAATTGAAAAGGCTCCAGGATGTGAAGGAAGAAAGAAAATATTCAATCCATATTTACGTTATAATGATCAAAATAGGCTCATATATAAACATTGTTATTAACCTACAAATAGATACATTCTCTATTATTAGTTCAATTCCATAAGTACATACTTTGGGTTACTAAAGTGATCGTCCACAGCGTACTTGATTATTTCTTTTCTAAATTCACAAAAATTTTCTGACCTTATGTACATAGTAGATTTTATGGACACAACCTTTTATGCACCGTATGGCTTACTACGCTCAATGATATATATCCCGAGGTATTAATAGTATATAATATATAAATAATGTTTTCTTTTCTTTTCAGTTATGGCTTACTTTTCGTTTTGTATATGAAATGGTATTGATATATGTACGCGAGCCATCTCAAAGGAGATGCGCGGGTTTTCAATGGTTGTTCTTTCTTTATATAATAATATTTATACCTGCATTGCCGAAAATAAATGTTTTTAAAAGCTTTACTGCCGTTTTTCTTTCTTTTTTTTTTTTTTTTTTTTTTTTTTTTTTTTTTTTTTTTTTTTTTTTTGTTATAATTCAAAGTATTATGAGAAGAATTTATTACTACACTTGAACGTTGCGACAAACCCCGAATAGAAAAATAAAGGAATACTTTGACCGACTGCTTCAGTCGTTACATAATTCTAAATCATTGTTTATGATGCATTGATTTCTTACATGTCTACTTACTACAGACACTATATCCAAGTCACATTTTTAAAAAAAAAGATCCTAACGACAAAAATTCAATGGCACTACACATTGAACTTGACTTTTCGTGGCGCTGATAAGTTTGAATAGAAATAATAAAACATTCTTCAGAAGGTACTCTTAAAGGCGTGACTAGGAAGGACACCTTTACGGAACAAGCGCATTTTAGGTCTCCCGAAAGTTGGAGAATTCGAATGCTTAAGATACGGGCTTATATCCTACAATAATCATAGTATTTGACACTTAATCCATAAATACTTTCCTCTGACAGCCTTACTTGGCGATAATTTCGAGATCGAGGATTGTTAGTGCACTTGTCGGTCATATCTACTAGGCACATGCATATCTTACAGTTCAAAACTATGCTCCTAAATCTAATTAACAAAATCAAGTCAGGATTCCAAATTACATAAGTAGCTAGGCGTACCCATGAAGTTAGACGTATATGTATGTAATTATAAGTTTAAGTTCAAGATATATATATATAAAACGCACAAAACTTGACCATATCAAAAAGGTTCTGCAATGCTATACGTATATGTATGTACTTATAATCTTAAGTTTAAGATAGATATATATAAAACGTGCAAAAATTAACTAACCATATCAAAAAGGTTCTGCAGTGCAAGTCACTGCCGGAACCGAAGTGTAATACATATGTATGTTAAAAAAACAAAGTGTAATATTTCAAAATTACTCACATGTGAATCCTCGGCACGATGAAGCGCTTCAGCATTGCCTCCTGGATAAGAATTAACTGGAATTTTAATAATTTGATTACCCTGCTCTATCGCCAGAACACTTTTTGGGGGATGGTACTAGGGTTATGTCGCTTGTTATATGAAAAATTTTTTTCCTTATACTAAAACATATTTCTCGGTGATCAGATGGATCCTGGTGAAGTTAATATTGTTTCAATAAAATTTTCCCCGCTTTTTCTGCGTGCCGTAGGAATGAATCTCCTGCTGCGCGGGTTGAAGGTTAGCTCGAGTTCGGGGGCCTCCAATATGGGAGGAATGTGCCCTCCTACTTCTTTTCCCTCTTTTAGAAAATGTAAATGCACCAGGTCCGGTACCAAGCTCAAAACTTTATCAAATTAGAACTTGCCCAGCAAGTGGAAATAATATGCCTTATTATGAAAATATCCCTCAAACATTTGCTTTTCATACGTCTCTCTAATAAGAGATATTATTTAACACAAAACGAAATATAAATTAGTTCTTTTAACTACCTTTTCGAGGTTTTTCCTGACGTACGCCACACCAGATTCGAATTCCAACAGATCCTTTTTCTTATTTCATAAATGGGGCTCCGGAGGGAGACGCCAAGTTTTATGGGGTGCCGTTGGCGGATTAATCTTTGGTTACTGTGCGAATAATGTACCAGGTGG
The DNA here is from genome assembly GCA_963924295.1 of Dioctria rufipes. Taxonomy (NCBI): domain Eukaryota; kingdom Metazoa; phylum Arthropoda; class Insecta; order Diptera; family Asilidae; genus Dioctria; species Dioctria rufipes. Next base: position 310,580,355 of record OZ002740.1, on the reverse strand, counting down.
GGATGTAAATTTATTAATAACTATAAGTATTCTTCGAACTTACGTGAGGGTTTTTTTTTTCTTCGTCGGATTGCGGCGAGAAATATTTGATCTTGCGGGATTTTAATCTTAACGACCTTACTTTCCTGCTAGCAAACTATGACAGACCGATATCGATGGTCTTCTTCTTCTTTCTGTCACTGAACATGACACCGAGCTTGAGAAAGCATTTCTCTCGGTCGGGGCGCGTTTTGGTTTCATGCTGTAGTCGACAACAAGCCGGGCATACACGCTTCAGTCCGTGGTGGCATATTGCTATATGCAATATGCTACGACCATAACAGGGCAGAGTGGTCTGCGCCACCCGTGGTTCAGACGACGCTGAAAAATGGTCGACTGAGCTAGCCGGTCTTACACATAGGCCTCATCACTGCGGGCGCTCAATGTGTGTCACGACCCACGACCCTATGCTTTCCTCATCCTCAGACTCTACTTCCGATGACACGTCGAGGACACATCCTTGAAGTCTCGTCAGTCTTCGATCAGACTTCGACATCCTTCTCCGTGTGGGGAAGCCAAAGCTACATCGACAAGTTGGTAACCCAAAAAATCCAGCCGGTCGATGCCTCTCTGCCTTCCTTCACCGAGATGCTGAGGAAGCCCCGCGATCAGTAACCTAAAGAACTGATCGCTAAGCTTTCCCGGCGCAACCTCTCACCCTGATCTCAGACTGCGATTGTTCAAGGGTGTGTCTCCAAGGCGTCGTCGAAGTAGTGACATGTTGACAGCCGAATATGGGAATGGATTCCAACAGGTATATCACCCACCATTGACGGGGCAATAGGAGGGCTTCGTGATATCCTATAGTTTACCAGTTAAGCTGGCTGGATGCCTTCTTAGGGCTACCAGGTATAGATCTAGTACTACTATGTCCGACGATTAACGAAATGTTGCAGCTGGACAGACAAGGAAAAATTTTCCTCCTAATGAGGCCGATCCGGAAGGGACTATAAAAGGTTATCTACTCACAAGCGGTAGGGGTGCTATAATGAGATTGACTTTCAACAGGTATATCACCCACCATTGACGGGGCAATAGGAGGGCTTCGTGATATCCTATAGTTTACCAGTTAAGCTGGCTGGATGCCTTCTTAGGGCTACCAGGAATAAACGACAATAAGTATCGACGATGTTTTCATACTGATGATCACTGCTTGATGTCTTTAGCGTGATAGACACCTAACAGTTTTCCCCGCAGATCTTCAAGTTCGTATAGTGAGTTTCCTTTCTTGGCTCTAACCCGACATTTAACAAATTTTCGTCCCAGTTTAGCACTAGTCTGCTGTTGGAAATTGCTTTGGGCAAAAGTCCTTCTAAATACCTCCTGACCAACTTTGAACTCGACGGGTTTTGCCCTGAGATTGTAGGCTTTTGAACCCTGTTCGAATGCGTGTTGTAAATTTTCCTGCACTCTCGCACGGATCAATCTCATTTTATCTTCTGCGTCCACTCTCAGTGGCTCATTAAGAGTTCCAATGCTCCTCAAGATGGAATAGGAGCTGCCATGTTCTATCATTTGTTGACCGAAGAGTGTTCGATAGGGAGAGAAACCAGTAGCTTGATGGAAAGAGCTCCGGAGGGAACTAGCTATTTGGCTCAGTTTCTCATCCCATCTGGTGTGTTCCTTCTGGATATAGGCCCTAATCCCTGACAACAGAGACCGGTTTACTCGCTCTGAGGCGTTTGCTTGCGGCGAGCAAGCTGCCGTTCGCATATGCTTTGCCCCATACTTTTCCAGTAGTCTGGCGAACTGAGCCGAGCAAAACTGGACTCCATTGTCAGAGACTATGGTCTCCGGAACTCCGAACACGTGAAACACTTCAGTCTCAATGAATTGGCATACATTGAGCGTAGACGCTTTTCTCATAGGTTTGAGAAGTGGGAATTTAGAAAAGTGGTCAAGAACTATCAGAATGCAGGCGTTTCCTTTAACTGACCGAGGATATGGACCTAAGAAATCGACGTACAGCTTTTGCCATGGTCGTTCTATCACAGACTGGACTTTCATCGGTGGTCGCAAAATAGTATTAGGAGCCTTCGTTTCTTTACACACGTCACAGGCGGCTACGTAATTTCTGACATCAACTGTCATTCGTGGCCAGTACAGATGTCTTCGCAGACGTTCTAGGGTTTTCCCTATTCCTCCGTGTGAAGCTAGCGGCGGATCATGCGCTCTCGAAATGACGTCGGTGACAAGCCCACGTGGAATCCAAAGCTTCCACGCTTCTTCCTCCTGGATCGGATCGCCTGTTCTCGGAACAGTCCGAATATAAACGAAGCCATCCCTGACGCAAAGATCTGGTAGTTTGCCAGAAGTCGTTTTAACCTTATGCCTCAGTTCTTCATATTCCAACGAATTGAAATATAGCGAACTAAGGTCAACTTCCGGGCCAGGATCTTCGTTTGTGTTCATGCTGTCACAATGAATGCGTGACAGCGCATCAGGGACTACGTTCAGGCTTCCTTTCCTGTGTTCAATAGTGAAGTCGAAGCCCTGAAGCTTCAAACTCCACCGAGCAAGTCTTCCGCTGAGGTCCTTTTGAGACATCAGCCATTTCAAGCTCGCGTGATCCGTCACTATCTTGAACGGCATAAGCTCTATGAAGGGCCGGAACTTCTGTACGCTCAAGACTGCAGCTAGGCATTCTTGCTCTGTGACGGTGTAATTTCGTTGAGCGGAGTTCAACTTTTTCGAGACGTAGGCTATTGGCTTCTCGTGGCCATCGTCATCTAGCTGAAGCAACACTCCTCCAATACCTTGTTGGCTCGCATCGCACTGAATGACGAACGGTTTGGTGAAGTCTGGACTCACTAGCAACGGAGCCGAAGTAAGTTTTTGTTTGAGTAGATCAAGAGACGTCTGGGCTTCAGATGTCCATTTGAACTGACTCGGGTTTTTCAAAGTGTCTGTAATGGATGCAGTCAAATCAGCATAGTTCGGAATAAACCGTCTGTACCATCCTGCCATACCTAGTAGGCGTCGGGCTTGCCGAACAGTTTTAGGTGACGGATAGTCAACTATGGCTGATATTTTGTCAGGGTCAGTTCTCATACCTCCCCTTCCTACAATGAATCCCAGGTATTTAGTCTCCTTGATACAAAACTTGCTCTTCTCGACGTTTATAGTAAGGCCAGCTTTCCTCAAACAATCCGCTACCCTGGCTAGCAGCATGAGATGAGTGTCAAAGTCAGATGATAGAATTAATAAATCGTCTAAATAGACGAGAACGTTCTCACGCAGATCGAAAGGAATGACTTTATCCATGAGGCGGCACATCGTTTGGGGAGCGTTGCATAGGCCGAATGGCATCACTGTGTACTGATAGAGAGGATGACCAGGTACTGTGAAAGCGGTCTTCTCTCTGGAATCAGTGTCCAGTGGGATCTGCCAGAATGCATCTTTCAGGTCCAGGCTCGTTATGTAGTTTGCCGGAGGAAGTCGACTCAGAAGTGCGTCTATCTGCGGTAGCGGATAGGCGTCCTTCTTCGTAACCGAGTTGACCTTCCTGGCGTCAAAACAAAGCCGGACCTTTCCAGGCTTCCTTACCAGAACGACTGGAGAGCTCCAAGGACTCTGGCTCTCCTCTATCACACCCAGTGATAGCATTCGCTCTAATTCTGCATCCATCAAACTTTGCACTGCCGGGGAAATCGGATAAAAGCGCTGTTTTATCGGGGCGGCGTCATTCGTATCAATCTTGTGAGTGACCAATGATGTTTTTCCCAGGCCTAAAGAGGCGAAAGAGGGGAAAAGCTGTTTTGTGCTCTCTAAGCGTTGGTGTTCTAAACTAGAAAGGATATGCCCATCGGTGTCAGAGGTAGCTATTCCACTTGGATTCACTTCTGCGACTATACCTAGGACATCCGGAGCTAACCCAAAGAGGCGCCAGAAGTCTATTCCCAGATATAGTGCCTGTGTGAGCCCAGGAACCACGTAAAAACGCACGTTTTGGGTCTTATCACGGAAAGTGACGTCCAAGTTCACATGACCATGAACAGTCGTCATGGCACCATTAGCTACTTGGACCTGTGTCCGATACTTCTTCCATTCAACCTCTGCTTCAGCAAGCTTCTCGAGAGCTCCCTGGCCTAGAATACTGACAGTGGCACCACTATCAAGTAATCCAGTCTCAGTTCGCCCGAGCAGCTTTACTTCTGCGTACGGTCGAATGTCGTCTGGCATCGACACGGAAATCTGTGCTAGTTTTTTCCTTTCCAGTTTCATTCGTCGACAGTATTCTCGCCAACGAACGGTTGATCTTTTCCTTTTCGGTCTCATATCCCGGTCGGGAAACATAATCTCCGCTAACTCCGCTACTGAGGAGAAAATTCGGTCTTTTGCTGTGTTATATCTCTGCAGACGCGTATGATACGGCGTCAGCGGATGTAAAACTGGCTTACGCCCGCTCGTCATAACAGAGTTTGGTGGCCGTTTCAATACAGAAGTAACAGGAGGCCAAATCTCCTGCTCAGTAACCTTGTCAGCTACACGTGCTATAGGTGTCAACGGGACATCGAAGAGTAAAGACTCTTCTAAGGAAGTGTCTAGTATTGTCATGGGCTCCCCAGAAATGGAAATGGGAGCTTGAAGATCTGCGGAGAAGTCTACTAAGTTCTCCGCCCCTAATAATGAAGCACTTGTACCATCCGGTGTCCCGCCAATATCACCAGAATCACTGAATGATATCAGAGGTTTTTCGTCAGTGTCTGCTAATGGAGCGGACTTTCCTCCTTGCTCGAGGCTTGCACTGGAGGGTTCGTTGTCGTTGCTGCTTGCGACGTCGACGCTGGTCGGAAAAAGGTGGTGGTATTCCCGACCCGTCTCTCGTTTTTCTGTCTGCAATAGCGGCAATCAGGCTTGAAGACATTCTTGCGTCCGCATCCATAGCAGAACACAACTTGTCTTTCTTGTCTACACTCTTGATAAAAATGACCCGACTGGTCACAATTCCAGCATACAATAGCATTTTTGTGTGACATACTCGATAGCTCACCTAGGCTGTTGTCACTGCCTATTGCTGCTGCCAGTTCCGGATCTAAGGTTGGAAAATTGTCAACTTCGTGCACCCGTTGGTTCCGGTGAAAGTTCCAACTACCAGCTGTTGCGATACGTGTCTGCGTAGCTTGAATACGCGTGACCAGCGATCTCAGCTGTCCTATCGTATCAGTAGGATGCAGACATATTTTTTCTTGAATCTCCGGCAAGAGATTCGATTTGACAATCTCCAGAAATTCTTGGTCTGGCATAGCATTCTGTAGCTGATCGCGCAGCAACCCCAAATGGTGGTGGTACATTGCGAACAGTTCACCAGGCTTTTGTTTTCTAGACATCAGTTGGAGTCTAGTCTTCAGATCATCTTTAGGCGTCCCCCATTCGTTATACAATCCCATCTTGATGACGTCCCAAGTTGGAAATGGATTTTGCCTTAGTACTGACCAATACCAGTCCTTCGCTGGTCCTGTCAATAGCGTAAGCATATTTCTGACTAGTAATCCAAAATCTCCTTCAAGAGCGGAGTGCGTGAGCGCTTCGACTCTGAAGATGAACTCGTCGACAGAGAGGTCCAAGTTATTCCCGTTATATGTCAGGTTCCATCTCCTGATTGGACTGCCTGATCGTCGGTATCCTACATTAGCAGGAACACGCATAGGTGGTGGAGGGGGTTGAGGTGGTATAAAGTTCGGTCTGGACTGATTTGTAGGCTGACCAAAAGGTTGACCAAAAGGTTGACCAGACGGTGGTGATGGTCTCCTAAATGATTGCCTTCCCCGTGTAGGAAAGTCGTTTGACGGCCTCTGATTGCTTCTGGACGAAGGAGGTCGTGTGAAGTCTGCTGGCGGCATTGCTGCTGCTACTTGTTGTCTGATATCGTTTCCTAACTCAGACCGCAAAACATTTAAACCCTGCTGGAGACCTCGGTTTATTAGGTCTTCCATCTTTATGCTCAAGCCTGCTATCAGCGCATCCGTAGCAGCTGAGGTGTTGTGGTCTTGAGCTGTACGCGCTGGAATATCACGTCGAGGACTCGGGTTTACAAAAGTCCTTGAATGTAAGTCAGGCATTCCTGGAGACAAGGATCGTCGATTCGAAGGTGGTAAGTCAAAGTTAGGCAAATCAAAGGTTGGCAATGAGTCGCGCCTTGTCGATTTCGCGGGCTTCACCTTCTTCGGTCTCTTTGGGATTGCACCAGAATATTCACTGAAGTCCTGTTGCGTAATGTGACGACGGCAGTTAGGACAACTAGAATGTTCACCTATCCAATGCTGCAGGCATGCCTGGTGGAAAATGTGCTCGCATACAGTCATGACCGGCTTCCGATCTACTGACCAGCTTGCGTCCCGGCAGATAGAACATGGTTCAGGCAGCATTGTCATACCGTTTGTCGCTGGAGGTGGTGTCCTCACTGTAGCCATAACGAATTTAGACGTAAGTCAGGTAAAAATTGTCAAATCAGGGTTTAGGATGGTTATCCCAAAAAAAATTCTAGAAGTTGCACGTTTGGAAGAGACACGCTCCTTCCAATGTGATGATGGCTAAATACTATTTTAAAGTCGAAGGCCTTGGGCGAGATACTCAAATTCAGACAAAAGTTTTCCCAAACGTTCGAAGAAATAAAAAAATTAGAAAAACAAGGATTCGAAAAGTTAATTAAGGCTTCTCAAATCGAGATAGTGTAAAGAATGAATTCCAAGACAAAAACCAATTTCGGGAAGCGTTAACAGCCTCGTCGAATAGAAATATTAAAAAAATCTGAAGATTACTAAGGATCCAACAGATCACGAAAACAGTTCAAGCGTTTCAAAAAAAAAATCCTTCAACAAAGATCATACAATTTCTCCCTCACCTCCCGAAGCTAACTCCCACATAAGAGGTCAGGTCGCTCTCTCTCCCCCAAGGTCAAAAACAGGATACAGGCAAGTGACGTGAGTGTGTGCATTGAAAAAGTCAGAGCTCTTGCAGAAATCTGGGAAGAGTAAAGTCGGAGGTATCAAAGACTGAGAATGCTGCCAGAGATTCTTCAGCCAGGCAGTTAGCAGTATGCCAACTCCTGATCACTGAAGATCTCCAGCATCAATCCCATCCTCCGAGAACTCGTTCTCTTCTCCTCACCGAATCGTCGTGTCCAGCTAGTTCGCTAGCCGGGCAGAGTCATGAGTCTGGTCAACTAATTAGCTGGAAGCCAAGAAGTTGTCTCGCAGATTCATAACTCTGTCTAGCCAGTTGCCCAACAGAGACATGTCCCCACAAGAGCTCAAACGAAAATTTCGTGAGGCCACCTACCATTTCCATGGCAGAAGGCCAGCGGGAAAGATCATCCAAAAACATTTCCAAAAACTTTCAAAAAAAATTCAACAACTGTTCAGGCTTGAGGCTTGACCGAAGTCAAACCTAAAGCCGGATTTCAACTTCCAAAAAACTTTCATTAAATTCAAAAAACGTTACTTTACTTTAATCCAAAAATTCAAAATTTCAAAGACTTCCAATAAAACTTTCAAAATATTACGTTACTTTACAAAAAAAAATTTTCAACAAAACCAATTAGACTCAGGTCCACCCATATCTTCTACTGGATGTGAGACCTGAGGTCAATCAACTGGCAGACACCAGATGATCATCTCTCTCAAAGTCTCAGTCCCCAGTAAAATTTATATTTAGACCACCGAAGTCTAACTGAGGTGGCCCCACGTTGGGCGCCATTTTGTTATGGAAGTATGTTGAAGGCGACTTGACCAGGACGTTAAGTCCAAACTGCCAGCATGAGCTGACAGATCGCCTGATGACAACGATAGCACAGGGCGGCATGCTAGCACCTCGGCTAAGGGTGGCGGAGAGTGTGGGGGAGTTCCCGAAAATACCTGCCGCTGTCATCATCCATAATCAAAAAAATTTCATGCCTGCATACAAAAGAGCCGACACACACTCGGTCCTGAAGGGACCCTTACGTCACTTACCTACTTACTGTGGAAGGCGCAGATGTTCTGCCTTCATGGCCTTGCCCCATCCTCCCTATGACTCTGCTCGGCACTATCTGCAAAGTCCCTTTGGCTGACCTGTGGAAGAAATTAGAGCGGACCTATGCGACCCCGAATTGAAAAGGCTCCAGGATGTGAAGGAAGAAAGAAAATATTCAATCCATATTTACGTTATAATGATCAAAATAGGCTCATATATAAACATTGTTATTAACCTACAAATAGATACATTCTCTATTATTAGTTCAATTCCATAAGTACATACTTTGGGTTACTAAAGTGATCGTCCACAGCGTACTTGATTATTTCTTTTCTAAATTCACAAAAATTTTCTGACCTTATGTACATAGTAGATTTTATGGACACAACCTTTTATGCACCGTATGGCTTACTACGCTCAATGATATATATCCCGAGGTATTAATAGTATATAATATATAAATAATGTTTTCTTTTCTTTTCAGTTATGGCTTACTTTTCGTTTTGTATATGAAATGGTATTGATATATGTACGCGAGCCATCTCAAAGGAGATGCGCGGGTTTTCAATGGTTGTTCTTTCTTTATATAATAATATTTATACCTGCATTGCCGAAAATAAATGTTTTTAAAAGCTTTACTGCCGTTTTTCTTTCTTTTTTTTTTTTTTTTTTTTTTTTTTTTTTTTTTTTTTTTTTTTGTTATAATTCAAAGTATTATGAGAAGAATTTATTACTACACTTGAACGTTGCGACAAACCCCGAATAGAAAAATAAAGGAATACTTTGACCGACTGCTTCAGTCGTTACATAATTCTAAATCATTGTTTATGATGCATTGATTTCTTACATGTCTACTTACTACAGACACTATATCCAAGTCACATTTTTAAAAAAAAAGATCCTAACGACAAAAATTCAATGGCACTACACATTGAACTTGACTTTTCGTGGCGCTGATAAGTTTGAATAGAAATAATAAAACATTCTTCAGAAGGTACTCTTAAAGGCGTGACTAGGAAGGACACCTTTACGGAACAAGCGCATTTTAGGTCTCCCGAAAGTTGGAGAATTCGAATGCTTAAGATACGGGCTTATATCCTACAATAATCATAGTATTTGACACTTAATCCATAAATACTTTCCTCTGACAGCCTTACTTGGCGATAATTTCGAGATCGAGGATTGTTAGTGCACTTGTCGGTCATATCTACTAGGCACATGCATATCTTACAGTTCAAAACTATGCTCCTAAATCTAATTAACAAAATCAAGTCAGGATTCCAAATTACATAAGTAGCTAGGCGTACCCATGAAGTTAGACGTATATGTATGTAATTATAAGTTTAAGTTCAAGATATATATATATAAAACGCACAAAACTTGACCATATCAAAAAGGTTCTGCAATGCTATACGTATATGTATGTACTTATAATCTTAAGTTTAAGATAGATATATATAAAACGTGCAAAAATTAACTAACCATATCAAAAAGGTTCTGCAGTGCAAGTCACTGCCGGAACCGAAGTGTAATACATATGTATGTTAAAAAAACAAAGTGTAATATTTCAAAATTACTCACATGTGAATCCTCGGCACGATGAAGCGCTTCAGCATTGCCTCCTGGATAAGAATTAACTGGAATTTTAATAATTTGATTACCCTGCTCTATCGCCAGAACACTTTTTGGGGGATGGTACTAGGGTTATGTCGCTTGTTATATGAAAAATTTTTTTCCTTATACTAAAACATATTTCTCGGTGATCAGATGGATCCTGGTGAAGTTAATATTGTTTCAATAAAATTTTCCCCGCTTTTTCTGCGTGCCGTAGGAATGAATCTCCTGCTGCGCGGGTTGAAGGTTAGCTCGAGTTCGGGGGCCTCCAATATGGGAGGAATGTGCCCTCCTACTTCTTTTCCCTCTTTTAGAAAATGTAAATGCACCAGGTCCGGTACCAAGCTCAAAACTTTATCAAATTAGAACTTGCCCAGCAAGTGGAAATAATATGCCTTATTATGAAAATATCCCTCAAACATTTGCTTTTCATACGTCTCTCTAATAAGAGATATTATTTAACACAAAACGAAATATAAATTAGTTCTTTTAACTACCTTTTCGAGGTTTTTCCTGACGTACGCCACACCAGATTCGAATTCCAACAGATCCTTTTTCTTATTTCATAAATGGGGCTCCGGAGGGAGACGCCAAGTTTTATGGGGTGCCGTTGGCGGATTAATCTTTGGTTACTGTGCGAATAATGTACCAGGTGGGGATGTAAATTTATTAATAACTATAAGTATTCTTCGAACTTACGTGAGGGTTTTTTTTTTCTTCGTCGGATTGCGGCGAGAAATATTTGATCTTGCGGGATTTTAATCTTAACGACCTTACTTTCCTGCTAGCAAACTATGACAGACCGATATCGATGGTCTTCTTCTTCTTTCTGTCACTGAACATGACACCGAGCTTGAGAAAGCATTTCTCTCGGTCGGGGCGCGTTTTGGTTTCATGCTGTAGTCGACAACAAGCCGGGCATACACGCTTCAGTCCGTGGTGGCATATTGCTATATGCAATATGCTACGACCATAACAAACGAAACTAGAGCTCTTTTTTCTGCTTGAACACTGCAGAATATCACTTTCGCCCATAGACGCTGGATATGTTATTACTACTTGTCTGTAGTTCTAGTGTTTCGTGATAAGTTATTGAAATGAATGGAATGTATAGTGTGTACGATCTTCATGAAATACTAACAGTGCCATTATCAATATAGGTCACTGCTAGTAATCACTGAGCGTAATTACTGGAATATACAATGCATGAAGTCGGTGATGACATCAAACCATTAAAAGTCATTAGTGGACCGACTACAAGCCTGAAGTAAGACTTTTATATCCTCTTGGAACCGACTTCATTTTAAACAGGTCCTAGAGACTAAACACTAAAGCTATCGCTCTCACAAAAAAATGAAGTTATAATTAATTGCAGCTCAATATGTTTTCTTTATAATGGTTCTACTATAAATCGTACTCCATAATTAGTTAATTTCTTCTCTTTGTTCAATAATTTAGGTGAATGAGGGATAGTAATAGTAATATGTGTGGATAGTCTGTTAGAGTTTGTAAAAAAAACCATATTTTTATCATAATTAAATAGATGTAGACGTGTTAAATCACTAAATGTCATAACAACCGTTTTATCCACGAATGCATTAAGATAGTGAAACTTGATATAAGTTTGTCCATATAATTGTCAATGCAAAAGTCGAAGGTAACGAGTACAATATTGAACATGCAGCTTATGTATGGCCACGCTTATCAGTATAATCGAGAATAAGAAATAAGAAATTTTCTCGGTACTGTGAACGACAGTGGAATTCGATAAGTACTTATATAAATTAGTAGTTCATACATAAAATTACCTAGTAAGCAGTATTTATTTTATTTAACTATAAATGTTATTTTTGTTAGCAAATAAAGGAGTTGATCGAGAAATCTCTTTGTGTGAATCCATCCAAGCTGCCGCTAAGGTTTGTTTGCCCTCTACCGAAGGTGAGACAGTCCAAAGTAAGCTACAACCATACAGAAGAAATAGCAGAGCTGAAAAATATATGGCAGCAATATTTTCTCGATTTTAAAAGCTCTCTTTAAAAAAGCTTTTGAATTGAGTATGATGATATTGCCACTTTACTCTGCTCGGCTCGTATACATGTCACACACAGCGCAGTGTGCGTGCATACATCCCAGAGAAGCTGACTTTATGCTGTTCGTTGCAGGCCGACCGATGGCCATCGCACCGTAAGCAGTACTCTCAGTAGGTATAATATTATATATTGTGTGCACTGACTACTGTTCGCTAAACACCATCGAATGAGCTCTGTATGTGTTAGCTTTCAGACTAGCCATGTGTTATTTGAAGTCGATTAGGGGCACGTGAGGAAAAGCTCTGCAGCAAAATTCTCAACGTACAGTTTTCTACTCTTATACTGTTTTCTCTGTCCTACAACATACACAAGCGCTCAGGCGTCAGTTCGAGAAGTGCCAAAAAGTAGACAATAATCTTTTAGAAATGAGCTTTTAAGTGCCATAAAGTTGGCAATTATCTTTTAGAAATGGGCTTTTCCAGCCATTTTTGCTGGATATGCTTAAGAGAAAGTGCAAAAATGCAGGAAGCGTTACATTTCCAGTACAGAGTGTAATAGATCATTTTAAAGCTAAGCTTTTGGGCTTTTTAAATTCAATATGAAAAATTGGTATTGATGACGTGTTTTTTTATAAAAATAGTAAAATAAAAAACAAAACGAGTCAAAATTCCCCAATCTTAAATTTGTTGAGCCAAAACTACAAAACGGAGAGGAGGGGACAAATTTATAGATCATTGGAAAAGTCTAACGATTATCTATTACCAAAGTTTAAATCATCGTCTTAGGGTGTTTTGAAGTTACAGGGTGATCTATGAAAACATACCCAAATATCTTTATGTCCCGTTATATCACAGACCGTTAGGATTCCGCCCCCACCCCAGAGCCATACAATTTTTCGCTCGTCTAAGTATGGGCTATCCATAGCCTTCGGGTTTCACACTACTTACGGGACACCCCGTATATAGGTCCAGTTAAAATTTCCATAAGCTAAATATGCTTAGCAGACTTCATTAACTTATCTTTTCACTTTCTTTTTCCACAACGCATTGAAAATAAAAATATTAAATTTCTTTTAAGTCGCTGTAGACAGAAGAAAAGCAAAAGAAAATCATCAATTTTACCCCATGGTAAAATTTATGATCACGATAAATAGAGCGTCGGAAAAGTTTCATCAGCGCTTTATGTCCCATGTTCGCGATAACAATTCTTGGTGGTGATTTCGAAAAGGTCGTCTCGCGGTTGTTGAGCCGAAAGTTTGAGTTTTGATTTCAAAAAGGTCGTCTCGCGGCTGTGCAGCAACGAGTTTGAGTTTTGATTATCTCGACTGAATTATAAATGAAGTCTTTATTCAGCTGCGACTTTGCCTATACGTCAAGGTAAAAGCTTCAGTCCCGCGATGAGAGTTCAACACAAACAAATAAAAAGAGGAAAGAAGGAGATTTGGGCAGGATCGAAATATGTCGTGAGGAACGTAGAAAAGGGTGTAATTTCACTGGCAGCGGAGGAAATACATCGTGATCAAGTAAGTGAAATAGTACCGCGTATTTGAAAGACAAAGAAAGTGTTTGGCTATTGGTATACAAGTAAACTTCGGCAGGGTCGACTCAAGTTAGTATTTAAAGTAGAGTACAGAGAAACAAAACTGAAGGAATGTGTGCTGCTGAGACATATAGTATCTATCTTTTGCTCGTCATGTTATTTATAGAGTTACTGACTTCTTAGTACTAAGACTGCTGCCAATGCTACGGGGATGATTTTAAGAATAAACCAACATTATTATACAGTAGCTAATTGAATAAAGGAGTTAACCAACATGAACCTGTAAGTGGTAATAATTTTTCCTCTCTTACCCGCCCAGACTCTCTTTCCTCCAACAGCTGAATATAAAAGGGGCATCAGCAGCAACATGGGCCAACTGGGCCACAGCCCACGAGGATTCATGATATCTGGTTCTCATCATTCTCATCCACAGATAAGACAAAGCAAGGTCCCTTCAGGATTTGATGTGTTTTCGCTTTTTTCATCCTTACTCTTCTTAGTCACGATTTTTTTTGTTTATGGCGCGTGGTAGTACAGGATTTTGTGATTACTCACCCCATATGTAACGAGGGGCGAATGACGAATGACGCGTTTCTTAAAAAGTAGAGAGTTTAATATTTATGTAAATTTATTTTACTGGATCCATTTAAAGTCTTAAAATCAGTACCATTTTACTATTGAAGGAAGATTATCAGAATTGTGCTCCATATTTTAATTTGCCACTTCGTTATAATGCATTGCATATTTGCCTTCTATTTGAGAAAATTACCATTACTAATTTCACTATAGAAATAATAAAAAGATCTTGAATAATCAATTAGGAGTGCAAATTATAGGAATTCCAGTCTTATTTTTCCTCTTTTAACGATAAAATTTTCGTGGCACTTTGCTTTGATTCGAAATGATTTCCCTAAAATGAGCTTTAAACTAACAAATTCAACGTACATTCATCGTAAGAAACTCATATTATATTTATTGAAACATTTTCAATGTATCCAGTTTAATAAATTGACATAAATATTATCACTTTATTTTTCTCATTTTAAGAATCGATTCTTGACTGCCCGGACGATCATACCTTGTTACTCTATATAACGCTGTCAGCTTCAGGTGGCAGACTCGAATTCACGTCCATCCATCCCTCACTTAAGCCCGGTATTGTGTTCATTTAGCGGATAAATATTTAGCAGCAATCGAACAGGGACCTTTTTTATGGCTAAAATTGTTCATTGTTTTGAATTATAGGTGGCTGCTTTTGACAATCAGCTGTCGTGAATTTGTGATATTATTTCGTGTTTTTTTAGATTTCTATTGCAATTACCCAATCTCGAAATAGTAAAAAATTTTATTTATACTTACTATTTCAATTTCTTTTCAAAAGAATTGTCTAAATGAAGACGGAATTTTTTATCAGAAAAAAAAAATAATAAAAATACACTGACACTCTTGTATTCCAATTTCTTTCAACTTCAAACGTCAAAATGTTAGCGTGGAAAAAAGGTATTGAGCGGATAAATCTGATGCCAAATATATGTTTGTGGAAATTACTGCCATTTACTTGTCAAAACTAAACAAACTTTTAGCTGATAAAACACAATACCACTTTCTTCAGCGATTTGGCTAAATATTTCGCAACTAAATTTCACCGCTAAATTTCCATACAAAATTTATCCGCGAAATGAACACAATACCGGGCTTAAAACTATAAAGTACCATAACATACTGCTAATTTATGGGAACCAAGGTTATCTGTATAAGTCTTATGTGGACCAACGTTATTAAGTGTAATTGAACTACGGACACGGTAAGAAAAATAAAATGCAAGTGTGCATTTTATTCCGTGTGAAAATTAGATTTATAGGAGGTAGAGAATTTGATGAGAAAATTTAAAAATAATTTAAAAGCATATTTGTGCATGATTGTCTGATCAAAAAGGTCATTACGCGTTCTTAAAAGAGCTCGGGATTGAGCTTTTGGTCGTCGCATTCTCATTCTCAAATTTATAAACCTAGGAAACCACAGGTAGCTAATGTGATGACAGCAAGGAGGTTAACCCATTGAAAGTGAGCAATTGTCAAGCGCGTCTCCTCTCCTCTTCAGCGTACGAAATCTATTTATGTGTGTTATGGCATGGTATATAGATGGGTTGCTGTTTTGACCCTCTTCTCACACTATCGTATAAAAGTGAGCATTCAAACATATTAGCCTACTCAAATTGTCATGAGGTTAGAGCTATACGTTAGTCCCTTTACTCGACCAATCAATAGTAGACTTCAATAATTAGCATAGCAACAGATTATGAATTTCCGCTAAATATTACAGCATCTTTTTAAGGTTCATGAAATGCTGAGTTGCTGATTGATATATAAAAATAAAATAAGAATATTTTATTATCTATTCTTAAATCCTACCAGAGAGGCTAAGCCTGAATTGTCAAGTAATATGAAAATTTCAAAACGACATTATTTTGGAATCATTCATTAAATATTTTATGCAAACTAATACATATGTATAACCAATTAGTAAATACACGTTAATTGAAGTTGGTCCTATAGGCATTTATGACATATAACAGTTACCAACTCACATACATAGATCCAATGTGTTACATTTTTCTATATTTATCTTCGGTACAATATCCGTTTTTTTTAATAATGGAATTCTTACTAAAGAAACAAAGATGTAAATTACACAAAGTTCTTATTTTCTTATTTGTTTCTTTTTTTACATTTAATTTAACACAACAGTTTTTTTTATTGACATTGGATTCCTAAGGTTAGGTTAGACTTCCTCGACTTAAATAAACCTATCGCTGAATAGATTTGAACGTTATATATATATATATATACAGATTTCGTACTTTCAAGTAAATAGCACCTTTAAAAAATACTAATTCAAGCTTATCTATGTTGTTATCACTATTTCATGTATTTAGATGAGCCTCTGTCCAATTTTATATTGCAAATAAAACAATTAAAGAAAGAAATCTTATTGAATCGAGGTATATCATCTAAGCATACATACATACATATACATATTTGTGCATTTTCCATACACAAACAATTTTTTTTTCTATTTCTACATAATTTTGCTGTCAAATTAGAGAATTGCGTAAATTCAAATGAACTGTATTGGTGTATTTTTGAATTTGTCTTTTGCATGAATATTATTCTTGTGGATTTGTATTATAATCTAGGCCAACTAGAATACTTGGTAACTAATGGGCAAACACTCTGTTCTACGCTTGGTCGTGTTCTCAAAGTGTTCAAGTCAACAGACATTATCACATCAATGAAGCTGTAAGGTTGTAAGCATATTTCTTTTCAAACTAATATTGCTGACCATTCCAATAATTGTACCTTTATTAGGTATTTTTATTATTGTTAAGTTAAGCATTCAAAATTGTATGTAAATATATACGATAAGTAATAAATAAATCAGTTGCAATTTAACAGTCCATCGTTTTACTTAATTCACACTTTGCTCACATCTCCACGAGAGGTGAGGATACAAAGGTACATACATGATCCTTCGACAAAAAATTGACGACTATCTCATCAACCATGTATGGATAGACATTACTCAACATCTAGGTGTAGGTGATACAATTTCTGCCGATATATTGCTATCAGCTGCAGGCACCAGCCATAATATAATCTGAGGAGTGACAATAAACGACAGTAATCTGCCAAAAACTTAGTGAGATCTGAAATATTATTTTACATATATAAATTTTTTTCAGAACAATAGCTGTGAAAGCATTAACCAACAAACAAAATGAAGTTGTTGAACAAGTAATCAAATTCTTGGAAAATTTTAGAAAAGGATGTAAAGGGAAGAGAACAAAAGATCTTACCATAAAAAAAAAAAAACAATCAGAAGAACTTTGGAAAGATTTTTAAGCTTGCATTGAAGAGATATCTGCACTAAATGGATCTGAACACCAATATCATACGAAAGCTTACTACAATTAGGTAAAGCCTCCGTCGTTAAAAAAAAAAAAAAAAAAAAAAATCGCATTGCTGCTTTCTTTGAGCAATTAAACAATGACAATGAACTCAATTAAATTCCAATTGATTTCTAGATCCGACCATTCAGTGAAAATTAGAAAAAACGTTCAAGAATTGCTATATTGCGAGGTAGATGACTACGAAGAAGAAGAAATGCAGAAACTAATGAACTTTATCAACACGAATAAAATAATTATAACAAGACCACAATTTCTCTTCAAGAAAAATATACATCACTTGAACGGAGACCTGCAGACAATGACATTAGACTTCCATGGCTAAAAAATTCAAACATTTGATGGGAAATGTAAGACATATAGAAGCTGTCACGATATTTTTGTCAAACTCATATATGCCAATAAAGAGCTATCAAATATAGAACAAACGAAATACCTGAAAAGCATTTAAAAGGTGAAGTTTCAATGCTATTATGTTACCTAGAAATATCTGATTGCAGCTATACAAGTTCCTGGGATATAATGAATGAACGATCTGACAACAAGAGAAAAATCGCGGCTAATCAAATTCAGCATAAATTATCGCTGGTAAAATTTGAAATTGCGTCTGCAAATGCAAAATTTGATCAAGAAACACATAGACTTTATGAGCAGATGTTAGCAAACCAAACCAAAGGATAATCCGACATTTGATTTGCCTGGATTCTAGACTCTAATCATTTGAGGCATTTGGAGATAATAAACGATGTAAAATGCTTCAAGAGGCGCAAGGAAAGTTATAAGAATGGAGCCCAATAGTGTAAATATTGCCAAAATAACATTTGACAAGGTAATGAATGTCGATCTAAACACCACTACATGACACACAGAGAAAGCATAGAACGTAAACCAATTTGAAAAACCATGGCAGCTAAGGTGATAGTAATTTGACATTACCCAATTTTCAAGATGACGGAAAAGAAATATTCGATATCTTTCGATATCTGAGATTTTCAAACTAATTAATTTATATAGAAAAAAAGAATGTTTGTGGGACATTTCTTCTAAAATTTATAGAAGAAATGACAAAAAATTAAAGCACTCGAAAGTATTGGAGTGCAATTAAAAGTAAGTGCTACGGAAATAAAAAGAAAGTTGCGATGCTTGAGGGAAACTTATGTTCAAGAAAAGAGGAAAGTTGAAGCGAGCATGAAGTTCGGGACTTCTTCGGATGAAATATACGAATCCTCATTATTTTGGTTTAATGAGATGAGATTTTTGGATAGCACAATAGTGCTAGAGTTAGATTGGAATTTTGGATGCGAGGCTAGCGTCGCGCGCGACGAGTTTGAGAAAATATGCTATCAGATTGAACGCGTTGACATTTGAGTTTCACCAAATTTGTTTTGAATTTTTTGTTATAAATTAGATTCCATTTATACAAATTACATAATAAACATTTCGCAAATTCCTTTTTTGCCTTCAGAAATAAAAAAAAAATCTAAAACAAATCAGGCAGCAGTACAATCTCCCAAGTGTTAGGTACGCGTACGCAACGAAAAGTAGAAGTTCGCCCGAGTTTTGCGACGCGAGCGTCGCATGCGGTGGTAATCTAACACTGCTTATACAACAAGCGTATATTCGATATTACCTGTTAGAAAAAAGGAACTTTTCAACAAAACGTGGGCCTTCAAAGACAGTAGTCTTGATTAGGTTCACGCTAAGCCATCATATTATTCCTTCGAAAAAGGGTACACCGCCACAAGGGAATCAATACCGAATAAATCGGACTGCTTGCTGCTACACGCAACGTGGGGCAAGGCGTCGTCGACGAAACCCCCTCGAAAAACAAAAGAAAAGGAGGTGCTCCGCTACTATCGTGGAGGATAGCCATAATTGATCCAGCCGGATTCTACGGAAATTCACCCATTCGTCATCACAGGGCAGTGGTCAATCCCACACAGGAAATGGGAAAATTTTGATTTTTTATTTAAATTCCTGAAATAGAGATATCAGTCAAGAGTGATGGGCAAATTTAATAGCACGAAGAAATCAGAACCAAGCCAATAGGTTCGCGGCTATAAAAATAAAAACAGAAAAGAAAAATAAAACGAATAATGTACCAATAGTAGTACTTAATCGAAAAATCGAGATTTTACAAAACGAGAAGAACACCATCAAGATTTGAAATTTCTTTTTAATAGTGAAACCAGACAACAATTATCATTTTACGATACTAGCTCAATACTTTTATCGCTTAATTATAAGATAAATGATTAGATGGATTTAGCTATTCGTAGCATACGGTTACCCTTGCATACCAATAAATTGAGGCCGTATATAGGAATTTATATGAACTTTAAATTTTACATGTCACGTTTTAAGTGATTTAGTTACAGTGAAGAACAAAAAGAATTAAAAGTGGAATGAATTTAGATATTAACGATTAATCCGTAGACTAGGTAATAAAGAGTCGTGAGTAGAGAGATCGAAGCGATACCTGCGTCTAAATAGTGATCCTGAGAATACAGTCTGGAAATGTGACCGTACCAAGCGTTATAGTTTTTAACCTTCACAAAGGTTGTTGTGTTTGAACTTTAGCTTAGTATATTCCACAAGCATCTTTAATGCTGTTATCGCTCCTCTATTTGCAGTGAGGCCGGACATGAGTCGTAATGAATTGGTGCTTAGAGCTACAGAAAAGATAAGACTTGCTTTACCTGTGGTGGGTAGGGTCCCCGGCCGCTTTCTATTTTGGACCATCAATGTGTTCTCATTTCTTCTTGATCCCCAGTGAAATTCAATTAACACTAAGTATTTCAATTTATATGGTTGACAATCTTACACACACCAGGCAGTGAGTCACATCTTGACAGGCACGAATTTATTATGTATATGGCTGGTGGCAGCAGCAGGTTTTCGTGGAACCTCCCCACACTCTCCGCCAATAGCCGAGGCGAGCTAGCGTGCCGCCCTGCAGTCAACGCTGTCCACGGAGTGATCTGTCATCTCATGCTGGCAGTCTGGACTTCACGTCCAAGTCAAATCACTCTCAACATACTTCCATAACAAATTGAAAGTTTTTAAGTATTTCTTTATAGAAAATATTGAAGTTATTTCGAAAGTTGTTTTCCGACCACAAGCAGGGAGCAGTGTGTCATTCACTGCAGTGGTCCTTTTCCTTTATAATTTGCTAGAATTATTCCGCCTTTGAGATAATCCGTCATGTGAACATGAATCGGACTGGAATTATGTTCACCGGCGTTAGTTCGGTAGTGGAGTGGAATTATTTTCATGTGAGCACTTGAGCGGATGAAGTGGATTGATGTTTACATATTAGCAGATTAGTTACTGAATTTTTTGTTTACTACGAAATAAATAATAAATAAAAATTTCGTTATCGTACAAAATGTTGATTGTAGAATTGAATTATAGCATCATCTGATATTTTGCGAGAAATTTTTTCTATATACTCTCGTCCTTTGCTTCCAACTCCTTCGTGCTTTCATTCAATATTTTAGAAATTGTAAAGTTATACTACTTTCCATGATCCGCCTTTGAATATCTACGAAAAAAACGATTAAAAACTTGACAATTTCCAATTAGAGACAGTTTGCGATTTTTACCATAAAAACTAGAGGGGAACGTACGTGTGAGGTATTGCAATGATTGCTTCCGCAGCATTTAAATTTCAATTAACTATCTCGCTCACAATATCTGTAAAAAATGCATGTCATCATAATATAAATCCTGCTTAAGACGTCTGCTTCGCATGCCAAAGGCCAGGCGTACCATTATACCAAATAATAGTTCAATACCAGCAAACATTTATCACATATGGTTTTATCCAGTATACCATAAAAGGGTTAGAAAGACGACGTAAATAGTAAGACTATGTTGTATGCTACTCAACAGCTCTGCATACAAAAACCCACAAATACTACTAACTGAAGACACTAGAAATCTATAAACTGTAGCAGACAACCAAAAATGACATAAACTGCGAATTTAAGTGCAATTTCAAGATTTTTTTCCTTTTATACATAATTTTATACACTGGAACCTCCAGCACCTTCAGAATAATAACAATGGCAGGCTAGCCGCTAATTTATAGAATTATATAAATGAAAGTGCCTGAAATTAAAAACAAAAACAGTTACATGAGGAATTAATACCCAGTTTGAATTATATATATACAAAAGATACAAAACGATATACATGCTCTGCCCAAGTTACCTCGCTATTTACTATGAGGGTTTTTGTTAATAATGTAATCAAAAAAGGAGGGAGAGAAGAATTTTTTTTATGATTTAAACCAAGACTACCTCAATTTTATTGAAAATAAAGAAAATAGGATCTGCTTCGTATGGCATTGATCAAATCATTCGTTTTGGTCATAAATACAGCGACCGGATATTATTTAACTTGAAAACTGATATTTTGTTATTATTTTCTAAGGGATTTATTAACTTGTTAAATGCGTTTAGTTTTAGAAATAAGTATTTTGCATTTATTTTTACAAAAGTATTCCGTCTGAGAGTGGGCGTATATTAAATAAATGCTGATGAATCCCAGTATTTTCTTTAAATTGTTAAGTGTTCAGGCTAAAAATCGTGGTGTAGTCAGGAGAAGTTCGCGATTTTTCCACCTCCAAGTACAACAAACTCAACAAGGCTTAGTTATACCCGAAGTTAACAGTGACAACGGCGTTTGTATCACTTTATTGACCCGTCTATCTTACTATAAACTTGCTACCAAAAACAAAAGACTTTCTGCGAGTTTTGTCGATCCGTTCATAAAAAATTGGTTAACAGAATGTTCTGCTTCAAATAAAAATTTTTTTACAATATACACTACAAACGGGAAGGTGAAAGTTTGTATGGCGTGCAATAACGTAAACAAATCGAATCGAAATTCAGCGCGTCGAACCTGGGAGTTACTATGTATTTAACGCGAGAAGGAAACTGGAAGGGAATGTAGTGAAAGATACTACTGTGCCCGATATGCTAATAGCTGTACCGATATCAATAATAGAAATCACTGAATATATGAAAAATTCATTGAAGAATTAACAAGATCAAAATGATATCTTTGCATTATTCAAACAAGTCGTACATTTTTAATGAAAATAAGAGCGGTTACTTGATTAAGAGTAAAATTATTTTTTTTATGTGCCGTTACTACTAATAGTAATAAAAGTTGTTTCTATTGATTATTTTTAACAATAATTATAAAATTGTTTGAATTATTTTAACATTTAATTTTATTTATGTCATGAGGAGTGGACTCTGTTATCGTGACGTTATATTTTATGGGGGGTCTCCAAAATTGTAATTAAATGTGACAAGAGAGGGGACAGTCAAAATTAGACCAAAATAGCGTGAGGGTATTATATATATATACATATATAGCGTAAAGGTATATTCCCCGGAGTTCTTAAAAAGATATTTGTCCCTGTATACATTAGAGGAGCCACGAGTTCTTCCTTTTCCCAATATAGCATTATCTTAACTACTAGGGTATTTATGAGCCAATTTAATCATGACTAATATTTTTTACTGCAGGTTTGATCGCATTATCTTTCGTTTTCCAATTTAGCGTACTCAGGAATCAGACTTTTGATGAAGTTTAAATAAGTAAATTACGTACCCAGAAATAACAATTATAATTGTCAAAACCAAATAAGGTCCAGTCCCTGATAAAGACATAACTGTTAACAGTTCATGTAATCAATTTGAATTGAAGAGTTATTATAAATAAATGCAATTATGATGGGGATAAATTAATAGCTTGTTGCATTTGAGAATGAACGAGCCTGAGCCAAATAAGCCATCTGGGATACAAGTGGAATTCTATTGAGTATATTTCCAGAAAGTCTACTGAAAATAGAGGATAGACAAGAAGCAAACGCATTGTGTCGAAAAAGGCCAGAGCTGTTACCGCAGACTTGCAAAATAATGATAATAGTTGAGTGATAACGTATGTAACAATGCAAGGAATTACTCCACTCGATTTATATATGAAATAGACAATCGCAAAAGAAAACAAGTACACCAATTAGAGTCCAAAAGACTGATTGTTCAAATGACAGGCCTTATTAACCCTTTTTTTTTAAATACAAATAACAAGCAGATGAATAGAGAGCTTTTCCTAAATAACGACACAATAATTAAAAGCATTCAAGAAGAAACAGAACTATTAACATATCTAAAATTAAATCTCCATATTAACATTTTTAATAATTTTTAAACATTTAACTCTTACTTCGGGTTTTATTTGCTAATTTAAAAATTTGACTTCATGCGATATTATACGCTCTTCATCATATAAAGCGAAATTAGTTGTTTCTCTGCAGTGAAGATTCAAAAAGGATTTCTCTTCCTTCTTTCTATGCTTTTCAAATCTCCGACTTAGCCAAATGCTTAATATGTGCCTATATAATATCTTAAATATAATTTAATTTCCAATTATGAAAGTTTCGCTATAAATATTCGTAAAAATTTTGAATTTTGAATAAATTTAATAAACTAATTTTAATTAGAAAAATATGTGAAATGTCTGCATTTGATAATAGAAATAATTCTGGTCTTGTAAAATATTCCACAGGTAAAAATTGTCTTAATAAAAAAACTTTTCCAAAAAGATTACAATAAAACAAACTTAACAATAGATAAAAATTGTATAAAAGTTGTTAATATCAACAATTAAAATATGTTTTTCTTATAGTTTAAATATTATTCAAGAATCAACGAGTAATAACTAATTTAAATGCAGTTTTTTGTGGATTGCGTCAACATTTGATTTTGTTTTTTTGTAACCAAATAGTATTCATCGTATTCTAAATTTGAAAATTTTGTAAATTCAAAGAATGCTTTAATTTTATTTTTCTTTCAAATGAAAAAGCATTTGCTTCTCGAGCAAAAAAATTTTTGTTTTTTTAATAAATATTTCATATTATTGGCAATGTTCGTTTTAGGATAAATTTTGAAATAAGAAGAAAATTAGAAACGAGAATAATTATAGCTAAAACAAAGAAAATATTTCAAAATTTTTTAATAATACCAAAGAGATTCTAGTTAAGATTGTTGAATTGAACTTAAAAATGCTGGGTCGACAGAAGCAACTTTAGCCGTCAAAAATGCATGCATACAAAATAGCAAACTTTGCAGCACTTGACATTCTAGTTCCTGTAAAGTAAATAAAAATACAAATTTTATAATCGAACTTGTTAAAATTACTTTAATTGGTAATAGAGAGGCATTAAATAGAATTTTAAATATAGATATCTAAAAACTATTACGAAAACAAATAAACAAATCGCGTAGAAAAAATTTCGATTGAAGTCTTAAATGTATTGAATAAATGGCCTATAATACAACAACTTCTAAGTAAGGAAAAGTGGCGGGTTGTATGAATAAGAGGAGTCGTTAGTATGAGCACTCTAGATACTTTCTTCGTCTTTCTACGGTAATGCTGAGGCGCTGCTGTAGCTGACTATCTTTCCCTAGTTACACGTGAGAAGAAATATCCTCATAATTTTAATATTATAAAATAAGACGTAATAATAGACCGGAGGCAGGCGAATATTCCCGAACATGAACGGAGTCTGAAAGTGGGGACACAGTGTACACGCTTGCTTACCAAACCATTTGAAAAAAAAAATCACTAACAGTTTCACGCCATCCTGAAACTAGGGCTAAACAAAATTTTCAAGCTAGAAGTATAGTGGCAAGAAGGTCCTTAATCCAAAAGAGCAAGTAATGCTTAGAAGTAACAACGAGTACCAATAGGAACGGCTCAGAGGAAGAACCGCTAGTGCAATTTTCAAAGAAAGAGACTCAAACGCAAAAGGTCACATATAAAGCATTACTTTTTTTACGTGCAAAAAGAGTAAACATCAAAAGTAATCCTATTATGCGAATCGATGTTTTTTGCTTCTCCGTGTAATTTTTTTAATGCGAGTCATATTGGAAATTTTTAATGTGTAATACGCGTTCACACATTAACACGTGATAGCGAATGTATGCATGTTGCATAGGGAGCGTTACATTACTACCGTACGCGAAATTCTACTTTTTCATCACAGGCGCGTTCAATTTAAATTCAAACTTGGGAGATTGTACTGTTGCCGGATTTTTTTATTATTAATTTTTTGCCGTTTCCGAAGGCAAAACAGCAGTTTTATTAAAAGTGGATTGAGGAAGTGGAAAATGTGAACTAACTTGTAACAAAAAGTTGAAAACAAATTTGAAGAATCTCAACTGTCCCCGCATTCAATCTGACAGCATACTTTTCAATCTAACTTGACCTTACAGAATAAATAATCTCAAAAATTGTTTAAATAAATCTATTTAAAGAAAAAGTACGAAACTTTCCGAGAGAAGATATATGTATATGTATGTACATCTAGTGTAGGTAGCTCCCATACCAACTCAGTGTTATCAAAAGAAAATGGCAGCCCCAGACGCTTGTATAAAATACAATTCCATTAAAATAGAAATACATCCAAGTAGGCCTGGCCGGTTTCTAAATCTAAATTTGACAATTTGTCTGATAGTTCCCACATCCACAAGTCTTTCTATAGCAACTTAAGCTACTTTCTCCAACCATTGCTTAAAATATGCTCTCGATAACTGTCAAACACAGCTGTACATTTACAAAAAATTGCTTATTTGAAAAATCGTCCGGCAAACGAAAAGTTCCGACTTCGAATCTTTTGTTTTTTGTCAAGCATGAAGTCGAATTGTGCTAACCTGGTAAGTAGGACAAGCTATAAAGCTATAAAAATTGAAACGAAACTAGGTAAGATGAAGATATTTAGTATATGGTATTTATGTTCAATTCAATAGTTTTTTTTTCCCGGAGGAAATTCACCCATTTCCTCCCTCGGCTTCCTTTCACCAGCTGTCCGACCATTGATAACCAAACACAATCGTCAGTCCACTATTGCAGCCATAATACGTATGTATGCAAGCCGCAATGTAGGAATATGCATATAATATAATCTATCATCTATATATGTATAAATTTTTTCTATAGCACAGTCGCGTGAGTCGTCAACATAAAGCCTGAGTTAAAATGTGACGCTGTCGCGAGTCGCGGACGCTGTCGCTAAATCTGTCAAAAGTTAAAATGTATGAAAGTACTCAAACGCAGGTACAGTGTGTTGCTAAGGCTGTTGCTGACTTGAGACGCACAACACCTTGACAGCTGCAGTTGAGGCAATTTATTTTTGCAGAACATTGAAATTGTGAGTGAAAATTGTCGTAAGTTTTAAGAAATGCCACAGTATTTAATAACTAGTTAATTTATTTATTTACGATTTAATGATTTTATTTAATAATGGAACGAAAATTCAACACATGTGAGAGCGTCATCATTGGAACAGCATAAGCAACAGGCACTGCGTCCGCGTCAGCATCAGCAACATCATTCGCGACCGCTTCACGTGACAGCGTCACATTGTAACTCAGGCTTAAGTCATCACCGCTGTCGCCTAGCCAGGGAACATTTTTTCCAATTGTTTTGTATTTGTTCGGATTGTACACTCAGCCATATGAATACGTCACCCACTTACATTCTTTTTCTCTAGTCTGAACTAAGCAGGGAGCAGTTTTACTTCAGCCTATTCTTTTTATTCTATCACGGTTGACGCTTGCATTGCATGTCCCATCATCATGTTGTATTTGAAATCGTATCTGCTAAGGCTTTTTACGTGAATGATTTTTCTCCTTTAAAAGCTCGTTACTCATAAATTGGCTGATCTTTGACAAAGAATGGGTGAATAAGAATTTTGAATATTTCCCTACTCTTTACGGCTCTAGCGACACTCTAACATAAGTACTGAAATTTACCAAAGCTTTCGCCTTCTCCCATAATACAAATGTAGAAGAGATCCCAATTCTAACAAATTCTGTGATTTCCATTATTTTATTTGTATTTGTTTTGATTTTGCCAATAATTCTGATTTATTTTATATGACTATACACTTAGTTAAAATATTAAATTTAATGCCTCTTGAATGCAAGCAAAAAAAAAAAAATCAATAATATAATTCTTGTCAAATTTTTTATCTACATTTCAAACAACAAAGCTTCATAAATTAGATTATAAGAATGGAATAAAACTTCAAATAAAATTGCATAATGAATACTTACTTTGGTTTCTATTGCACGAGTCTCATGGTCTTGGAAATGTAATTTAAGTTTCGATTTTCCATCATCACTAGAGCCTCGCAATTGGGAAAACTTGTATTGCCAAACAATGGTGGCATCAGCCCCCTCTGCTAAAGAGAAACCTGATTGCCAGTCTAGTGTTAAACCACCGCTCTTCCCGTGATGTGAAACAGCAAAAGTCTTTCGCTGAAATAACATTGTTGAGAAATGCAAAATGCAAATTAACATAAAGTTCAAGGAGCTATCAACCAGAGAAAGTAGTAATCAACTTACCCCCAACTTGATAACGCTAGTTACTATTGCTGCATTCCAACTGTTCTCGATCCTAAGAAGTTCCTGTCGAGTTTCAACGCTTAAATATCGCGGTTCATGACCAGAACTTTGTAATAGGAAGCAGTGTTGGCGGCAATCTACAGTTTCAGATTCTTTCACAACTCGAAACATTGTTTGGTAAACTTTATAAGTAACAAGTGCTTTTGACAATCCAGCTACATTTAGCTATAGGAAAAGAACAAAGTATAATTGCATGAGAAGTTATAAGAAAGATATCATATCATTGGGTGTTTGTGTTATGTTAGTTATGGGGATTAATAAATTTATAAATATGATCCCTACCACGTCAGGGATAAGTAGAAGAGAGTAGAAGTGAATGTGCTGCTAATCATTAATTTAATTAGTTTTTGCTTATTTTTACTAGTTTTTTTTATTCCCCTTTTTATTTATTGGTTTTTAACTTTTAGGTACCCCAAGTAAGCTTCACCTCCCCTGCGCTCTTACCGATAGCTCCGCTGTTTGTTTGAATGTGATATTGCTGTTTGCTCCAGATAAATTAATTATATACCTAATTGGGGCCAATCTGTTTTTATTGTGTTGAAGAATTATTAGTGGCAGCGCTATTGCATAGAGCCATGAGTGCTTGCAGACTTCTTGTTACCCTAACGCGTGAAAGCTATTCAGCCGGACTAGCTGGAAAGTTTGCACGAATAATTATAATTTTTGATTTGATGAAAACTGGATTGTATTACTATCACCTCCTCTAACAGACATTTCCTTTGCTTATCGATTACTTTTAGCTTTAATATCTGGGCGAGAAACCTGTGATTTTGGTCAGAAAATGGTTTAATTAACATAATTTACAGTTTAACAAACACACATGTCGTCTGTTTACTTGTGCCTCAGCCTTGTTGGATTTTAGAATCTTTCAAATTTTAAGGCTTTTTATCTGTCTTAAAAAATTGGAAATTTTATCTGTCTTAAAAAATTGGACAAAGCTTGAAAATATCTACATATTCATCTACTGTGTACTATAAGCTTCAGATACCTGCTTTGAGTATTTATTCATCTCCGAACAATGGGCTCTTAGTAAAAATCACTTACAATATTCACTAGCCAGCTAGCTTTTGCCTGTCTTATTTATAATAGTTCCAATCACTCAATCACTCTGGTAAATCTAAGTCGTTAATTCCATCACTGAGCTGAATAATATCGACTTCCTAAGGGCCTGTCCGGATCCAAGTCTTCGTCTTCGTTTTGTTATTACAGCTAGTGACGTAACACAACAAGCTCAGCCATTATAACAGTTAGACGAAGACGAAGCTAACCTGTCCGAATTCGTTCGTTTGCTCAGCTTGGTCTCACAGACAGCAAACAAACATAACCTCACAAGACGTTGTCTATTTAAATAATGTCAAAACTGTTATACAAACTAGCAAAGCTCGGTGGCATAGACATGGATTCGGAAAGAGATTGTCTCGATGTTACGTCACTAACTGTAATAACAACAAGACGACGACGAAGACGAAGACTTGGATCCGGACAGGTGTAACAAGATGGACGCCATATAATTCAGTAGTTACACACCTCACGGATAGATTCTCACAGAGGGTTTTACTGCGAAAATAAGAAAATTGTTTGATTCTATCATCAAAAACTTTATTGATTACCCTACACAAATAAACTATCTACTTTTTACGTTCGATCAACAACCATCTGTTGGATTTGAAAACATAAAATGTATAACGTAAAAAATTTAAGTCGCCATCATACCTCCATGGCTGACACATTATGACCAGTAGAATATTCACTCGTCATCACCAGCTTCCTCTGTCAATGTCTGCTGCTGTCAATGTAATGGGACTACGATCAAGGACATTTTGTGTGGCTGTATCCATTTTTGGTATAATTTATCAATTTAGCACTAAAATTAATTCCCACATTTTATGAATTGTCAAAATATCATTTTGTCATTTAACTGATTTCGATTGATCAAGTTTTCTAGCAGAAGTGTTACACTTTTCTTGCAGTGTTACACCGAAATTGTTCCATTGACCTGCACTACTAGAAAAAGTGTACGTCAAATGAGTCTGGTGCGGTGTTACACCGAAAAATGTACACATCTACATGATAAATGTCACAACTGAATGTCATTGAGCATTACATATCAATCGTCAACTATTACTCTACCAAATTCATCCGCAATCACGCCAAAATCTTTTAAGTTACAATTTTCATAATTTTTACGCTATTCGTGTTGTTATTTTTTTCAGAAAATTTCAATCTGACAAATTACACGGATATGAGCCACTATTGCATTCTCATCGCGTCAAAAGTTTTTCCATTGAACTCGTTTTTTACTGATGACGTGCACTTTTCTTAAAATATCAATCGAAATCGACATTACACTTTTCTTGCGGTGCTACACCGAAATTGTTCCATTGACCTGCACTACTAGAAAAAGTGTACGTCAAATGAGTCTGGTGCCACACCGGAAAAATCGGCGGGTTAAATCGAAAAACGCACACATCTACATGAGAAATGTCACAACTGAATGTCATTGAGCGTTACCAAAACCCTCGAGAATACTTCACAAGCCATGAAACAGACTCCCTCCCTACCACATGCGAGGCCCAACGGAGTCCTTACATTCTGAAATATTTGCAGTGTTCTTATGTAAAACTGACAAAAGTTTGATTTGAATAGCTCCTCCGCCCTAAGCTACTATTCATACAGAAAAATGGTGTTCTGATAATCTTAAGCTTGCTTTCTTATCTTCCGAACCGTAAAAAAATTGTCATACCTTTCCTAACAAAATTATTTAAAAAAAGTTATCTTAACCAAATGACTACGATTCCTCAAACAAAAATTCTCAGCTGAGTAATCATTGTAATGTCGCTATGCCGTTATGGGATGCCGTGGGCTGATGATATCGAATGTAGCTACCTACGGATTCGGACTCCGGCTGCACATACACACATGCAATTATCACTCAGCTTAGAGGTATTGAGCGTAAAATGGTAAGGTTACTTTGTAATCAAAACTATTTTATTATTTTGTTAAGTAAGGTATATAGTAAATGTAGCCTTTGGGAAGGTAAGGAACCAAGCTGTAAGTTACTAGAAGACTATTTTCCTGTATGTATAGTAGTTTGGGCTCTATAGCATATATAAAGTCAATGTTTGACACTTTTCCATAAGCATCAATATAGAAGATTAGGTCTGTCTGTTTACTCGAAAGTTTTTACTCGGTGTAAAAACTTTTACGCATTTTTACTCACAAACCGTCTGTTTACTTTTAACTAGTAAAAATCGAGTAAATTTATACGTTTCCCCTCTTGCACAAAGTTGCACATTTTTACTCATGATCAAGAGGATGTGTAACTTTGATATGCAATCAGCTGACTGTCAAAAGTATTAAATTTGAGGTTAAGCCGTTTGTTGGGTTATCGAAAGAATGTAAAATGATAATCTAAAGAGTCGAAATTAAAAAAAAAATATTAAAGAGGGTGGGTTTTTTAAAACGTATTTCAAATTAATTAATTGTTTTCTGTTTCAGACGGAAAGGTAGCAGCCAAATTTTTGACACAAGACAAGCTAAACAAAATTTACTCGAAAAGTGTCTGGTAACTTTTCTTGATTTATCCCCTCTACCGCATAAAAGTTTTTACTTGATTTTTACGCAAAGATTTTTACTCAAAAGTAAACAGACAGACCTTTTAAGGAACGGACTCCGAACGCACACATATAGGTTTCTGTTTCATGGCTTGGGAAGTATTCTCGAGGGTTTTGGCGTTACATATCAATCTTCAACTTAAGTAACAATTTTCATAATTTTTACGTTATTTGTGATGTTATTTTTTCCAGAAAATTTCAATCTAACAAATTACACGGATATGAGCTACTATTTCATTCTCATCGGGTCAAAAGTTGTTCCATTGAACTCTTTTTTTACTGATTGACGTGCACTTTTCTTAAAATATCAATGGAAATCGATATTAGAGTAGATTTAGGGCTTAAGTTCTTATTTCGTATTTTGAAAAAAAAAAAAAAAAAAAAAAATACTAAGCCGACGAAAACTTATGAAGAAACCGATAATATTTTCTTCTTCTCTTTTAGTTTGTTAACTACGCTCAGTTAATTTCATCAATTTATTCTGATGGTATTTTTGGCTTCTTTTATGAAAAGATGTAGTTCGTCTCTTTTTTCTCTTTTCAGTTTCTTATTTTCATTATTCTATACGTTATTCGCCATATTTCCAATTAAATACCTATTGAAAAGTTGAGTTGTTCTTAGAATATCAAAACCTTCCTGTTTTTAAACTAAATTAAGTGAAGCCGGACCAATATTTGTGTTGAGCTCAAACATTCTAGTGTGAGCGCATATTGCAAGTATAAACAGCTAGCAGAATTCGTGAAGGGGAGCAATCAAGTTTTTTTTTTTATTATATATCATTAAGCCAAGCTCAGGGGATACCCTATGATGCAAAGCACAGCATGGCAGGAAGGAGATAGGGAAAGGATTAGGAGATATGAGGAGAGTGGCGGAGGTGCCGATGTATGTCGCCCTTAAACTTCCGCAGATTGTATGCCGGGGGAAAAAAAGAAGACGGTAAGCTGTTCCATATTCGCACTGTTCGGGATAAAAAAGTATCACGGAATTTTACTGTACGGCCGAAAGTAATTTGAAGGGTTAAAGGATGTGCGCGGTTTGCAGCGCGTGTATTGCGTGCAGGAATCATTCTACAAGGGATTAGACTAGATATTTCATCAGAACATTTACCATGCATATAGCGATAAAGGAGCGAAAGGCATCCAACATTGCGGGGGTGCTGGAGTGAGTCGATATGACAAGTTATTGCCAAATCGCCAATGAGTTTGAAGGCTCTCTTTTGGAGAATATCCAATGAAGCTAAGGCTGTGCGACCAGCCCCGGCCCATATATGGGAGTTGTATTCCATTCTAGGTCTAATGTAGGACTTGTAGAGGAGCGCTAGATTTGACGGGCTGAAATATTTCTTACACCTTTTCAGAAGTTATTCCAAAGGCATGTATCCGCCGGAAAGTTTATGAGGCGCACCCAGCGTGCTAAGGTGAAAGTAAGTGTCTACACTAAAAGAAGCAGCGCGCTCCTGCATTTTGCTAGCTCTTGTGCTTAGTAGTGTGTTCATTTCGCGGATAAATTTTGTATGAAAATTTAGCGGTGAAATTTAGTTGCGAAATATTTAGTCAAATCGCTGAAGAAAGTGGTATTGTGTTTTTTCAGCTAAAAGTTTGTTTAGTTTTGGCAAGTAGATGGCAGTAATTTCCACAAACATATATTTAGCATCAGATTTGTTCGCTCAATACCTTTTTTCCACGGTAAAATTTTGACGTTTGAAGTTGAAAGAAATTGGAATACAACAGTGCATTTTTATTATTTTTTTCTGATAAAAAAATTCCGTCTTCATTTAGACAATTCTTTTGAAAAAAAATTGAAATAGTAAGTATAAATATAATTTTCCTTACTAATTCGAGATTGGGTAATTGAAATAGCAATCTAAAAGAACACGAAATAATATCACAAATTCACAACAGCTGATTGTCAAAGACAGCCACCTAAAGTTCAAAACAATGAACAATTTTAGCCGTAAAAAAGGTCCCAGTTCGATTGCTGCTAAATATTTATCCGCTAAATGAAAACAAAACCGGGCTTTAGTGGCATGTGCATTGCGTGCCAATTTTTCTTCTTCTTCTTTTTTTCGGTGGATACACTTGTTTTGATAGGCTCCACTCCGTGCTCCGAAGGAGAGAGCACTCGCCGATTTTGAGGAAAGGAAAAATTAGAAAGAAACACTTATTTATTTTTATTTTTTATATTATTATTTTTATTATTCCATTTTTTATATTATTATTTTTATTATTCCATTTTTCTTTGAACTCAACTAATAAGTTTAGTATGGATTTTAAGACACGTTTTAAACTCGACGGGATTAAAGAACGAACTCCCCGAGGTTTGGGCTAGCTGCCCCAGGTAGCCACGAAAACTTTAAAAAGCTCTTTTATTCCTTTTATTGCTTTCTCACGACGTTTGAGAAAACGTACGTGAGAAAATGCGAAAAAGTTTTGGTAGCCATGCATATGCATTCAGAAGAAAATGAAATCTGCTATGCAGTTGTGCGCCCGTCTTGAAATATTAGTTTTGAGGGCGCGAACCGCGAATATTTTGTAATAAATGTATGTATGTATGTACATACAATTAGATTTAAAGAATTAAGTACCGTACGTATGTACAGTGTACATTCGGAAACAAGTAAGAAGACACTGTATGGAGGTAAGTATGAATACCATGTGAGTGGAATGTGTGTCTGATAACAAAATGCAATTTATGCTAAATTGCATTTTGTTATAGCATGCAAATGCATTTTAAATGCAATTGGAATTTTTTAAATTAAAACTAAAGGAATTTTGTTTTTTTTTCCAGGGACAAATTAATGGTACATCAATTTATCGTATTGGACGATATATTGATGTATCGGTATTATGGTTGTGATTCGGGGTAAAGGTATATGAGTCATAACACAAGCAGAACGCAAAGTTATTACCAAGCTTCCGAGATGCTTGAGGGCTGAATGCGAAGTGTGTTCCCTGAAGTAAAGTGCAGCTCGCACGCTGGGCACGCTCCTCGGTGGATGCATATCTTAATAAGAGTGCAAATTTATTAACATTTCTACACACAGCCATTCATCGCTTAAGCTTTTACTTGTTATTGCATTATAACTGACCCCTTCGAGAAAAGGGTAATTTTGGCTTTACTCATGTGCATGGATTTTATATTATACTCGAATTCTAGTTTGTTATATGTTCTAAGGTGTTTTTACTCCAAAGTATAGATCGATTATAACAAACCTGTAGGAATTTTTCAATCAATGCATATCTGCTATTGCAGCTGAAAAAAAAAAGTGACTTTATTTTTACCAGTTTTAGTAAGACTTTGATAGAATTCTTGTTCACAAGTAGTCCCTTCAATGGAGTGCTCTCTACTTTCTTTGAAATCGTACTCAACATGTTTTCTCTCCCAGAATCCTTTCAATAACGCTTACGATGAGTCTCTATGCAACCAGTTTGGAACACTGCTCGCAATCATTTACATTTGTAATTTATTTCTTTATTTCTGACATAGTCTCAATTCTTTGTTAGACTTAGTTGCTTTTCACAGATGATTCTCCGACAATCACTTTCCTTTAAAGTGCCCAGTTGTATTCTTTTCTCGCAAATCAATTTTTCTATACTCTGAATATGCTACTAATGCAAGTATTGACAATTTTGTACTTATAACAATTTAAACTGGATTCAAGAAACTTTTATTTTTTCACATAAAATATACGTTTACATTTTACCAGCGGTGCTGATGTCAATTTTGGAATTACGCTGTTGTTATCACTGCCGGTTTAGCATGAATATTAATATAAGGAGCTAGCGATTAAATTTGATTAGATCACATACCCCTACAATTTGAAAAGCCTGACAAAGTGAACAAAACATGAAATGTAATAACCGTCACGTAAAATGAACAAACTGACCCCCGAAAATATTTAATTTTCTAGTTTACCTTCAATCATTTGTTCACTAATTGCAATTAAGTACATTAATCACTCTGCATACATACATACAGATTATACAAATATGTCCAATAGGTCGAATTACAACAGTAATTGCATAAAACGTGAATTTCGTTAACATGAATAAATTTAATAACTGATGATATCTCCCTTGGTTTGATGTTCACGTTGTCGGGTCTGTACGTAATTGCGTTTGTTGAATGTAAATTTTATTTAAAGAATATTTTTTTGTTTGTTTTTTATTGGATAATGAATTAAAGATAAAATCTATAATTGCGGAAGAATTAACGACAAAAACTGGAAACAATAGCGAAATGCAAAACATGGAACTATCTAGAGGTAATGAGATAAATAAGTCTGTCATGTAATGCGATTGTATATATGTACATATATATGTATATAGCCCATTCGCCGAACTCCAAAAATTTAAGATGAGTAGAAAATTTTTTGTGCAGTTTATGAGCTATGTCAACGATTGATTTTGTAGAAAAAAATCCAGTAATTTGAAATACACGAATTCATTTTGATGCAAATTAAGTGGTGAGCGACTCATAATCATAACTGCCTATAGTCACGCCTGTGGTGTCTTACTCGCTCGCACCTTATTTTTGCATCGATCTGTCATAAACGTATAACATAATTCAGCCAATTCATGCCTGGCTTTCCGAATTTTTTGGAATTTGTGGCTTTCCACCGAGAATCATTTACGGGATTCTGTTGAACAGTTGCAGAATTCTCAAAATAGTTTACGAAATTTGGATAAAATATGTATGTAAGTCTGTCAAATTTACATCGTTCACTGTTCATCTCCTTTGCTAATAACCGCCATCTTTATCTCGAATTTCACTAAACACATAATAGACCGTAGAACTTTAAACTTGAAAACGTTCAGCGCTTTCTAATGTACGTTTCATTTGGACTAAAACCACCGAACCTCCTAGACCGCGGTTACGAACCTTACCACTAATACTCGTAACGTTCAAAGCTACCCCGCTCATTTTTATGCAATTTACGCAGTTTTTGAATATCACACAGAAAACTGATAAGGAAGTTATAGTCCCCATCCATTCTTGTACGAAAACTTTATTGTATCTACACAACCGGCACTCGTAAATACAAATGACCCACCGCAAAAAAGCACTGGCGCCAGCAAGCATACCTGGCGTTCGTAAGACTTTTATCTCGTAACGACACCATTTACTATAAAAGCATACTAATTGCTGGCAACCTTAGACTTTCGGCGTATCCACTTATTGCATACAGTACCTTGTAACGAAGTTTAAATAACCTCATTTGAAAATGCCGAAAATTCAAAAATAAGTTTGATAATTAGAAGCTCTGACAAGTTCTGGTTTTGCTTATAAGAGGCGACGAATTCAAGTCAAGTACCTACAAATTCCTAACCAAACCAGAATCAATTGCCTGCACCTCCCATACATACAGCAGCTCGAATTTAGCTGAATTGTCGCTTGTACGAAAATTCAGACAACAATGCATATAAGCATGTATCTCGCCAACACTCAGCAGCAGAAGTCAGTAGATTTTGCTTTTGTCTTTGTTCAAGCATACTCAAACTGGTTATAACCCCGTTTGAGGCTTGAGGTTTCTTTTGTTCACCAGTGCTATAAAAGGCAGTTCAGAACGGTGAAGAAATAATCGTTTCTGAAAGATCTTTCTCTAATCCAATATTACCAGAATTCCCTCTGTTGTGAGTATGTATATCCACGACTATTTACCATAATCTCGGATATGAGCTTATCTATTCTACATTTATTTAAATGCGAGTATATCCGTGTTTTAAAACCTTAGTTTCTTCGGACGTGAGTATATCCACGTCCATTTCTTGCCTGATTTAAATACAGAAAACATCTGTATTTACTAGCTTGAAATAGGTTACATGTCGATACATCTACTTAATCTAAATACAAGGAAATCTGTATTTGGCTACATATATTCTTTTCCGATGTGAGTATATATCCAAATCTGCTCCTCTAAATACAAGTAAATCCGTGTTTAAAAAGTGAGAAAGTCTGATACAATTATAAGTACAGGCCAAAACATTTATAATAGTGTAAACATATAAATAATAAGTTAGTGTAAAATTGTATTAATTAATCTCCGCATTTAAAAATCGTCGTTGGACAAAATATCGTTTGACCCTGACATTCTCTATAGTTGACCCGCAACCTGTCTGACGAAAACGACGTTCTATCTGATGATAAAATCTTTCTATTTTTGCGAATTCTATTGATTGATTAAGCAAATCAATCTACAGTGCATCGACTCCGCTCAGACCTTTGTTAATTACGAACTTTATCGAGGTGTTACCTGTCATGTACACCATTATTTAAGTGGATCCCTCAATGGTGATTCATAATTTATGAGTAGATCCAGCATTTTTTCGAAACGCTGATTTTTGAGTACGGTGTCTTCCGAGATCTGCCGAACTGGTGTTTTGTATGAATCTTATTCCCTAGACATCCATATTGAGTTTTTTTTTTAATTAAATGGAGTCAAATGGATCAAGTACACTTTTACAATATTTCGGTTC
The DNA here is from genome assembly GCA_963924295.1 of Dioctria rufipes. NCBI lineage: Eukaryota > Metazoa > Arthropoda > Insecta > Diptera > Asilidae > Dioctria > Dioctria rufipes. The sequence goes on along the minus strand of OZ002740.1, from coordinate 310,542,636 downwards.
AATTTCAAATAGGACGAAATTATCCTCCATATTAGTTAAATAGCAGTAATAGAGTGTCATCTACCGTCATTAAAATGACTGAATTTATTGGAAAGTGGATATATTTCCCAATATAGTCAGCAGTACAGTCATCGATATATAATTTTAATTGATTTACTGAATATATAGTATGTATATTATCTTCTTTAAAGAAGATAATTCTTCCAGTTTTGGAAATAGATCCATCAACTCGGAAAATTTGTATGCTTCCATTAGCTGAATTGTACCTTCATTTAGTCGTAATCCAGCTTTCATCATCTTTTATGATGTTTTTAAGAAAGTTTCCATCCGTATTATGATTCGTTGGATCAGAGTTATAACAACACTTTTGCGATATAATTTATGCTCGAATGTGAGCAGTTTTGGTATTAACTTCGCAGCCATCGCGACATACCTAATTAGTCAGTCAAACCATCATTGTATGATTCAATATGGACTTCGACTATGCTAAAAGTATTCAATTTTGGAATACAGACGTAGATTTTTCCAAAAGATTATTGAATTGATAAAGTGCCCTTACATAATTTCAAAGTGCGAAGTTGTCCACAATGGAAGATTTGACGACAGCTTTTGTATAAAATCCGGATTTCGATAGGAATATAAAATTTCGCCATTTTATTACTTATTACTATTAACGATGTTCTAGCGAATTGACTCGACAATAATGCGCGCTATTTTGGACTATGATGATGACATCTGCTTGCTGGCCCATCAACTGGATTGTTAAACCATGACTTAAAATCTTGATACAGAAAGTACTCCAAGTGCCCCAAGACAACAAAAACTAAAGAGATACAGATTCATTTTTGGAATGATATCGATAACGATAGAGTGGAAGTAGTGTAAAAATTTTGTTACATCGGTAGCATAATAAATGAATTTGGCGGTACAGAAAAGCATGTGAATTCCAGCAAAAAACAAATTAAGAAGTTTTTTTTTCAGATGGAGCTCTAATGAAATCTTAGTAAGAGCAAAATTTCGACTGATTGAACTCAATGTAACATCACTGGTGTACTATGAATGCGAGACAAAGAAGTTTATCTAATTGAAAATGCGCCATCTGAAAAGTTGCAATTGCGTCGTATTTTAAAAATTCACTGGCAAATTCGAAACTCAAACAAAGAATTGTGTAGACGTTCCGACAAGGACAGAACGGTCGAAGAAATTGGTATTGGATTGGCCACACGCTGCGATCCGATCACAACAATAATGAATTTGAACCTGCAAGCTCACCAAAGGTAACCTAATAAGAAAATAGGACACAGCCGAACAAAATTAATACGACGTCAGGAGGGGAAGCTTAGCTCTGCTTACACTCGCGACGGCCACTTGTATATTAGACTGGAAAAGGAAGGAAAAGACTACAAAATTACAAAATCGGATATGCTACTATCTCTTTGCGATGCCAACCAGGGAGCCAAGTGATGTATTGTGCATGATTTTATTCTTTGGTTTTTTTTATTCAAGTTTAATCTATGTTGTTGATAGTTTAGGTTTGATCATACATATGCTTCTATATTTCGTCGAGTTTTTATATTGTTTATTTATTCATTATTTTTGTTTAAGTTTGATTTGTTTTGTTGATAGTTTATTTTTCACTGTAATGATGCTGTTATTTTTCGTCGAGTATTTATATTGTCTACTTATTCGAACCTTGTTGTATTATATTATTGTCACTCTGTTAACACAGTGTTTTAGACCACTTACCTTATATATTATAGTCCACTCAGTTTTTATGGTGATAATGTCGTTTTTCATTGGTGCTGATCGTGTTTTTGTTCCCTTCACCTTGGTGAGTCGCAGCTCTTATGTTTATTTTTATTTTTATGAATGAAAACATCTTTACGCCGAACAGAGTGAGAACTTTAATTAATATTTTCTGTCGGCAGTCGGAAGGTCTTAATGTAATCAGCTTGAATGCCAGAAGCATTAGACCAAAGTTCGACGAATTATGTGATATTTTTGTAAGGTCTGATGTTCATGTTATTTTAGTGTGCGAGACTTGGCTACAACCCCATGTACCTTCTACCCTAGTTGGATTTCCTGGTTATAACATTTTTAGAAATGACAGGATGGGTCGTATTGGTGGTGGCGTGGCTATATATGTCAGAGATTGCTATGATTCCCGTATAGTTTACTCTTCTGAAAGTACCCCCTTGGAGTTTTTGTGTGTGGAAGTAATCTTAGGCTCTAATAAATGTTTGCTATCCTCCGTGTATTGTCCGCCAAATTGTTTTTCCATTGAAAACGCAGCAGAATTCCGTGCTGTTTTCTCTGATCTAACACAAAGATATGCAAATGTTGTCTTGGGAGGAGATTTTAATGTCAATTTGTTGAGACATAATAGTGCGACGGATTCTCTCTTATTCTTTCTACAGTCACTCCACCTTTGTGTCATTAACGATCTCCCAACTTATCTCAATACGGTTAACCCATTCTGATTATGATTCAGTTAGCTTTCAAAGACAGATTGGTTCTCCTTCCGTCTTCGATCATCCTTTTTATGACATATGGCATTGATATTGGTGTCTGCAGAAAGTACCAGGATATATCATATAGGAAATATGATGATATTGATCTATATCAGTTGGGAGATGAGTGTGCCTCGCTGCCCTGGAATGACATCACTCTGTATACCTCAGTGGATGAGAAAATTAATGGGTTTTATGAACTTCTACATTATCTTCACGATAAATATGCTCCAACTCACTCACGCAGAATCAGAGAAGATGGTTGCCCATGGTTCTCTGTAGCAATCCAGTCACTTATTGCTGAGCGGGATTATTTATATCGGAGATACCTTAGGTTAAAGACCAATGATAGCCGTACGCATTACAAATTGGTTAGAAATCTGGTCAACTCTAGGGTTCGCGCAGCCAAGTGACGATACTTTAAGCAAAAGTTTGACCCCCAACTATCATCCAAATTCTTGTGGAAAAACTTGCGTAAGGCTTCTGTGTATGGCAGAGATAAATCCCAGTGTAACTTGGATCCTGGCATACTTAATTCCCATTTCACTTCTCTCCCTATCCTTTCTGCACGTAGTTCTGGACAGCTGGGTTTAAATCGCCTCATGTTTCCCTCAAGTAATGATCAGCCTTGTTTTAGTTTTAGATGTGTTGATGCCAGGGAGATTGCTGTGGCAATTGGTGCTGTCAAATCTGATGCCGTGGGGCCTGATGGTATTCCACCTAGCTTTATCAGAATTCTTCTGCCCTGTATAATACAGCCGATTCTACATATTTTTATCACCTGCCTTACCATGTCGATATTTCCTTCAGCTTGGAAAATTGCTACGGTTGTGCCAGTGGCTAAGATCAGTGCAGCTGAGGTTCCCGGTGATTTTCGACCGATTAGCCTGTTGGGATTTCTTGCTAAGGTTCTGGAAAAATTGATGGTACAGCAAATAATTGATCATTTGGAATACTTTAATTTATTAAGTCCTTTCCAGTCTGGTTTTCGTAAGTCTCGTAGTTGCGAGACAGCCCTTATTAATGTTACGAATGATATACGTCGCTCGCTTGACATGGACCATCTGTGTGTTCTTGCCCTGCTTGATTTCTCCAAAGCATTTGACATGGTTAATCATTCCAAACTCCTTGAAAAGTTGACCTCAAACTTCCTTTTTCATCTCTCTGCTGTGTCCTTAATTTATTTAAACTGTGTTTTTTTTTATATTTTAATTTCATTTCTCGTACTTTTATATTAATATTTACTTGTTTTTATTTATTCTTTTTGCCGCTTTGTTTTTGTACTAAAAAAAGAAATTTGTATTCTTATTGTACCTACTTTACCACGAATAAACTTATTCTATTCTATTCTAAAATTGGAAATTTTTCTTGTTTTCTAGAAAGGAACAAGTAATTTCATATACTTTCGTATTTTGCATGAATGGGGAAAAGAATTTGTTTATACACTATTGTAGTCCGACTGACACAACGAGTTAAAACACCAACTGAGAGAACATCGGATTACCCGAATGATAAAACCTTCAAAATCGTATCAAACTATTCATAATAATGTACATCGGGTCACACTACCTCAATTTTTTAAGAAAAAGATAAATTACGCTTTCGCAAAGTGGTCAAAAGAGATGTAAAATTCCTCTCAAATAAAATTCTCATTTTTTCCCAAAAGCATCAAATAATCCAACATGATTTTTTCACACCAAAACGAATGTAAACAGAAGCACGTGCTGTACAAATACCACAGGATTACAGCAACAAACATTGGGATATTTTTTTTTTAATTTTGCAGAAAAATATAATTTTATAAAAGTGCGGGAACATTTTATGAGAATAAAATCTGAAAGCTCCGCCCCCGCTCATTTATTTACGAAAATGAATCATTTCACATTCGGTTTCGTTGCATGTTATCTACGCTTTCACATTTTTTGTCTTTATTCGTAAAAGTTTTAAAGAGAGTTTGATTTTTTTTCTACTTTCTTTCATTTCTCGCCGTATCCATTTTAAATGTAAAACAGTTGGAAATCTCGCCTTGTATTAGGTTATCTTTGGATTTTAGTACACGAATGAGGTTTCGATAGAGAACTGCTGATGCCACTTTATGCCCCTTGAGGGATTTACAAGTGTTGACAGTCAGAGCCTTGCTTTGTAGATAGCTGTTTTACCCACACTTCTTTCTTCTTTTAACTCTCTTAAATCCTCGTGTGACATGTAACAGATGGGAAAATTTATCGATTTCTTGATAAATGCTGTAAATAGTAGACCAACAGCGAAAAATATCGCACATTACACCATCCAAATGGTTTTATGATGAGTAATCTGTTGACAGCAGAATGACTGTACCAGTCGGACCGGAATCTTCACCCATAGAATCATGAGCCGCCACAGAAAGCGAGAGAGAGCATTTACGGAGTTCTATAGGGTGAGACAAGATATTTCTATTATGGGTTATAGAATTCTCAAGAATTTTCATTATGATATCCAAGAAAAATCACAAAATTCGAATAACATGCGTTATTTATTAAAGGTGTTTGGCTCAAGAGCTTATTCGATGAGGAGGCAATATGGAATAGTGTTGGCTATCGAACGACGTGGTTATACGTATCTAGCCGATAATGAGTATAGGTAAACATAAAATGAATAAAACATCGCTCGTGAATAAAAGGATTTCCATAAAATCTACCGCAAATGATCGATTTTTCTTTTATGAAGCTCAAAAAGATTACGTGTGTCCCATATTTACATCGAGCTCCTTTATCGCGGGGAAAAATCATTCCAGCAATTTTCATCTAATTAGATACGTGTTTATATCCCCTATTTGCATTGTAATACGTACACAAATAGAAGTAATTCAAAAGAAGATACAAGAGAAGAACATGTTGTACCATCTGCCTGTAATAAAAGTTTCAACTTAACAAAAGCCAGTCAATTTCAAAACTGTTCATTACACGAAAATCTAATGATGTCACAAAAACGTATTTAGGACAAAAACGTGACACAGCAGCGACAATAAAAGAAACAACAAATTGAAAGACTATGCTCAGTACGTGCGCAATTATTCGTAATGATTAAGGTGAAAGAACAATTCGCTTGAGGAATAAAAACGAAAAACGCGCCATACGATTTGTAAAATTGGGTCACTGTGAGTTAATCGGTAACTAAAGGGGGGGAAAAAAAAGTACTGAAGCTACTACTTACCGGTGGTGATTCAAATAACATAACTTCAGTTCCTTTAAGTATAAGAAATCTTGGCTTATAACTTTGCCACGAAATATTGTTGTTAATGACTCCTTCATTAACCCATCCCATGTACTCGATTCGTTCGCCTACAGCGAAATTTCTGTTGTATAATTTCATCTGGAAGAAAATAAAATCTGAAGCAATCATCGCCGGTATGAAGGGGGTGAATAACTTTTAATGGTTTATTAAACGCCTTATACCTGTAAATGTGTTAAGCCAGTCACGTTATCAGTAATTAGTTTCAGCCATTGACTTAAAATTGCTAAGTCATCGCAGTGAATTATTCCTGTGGAAGCCCCATTAAGGCCTCTCACTTCGAAGGCATTCGGTCGCAGCTTGTCTGTTCCGTAAATATATCGCGTGACGTAGGCCATCATCAAGGGCACTGTGAATAAAATGACAATTTGCTGAACTTAGTTTTTATTTAGTCAACAATAACAAAAGAAATAAAAAAACAAAAACAAAAAAAAAACTGAAGAAAATTACTTGTATGTACATGCACTGTGGATTATTATTGGATTACCTGAGACAACATCAACCCACTTTTTTTCTGGCTCTGAGCTAATCGATACCGGACGACTGCCATTATTCACAGAGGATTTGAAACCTTCGTCAGCCTTCAACTCTGCACATGTTGCATCATTATCCGAGTCTGGAGTTTCCTTTGATACTATAAATAAATAAAAATTCCCTTAATAAATGTTGCAATAGAGGAGAGTATAGATCCATCTACATATGTGTGGATATAGTGAACTTACGCTGTTTTTGTAGAAAAGGAGTTGCGGCGCGATAATGTTTTACAGTTAAAACGACAATGTCGCCAGCATTGCGTAAAATGTTGACAGCATCATCATGAGGGCAGGCAGTTATATATTCTCCATTTACTTTTATAATTGCGTCACCTACAAATAATTGGCCGGTAATGTCGGCCGCTTGATCCTTATATATCCTTGATATCAAAATGGGAAGTTTATGTTCGGCACCGCCTTTTATACTTAGTCCCAGACCACCCACTTTTTGTCGAGTAATTTGAACCATTCGTTCCTACGGGTAAATATATTCATGTCATAAAATAAGCATGCAGCATGTGTGTTTTACTTTAATAACTTTAAAAAAAAGTGCTTTTTTTTTGTTTTTGCCTCCGAGAATATTAAACATAAAATTTACGAGGATTTTAAGTATTATAGTTCGCTCCGAATTATTTATATTTTTTGCTTTTGTTTTATTTTTGGAGGAAATGTATGTAATTATGCTATGTAGGTTTAAAATTAATTTTATGCATAGAGAATATTTTCACTATGTTAAAGTTACAGGATCTGGAGGCTTTTAAATCGGTCGAGGCCTGTTAAATGCAAAGAGTGCAAATATGTATGTAGATATATGATTGTGTCTAATGATGAAGCGATGACTAATTGACTGGAAACAAGCAAAAAACTAGAATTGGTCTAAGACCAATTCTTATGATACCCTAGATGACCGCCCGGCCCGTACGAAAGTTCGTATGGTCACCTATCTGTGCAAGTTTGATTTTTGAAGTGGTCTTTCGCATATATTTCTAGAACAGTTCGTCGGACAGAAAAAATGATTATAACCAATTTTATAGGATTTCGTATTCTGAAGAAGACTGATCGTTTTCACAGTATACGTAAAAATACTAAATTTTTATATGGGTGTCCAATCCATTTTGTTCTACCATCATTATTTCTGTATGTTACAAACGGAATGACAGACTTAGTGTACTATATGGATTTCACCTAGTGTATAACAAGCAGGCAGCAGGTTACTTATAACGTGTGGAGAATAAAATGAGTACATTTTATTTTTAAGCTTACATATATTAGAGCTGGAGTCACTGCTGAACAAGCAAAAGGGTGTTACTCATTTTGCCTACGACTTAGCATGCACAATCGAAGTCATACGATTTACAGGAGCGTGTGTAGCAAAAGTCGGAGCTTGTGTTAAGACTGAGGTTTGGCATGAATGAAATCGGCCGAAACTATTACGTGCAAGCAAATCTGACGACTTTGCTACAGAATTGAACTAGACAAAATCGGATATTAACTTTTGCCTTCAGTTGGCCATGCACAAGTTCTAGAATTTGCTTGAGCGTGTTTTTAGCGGCCTTAAAATGTAATGCATGCCTTAGGATATGTTCAATATTTCAATCTAGTAAATAAAAGTTATGTAATTTATGCCTTAGACACACAGCACTCCTAATGAATAATTAGCTAATGACTCCTAAGACGCTAATAACACTGTTTTGCAACGAAAATTTACTTTTGGCGAGACATAGTGTAGGTTGTAGGACTAGTGACTAAAAGTAGTGGCATACTAGAAATTTCTAATACACCCTCAAAATCTTATTTTAGATCAAAAACCGTTATTCGGTAGGCCTATGTATATAATAATTTATAACTCCGCCATTTTTTATTCGATGTCGAATTTGTTTGAAAGAAGAGAGATAGGCCTTTCTAACCATATGTTTCTTATTTCGTTGCGGTAAAAAGTCACGAAGTTACACTCGAAAACATTTCGAAATTTACCATATTTTACAAATTTTTTCAACTTTGACAACAATTTGATGGCTTCTTTTGCTCTATAATATTTTTTTTTCTATTTTCCACGTCTAATAAGCATTTCTTAACTAAAATCGGTTGAAATTTGAATGAGTTATCGAATTTTTGCTCATTAGGCAGCTACATTTCCATATAATATTGAACGACACAGAAAGTTGAAGAAGCACTGGGTTTTAACCGCGAAAACTGTGAAAACCTGAAAAAATGCAACATAACAACAAAAACTGCAACAAATATAATACAACTACAACGCACGAACTGAGTGACCACCACGTATATTGTTTCAAATTGGATAGTAAAATGTTTTGAAAATTCCATTGGTGCGGCCCGAAGATGTCATCCTGCCGCCACTGTTTTCGAAGATCGGCCACATGAAGCAGTTCGTGAAAAAACTGAACATCAACAGCGAAGCATTTCGTCAACTCAGAGCAAAGTTTCCTGGATTAAGTGAAGCTAAAATCAAAGAAAGTACCCTAGATCTTCATTTGTTGGCAATAAGTACTAAAATATTTTAATTGATTTCCGCTAATTTTCAGGAATATTCGTTGGGTCACAATTCCAGAAAATTATGCGGGACAATGATTTTGCAACCAAACTGAGTACTGTGGAAAGATGAGTCTGGAATAGTTTTGTTTCATTGTGCAATTATTTCCTTGGCAACAAGAAAGTTCCGACTACGTAAACGTTGTACACGAATTTTTGAGTGCCTACGGTGAAATGGGCTACAACATGTCCATCAACATTTACTTTTTGCACTCATTCATAAATTTCTTTCAGGACTATCCCACTCACAATAGTAATAAGAATACTTGGTATTACTGCTTTACATTCCTATCAAAATTGCCATTAAAAATACTGTATCATACGCTTGGGCATGCGTTATGAAACGTAATTCTAAATTGGTGTTGCTGAAAAGGGCTTTTGAATTTGTTATTGTTGTTGTATTTGTTGCAGTTGTTGTTGTTTTAGTTGTTGTTATGCTGCATTTTTTCAGGTTTTTACAGTTTTCGCGGTTAAACCCAGTGCTTCTTCAACTTTCTGTGTAGTTCAATATTATACAGAAATGTAGCTGCCTAATGAGCAAAAATTCGATAACTCAGTCAAATTTCAACCGATTTTAGTTAGGAAATGCTCATTAGACGTGGAATCGAATTCGCTATTAATTATATGCATAGAAAAAAAAATATTGTAGAGCAAAATAAGCCATCAAATTGTTGTCAAAGTTGAAAAAATGTGTAAAATATAGCAAAGTTCGAAATGTTCTCTTCTTTCAAAAAATTCGACATCCAATAAAAATGGCGGAGCTATAAATTATTACATATACACAGGACTACCGGTAACGGTTTTTTTTTGTCTAAAATGAGATTTTGAGGGTGTATGAGAAATTTCTAGTATGCCACTACTTTTAATTCAACTATTCCTACAACCTACATTATGTCTCGTCAAAAGTATATCGAGTTTATCTTTTTTTGTAACACAGTGTGATTTATGAGATAATTGCAGACACAGGCCATTTATTTAATTTACAGGTACTGAAACTGGTTTTGAGAAACTTATCACTGTGATTTGAAATTGAAAAACATTACATTAAAAAATATATTAACAATATAGTTTGTGCTACGTGCCATACAAGCATCGAAACCATTGATCTTTTACGGGAAAAGTTTCCGGACCGTGTTATCTCTCGAAGAGGTGATCACAATTGGCCACCGAGATCTTGTGACTTAACACCTTGCGACTTCTTCCTTTGGGGCCACGTCAAAGAGAAGGTCTACGCCAACAGCCCAGCGTCGATTCAAGACCTCAAAGATGGAATTCGTGAGGCTATCGAGGACATAGGGCAGCCACTTTGCGATTTGGTTATGGAAAATTTCATGAAAAGGATATGGTCCTGTAGGCGTGGTCGTGGTGGTCATTTGACTGATGTTATTTTCCATTATTAACGGCATACCTTCCTCTTTATAATGAAATAAAGATCCGATCATTTATCTCAAAAAATGGCATTTTTCTTTGAATATCAAAATAACACCTCTTATTGGAAAACCCTTTGATGTACGTCGTACAGCGCTCGGACAAGCTGTTCGTCGATCATGTAGTGAGTCTAAGGCATTATTCCATATAACTTGTTCCTATATGAATTATAAATTTCTAAATGAACAAAATTATCCTAATAAATAATTCATGTGTAAATGATTCAAATAATAACATCATAAAGTCAATGAAGTTGCACTAGATCCAGTTAATTTGTTAATGACTCTGATTCTGAATCATTTCAAATCTGCTAAAAAAAAACAAGAATTGAGAATGAAGAGGTAGGTGGCGGGAGGGGGATTTCTGGTTGTTTCCGGTGAGTGTGCAGGAAGGAAAGGACGAGAAACGAGTCAGCAGAAAGATAGCATATTTTAAACAAGACAATTTTTTTTAAAGAACTAATAAAACGACAAAGCAATCATCGATTGTTCCACTAAGAAGAAAGAGCATCGAGCAAGAGTGAAATAGAATCGAAGCACATGGCGCAAATAAAATAAAAAAATCTAAAAAACAATAACCTAAATAACAAAATTTTTCTAAATGCCTAAACAATATAATATCATACTAATTAAATAACTAGATATTAAATTTCGAATCAGGACGGCCATGCCAGGGACAATATAGGAAACCCACTTTTGTAATATTTCCACCCGGACTGATAAAGCCTAATTATTGTGAATTCAAACCAGAGTTATTAGCTTGCTTACTATAAAATGTTTCCCTTTTTAAATGTAACCTATTGAGAAAAATTTTCCACATATTCTTTAAAATATTCACTTATTAATCCAAACTATCGATTCACATAGAAATTAAGAAATTAATAACAAGCACCTATGAAATTTAATAAAAGGTATCTTTACAATAAGATGATATCTCTTTTTATAATTGCTTGCGTCGTTTTAGTAGAACACATTTCAATATATTATAAAATATATTAAAAAAACTTTTAAAATAAATTAATTTTGTAAATAAAATGCATTAAAAAGTAAAAATAGTTTTTTCTTTCTCAGTGATATACACAAGAAAAGTTTCATTGCAAACAGTTCAAACATTTGAAGTCAAACGAGATAATATAATTCTAAAAGATTCAATATTAAAATGCAGTAGGAAATTTTCTCATATGCTCCATTTCTTCAAGAGCTTCAGTATTGCATGGTTTTTTGTCTGTTAATTATACTGGATTTATATTTTCAATTTTTAATCCATCTAAAGATCTCAACCGACTCATTACATTTTCGCTAAGAACTCATATAACGGTGCATAATCTATCTGACATTAATTCGCATCTACGATCTCTTGCGAACATTGTACTGCAATTTTTTTTTCTCTGCAGTAAGTAGTTTAGAAGATTATCGCACTTTAATGTAAGTACTTCCATGTAAAAAAAAATTTACTTGATAAAGTTGGAAAAACTTATTTCACATAAAAACCCATATAACGGTTAAATATAGATTTTTAAAATGTTCCCATTAAATATGTAAAACATTATGCTAAAGCGTTTAAAAGAAAAATCAGCTTCCCCGCACCAACCTACACCCGTCTATACATAAATCCGAAAATCACGTATTTTAACGTTATTCGGGTGAAAAAGGACTGGTATGCAGTTTCTTACAAAAGAATAAAAAAAAATTTGCCATTTAATAGCACTCAGCATCGTCTTTAATTTGCGATCACTCACGGCCCAAATTGGATAACGCCAAGGCGGGTAGTTACCACCGCCACCTTAAAAACCTCAAGACCGTAAAAAGTTTTACTTTATCAGAAAGACCCCATTCACTCATTCTAAATAAATAAAACCCCATGTAAATCCACCCACGTTTACTACCCTAAAACCGTCGACAGACGACCAAAAATAATTTCCAATTATGTAATTGAAAATTATTTCTAATTTCCAATTATATATATGGGGACAGACAATTTTGACATTTAAATCAAATTTTGTTTGCAATAGCCAAAGTATTAGTAGACAGAAACCAACTGCAATGATTGACTAGGTGATCTAATAGATTTTTTTAAATAGACGTATTTATAATAGGGCACGAAAATTTAAAGCAAATAAAAGACCTATCTTACTATTTGCAGCAGTGTGCGGCGATATTCGGTTATAAAAAGGAGAAATTTTATCACCGTTTTCCTTTTCTTCAAAAAACTTGTTCTTAAACGATGCAATTTGTCATAAACGTCACGAACAGCTGCGTCTAAAAGCTGTTACTGTTAGTTTACAGAATCACTACTACGTGTTTTTAGTGGCGCTTTGGAGATAATCCTCAAAAACCAAATTCAATTATGTCAATCGCTAGATTATGTAATTACTTTGTGGGATAATTAAAAGCTCAGGGGTGACACACGACAGAGATTATCTTGTTGATGTAGATAATTTAGAATTATGGCTTTCGTCTGTCGAGGGTATAAAACTATAAAATTTCACATTTTCGTCATGAGCGTCGCCCTTATGGACAAAGTTATTTAGTCAGGCGTTTGTGAGTAGATAAAAGTTATTTAAAAAGAGACCACATTGTTGCATGTGAATTCATATTGAAAATATGTGTATCCACATTCCATTGGAAAATTTAGAAATTAATTGTAATAAGGGGAATAGTTGAGATTAAAACTAAATGCGGTCCCATTATTCCATTCAAATAAAATTCTCATTTTTCCCGAAAATATCAGAAAATCCAGCATGAGTTTCTCTAACTTAATTTCTTCAGAGCAAAACGAATGTAAACAGAAGCACGTGCGTTCAAATATCATAGGATTACAGCAACAACTTTGGAGCCACAACATAGGATTACAGCAACAACTTCGGAGCCAATTCTCTCAATATTTCAGAAAAACCTGTTTCCACAAAAGCGCGGGAACATTTTATGAGAGGAAAATCTGAAAACTCCGTCCTTTCACATTTATTTACGAAAATGAATCATTTCACATTCTGTTTCGTTTCATGCAATCTGCGCTTTCACATTTTTATCTTTATTCATAAAAGTTTTACAGAGAGTTTGTTTTTTTTGTTATTTTTTTTCTACTTTCTTTCCATTTTTTGCCGTGTACATTTTAAATGTAAAACAATCGGAACTCTTCTGTGTCCTAACTTGTCAATAAGTTAACTTTGCCTGAGGACTCTCCTACCTGGAAGGAGAGCCTGAGATAACCGAACACTTTCTGTGTGCTTGTCTGGTCTTTGCGCGGAGCAGGCTGGATACGCGCTTGGGTCTGCCCTAGTGCTGGGACATCGGAACGGAACATCGATGTTGACATCGCCCAACAAGCATCGATGTGGCGATAATATCGATCATATAACATCGATGTACAAACAACATCCATGTTAATGAATTTTAAACACTCTGGACAAATGTCTGACTGGTAAATCACAGAAAAAATGCTGTTTTTCAGTTAAACTTTTTTTTTGCTCTCGTCGTTATAACTTAATAAAAATAACAAAAACAAAACAAAACAAGAACTTCATAATGAATTCTAAATTAAAAGTTTTCTAAAAATAACGCATAAATGAATTAAATAAAAATGAAAAATTACAGGTCCGAAAACTTCTTATCTACAGACTAAAGAAGCAATAATTGGCAAGTGCGTTTTCCTTGCAAACTCTTTTTTTTTTTTTTAGTTATAGTCTCGTCTGCCTTAGAGAACAGACGTTCGGCTGGCATGGAAGTAGCCACAATGGACAACATTTTTGCTGCAAGACGTGATAAGCCAAGATATAAGTTGGTGATGCTGCCACCATTCCAAAGGATTAATATGAAGCGGTTCCAAAGGAGCGCTTAAATAAAGGGGTATTTCCAATTGCCTACGTTCCGAACTTCCTTCCGATGCTTCTGTTGTTTTTCAACCACTAGGCGGATGTGATTAGCCCATAAATTTAACTTTGTTGAGTCTGAAAACGAACTCGCAGGCAGAAGTTTTTTTAACTAAAATAATAAACAAACCTGTATCGCTCTCTGATTGTTTCCTCTCATTTAAAAAAATTCTGATTGGTTCCACCAAATGATGTTTTCTGCCCCCAGCCCAAATCATTCTAAGAACTAATGATGATCAATTGTAACGATGCTTTGAAAATGAAATGAACAATCACTTCAGTACTTCTCTTTCCGTTTTACCACAAAAATTTGATTGAAATACGTGTTTCTTTTTTAAATATAGATAAATTTTTTTTCTCGGTTTCATTCCTTTGCGAAAAGAAGCACGTAATTCCCTGATATCGAAAGGATAATATCGATGTACGTCGATGTTTTAGTGCGTCGACATTGATGTAAAGATATCGAACATCGAGAGCCCAAACATCGATATTTTTATAACATCAATAAACATCGCCCAGCACTAGTCTGCCCTCCTGTCTGTGGAGGAGTGAAAAACTTAGCTCACCGAGACCTGCCGCGCTTCATTAAAAGGACTGGAAGGTTTTGCTGAAAGGGCTTCTAGCAGGTTAGCACAATAGGCTGCCCTGGCCTCCGTGTTTGGAAACTCTCGTCCCCCTGTTTAAAAGAAGATACGCCGATGATTCTGAGACCTCAACCAAATACTTCGAAACCTTGCAACCTTGAGACTATTCTAGCTGGCAATTTATAGATAGCAGATAAACTGAGAGTTAAGCATGAAATTTATTTGATCAGCTTTGTATGTAAATATATATTCATAGAACTCTAATGTAATGAAATATAAGTAAATTTACACAATACTTGGGTATTCTGCTAAAAATTGGCGTAAACATTCAAAAAGCATATATGTACTTGTTAATGGATGATTATGTTATTTTTTAAAAGTATGTAAAATAAAAAAATTTAGATTTGTATGGATTAAAAAAAAATACCTTTGATTCTATAGGAGGTCCATTAAGAGAATTTGTAGGGGTTACGATTTCTAGTTTTTGGAGTATTAAGAGTTCCATGGTAAGATTAACACGAACAGGTTCGGGTTTACTTTTTCCATCGCTAACTGTGACCATTCCAGTCCGAATCTGTAATGAAATTTCAAACATTATTAAAATATTGTTAAAAAATTTACACCTTTTTTTTACAATGTGTATTAAACATTTGCATATATTTCTGTGTAGGTCTACAAAAAGGACGCTCAATTTAATCTATTTATATGCCTATGTACAATAATAATTGTGTCAAAAATTTCAGAACGGTGTTTCGTAGTCCGGGAGAAAGGGGGGTGGAGCAAGCGTAAGGTTAAGAGCTATATCCTAGTTGACTTGAGAATTTTATCTGATTGAACAAAATGTTCACTACAAATTATTTATGTAGAGCCAAAAATTAAATTTTTTAAAGTAAATAAATAACTACTTCTTTTTTCACTAATGGGTTTTCCAATAAGGGCGGGTCAATGATGAAATGGAGTAAAATAAGCTTTCTGTGAGGTATTAACGAAATTATTTATTTTTGAAAAGCCTATGTATGCCATTATGTATAGAATGTGACATCGTTCAAATGTCCGCCGCGGCTTCTCACGGTAGCATGGATCCGAAACGTACAAATTTCAATGACTCTGTTGCATAGATCCGGCTGAATTTGAGCGATGGCCTGGTTTATGTTAACTTTGAGAGCATTGGTTGATTGCGGCTTCAGTAAACTTCTTCACAAGAAAAAGTCTAGCGGGGTCAAATCGCCCGATCTTGATGGCCAATTCACGTCACCTAATACGAGAGATAACTATACCCTCAAATTTTTCATGCAGAATGACCACCGTGACATTCACTGTGTGGCACGTAGCGCCATCCTGTTGAAATCACATAACGTCCACGTCCATATCCTTCAATTTGAGCTAAAAGAAATTACTTATCATCGATCTGTAGCGCCGCCGGCCCAAAATAAGCACCATACAGTAACTTTTTGTGGATGCATTGCCACCTGATGTACCTCGTGGCGATTGGTGTCGTCCTGACAATTTTGCTTGTTAACATAGCTATTCATCCAAAAATGCGCCTCGTCGCTTATGATGATTTTTCGGCCAAAATTGAGGCTCTCTTCCAAACACTCCGAAGCTCAGTCAGCGAACAAACCGCGCTGTCTATGGTCATTAACTTTAAGCTCCTGGGTCAGTTAGATCTTGTACGGGTGCAGGTTCAAGTTTCGACGCAAAATTCGCCTAGTTGAAGTCTGCGAAAAGCCGAGTTTTTATGCACGGCGAGGAATTGACTGTTTCGGGCTCTCCTGTACACCTTCCCGGACAGCGGCGATGTTCTCTGTCGATCTGGCGTTCCTTTGACGTACGGGTAATGGCTGATTGTTTACCGAACCGGTCGTCTCGAATTTGGCCACCAAACGTTAGAGAGTCGAATGGCCACCGTGTCTGCCGTAAAATGGGCGCAAAGCGCACAACGTTTGCATTAATGAACACTCATTTTGATATTAAAGTTTTATCATTTTGATATGCTGATCAATCGTGCAACTTGCCATGGTGATTTGGCATCAATGACTGAATAATAAACAATAGATTTAACTGACGTCGCTAAAATAACATGACCGGCACAGCATATCAACATCAACCCGTCCCTATTGAAAAACCCTTTACAAAGCTTTTTTCTTATCTATCCCCCCTCTGTTTATTAAAAGAAAAACATTTACAATAACACCGCAAGTCTCATCGAAATTTTTTTCAGTTTTGCACTGTAGGTATACAATATACTTACTTTTTTTTCGAAGTGTTAATTGAAGAAAGTAACAACTGTTATAGCAGTTCTGGTACAATATAGTATATCCCATGGAAAATTTTCAGCGAAAAAACTGCTAGAATAGTAGCGTAAAATGTGTCATGAAGTTAATGACTCGGAAGTGGTATTGCTCCAGAATGAATAGACCCAAGCTTCTTCCTGTCCATTTAATTTCCATTTAAATTCGGAAAGCGAGTTTAGTTACGTGTGCTTACTGCATTGAGATCAATATCGCTATCAGCTCAACAAAATATGTACCCATTGTATTGGCTCGCATGTCATTCCGTCTCGTTTTCTTAAACTTTTACTATTGTAGATTTTATATCCAATTTATTGTAAAGGGTTTTCCAATAAGAGGTGTTATTTGAATTAGCCCGCTATTTCGGTAGAAGTCACTTTTGGAGCTGTCATTTTTTGACATTTGACAAGTAGAAACTACGCCATTAATAAAAATGGAACTATACACGATTCAACAACGCATTGAAATTATTAAAATTCACTATAAAAATGGTGAAAATGTGGCAGAGACGGTTCGTAAAACTCGAACATTTTTGGGTCGTCGTGAAGCACCTTTTCAGACCGCAATACAGAATAGAAAAATTCGAGCTGTCGGGACAAGTTAGTGATGTGAAGAATAAAAACCGTGCGCGTCGCTCAAGAGCAGCCGAGAATATTGCTGCTGTAGCCGAAAGTGTTGAAGAAAACCCAGGTTTGTCCATTCTCGTCGTTCTTTGGAATTAGGCATTCCACAAACGTCATTACACTGTATTTTGCATAAAGATTTGGGTCTTAAGGCTTATAAAGTTCAGTTAACACAAGAACTCAAGCCGGCCAATCATCAACAACGTCGAGTCTTTGCTGATTGGGTCCTTGAAATGCATGAAAATGATCCGGAATTCCATCGAAAACTCATCTTGAGTGATGAGGCCCATTTCCACCTCGATGGCCTCGTCAACAAGCAAAATTGTCGCATCTGGGGCTCGGACAACCCAAGAGTTACTGTTGAAAAGCCTCTCTATCCTCAACGTGTGACTGTTTGTTGCGGTTTATGGTCCCGCGGGGTTATTGGACCTTACTTTTTCGAAAATGAGGCTGGAGCAACAGTTACGGTGAATGGATTGCGCTATCGACAGATGATTAATGATTTTTTATGGCCGGAATTGGATGGTATTGATCTGGACAACGTTTACTTTCAACAAGACGGCGCTACGTGCCATACAAGCAACGAAACTATTGATCTTTTACGGGAAAAGTTTCCAGACCGTGTTATCTCTCGAAGAGGTGATCACAATTGGCCACCGAGATCTTGTGACTTAACACCTTGCGACTTCTTCCTTTGGGGCCACGTGAAAGAGAAGGTCTACGCCAAGAGCCCAGCGTCGATTCAAGACCTCAAAGATGGAATTCGTGAGGCTATCGAGGACATAGGGCAGCCACTTTGCGATTTGGTTATTGAAAATTTCATGAAAAGGATATGGTCCTATAGGCGTGGTCGCGGTGGTCATTTAGCTGATGTTATTTTACATTATTAACGGCATACCTTCCTCTTTATAATGAAATAAAGATCCGACCATTTCTCTCAAAAAATGGCATTTTTCTTTGAATATCAAAATAACACCTCTTATTGGAACACCCTTGATCTGGAATCTTGTTACTGTTGTACTTCTGGAAACGAGTTGGACAGTAGTCAAAGCTAACAATTTCAGATCCATTAGTATTTTGTGACATGCTCTCTCAATGAAAATATGTCTTCCACGGGCGAGATTCAAATGTCCGAAAGACTCTAAATAATAACCATGTAATGTAACTGTCCTGGCGCTTTTAAATTTCTCGAAAGCATTTAACACAGTGTCAATCACACAACTCTTGTGGTTAAGTTTACTATAGGGTTTAGATTCTCAACATCCTCGATAATGTTGATAAGTAATTTTCTTATTGCACGGCATCAACATCTTAGAATCGGAAATAAGATTTTATATTTATTGCCCCAACTATGTGGTATTCAAGGGTCTGTTCTACGCCTTCTATTCTATTTCTGATTGCAGTGCAGTGCATTCAGATCTTAAAAAACTCAAATCATTCTCCCTTTACTATAAAAACGTAAGGGAGACTCACACAAAGCTGCACAAGCCTTCAAATCCTCTATTGCAAATTGTTTTGATATAGTTGCTTTTACTGAAACTTGGCTGCATCATGGCTTTCGCGATGCTGAAATCCTTGAAAATTCTTATCAAATTTTTAAAAGAGATAGACGTATTGATTCTGAAGCTTGTGGCGGTGGCATAATCCTCGCTAGTAAAAACCACTTTAATTGTAGTCAAATTGAGTTCCACATTTTCTCCAACACTCTCGACATCGAACTTATTGCTCTTAGGTTGTCTCTTTCAAAATCTGACTTATACATTATCTGTTGCTATATTCCTCCAGTCTCCATAAATATCGTTAACGACAAAGGTCAGAATATTTATGACCTACTCATTTCAACATCAAATTTCATCCATCGGAATCTCTTGACGAATTACTACTTATTGGTGATTTTAACTTACCCAATATACAGTAGGTACTTAATGAAGATGACGATGACTATCCACTCAAAAACTTGACAACTAGTGAATCACTTTTTCTTGAAGCTTTTTCATCCCTTGGTCTCAGCCAAATCAGTAATGTAAAGAATGACATTGGCAGGCAGTTAGACCTGGTATTTTCTACTGATGCGGGTAACTTATTAGTTGAACCTAGCTCCGTTATAATGGTCTACCCTTGACAAATACTACCCCCTCTACTAATTATATATTGCTAGGAAACCGAAAACTTAACAAATTGTGACGAAACACAATACTTTTTAAATTTTCGGAACTTTCTATTAGATTTGCCTCTATTGATTTCAAAACATTGCTGTCTGCAAGTGTTGATGAAGACGAAATTTTACATAATTCTTTTCGATTTATTTTCTTCTTATGTTCCCCGCGAGCGTCAGCGCTTGCATAAAACATCTACGCCATGGTTCAATGAAGAATTGAAACGTCTTAAAAATAGAAAGAATAAACTATGGAAGAGTTATATGCGGGACAAAGACATTATAAGTCACAACAACTTTCTCACATCCTAAAATGATTTCAAAGAGCTTTCCTCCACAATCTACAAAATTATTTAGCGACCCGCGCATCTTTTTTAAGTTTATTAATATGATGAAGAAAACAGACAACTATCCCATACCTATACCACGAAGTACAAATATTCTGCTAGTGATAACTCGTCTGAAATTTGTAATATGTTTGTTTCATTTTTTGACAATGCATTTGCCTCGTCGAATTTCCAACCTCGAAATAGAAATTTCACAACGGGTCCGAATGGAATCCCTCCAGCTTTTTTAAGTCTTGCTGCATTGCCCTGGCAGCCCCGCTGAGAATTATTTTCTAAAAATCGCTCGATAGTGGTTATTTTCTGCAGATATGGAAAACTCCTTTATTATACATATCCACAAAAAAGTTAGTAAAAAGGAAATTTCTAACTATAGTCCTATTGCAAAATTATCTAGCATGCCCAAATTATTCAAATCTATCATTTATTCTCAACTATAAATCTCATGTAAGAATTTACTCTCTACAAACCGACATGGGCTTATTTCAGGCAGGTCTACAACCACTAACTTGTTGGAATTTGTCTCGGATACCATTGGCGGATTTGCAAAAGGCTGCCAGACAGATTGTATTTATAGAGACCTTAGTAGAGCGTTTCACTAGTAATCTCACTCCCTGATACTCTTTAAAATGGAAAAGTATAGGTTTCCTATAACATTTCTTAAATGGTTGAAATCTTATTTAGATAACAGAACATATCAAATCTTCTTTCGACATTCCATCTTAAGAGTCTTCAAGGCTTCGTCTGGCGTACCTCAAGGGAGTCATTTGGGACCGTTGTTCTTTATTCAATCTGTAGACGACATTGTTCCTATTATGAGGCACTGTAAAGTCTTGATTTATGCCGATTCGATTCGCCGTGTGGTTTCTGTAATTTTTGTGCATCAAGTTTTAAACGCGAATATTCATTCTCCAATATTACGTAACAAAATCTCTTTCCGTGATAGTAGGCACATTTTTGAGAAGGCTACCTCTGTTGCATGTTAATTCCTCAAGGTCTAACTTTAGCATGTACGAATCTATTAATCGCATGTGCATTACTATTAGTAATATAGATGAGCGTTTTTTTTTGTTGACGTTTCTAAACATTTTTTAAAAAAACGTCTATATAATATTTAATTTTGTTGTTATATTAAATTTTATTTTTAATTTTCTTGTTCTATGTTGCATGTCATTTTATTCGGTGTTCGGCTTATGTTTATTTTAACTAACACCGACTAAATGATGAAAAGCATGTATTGTTGACCATTTATCTATTAAACGTGTCCCTGCAGCGAGCTTCTGTTAAAAGCTGGTTTTGATAGTCAGTTAAGTCGAATAAGTCTAAAGAAAGTTTTTTTCTTGCAAATATTTTATACCTGAGATTTTCTAAGCGTTATCCTAAACGAAACGGCACAAACGATCACTAATAATATATGTATTTAGTTTGGGAATAACGATCAACCAGTCTGTGAAACGCTTTGACGACACTAGTAAATTTTATGGAACGTTGAGCAGACTTCAGAATATTTACGTTTGATATTGGTAACGTCGCTAATATTAGGAGAAATAAGGACACAAACCAACAAAAGAATCTCTTGTTTTGTCTGAGAAGTAGATTTACACAACGGGCATCACTCGATTTAACTCATACTTATAGCAAAAGTGTTCTACTGTTTGAATGATATCAGAATTTACCTGTGTCAATAATATTTTTTCCATACAGGCATTCGGTGTGTCGCAGAAAACTGTATAAGATTTAGCCGATGTCCTAAGAAGATATCACCATATCTCTCCTTTTTGTGACTTCCTTTTAAGCTTCCTACCTGATCCGCCTTTAGATTTGAAAGTTCTAATATTTTTTTCACACTCGTACCCCGTTTCGGACAGGAATTTAATGGTTAGTCTACCACGTTTTCCGTATATTGTGTTTGCGCGTTTATTTATTTATTTTGTATTCTTTAGCTTAATCCACCCCTTTTCGCTCATTTTTATTTTATTGGTCTTTGTTTTTGTGCACGAATTGAGTAATCATGAAAAATAAATTCTATACATGCTTTTTTATTATATTATGGCAGATATGAGATATCGATGCCTAGATGTTTGGAGTACCTCGTTTAAACACCAGGTGTCATAAAATACTTCCAATATACCCAAAAATCTAGTGGGCATGGAGGAGGTATCGTATATTGGCTATAGACCTTAAAATATATAGACAACAGAAAGTGTTGATACCTGCAAAATTCGTGTGCATGAGCGTAGCTTTTTTCGTGGTATCGTGAAGTAGGTCACAATTATATTGCAGAATGCCTAATGTGAAAATAACGACGTGGGAAATAATTTTTTAATGCAAGTATAGTTATAAAATATGATTTTGTGTACTTTACACACATTTTTATATTATATTAAGTTGAATTTAATAACAAAAACGATGAAATATCGAAGATTTGTTTACATTTAGACAGCTGAGAAACTCCCTTGGTATTTTTGGCGCAGTGGCAGCGACTAAGAGCATTTTCGGTGGGAGCAACTGCAGTATTTTCAACCATATATGTATGTATCTCGTTGCCCCGCTCTCTATATTGATTCTATTACATGGCTGTACTGAGCTTTCACTACAGCGGCATATACTAGCATTTGACTACGCTAAATTTGGCTTATTACACTTCCTGTACTCTCTATAATCTAAGGTATAGACTGATCATCGGTACTTCTTACTATGCGCAGCGCCTACTGTTGTAATAATATGATAATTAAACAAAAATATAGCTGTGCTTTTCCCAAGAAAGCGAAAAATAAGAAGAAGAATCAGACATATTGAATTTATCGTATATTTACAATTATTTGTTATCGTTTATTTTTGCCACTTTCATTGCAACTTGTTTACACTTAAAAATCTGTCAATTGAATTGTAACATCAAAGTACGGTTTGTGACACCAATACCCCTTTTATGTGTGTCAGAGTACTTTAATACCTAGTTATTCGAAATACATCGATATGAATATCATGGCATCCATACCTCATGTCTGTCATAAGTAAATTAATTCAAGTGTAATAAGCAAAAAAAAAAGTGGATAATTACGAATGTAGTTAAGAAAATCCTAAGGATATACAAGGGAAACAATAAAAATGAGCGTTTTTATTCTTACCCAGGCATGTGGCTAATCTCCTATAATTTCCCAGATTTTAATATGTGCAATTATTACACATGGGGATTTATATTTAATTTTTTTTATTACAAGCAGCGGGGATTTTAAAGCTAAAAAGAACCACCCGCACGATACTAAAGGTTGGCATAATTATTTTGAAATATTACATACATGCATATTATTTATATATGTATATAAATCATAAGACCGCGGATTAATTATTATTATCGGTTATAATTCTGCCAGTGGGAACCCCTCGGTACTTCAAAACTATATTATTCGCAGCTAATTGGAGTGAGGAGGTATGACATATTATTATTCGTATTCAGTCATGAAAACACCTCACATGTGTGGAAACAAATTTATTTTTAATTTGTTTTACAAAAAAAAAAGTCAAAAGGACTTCGAATACAGCGGAGATTGTAGGGATCAAAGTTTAACAACCCAACGAATTTTCGCTCCCACCAAAAATATGGTAGCTTAGCAGCAAGCACGTACATACTTCATATTTTTGATTAAGCTATAGCTATGTATATATGTATGTACCATATGTATATGTGCATATAATATAATTCAAACAATTGAATTGAATTTGAGATTAAGTTTATTAGAGCGCGAATTTCCCCCATAAATATTATGAATGCGGCCGCAACTAATGCAATAACTTTTCAACGTGTGTAGAGAAATTGCATTGCTGGATTTTTTACAAAAGGTTTTTTTTTTGTTTCTGTAATTTGGAGAAAGTCTGAATTCTGAGAATAACCTTTTGTTTGCATAGTGAAGCATTACATGTACATATATTACTGACAAATGAAGTGTAATGCCGCATTCACAATGCAGAGTGGAGCAGAGTGGAGCAGAGTGAGTTTTGAGTCCAGAGCGAAGCTGTTCATAATACAGCGCAGAGTGAGTTTCGAACTTTGAAATGAACTGTCATTTGAGTTAAATTTGAAATTGATGGAGTTATTTGTATGAAAATGAGTACAAATCAAATAATTGTTGGCACATCGGGATGCATTCTTTTGATGGCACAGTGTGCAGTTATGGCTGAGGAGGAAGAGACAAGGAGGAAACGACAATGGTCGGTTCGTGATATTCATCGTCGTCGAAAAAGCCAAGGAGATGCATGTAATATTGTGCGAGAATCTTTTGAGAACTATACACCAGAATGACAGAGGAGCAATTCAGCAAACTACTAATCCTCCTGAATTGGTTGTAGGCAGTATCACCTAAAATTAATTATTGTATTCTTAGATTTTTGAACTAACTTAGAATTGTTAATCACACACCCCTGAAAGTCCAAACTCTCCGCCTATTCTTACCCATATCGCATTTTTGTGGTAGACTTGCTTAAAATGCGAATGGGCCACGTTCCACAAGGCTTCTTCAACATGAACTTTTTCAATAAATTCGAACATTTTTATTTCATCCATTTCCAGTTTAAATAAAATGCCACAAACACGACAAATCAATCAAGTAAACAACTGTCATTGTCAAAGCAATAAATTTGAAAAAGGAAACAGCAGACACCTGTTGGCCCCATCAGATTACTTCGAAACTAGATAAAAATTAACGTAATTTTTTCGGTTTTTAAATCATGAAGTTTGCAAAAAATACCTCTTGTTTTTTATTAGCATTCATAAAAAATATTATATCAGAAAATAACATTAAAACATGTTAGTTATGATAAAAACAAGTATAAAGCTTTTTTCCACGCCATCTACATGCTATAGTTCGAAATTTGAATTTGTAAGCTTTCGAAAATGGCAGCGTGAAATTAGAATAGAACCTATTTTCACGCTGCTCCACTTTGCGTTACTCTAACGAACCCAAACAGAGATAGCAATATGCACTACTTCGTGCGAAAAAAAGTATGCCAGTTGCCACTCTACGCTACTCTACTCCACTCTGCATTGTGAATGCGGCATAGGGTTTAAAAAAAATGAAATAAAAACATAGCAGGCAACATTTCGATAATAGTGAATAGGCTGGTGCCAATACTTAAAAAAAAAATTATTAATAGGCAAGGACCAGCCGGAAAGTTTACCCCCGATTCTAGAGAAGAGAATTTAGCAGAATTAGTATTCTACATCAAATTTTTTGGAGAAACTTTAATTTTAAGAGGTTTAGAAGCTTTGGAGAATCTGAACACTTCCTTTTCAGTCAGCCCAGCTGTTAAAAACCATTTACTTTGCAAGAAAGAAGAAGAAGACGAAATTTTTGGCGAGATATTATAGCCATACGGCCAATCCATGCGTAGGTAGCACGAATAACGCGCATTTTGCTACACTTGTGCCCAGACATCGTAATAATTTTGTTACACTGTAGTTCCTTATATGATTATCGAGGTTAATTGTGTGCGTCTATAATCAAGTTACAATTATCGATAAAAATAATAATTGTATGATAAATTCATAGGACGTAATGATAATTGAATTATTATTTTATTACCTAAATCACAGGTAAAGAATTTCACAGCCATCATTACGTCCAACAGGATTTTCGTATAAACTTGTACCAAAAAAACTAATTGTAGCCAAAACTTGAAAGTGACGATACCATTGTCGAATAATGTAGATTATCGTAAGACAATGTCATTTCAATCACTTTAAAGGCAAAAAATTTTGGCATTGTGAAATTCTTTATGAATGCAGCATCAGAAATAGCAAAGGGATCCAAGTCATCCCTTATATTCCTCAGAATTATCCTCTGTGTACGGCTCATATTGTATAATTATTTTATATTTCACAAACTTATACATTATTTATTATTATTATTTTATCACGGTAAAAAATATGGGTTGAATTTTTAATTCAACGAAAGTATTAAGCTGTAATTTGTAACGCTTCGGCCTTAAATTTTGTATATTCCAAAGTATTAAAGATATCTTTAATAAAATTGGAGTTAACAGTTACACAACAATGTATTAACTTATTTTACTAAAACTGTAGTCGTATAGGGTCTGTGTCCCAAAGATGGCATCCAGTCCAGCGTTGCCACTTCTTTTGAAAAACCGATGGCAGATTTGAATGAAAAAGTGTGGTAGAAATGGGAAAAGTGTGGTAGAAATGGAAAAAGCGAAGTGAACCACATATTAGAGATTTTATTTCTAATAAGAATAGTAATAACTAAAACACTTATTCCAAAAAGAGGAAACAAATCAGAAACCAAAACAATATTCATAGTCATAAGCATAACATAATCAAAAACAAAATTAGCAAAATTTCCAATTATATAAAAATAAAAAATGAATCAGTAGTAACTAAACTTGTCTTACACAATACAAACATATTTACCGTCTACAAATGTAAAGCTTTTGTATAACTTAATTAATTCTAAGGGCGGCTCAAAAATAGTTGCTCCTTCGTGCATTTCTTTTCAAAATATTATACTTTCTACGGTTTTTATTTCCAAATGATTTTTTATTTCGTTTAATGAATAAAATATCCTTTCAGCAGTAGCCTACTATGAGGTAAGGATGCCAAAATACGCATATATTCGCTGAGTGCTTCGAACATGTTAATTTCTTTAGCCAACTTTTTCCTGCGTTTTACTAAATCTCCTTCAAAATACAAACCACAAACATTTATGTAATAAATTAAAGACAAAAATTGTGGTAGATTTTGACCTCTGCGTGGAAGATGTGGAAGAATCGAAATATTTGAAAACTTGTGGAAGAGTGGCAACGTTGATCCAGTCACGAGACACACGATGATACACACTGGAGACTGGACACAACGTAAAACCGCTTTTTGTATCGAGTGTGTATCAGCCTATGGTACACGTAGTTTATACACGGTTGGTACACGTTCTTGAGGCAGCAAAGAAAATTCATCTTTTCCATATGTTCTATACGCACACATATGTAATAAAACACTCGTGTATCATCCGAGTCTAACACTCTGCTCCAAATTGAGGTACATATACACGAAAATGTTCTAAAATACTGCTAAGAAAACCAGTTTTTAGTACGGTGTATCGTGTGTGTATCATCTTGTGTCACCGGAAAGGCTTAAAACCATTTCTTATTGAGTGTAGCTAGTAAGCGCCGAACGAGCAACAGGTATGTGTGACGTCATAGGTACGTTATTGACGAGTTCTAATCACTGACATATATAACATGGACTGCCTGATTTTCTATTTCATATGGGTAAATTTTGTTGGGAGGAGTGTGACAATTATCTTAATTTCAAGTTTTATTTTCGCTTTAATATTCATATTAAAAGTTCAACAAATTACAGATGCATTCGAAACTATTTCTATTCTTGGAAGTTTATTTCTTAAACTTGATTTTTAAAGAAATAAAATTAAGCAATCTTTGTCTGCCTGTCCCTAAAATTATCTAGGTATGGGGGACAGAGAAAGGATTACAAATATTGTATTGCTATTTACTTCTATTCTATATTTTCATTGGGAGAACCACTGAACTGAAACTGGACTATGGCGGATTTTGTGTAATAAATTCTACATTTGAAGTTCAGCGGAATAAAGTAGTTAAACCAAAAAGAGACAACTATAGAAAAGTGATCCCATAATAATGTCAATTAATGTAAGCAATTTCAGTAGTAGCAGCAGTTCATTTTATATATGTCAATGGTTCAAATGCCATACATTTTGTTGGAAGTTGTTCCAGGGTTGCAAGACTGCAACAAAGGGATTTTCGTACCAACTTTACAAAAATCTCGTATGTCATGAAAAATTCTCGTACACTAGATTTATCGCGAAATTAATGAAAAATGGCAGTAAAATCAAAACTGGGGATTGTTGAGTAACATTTAATTTTAATTTTTTATAACAAAAATAATGGATATCTTTAAAAAAGTTTTATTTGATAATTTTTGTATTAAAATTGTGTATAGTCTTGTTCTTAAAATAAAACACATATAGATCAGACTAAGATTATTTGGATCCGAGTCAATATTTTGGTCGAAATTTTCATCGTCGGGTTGCACTGTAGTAGCAGGTTTATTTTGGTATATGATGTCCACGTCGTGCAACTTATCATTTGGTTAGTAGGTTTGAACCCAAAGAAGGAATCTTTCGATTGTGGTTTAATACATTGAGCTGAACAGAGAGAGATTGTTCCTTAATTCTGTTTTTATTAGGTTGTTCTTGCTAAAAATACTGTCGGTATCGGTATTGGAATGTGCAAGAGTTAAAACGGATAGCTTAAATTGAGGCAGAACTGTATATTTGTGGTCTGAGTGATGGAGTATCGTCTCAGTTTTACCGAAAAAGCTTTGTTTATTGCTTTTATATCTGGCAATACCACCAATAATTCACTCTAAAAGGAATGGAGATATTTTCACTATGCTATTATCAAGTATTGAAAAGGATTTGCAGCATCAAATACAGTAATTGAGCTAATACTTTTTTGTAGCTCATAGCAGTTTTTCAACTAATTGGCGGGCCCACCTTAAGCTCATTTTGTTCTTTTCATACGTAAAACACTTTTAAAATCATCGGATGTTAACAAATTTTTCTGAACTCCCCGAATGTATGTATAGAATACAATTGAAAAGAAATTGATAAGAACTTCATGTTCGTGAGCGACTTCCCTCAACTCTACTCAACTCCCTCTACCTCCGTTTTCGTGCGCGGCATGCAAAAACTAGACCGTCTAAACTAGCCTATAGTTGTTGCAGATGCTCTCGGAACTATCCCTTGAAGTAAATGATGAGATCAAGTCTTGAGCCTAACACTATTGTTCGCACAGAAAAATAAGGTTATAACGAATTGCAGCTCAATATGTTTTCTTTCCAATATTGTTAATGTTACCTGTAGAATAAATTTATGGAAATTACGGTGTTTGAACCAAATCCAAGCTTTTGTTTATATGAAAAACTCCTTCAGTAAGACAAGACAAAAAGTATGTAATGGCGGCCGCTATGCTCTTTTCAAGTCTTACTTCATGACTTGTATATTCTGGGGGCTAGGATTCTGCTTATTTTTTTTTAAATTATCTTTTACTGCTCTTTTGTTAGTGGTATTTCCACAGTGTGAAAGTTCTGGTTTGAAAATATTTGACGCCGAAGTTCTCGTACTTTCGCGTACGAGAATGCATTTTGCCTCGTACATCGTACCTGAGTAGAAATTCGCGTACATATACGAGAATTATCGTACGTTTAGCATCGCTGAGTTGTTCTATTGCTGATGGAAGCTGAACTGCAAACCTCCTCCCAGGCAATAGTGTTGGTTGTGATATCAAAACTAGAGCCCAGACGTGTTCGAATGTTATACTTTTCGTTGCATGTTGTTTGATTGCTTTGTTTTTGATTGTTTTGTTCAAAGGGAGGTAATTTTATAATGCTTTTCTTTACAGCGAAGGATATATAAAAAGGCTTTAGGGAAAATATTTCTTAATGAAAATATTTGTTGTCGTAATTTTGTATTTCCTTTCATTTTTATTTGTTTAAATTAAATTACATCGGAAAACCTAAGGGAAGCAATGCTTCCCTTGCTTCCAAGGACGTCTCGCCACTGCTTATGGGAAGTTTTCATTTAATTTGTTTTCATGTCATGAGGTTTTTATGAATGTCATATTGTGTATTTTGTAAAAAAATATAAATGGAGGTTTGTTGGTATTGTTGCTGGAATTCTTAATAATGAAGGAATTGCAAATGGAAAATAAAAAAGGAAAAAATGAGGCCTTGTAACGGAATTTATCCATATAATGGTTTCGTAAATTTGTCCACTCTTTTCAATGTTAATTTTGTTCTGATTTCAGCATCTGGTCCATTTAAATTAAGTAAACCCTAAAACCTAAACCTGAAACCCTAAAATGATCTTGTTGGATCTTTCAGAGTATAATCAGACCCATAACTTTTTACGTTTGATGAACAAAACTGATGCAGGCAAGCACCAAGAAGATCCTCCATAAGATGTAAGGGATGGTTTGCTTAGGGGCCACTTGCACCTTCACATCATGTCCTCAACGAGCACTTGAAATCATCCTCGGGTTTCAGCCACTCTATCTTATTATCCAGAGGGAGTAGCGGCTAGTATAGTAAATATGTTTCGAATCAGTTGATCACATTTCTACCATCTGACATCTGAAAATCCCCGAGCTAAAGACCTAGAAGTTCCAACAGATCCAGTAAGGATAACAAAACAGGTGAAGGGGTGGTGAGTTCAGAAGTGGAATTCTCCATTCCACTTGGAGGTTCGCCTTCCTTCTGCGCTCCTGGCTTTGTCCTCTCAAGAATTTGAGATTTGAGTTTGGAGCTGCCATACGAAATTCCAGCTGTTATCTAGAGGAACAAAGTAACTGTAGTGTTCACACAACTAAAAAACAAAAACAAAAAACAAATCATTAACGAAAAGGATTAAAATTCGAGTCGCGCGTACAATATATGTTTTGATTTACTGTGTACGAGTGGTTAACATCGAAGGAAGTCATTATCCACATTATGCACAAACCATCAGGACAACCATCAGTCTTTTCGATATACTTATCTGAGTTGAGTAGTTTCGAGCCTCATCGTTTGTCCGCTTCTGTTCAAGCTCCTTAGAAGGAAGTGTATAATTAATTTTGTCATTCTGAAGTGTATACAATTAATTTTTGTAGTAGGGGAAGGTAAGCTATAATGACCGTATTCTTAAGTTGATTTGCAGCCGACAACAAGAATAGCAGTGTCCAAAACTATCTTCGAGTGAATTAGTGGAGAAAAGAAAAATAAAGTGAATGCTGAAATATTTTCTATGGGGATTAGTATTGCGTTTTTTCGGTATTAAGGGGTAATATCACCTTGCGACTTTTTTTTTGCTTAAGCACTCCACTTTAAACGTGTTTTTTTCTCTGGGCGTACCAGTAGCCCAATCAATTTTTATCCGATTGACTTGAATTTTTAACTGCAACTTTAAAATAATATTTTCTAGGGAATGTCGTAGAATTTTTTTGATAAATTGATTTTTATAGATTTTATAAGTGATTTCCTGCCTATTTTTTCGAAAAAAAAAAAACAATTGACGCCATTTGTTTTTAAATAAATTTTTCGAAAAAATCCTACGACGTTCATTAAGTTTTGGCCTATATTTTAAGAAACTTTTTGGTTTTGATTCCAGATTAAAAATTGTGATCTGTAGCGGTACGCCCATGTCGATCGTCCGAGAATATTTTTTTTCCTTGCGTGCGCAGCTATGGTCATTTTGTATCGTAAAATTAAAATAAAATATGATTTTTGCACATTTCTATCTATCTATCTATGCCTAAGAAAATCACGTGAAATTTTAGTGAACACAAGGTGATATTACCCCTTAAGTATTGACATACCTTGGCCAAGCGCAACTTGACATACCTGTGTCATTTTACTCATGGATTCTTAAAAATTATATTATTTTCAGAGGTTGGGTAATATAAAAGAAATGTAATATGAACATACAGAAGTTTAAAAATTTTCGTGTATTTTGACAAATAAACTAAATTTCTTTTGAATCACTATTGCGTTTTATTCAAATTACATGGATGGCCTAAAATGACACAGAGTATGGATGGTTTAGCCAACAAACAAAGTTTTTGGATTTGGGACACATCAAATTATCAATGCATGGGAAATCGATGTATCTCCCAACGAGCCATTTTTTTCTGCTACGGTTTTTGGGCAGACAAAGTAATTGAGTAATTTTTTTTTTTTTCGAAAATTCACATTAACCGTGAATTACTACACAAGTTAACTAAGCCTTGTGTCGGCCGGTATCATTTAGCGTAACGTTAACATCAGCAAGATTGTACGACTGTAATCCTGAACTCAAGGCCGAGAACCAACGTATGTTTGGTTCGATTGAGCCACATCTCCACGCAAACGTCTTTAATAGAACACAGGTGGAGGAAATTTTTATTTATTAATCGTAGCTTCAAGTAAAGTTTCCACTGAAACAAAAGTATCATCACTCACTCGAAAAAAGATGCGTTTTATATGAAAATGAAATTGTACGTCCCTGATTGGATACCGCATATTTAATATTGTTACGTGCAATAGAAAAAGGACAAGCGACATCTACATACTTCGCGTGGAATGACTAATTAAGTACAGACATAAACTATTTTCAGAGAATTGCATCACAGAAAGGACAACCAACATTAAGGTAGATTTGGAGAGGATAAAGTATCTATAACCTCGGCACGAAGGAATTGAAATATCCAGTGCATATAGAATGAAACCTCCAATATTTGATGGACAAAATTGGTAGCATATTTTTAAAAGACAATTCGAGGCAGCTTCCGAAGTAAATGGTTGGAATAATGCAGATAAAGCCAAAACTCTTGTATTAGCAATTCGAGGTCCTGCGTCAGAACTATTATAAACTTTACCGATTGAAAAGCAACGTGATTACACTTCATTAGTATACAGGCGATAGAATTATATTATGAAGATGAACATATGCAGCGAGTATGATGTTGAAAGATTATTTTATCCTTCATGCTCTAGCGTAAATGAAGATTTCGTTAATGAAGTGGCAACAGACACATTTGTGAGTCCAATTGTAGATGAAAATTTACAAAAAGCACTAAGGCTAGCAGGAAAGAAGTCAACAACAGAAGCACTAGCCTATGCATTAGCGTATGAATCTGCCAGACAAGACTTTTGAAGTGCTGTTTAAGTGAGAAAAGTTTCGGTGGATAAATGTACTCGCAACAGAATGTAGTCATCACAGAAAAATTCTTCACGTGGTATTCTTCGATGCTGGAATTGTAATAGACCGGGACACCTTCAAAAGGACTGCAGAGAACGCCGACGATTGGAATCTCTAGAAGAACCGAGGAGAGTGGAATTGCAAAGATGTCAAGCTGGGCAGTAGACATGCAACAGAATTCAGCATCACTGAGCACCCCTTCACGTGGGGTTCTTCGATACTGGGATTGTAATAAATTGGGACACCTTCAAAGCGATTGCAGGAAACGCTGTCGAAGGGAATCAACAGAAAAGAAAGGGAGAGAAGAATGCCAAAGTTGGCGACCTAAGGAGCAAGCTATCCGTGGAGAGACTAGACTCCAGCTTTGTGGCTTTGGAATACAATACAAGAGGGTTCATATCTATTGAAATGCAGACGCCCTTTCACGACGTCCATGCAAACATTGCGTCCAGGTGAAAGAAAAAGAAACAATAGCTACTATACAGTTGGTAACTGTGGAACCCTCAACTGGTTGGGACGTCGAGAGCTTGCGAATAGTATAATGAAAAGATCCGGACACATCACCTATTCTTGCGTGGAAAGAAGACATGGAAAAACCAGAAAGATATGTCGGGGATGAGTGAGAAACTGTAAAGCTGCTGGGCTCAATGAAATTCTCTTCACGTTGAATGCGGCATATTAAAACGCAAGTGGGACGCAACTAACGGCGAATCATTCCGAATGCAAATAGTCGTCCCGGCATCAAAAGTTAACAATGTTTTAAAAGAAATGCATCGTGGAACGTCTGGATGTCATTTAGGAGCGAATAAAAACATTTTTAATATATGAGAAAGTTTCATTGGCTACATATGCAAGAGGATGTGGAAGAGTGGTGTCGCAGATGCACTGTGTGCTTCTTGCAAAAAGGGCTGCCACGCAGAAGCAGAAAGGAAATAAGTATAACGCCAGAGCTTCACTGGAAAGGAGAGCTGTTAGGCAAGAAGCCACGAGAGTAAAATTAGTAGTAAATGCCGATCGGATGAAGAAGCGCTGTGATTTACGTGCGAATTCAGCAGGATTTGATGAAGGTGATCTTGTTAACCCGAACCGACGAGGGACGTTCTCCAAAATTACAATAACACTGGGAAGGACTGTACTCAGTGGTAACTAGAATAAATGACGTAGCACGCAGGATTCAGCGTGGTAAAGAAACAAACGAAAAATCGTTCATCTGGATCGTTTGTGTGAATACTACGAGCATCAAGACCGTGGAACACCTGTTGTTCGGGACGAACAATTTTAAGAAAGGGGTAGTGTTATGTGCAATAGAAAAACGACAAGCGACATCTACATACTTCGCGTAGAATGACTAATTTCGAGAGTCATATCATAGAAAGGGTCAGCCAGGTCTTAGGTTCGGAGTATCGATGTTTCGAGAACGGAACATTCAGGAAGGTTCTAGCGAATTTTATAGAGTATAAATATGGCGCTTCTCACCGCCAGGAGGCGAGTCTTATTTCAGACAGTGAAGTGAAAGAAGTAAACAATTTGGATTGAATAAGAAGAATACAGTATTAGCGATAATTAAAGTAGAGTTGATTTGATAATTGTTTGTGAATGTTATAAAAGTTAACAGCTTAGATAAATAAGGGAAGAACTTGTGAATAATATTTCAAATAAATGGATTTTGTTTGAATAACGAAAAAAGGCCACGCTCGTAACAATATGTTTTTTGGAGGAGGTCTTTGTGCCGAAAAACTGAAAAATTCGCATTTTTAGGAATGTATACAGAGCATTTGCTCTAATTGCTGACATTTTTTAATATTTGTAATGTAAGAAATTAATTCTAAACTGAGTTATTTTACTTTTTCGTTTTGGGTTTTTCGATGTGCACTTCGGTTGAAGATTTTGATGAAATGTGGTAAATTTAACGTTTTCGGGTGCGAAAAAGCAAATTAGCTGCGCAACTTATCTTGCAAATATTAAAAGCCTTTATCTAGCTGCTACCGTAAACAGGATGCAACGGCTCAAACTAAATTATTTTCTCAGTACACATTCTAGTTGGAGTGGTGCGAACATTATCCTGATTATCTTAACTTAGTAAACAAACTTTGGAAAAAAATTGTATGCCCCAAAAGGCTTTTTACCGAGAGATGTTTAATTTTTTAAGACATGGTCGAAACTAAAAAAAAACATAGTAAAACATAATATTCAATTTTGATGATGCAGGTAAAAAAGTAATATAATTTATAACAAAGAGACAACGACGAAGAAATTGAAGTTTTAAGCAAATCAACTCTTCTAAATTATGTAATTGCTTCTTTGTGATAGTACCATACACTTTTCTCTGTCGCCGGCCCTTACATACACACATTTGAAGTTTCTGATATTAATTCCTTAAGTTCGGCCAGTACAAGTCGGAGGTGAACATTAATGAATATATTTTTAAAAAGGCTTTAACATTTTCTTAAAATTAGTTAGTTATTTTTTATAATATCGTTTCATCGTTTATATATCCAATAAAAGAATATTTTAAATCCAGCATATTAGTAATTCACCTATACAAAAAGCGGTCAATAAGGAAACGAGGTGATTATGATAAAAAAAATTAAATAAATGCCAACCGGATTCTATAGTCGTATTCTTTAGTTGCAAAATTGAATAAAACTGGAATAACTGCATGTCATCGATTCCAAATTTTAAATTTAGAACTTGTTTTAACAATGAAAAATGGACATACTCATTCATCGAATTCAAGACTCATAAATTATTCATAATATGTATATAATGCACACATAAATACAGTCCATACCTTAAGATTCTGGTCCACTTTTTCCTCAATCGGAGTTGCCATTTTTGATGCATTGATCTTCATATTTTCTGTAAAAAGCAGAAAAACATCGAATGAATATAATTTCCATTAATCAAATCAAGTTAAAAATGTAAAATATTTATATATGCGCTGCTGGCATGAATGAATCCCACAATCAGAATTGAAATAAAACTTGACGACTTCAACTGATGAAAATTCACTATGGACGAGTTTAAGTGGAAGCCGATTTCTGATTTATTTATTTTTGAATTTTGAACCGAAGAAGTAAAAACTTGAAGGCAAAAAGATTTATACGCCAGATGTGATAGGTGGATGTAAGTTGAATACACATGCGTACTTCAGTTTTATTGAGAAATACTGAAGAAATCATAATGTATTCTTAAGTCCCATAATTCGATGAAAACATATTTTTATTTATAGGTTTATTTAAGACAAGCTAATTTTATCAATCGAAATTGTTCAACGTATTATAAATTTTTCTTGAGCTGCGAAAATGTTGCCTTTATCATTTTAATAAGCTCGTGCTGTTGCAAGAACCAGTCTTCGGCAAGAATAAGCGAATGTGGCCATAAAAAGTAAATGACACAAGAATTTATTTGTAACCAGTTTAGTAGC
This sequence comes from Dioctria rufipes, assembly GCA_963924295.1. NCBI lineage: Eukaryota > Metazoa > Arthropoda > Insecta > Diptera > Asilidae > Dioctria > Dioctria rufipes. The sequence goes on along the minus strand of OZ002740.1, from coordinate 310,506,292 downwards.
CGAGTTTTAATTTTGTAGTTACTTTACTACTTTTTGTTAAATTAATGATATTTTATGTCATATATTTGTCTTTAAATGAACACATTGGTCTCCGGTCTGATATAATTACCCCACTAACCTTTACGTAAATTTCATGTTTTCAAATTCAAGGAAAATCATTTTGAAACTTATCGTGAAGTCTTTGGATTTTAGTGAATTTCGGTACAGCATGTATAAATTTTAAAAGGACCGGGTAAAGTTAATCGATATAACCGATAATGACCTAAAGACAGAATTCAAAACTCATTTTATGCATGGGTACTTATTTTAGTGTTTCTTTTTTTACCCAAGTAGTGGGAACTGCTTATGATGTTTACTTATTAAAAAAATTGTTGAGATACAATGAAAATATTAATATACAATGAATATATTACTAAAAATTGATTTGAATAACTTAATTTATTAACAAAATTCTGATTACAGTTAAAGTTGGCCACCCTTGTAACTTGACCACTCGTCAAGGTTTCACTGGATATGCTCTAGAGAAAGTGCAAAAAACACAGAGGGTCTAGTTTTTGGGTAGAAAGTGTAATAGGTCATTTTTAAAGCCAAACTTTTAAGCTTCTTAAATCAAATATGAAAAATCAATGTTGATCACGTGTTTTTTGATAAAAATAGTAGTTAAATAAAATAACCGATATAAAACTCCGAAATTTTAACTTTGTTGAGCCATAACCAATGATTATCTATCTAACGAATTTTAAATCCTCATCATAAGGTATAACATTCAGCAGTTACAGGGTGATCTATAAAAACATATCTGTTAAAGCAAACTCTTTTGTTTGCCTGTTAAAATTGGTAGGCTGAAGTGATTCACCTCAATCTTGTTGCTGTGCATTCGGTGTTTCACCGATTACACGAAACTCATAAATCTGAAAGCAAATTAATTATTAATGTCCCGGGCTACACGGTTCTTGTACCGGCAGCAATAGCGACTAACAAATATTTTAAATAAAAACGCAACTATTCTCCAAAAACGAATGACAAATTTTATTAAATTTAATGTCACTTATATATACCTACAAGTTATAATCTAAGCACCTGTACTTCATAAAAAGTGCTGACTCAATTCACACCACACAACTTTCCCAGCAAATTCTAGCAAGCTTGCTACTCAGGCAATAATTTACCTGGGATCATGTTGCGTCTGGCGATCGGTGAGAAAATTATGTGGCGTAACTTGAGTAATGCAATTGCGAATAAAATATAAATTTTAAATTAAAGAAATTTGGGATTTTAAAATGCAATTTGCAGTTTTATACAATATCCAAATATCTTTAAGTCCTGTTATATCGGAAACTATTAGAATTTCCCCTCATACCACTCATACTATTTTTTTATTCTTGACTAAGTATGACCTATCCATAGCATTCGGGTTCAACACCACTTACGGGACACCCTGCATAAATATATATTTACAATGTGTATATATTTACAATGTGTATTGATAAAATGTAATATGCGAATACTAGACACCTAGCCAAATAAAAAATTGTACGGCGGGGGGTCCACATCTACCGTTTGGGAGTGACAGGGTTATTAAGAAAAAAAGCTAGGTTTTCACATAACACCCTGTATCTTAACAGCTACGGGGCGTACGTTCACAGTTAAAAGCTCATTGTTTGCAGAACTTCATGGCCTTTCCAACAACTGCACAATTAGCCGCATACCCCTCTCCCAACAAGAATTATGGTTGTCTAAACTAAAAATTTCGGATTTTCTTACCATTTTTTTTTTCATTTGACCTATATTATTTTTGCAAAAAGGTCATTAACATAACTTTTTTTTATAAAAACTGTAAACTGTAGACTCGCCTCTTTAAGTCGACCTATTACACCATATGTGTTAACTGTTTATTAACTCATAACCTATTCAGGTCACACCGAAATTAGACGATATTTTTTAAAATGACGTGCTAAGGGAACAAATTATCGTTGAGAATATGTTTGAAAATAGGTTTGAGAATAGGTTAAGAGTTAATAACTCTTAAAGGGCTACAGATAGTACATACGGTGTAATAGGTCAAATTAAGGAGGAGATTCTACAGTTTTTATAAAAAAAAGTTATGTTTATGACCTTTTGCAAAAATAATAGAGGTCAAATTAAGAAAAACGGTAAGAAAATTCTAAATTATTAATTTAAACTCTCTCCTGAGACGAGCGGGGTACGGAGCTGGTTGAGTAGTCGTTGGAAAGGCCATGAAGCTTTGCATACAATGAGTCTTTAATTGTGACCGTACTTTTTAAGATACAAGGTGTTATGTGAAAATCTAGCTAGCTTTTTTTTTTCTTAATCACCCTGTAACTCCTAAACGGTTCATGTAGAGCCCCCCCCCCCCCCCCCCCCCCCCCCGCCTTACAATTGTTTGTTTGGCTAGGTGTCTTGTATCCGGACATTTCATTTGATCAAGTTTCGAAAATCTACATTGCATACATGATACATTATTCCATCGAATAGCCATAGTTGGGTTGAATACTCTTTTACGTTTCTGAGCATTATTTTTGCTGATAATTAGATCGATCAACTGTTGTGGAAGGTATAACCTCGAGAATATCATATGTAAGTGTCCCGCGATTGATACTTTAAGATTGAAAGTCCATGGAGAAACATCTCTCCAAATACGGCATGCAAGCTAACTCCAATAATCGAGTTTGTAAAAAAGATAGCTTTAGCTTATCCAGCTTAGCGGAAGATACAAAAGATCAACTCTGGTCGCGTTGTCCGGATGGTCTTAGTGGCCTGGTCTCTTTTACTCTTAAACTTAAGCTTAAGCATCAACGATCTAGGACATGAGAGTAGGCATGAATTGCAATGCTTTGGCCCCCTGCATTCAAATTATTAAAATAAAAAGAATTGAAGAAATGATCATAGTCAGGTCGTAATTTATTTGTACTTATATCAAAGCTATAAGCAAAATTGAAATTTTCCTTTTTCTCGAAAACGAGGGTGGTTTTCAGAATAAGATACTTAAGGCAGTTCTAACACTCTGGATAAGTTGTCTGGTGATACCGGCATTTGACCTTTGTAAATCAAATTCAAAGAATTTGCAAATTGGAAAATTTTAAATTCATTTATAACACTCGTCGCATTCCTGAAACTGAGAAATAAATCTTTTGAGCATTTCAAGAATGAAGAAAACGAAAACCGAGCATATTTTATACATTGGTAAAGTAATTCAGATAAGATTTTTACAGAATATATATTTGATTTTCCTGAGTTACATATGAGTATGGCAGATCAAATAAACCAAAAAAGCCTATTTACCATTATTCCATGACGGCGACAAATAAATTCTAAATAAGCTAAATTACAATATCAATAATTTCTCTGCTCGGCTCTGCTCTAAAGTAATATTCCTCTAACCAACTTGAAATGCCTCCTAATCGATCTACCGACATGAAATTGATGGAAGCACCGACATGAAATTGATGGAAGCACAAATAAAAACCACCTGCAGATGAAATAAATACAGCGTCAATCTATCATAAGAATGAAATTAACTCCAATACATGCTACTTAGGCTTAGAACAATTTCTTATTGAGTGTAGCTAGCTACATACACTTTAAGTGGCGAACGAGCAATAGAGATGTGTGATGTTATCGATAGATCCCAGACGTGTTCGAATGCCATACATTTTGTTGGATGTTGTTCGATTGTTGATGGAAGCAAAAATAAAACCACCTCCTCCAGCCAGTGGTGTCGTCTGTGATATCATAAACATTGCCTAGACGTGTTCGAATGTTATTCTTTACGTTGCATGTTGTTCGATTGATTTGTTTTTGTTTGTTTTCTTCAGGTGGAGGTGATTGTATTATTGCTTCTCGTTACAGCTAAGGACGAATGAGAAGCCTTTACCTTAAATAAAGCCCAATTTCGTTTAAAGTCTTTTTTGTTCATCTTTGTCTATTCAAAGGTTACCGAGCTTAATCCACGACTTTTACTTCCCATGTTCATCTAAAATTTTCACAAAAATTAATTATTGGATATGTTGCATATGTTATTTAGTAGGTATGTAGCCAGAGTTTTAAAATGCATTAATAATGTTTTTATTATTATCTTTTAAAGCTAGGTAGGCAGACTGCTGGAACATCTATGTACATTAATATTCTAAATTTACCAATCATTGAATTATAAGTATCCTCTTTTGTGTAAATAACAAACAATTGCTGACACAGGTAACAAATTTGTACAGATGTGTTGATGAAATCTATTTAAATGCTCCCGTTACAATTTCTTCTGTCGTTCTTCAGTATATATTACCGGTAAAATAAGCTGTTGCAGAAGTTTTGGTGTTTTAAAATAGCGAGTTTACTAGAACGAACAGGTACGTTTTTGTTATTATTACTTTTTAAGCGAAAAATTAACTAATGTTTGTAATATCTACAGTTATTTTTTTTTTTCAAACATGGCTTCATTTTCCAATGAGAAATATGCAGATATTTTGTATTGTTATTATTCGTCTGATGGAGATACCGTAGATGCGCAGCGTGCTTATCAGAAAAGATTCCCCCTCAAAAGATTACCTGATCGGAGAGATTTTGCTGCGACATATCGAAGAGCAAGAGAAGGAATTCTAATTGAGCACCGAAGAGATCGGTGCAGAGCCAGCTTTGTTCAAGATATGAAGGCCGGGTAATTGAACTTGTAACAGAAAATCCTGAAACAAGTATCAACTGGATTGCTCTTCGCACCGGTATTTCAACAGTGCCTCCATTGAGATTATTGAAGGATGAAAATCAACGACTGTATTATTTTACTCCTGTTCAAGAACTGCTTCCACCTGATTTTGAAAGCTGAGGAAATTTCGTAACTGGCTTCTGGAACGGAATTTCGACGACTATACGTTTTTTGAAAGGATAACGTGAACAAATTAGAGCCAGTTTACAAAGCTGTATGTCTTAATTTCCACAATCTCCATGCATGGGCTGAAAAGAGCACTCAAAAGGTAAGAACCTCTTCAACCCTGAACAGATTTTCTGTCAATGGACAGGAATAAGTGGAAAAAAACTCATCAGTCTCTCTATTCTCCTCCCTGATAGAATTAATGAAATGAATGAATGAATGAAACTGTATAAGTTCTCTGCAAACCACAAGTTCAGATAAACTTGACAATATTCCGCTGCCAATATGGAGAGATATGTGCGGTATCAACATGATGGTGGCTCCAAGTTACTGCGGCGTTAGCCTGTGGTTAAACCACAACTTTCCCAATACATGGATCGGCAGATTGAGTCCTATTAATTGGTCTTCCAGATCACCAAATCTTACTCCTCCGGATTTTGACTTATGAGGACAAAATGAAACAGATCGTCTACCAAAAAGAAGTTAATACAAAAGCAGAGCTAGTAAATTGCATTCAGGAAGCAGGAATTGCTATAAGACAAAAGTTGGAAATGACTGATATAATAAAGTCCATACGAAAAAGGTCTCTGTTATGTCTGCAGTCAGACGGGGGCCATTTTGAAAATTTATTAAATTAGACTAAGTTCGGTTAGTTGTTTTTCTAAGTTTGTATGTAGAAATGTAGTTATGATGTAAGCTATGTAATAAGATTTATAATAAATTGTATATATTTTTTTATAATACACACATATATTTTTTTTAATTTTTTTGTTTTTTGCGATTCTTAAGCATTAAAAACAATGGTCGCGAGTTAGGTGTGGTAACTTTTGAGTAGGCAAAGTTAAAGCAATGAAATAAAAAACAATTAAAAGACCAAATTCAGGTTTATTTAAGGTAATAAAATAACAAATAAGAAAAATTATGCAAGGATGACATCCTTATCTGAAACACCTTTATATATAGAGTAGATGACAGATACAAAATTTGCTCCACATTGTAATATTTGTTTTTATTTTCTTTAAGTTTTTAAGTAATTTTTTTTTTAATTTTTTTTGTGTGTTTGGTGTGCCTAGCATTTTAATTTAAGTTAGTAGACTGACTTTTGTTTTTATTTATTATTAACCTTCTGCCTTTGAAGTATTTTAAGTTTTGAGTAATTTTTCTGTATTTTAATTTTCTGAATATTAGAATTTTTGATTTTTGGAACTTGTAAGGACTATTGTTCTCAGAACTGTAATTGTTCCATAGGTCTATGTGCTAATCCATGGACTAATCACGGTCCGAAAAGTTTCCGCTCATTGAAGTAAAATATGAAACATTAAAATGAAAATTACTTTTTTAATTTTATTTATCCAACCGGAATTTACGAAGAAGGATTAAAGAAAAAATCTTAACTATATAATACACCCGGAGAGAAAATAACCAATTGCTAAGATTATCAATAAAAGAAACAAAAAATAAAACCCGCCATAAAACAATTAAATGGAAAAAGAAACAATTTCCTGCGGTGCGTTTGGTTAAAGTGTGATTACGAGTGTTTTGTGAGTAAACAGATATTTTTTGGAGTTTTTGATTTTTCTATTGTGAAATTTTGTAAGTGGAAATAAAAAATGACTAGGGTAAGTCTTTACTTAGTTGGAAGACTGGAGGAAAACATTAGAACAGTTAAAGCAAACTTGACCACTGCTTAATTAGTGTTAAATAACTGTTTGCGCAAACATTAAAAAATAAATTATAATTAACATTAATAGTGAATATTAAACGAAGTTTAACACACCGTTGAGAAAATGAGGATAATTGGTATTTGGGAGAGCATCTCATTGGCTTATCATTTTTCGAAATTTCACGGAAAACACATTGTCTGAAATGGTAAATAAGTTAAAGAAACAACGTAACAAGAAACAAACAAGGAAAACTTTGTCTAAAGACGGATCAACATTAGCCGACTTCGTTAATTCCAATAGCGTGTATATTTCTTCAAAGTTATTCGAGTTTCTTTTGGATTCTACTGCATGCACATATGTATTGTACTTATAGTAAAGTATGGAATTTAGGTAAAGATAAGTTATAATATAAATAAACAAATTATCATTTACAATGCTGTAGAAAAATAGGAATTTTCGTGTAATGAAAATAAGTTACTTTGATTGAAATAAATAAAGTAGCAAAAATATTCTTATCTACATAAAGAATTACAAAAAAATAATTGCAAGAGGAAGATGTCATACAAATTTATTGGTCGAGAAGGAATTTATTTGGATTCTCCGGTATATAGCAAAAGCTAAAAAATGTTTTTAATTTATTATTTCATCATACAACCCATTATATTTTCGGTGACAAGTCTTGTTTTTGACTCATCATCATCATTTATTTTTATTTCTTCCTCCATGGTGTAATATAGGAGTTTTTGCCTCATATAATTCACACCCAGAATTTATTCTGAGTTTATATGAGAGGAGATCATTTTGATCTGTTTCAAGCGTCTACAGCAGGCAGAAAACCAAGCCGTACTGATGAGTGTAAGGTTTTCTGCTAACACGAAACGCTTCTTCTTCTTCCTTTTTCTTTTTTCTTTTTTCAGCCCACTGCGGGCGTATACAGGTTCGATTCGTTTCGAATGAATTTGGTTTTTCAAATTTTTTAAAAATTTTTTAATAAAAAACTTTTTTTCTATTTTTCTCAATTTTTTCCATTTTTTAATTTCTTTTCTTTGCTCTATTTTTCCATTTGTTTTTCAAGTCACTCAATTTCGCTATTTGGGACCTGTTGATGAGTCAAAATCAAGACTTGAAACTTGTCACCAAAAATATAATGAGTTGTGTGATGAAATAACAAATTAAAAATATTTTTTAGCTTTTGCATATTCCAGAGAATCCAAATAAATTCCTTCTTTAACAAATAAAAGTTTACCCCGGTAAAAAATCCTAAAGAGTAATCTTTATTTTATTTTTATTGATCGGTACATATTCTTTGTAATTTGTAAAAAAAAAAACTTCACCTTTGAAAATCTCTCTTTGAGAGAAAGGTTTCAACAAGTCAAAACTTTCAATATATTTTAGAAAACTGAATAAAACAATGAGAATTAATAAAAAAAAAATTTTAAATATTGATATCAATCTAATCTATTCTACTAACTAACCAATCAATCCAGAGATCCCATCTATTCGCGTAATATACATCCATGAATTATTTTTACTTCGCTCATAAATCATTTCCATTCCATCCAAAAATTTCATCCATTCTGAAATTTATCCAGAAAAGTGACTCATCTTATCTATACATCTAGCCGTTTATTTATTCGTTTCATCTATATTTTGATCCCATCCAGTCCATCCATACATTTGATCGGTACATTAATCATATCCAATCCATATATCCAGAAATCTCATCCATACTGTCCAGTCTAACTAGAAATGTAATCTATATATCTTATCCATCTAGGAAAACCACCCGTTCATATATTATTTATTCATCCATTGAGCATCCATCTTATCTATATTGAATTGCATCCATTCAGATATTTCATCCATCAAATATTATCCAACCTTCCAATTAGATGTCATATGAATAACACAAGCAGCAGGAAATACCTTTTAATATGTTAATTGGCATGAAAGGAAGTAAGGAAGAGTCATTGAGATTTGGCGAATCTCCGTGTAACTAAGTCAACAGGACGGCGACATCGATAACGATCAACAATAATAGTGTTATGCCTGTGTACTGCTAATTGTGTTTTATCTATATATTTTTAATTAAACAATTTTTTATAAATATTGAGCTTGGACTGTAGCGATAGTAGATATTTGTGGAGCTGCGTCTTTAGCAGCTCTGCTATGACCGACCCCGCATCCATCTAACTGTCTCATCCATCCATTTCATCTATATACAAACGCCTATATAAAAGTCCTTTTCTTAGTTCGCAATTGCCTGAACAAAATTCGGAACATAAATACTTACAATACCGGGATCCGTTTTTTGCATCCGAAAGGCAGTATTAAGGCGCGTCTAACGAGCCATCAACTGTCCTGAAGTAATTGTACCCTTTATAAGAATAAAGAGGCTAACACTGTATTGGTACTATGGACATTCGCGAAGCAATGGCGGCAAATAATTTAACTATTCTAAGTATTAGATTTCTCCAAAGCATTTGATAGAGTTGATCATGCGTCTTAATTAATAAACTGATTACACATTTTGATTTTTTCTACTCCAGTATTTAAGCTTATTAACAGTTACATCACAGGACGGCAGCAAAAGGTTTGTTATGACGGCAGAGTTTCTGATTCTCTGCCAGTATTTGGTGGTGAGCCTCAAGGATCTATTCTAGGACCTTTACTGTTTACCATCTTCATCAACGATCTTACCGGTGTTATTCTGAATTGTATATACCACTTGTATGCTGACGATGTTCAGTTATACATTTCTAGGCATAAAAATCAAATTGATGATGCTGTCGAATGCATGAATTCTAATTTAAGAAAGTCTATAATTGGGCTGTTGAAAACAAGCTGGTTCTGAACACTTCTAAGTCCAGTGCCATAATTATAAATAAAACCGTAATTGACATACCCAGCTGCCCTGTACTCAGTATGAACAACGAGGTGATTCCCTATAATAACATGGTAAAAGATCTTGGTGTAACATTGAATCGAACTATAACTTGATCGGACCATGTTAAATCTGTTGGGTCAAGGATATATGCAACTCTTCGCAAATTATTTTTATCTGCATCGTATTTTTAACTAAAGCCCTTGTAGTACCATTACTTATTTACGGCTGTGAGCTGTTGACTCAGTTTCCCAGAGAAAACTTAATGTAGCTTTCAACTCTCCGGTTCGTTATTGTTTTGGGCTTCGGCGATATGACCATGTTTCTCCTTATGTGAATTTAATCTGTGGTTGCACACTTCGTACAAATTTGGACTTTCGCATGATCCTTTTTTTTATGTAACTTAATTCAATATCGCATACCAATTTATTTGTATCAAAAGCTCAGTTTTTTTACGGTCTCATAGGACAATGAATTTAATTATTCTAAGCTACAGTAATCGGGTTTCTGAGCGTCAATTCCTTGTCCAAGCCATCAGACTATGGAACACTCTTCCCCTTGAACTCAAGAATGATGAGCAGCGGTAATAGTTTATGTGTGGGTTTGTTGGGCTTCCTGCAAAATAGATAGCTATTTATTTCCTTTTCACTTTTGTTTTAATTATTATTATTTATTTTTTCCCATTCTAAATTGATGTTCATATTATTTTATTTTTATTTTTCAATTTTATTATTATTATTTTGTTTGTTATTATTGCAGCATATGCATATCATAAGTTTAGCTGTTAAGTTATTTGTAATTTGCATTATCTCCTGCGCATAGATATTAATTTAACAAGAAACTTAATTGTATAATTGCCATTAATAAACTAATTGAATTGAAATGAAATACTTTTCTGGGACTTTCCACGGCTGAAATTGAAATTGTGAGTAAAAATTGTTTTAAGTAATGCTACAGTATTTAATTATTAGCTAATTTATTTATGTATAATTTAATGATTTTATTTAATGATGGAACGAAAATTCAATACAAGTTAGAGCGTCATCATTGAAACAGCATAAGCGCGTCAGCATCGGCAACATCAGGCTTTAAAGCAGATACGCTCTAAGCATATGACAGATGCCTCTGATCGAAAGAAAACAATCAAGTTGGTCTGGATGTACAACGGTCCCAAATTCGGTATTTCTAAGACCATGGCCTCTATTATTTTTTATAATCCAATCAGAACTAAGCGCTATGCTTGTCGAGCTATCAACGATTATTATAAATCAATGCCTTGAATGCCTTCTACAATATCACATAGCAAGATTGGCATAGAATAGACCTCATACGGCCATACCGCTTCTGTCAAGATACTCTATAAACATTGGAGCAGCTGCAACAGCGAGGCGCAGATTGCTCCACCTGGAACATACATTTCCTACACTAAAGTAAATTAAGTAAATTGAAAACGCGGATTCAAAATAGATTTTTCAGTAAGCAGTGAATTCGTAATTACAACGTAGACGTCCTTTTATATATGTATCTTATCTAACCCAAAGAAATTCGATTCAATTTATTTATTTTAGCATTAATTTTTTATGAATTCCATAGAATTTAAACAAATCTTAAATTATCATTAAACAACCACCTCTTGATTTTAATTTTAATGCAACATTAAAGTTCCACGAAAAAGTAAATTCTTAGAAATGTGTTAATCTTAAATAAGATGAACAACTGCTTAAAGATAAATCAATATTCAGATTCAAAGTTATTCTTGCGATATTAATACTGCCTGTCGTAGAAATTTAATCACGTTTACATTTCCTCTCAAGAATATTCCATTACAAAAGCAATAGTGAAATTGAAACGTATCACACTGACTTGTTTACATATATAGCAAAAGAGTAATGAAGATAGAAAGGATATGACATTTCCTCTGCTGTGAACTCCATTATTCTCCCATAAAGACTACCAACTGTTTGCCTGAAACGAACTCTGTTCTAATTATTCGCGTGATACTTCTGAAAATCGATTTTTATCTCATATCCTATAAAAGCATCCCAGATACCACACTGTTAATTTTCCTTCTGTGCTTCTCAAAAGGAATTGTTTGTTTAAACTCTACGATTATGTACCTACTTACGAAAAGCGAGCATAGCACAAAAAAGTTTATAATCTTTTCCCAGATAGATGGTCGGAAATTATCTGCATTTAGGTCAAAGTTATTTCAAGTTTCATCATTCAGGAAAAAAATTATTTTTTCAAATTTAAATTTCTGTTTTGTTTGGATGAACGGTGCTTAGTAGGCTGCTACATCGGTTGGTTGTCATGAAATGGAATTTTAATTAAACTTTGAAAGTTGTAGGAATGATTGCAACAAATGTCTATTAATTAAGTATACTTTGCTTCTAGTTTTCCTTTTTTATTTGGGCTCTTTTTTTGCATAATCAAAATATTTTCCACTGGGGGTGAATACTTAACTATACAGGGTGTTTACGCCATGGTGGGCAATAGGACAGCAGGTGATAGTACTTACCTAGGCAAACAAAAAACTGTATGGAAGGGAGGGCTCGTATCAAGCATTTCGTAGCTACAGGGTGCTTAAAAAACTATCCTAGTTTTTCACAAAACACCCTGTATTTAAAAAAAAATGCAGGTCAAGACCTCAATGTATGCAGAGCTTCATGGCTTTTCCAACGACGGCTCAACCAGCTCCGTACTAGGGCTGTTGATATTCGAAGCTTTCGAATTTTATTTGAAGTACCGAAGCTTCGAAAGAATAATCGAGAGACGAAGCTTCGACCCTCGAACATAAGAAATTCGAAGCTTCGGAGCTACCATGTGACCGTGATTCAAAATTATTTGTAATGCTAATTTGATCCACTTCCCGTTGAACCATTGAGCTAAAACTTGGCACACTTGTTCATCTTTCAGGACAATATACTTTAACACTTTTATATAATATTGTCATGTCATTATGGCCCGACTTGACTTAAAATCAATATCTTCGGATTGTCGAGGTCGCATATAACGAATATTTGGTCAAAATTTAGAATTTAAAGATGGCGACGCCAAGTGGTATGAAAACTTTTGTCATTTATTGCTCGATTTGACTTCTAATCAATATATGGGATTTATGGGGTTGCAAATTGTACTAAAGGAAAAATAAATTTTGCTTAAGTATTCGACCTTAGAGGATATGAAATCGTCTAGGTCTAGTAAGTTGAGCTCTTCGAACCAAGAACGGTTTACCAATGACCGAAGTATGATGAAGAATTCGAGAGAATTCAAATGTATGAAGTTTTGCACAATGTTGAATAGCGCAGTTATTTTTCCTTTTGGGGCAATCCATGGGCACGTTCAACAGAATTAATAAATAATTTAAAAAAAACTGTAAACTTTTTTTCCAAATTTAAATTTAATTGAAAAATTTAAAAATTTAAATAAAATTTTAAAACTCAATTCAAAAGTATCATTTACATTCTTATTATACCCTGATAGAAACTGTTGGGTATTATGTGCTTGATTCAAAATTTGTAATCGGGGTCTAGGGCTTCTTCCGGCTTCTTCCGCCATTGGTTCCTGAGGCGAACTCAGGGAAGGCGATTTCATCTATTTGCTTCGCAGTCGGAATGGGATCAACTTCGCATGGAATTACTTTATGTGTTTCCCTTGCACAGAAGTTTTCATTTTTAGATCCGTGATTTAAGGAACTCAATGCGAAATTCTCAGATTATATAAAGAGCGCTATCAGGACAGAAATAAAAGAAGAAATCATGTTCTCCTCTTCAAACACTACCGAATTTTAGATCCCGTTTAAAACGGACCTGAATTTTATTTTCAGGAAACCCCATGATGAACAAGCACTCCCAACGCAAGCTTGCAACTCGATTACTACCTCGCTGAGCCTCAAATTGAAATTAATATGGACCCTCTTGAGTGGTGAAAGTCTAGGGAAGAGAAGCGCCCCTAGTTAGCACAGCTAGCAAAGAAGTACCTTTGTATTACCGCAACTTCTGTAGAGTCAGAAGGAGTATTTTCTACAGCGGGTGCTATATAGTATCCCAACAAGGTAACTGTTTGTCGTCGGAATATATATTGTCAAATGTCCTTTAATTTCAAAATAGGTATAACTTATTTTTTTGAATGTTAAGAACTAATTTGTTGTTGTGTTCTTATCGATATAAAGAGTTTTCCAATGAGAGGTGTTATTTTAATTAGCCCACTATTTCGGTAGATGTCACTTTTGGAGCTGTCATTTTTTGACATTTGACAAGTAGAAACTACGCCATTAATAAAAATGGAACGATACACGATTCAACAACGCATTGAAATTATTAAAATTCACTATAAAAATGGTGAAAATGTGGCAGAGACGGTTCGTAAAACTCGAACATTTTTGGGTCGTCGTGAAGCACCTTGTCTGACCGCAATACAGAAATTGGTGGAAAAATTCGAGCTGTCGGGACAAGTTAGTGATGTGAAGAATAAAACCCGTGCACGTCGCTCAAGAACAGCTGAGAATATTGCTGCTGTAGCCGAAGGTGTTGAAGAAAACCGAGGTTTGTCCATTCCTCGTCGTTCTTTGGAATTAGGCATTCCACAAACGTCATTACACCGTATTTTGCATAAAGATTTGGGTCCTAAAGTTTATAAAGTTCAGTTAACACAAGAACTCAAGCCGGCCGATCATCAACAACGTCGAGTCTTTGCTGATTGGGTCCTTGAAATGCATGAAAATGATCCGGAATTCCATCGAAAACTCATCTTGAGTGATGAGGCCCATTTCCACTTCGATGGCTTCGTCAAAAAGCAAAATTGTCGCATCTGGGGCTCGGAAAACCCAAGAGTTATTGTTGAAAAGCCTCTCTATCCTCAACGTGTGACTGTTTGGTGCGGTTTATGGTGCCGCGGGGTCATTGGACCTTACTTTTTCGAAAATGAGGCTGGAGCAACAGTTACGGTGAATGGATTGCGCTATCGACAGATGATTAATGATTTTTTTATGGTCGGAATTGGATGGTATTGATCTGGACAACGTTTACTTTCAACAAGACGGCGCTACGTGCCATACAAGCAACGAAACCATTGATCTTTTACGGGAAAAGTTTTCCGGACCGTGTTATCTCTCGAAGAGGTGATCACAATTGGCCACCGAGATCTTGTGACTTAACACCTTGCGACTTCTTCCTTTGGGGCCACGTGAAAGAGAAGGTCTACGCCAACAGCCCAGCGTCGATTCAAGACCTCAAAGATGGAATTCGTGAGGCTATCGAGGACATAGGGCAGCCACTTTGCGATTTGGTTATTGAAAATTTCATGAAAAGGATATGGTCCTGTAGGCGTGGTCGTGGTGATCATTTGGCTAATGTTATCTTCCATTATTAACGGCATACCTTCCTCTTTATAATGAAATAAAGATCCGATCATTTATCTCAAAAAAGGGAATTTTTCTTTGAATATCAAAATAACACCTCTTATTGGAAAACCTTTACATAGGTATATACTTATATATTGTACATGTTCTTCTGTCAAATTAAAAAATAAAAAATGTTTGGGTCAAATCTTGAAACTATTCATATAACCAAGCAAAGGTTAAGTCTTGCAAGTATTATAACTAGATCGTAACTATGAAATGAAGTTAAAATCAAACAAAATCGTAATCTGCAATCCCTAAAATTCTTCATATCGATTTCAGTCGAATCTGACCATAAGTGATAAAATTCATCCCCCATTTTGGAGCCATCGTATTAATTTTATATACAGTTCTAAAAGTGTATTTTCATCCAACAATTGTAAGTGTGACAAATTTTAGCTGAAAACAAGACAAAAAGAGTGTGAAATTAGCGTTAAGAGCTTTAACGCCGTCTTGTATCAAATCATACATATAATAAAATATATTTATATATTCTTATCATAACCAAAAGACTTATTATAATAGGTCTTTCCTTGGTAAAGCAACATTGGTTCAGTTTTACCAGCGTTAAATCTTTTGAATTTCATTTATATAAAGCAATTTTTCTAATCTACAATAAAAACTTTGATTTGATCTAGTAAAATCTGAAGAGTATTTAAACAATTTTTTTTATAATGATAAGTTGTTAGAGGCCTTTGTGAATGTAATCACTTAATACATTATAGTTAGATATATCTTGAGAGCATACCTCGTTAAGATGTCATCATTTCTGAAAGGACTGATTCAGAAACAGAAAGAAATGCACCACAAATGAGAAAATATGACTGCATGAAAAGCTTAGAAAGTGGGTTGATTTAACCCATTTCTCTACCTTCTACTCTATGTTATGACTTATGCAGTGAAAAATTACTGTACCTTTTTAAGGAGAGTTTCCTGAAGGGTGAGAAATTTTAATGCTTGCATGATTTATTTAAATGAAATTCTGGTACTGCTCTTAGATTAGAAAATATATGAAAAATTTCCACCATTCTCGTTCACAAACATATTAACCATGAGATTTAATTATTTTTGAAAAAGATTCCGAACACTTATAAATGCTTGGAAAAATTTCAAAAAACTATCACAATTTCTTTTCTATTTTGAAAAGTTAGAAAATTGTGCTGCACTCGCGATACATTGCGAGCTGTTATTCTGTGGTTGCAAGCCAAGGAACTAGGGATAGTATTGGATTGCATTTAATGTTGAAACAAAAACGACGGACGATTTTAATTTTAAATTTTCCGAAATCTCACTACTTTGTGGTTTGTGTTTCGAGTACTAAGACAAAATTCTTAAATTATTCTGAAGGGTCTTGTGGAGTGATATTCTCTATATACGATAACATTTTGACTAAATGATATCACCAGAGCAAGAAGAAGTCAGTCAGAAATTGAATTTAAGGACCTGCCTAATCAGTTAAGTAAAACTTGCAAGAAGATCAAAAGTTTGCTCGTTAAAGCTATTAGGGATACGTTAACTCGGATTGAGTGTTGGTGTTTTTATTTTATGTAAGTATGTAGATTTACTATAATTTTGCTTTCAAAATTATTTAGTATTATTCTAACGATTTCCTACTATGTACACTCTTAAGAATTGATTGTAATTGAGATTGATGTGATAAATCTCTTAATCAGGAAATTAAAACAAGAAATTAATTTTCATAAATGAAATCTAGAAAAATTATTTTGATTTTTGCAAGTTGGTCTATACGTCTGTCCGTGCTCACGATAAATATAGAGAACACGTTCACTTAGAGAGCTGAAATTTTGCACACGGGATTTAGAGAAAACAAGTAAAAAAGCTAGAATTGGTCTAAGACCAATTCTTATGATACCCTAGATGAATGCCCGTATAAAATTTCGTATGGTTACCGATCTATGCAAGTTTGATGTTTTAAGCGGTATTTCGTATATAATTCTAGAACGCTTCGTCGGACAGAAAAAATGATTATAACCAATTTTATACGATTCCGTATTCTGAAGAAGTTTTTAGTACAATAAAAATGTCTAGAACTGATCGTTTTCACAGTATATCTAAAAAACCTAAATTTTTATATGGCAACACCGAGAAAGGGTTATCTGATTTAGTCCATTTTTGAAATTGTTTTTTTTTTTTTGTTATTACTCTATAAACACCATGTACCCTTTAATAGTTATTAGTTCTAAACCTATTCTCAAACCAATTTTCAAACCTATTCTCAACGACAATTTGTTCCCTTAGCACGTCATTTTACAAAATATCGTCTAATTTCGGTGTGACCTGAATAGGTTATGAGTTAATAATTGTTTAAAGGCTGGTGTTAACACATAGGGTGTGATAGGTCAACTTAAAGAGGACAGTCTACAGTTTTTATAAAAAAAATTATGTTAACGACCTTTGTGCAAGAATAAGAGGTTAAATTAAAAAAACAAATGTGAGTACTATCACCTCCAGTTCCACTGACCTCCTAGTGGGAAACACCCTGTATTTCTAGAACGGTTCGTCGGACAGAAAAAATGATTATGACCAATTTTATAGGATTTCGTATTCTGAAGAAGTTTTTAGTACAATAAAAATGTCTTGGACTGATCGTTTTCACAGTATACGTAAAAAACCTAAATTTTTATATGACAACACCAAGAAGGAGTTACCCGGTTTAGTCCATTTTTAAAATTTTATTTGCTAGTACAATAAAAAGACCATGTACCAAATTTTAGCTCTCTACGTGAACGCGTTCTCAGGCAGTGTCCAAATATATAGTGGAAAACGAAATTTTTGTGTCAACCCCATGAAGGAGTTGCCCGATTTGTCTCATTTTCGAACTTAATTTTATTTTTTTTTAAAGTCCATGTACAAAATTTCAGCTTTCTAAGTGAACGCGTTCTCGAGTCATCGTGCGAACGAACGGAGATGCAAAAATCAAAATAACTTTCGGGCAACTCCGTCGTAGGTTTGCCATACACAACTTTCGTTTTCACTATACCATAGACAAATTAATAACATACAAAGACTGGACACGTAGAACAAAAATATGCAACGCTTTTCTAGAATATAAAAATTAACGATGCCTCGACGATGCCTCGACTTGGCACTTGATGACGTGCACAAAGGGTAAGCCACTAATGCCTCGCACCATACAAAATCACAGTTGCCTCGATCCGATGAAGAGAAGGCCACAAGTTTTTCTTAGAAATTTGCTGGAAATTTCTTCCTTCGAATTTTTATGCATTGGCCAAGCCGAGAGCAGTGCCTCGCTCGAATATAAAATCTAACAACGATGTATGTACATACTGTATCTGAAAATAAGTCTAGTCGGTCACCAAATCAATAAAAATTCTACCGAAACTGTAAATTTCTAAAAAAAAAACAATTGCTTATTGCTTGTCTAGCGTCTACGCTCATAAAAATTGTTGTCGCCCTCTAAAAGTGCGTATGAATTCTAAGGAAAAAATTTCCAGTAAATTACTAAGAAAAAATTGCGGCCTTCCCTAAATCAGGTCGAAGCATCGTTGTTAGATTTTATATTCGAGCAAGGCACATGCACAGCTCGCGGCCCGGCCAATGCATAAAAATTCGAAGGAAGAAATTTCCAGTAAATTTCTAAGAAAAACTTGTGGGCTTCTCTTCATCGGATCGAGGCAACTATGATTTTGTATAGAGCGAGGCATTGGTGGCTTACCCTTTGTGCACGTCAGCAAGTGCCAAGTCGAGGCATCGTCGAGGCATCGTTAATTTTTATATTCTAGAAAAGCGTTGCATATTTTTGTTCTACGTGTCCAGTCTTTGTATGTTATTAATTTGTCTATGACTATATATTTCGACACTGCGTCGACGTAGAGAGCTCAAACTTGGTACATGGTGTTTTCATATCAATGGTAAAAAAAAAAAAAATTAAAAATGGACTAAATAGGGCAACCCCTTCTTGGTACTGCCATACAAAACTTTGCTTTTTCACTATATATTTGGAAACTGCTTGAGAACATGTCTTCGTGGAGAGCTAAAATTTTGTGCAATGCTTTTGATAAAAATTGCAAGTACAAGTTCAAAAATGGACAAAATCGGGTAACCCTTTCTAGATGTTGCCACGTGTCAAATAACCTCACGATATCAATAAATAATATAAACTCTTTATCTGTTAAAAAAAACTCATTAAATCACTTTAAAAATGCCATCCTACAACTATTTCCCCCCTTAATATGCTACCACCCCTCCCCTACATCTCGACATGTATTACCACCCACCAAAATATTTCCCTTTAATTCCCAAACACCCTGTATATTATTATAGGTATTATATATTTCACGGAAAATTCCTGGAAACTGTAAATTTTTGTAGATTATCTGCCGTCCAGAACTATTCTGTAAAGTTCTATTATTCTATACAATAGTTTTCCAGTTCTACCACATCCGATTGCTGTCTGGTTCATTTAAGTGTCATTCTTTATTATACGACTGCATATTTTTTTATACCAACAAACAATCAGCGGATTTGTTTTTTTCTTTAGACAGATTTCAATCAATTTCCGCAGAAAACAAATGAAAATGCAAAAAACTTGTTTTCCATAAAGTTTCATACGTTCTCGCAAATAAAAAAATAAAAAAAAATACAGAAAAATAAGGAAAAGGCAAAAAACTGAGAACGCTTTTCCATTCAACTATACATTTCCATTTAGTAGAACAAAGAACATAAAGCTATTGTCGCTGAAAACAACTCAATAGATGAATGTCTCCGCACCATGAATGTTACCTATTGTATATACATATACGGTTGGGTGGGAGCTTTTATTCCCTATATACGTACATTGATCATATACATGTTATATATCGCAAAATAGATATAATATATGCAGATTGTATGTAGATACTTTGAAAAATATGTAGCCTCTCGTATCAAGCGGTAGCATCCATCTTCTACAGTTTGTACTACATATAGTAAATAGACAGTGGTTTCAAGTGATAGTCATCTTGACCTATATGAAGAAAACAATCTTTATAAATTGTGCACTCATAAAGCCTAGAACCTAATAAAGGCAGCTCATGTATGTTTACAACTTAAATTTTCCTCAGGAAGGAAATCAGCGCAATTTTAAATACTCTTATTTCCTAAGTAAGACACGAAATCTTACATTTTCAGTTGCAGTGACTGCTGTAAAATTTGTTTCCACTTTTGTGGAGATGAGATTTTTTTTTTTCATTCTGTAGTAGAATTAAATGTTCTTGCAAGTTTCCTTTATTAAGGTACACAGCAAATACAAAATAAATTCTAGATGCCAGAGCTTGGAACTTTTAGGACATTGAGCGCAGTAATCTAATTTAATAATGACTGTAATAAAAAAGGTGAATGCAGAGATCAAAATATAAAACGATTTCAATTTTAAAGTAATTGTAGAAATTTAATTTATTAAAAACCGCATACAAAATGATAAAAAGTGGAGTCACCAGATTGCATTTTCTCTCAACGTGAGATTAGGAATTTTTCAAATCTGACACTACTCTGTGAAATCCACTCTGATTGGAAGCGCGAAGAACTTATATTTGAGTGCAAGCTTGAGACAAGGAGAAACAATGCAATCTGGTGACCCCACTCATACACTGTAAAAAAAATAGGACAATTCCCTAAATTTAAGACACGTTTTTTTCCTAAAAATAAATGTCATTTCCTCTGATATAAAGGGAAAATCAGTTCCAATTTCCCCAAATCAATGGAACATTCAATGGATTTGGCACAATACGTAAAATTCCCGATATGTTAAGCCTTCTCGGATAAAAGGAAGAGAACATTCATTAAATTAAGTATTATTCTACATTTTTTATGGAATTTGCTAAACTCCATCCACGTTTTATAAATGTGTGCATTGACGATGAAACTGTATGTATAAAGGATATTATATTCCATTATTCTATAGGTGAATTGAGTTCAGTTATTAAGCAGAGTTTGTATATAATTCTTTTTGCAACTAAGCGATGTCAATACAAAATTACGTAAAAAGTATTGAAATTGAAGTACATACCTACATTTTAGGGATAAAAACCTATTCCACTTTTTCCAAGATGGATCTTTCCCTAATCTTATCGAAAAATACCTAAGCTTGGTGGCACAAATTGTTGCCACTCACTTTAGGGAGAAAATTTTTACTGTGTTTAACTATTTGAAAAGAATTCGACATTATTGAATTATTGTATTGAAAAAGAGAGGAGTAAAATGTCTTGATGTGAAAAAGAAGTGTATGAAGACCTTTTTGTCTAAATACTTGGAAAATCCAAAAATAACATTTGCGAAAATTTCAAAAGACCGGAATACAAGTTAAGCTATCGTAAAATAAAAAGGACTATAAGCAAGTATACAGGTATGTCAGTAGAAAAGAAATGTGGATTAGGCAGGAAAGCAAGTCTTTCCCAACCTGGCGTTATAGAACACATGAAGAGTAATAGTTATTGGAAACCATCGTAAGTGATATGGCGAGATTGGCTGGAGTATCAAAATCCAAAATAAGACAGCTATAAACTGTCAAATGTACTCTTAAGGAAGGACGGAAGAAGATAAAATAACAAAGAGGAAAACATGAAAATTTTATGAGAAGAACCTGACGAAATACGATTGCGTTGGTATTGATGATAAAACCTACTGCACGGCAGATTTTGATAAGTATATGGGTCATTCCATAGCAAATTAACCAAAAAC
The DNA here is from genome assembly GCA_963924295.1 of Dioctria rufipes. Classification (NCBI taxonomy): domain Eukaryota; kingdom Metazoa; phylum Arthropoda; class Insecta; order Diptera; family Asilidae; genus Dioctria; species Dioctria rufipes. The sequence continues at coordinate 310,484,765 of OZ002740.1, read as the reverse complement.
CACAGAAAGCGTGATATAACCAACACCAATTTTGTTGAAGTTTTACATACTTGGAGGGTTTGTAAAAATAAAAATACAATTTAAAAAAATTTCCCTATACAAAGCGTATTTCGCGAGTTATGGCATTTTAAAAACTCATATATTTTTCTATTCATGCTATGACAGTGAAATATGGCTCATTTAAAAGATACGATTTCAAGTTATCTAAGAAAAATAGCATATATGCGGAAAAGACATCAAGAATAAGGATTTCATTCTTTATCCTTGAATATCCTGAAAGACGCAGTTTTGATATGATTTATTTTTATATATTTTTTACCTTATATTATCCCCTAAAACACATTAAAATTTTAGATTTGAATCTCAACTGGATCAAGGAGTAAAAATTAAGAAATTTTCACCAAAATACATCTATATGTAACTACCTACAAATAAAAAAAAAGATTGTTTTTATACAGAGTGTCCCGTATGTGGTTTTGCACCTGAAGCCTGTGGATAGGTCATGTTTAGATAAGCAAAAAATTATATGAGTGGTAGTGGGGAGGAGTCAGTACTCAGGAAAAGTTTCAATTTAGATACCAGCGAACCTGTAGGTAATAAAATTTACTATACGTAGGTTTTTGTCCTGAAAGTGAGAAAATTCACATAAAATTAGCCTAGACCTAGACCACAGAGCACATTAGAGACATCTACCGCAAAAGACCGAAATCCAACATCCGATAAAACCATACAATTTAAGACGAAAAATAAAAATTTTTAGTTCACATAAATTGAAAATTTTTAACGAGAATTAACTCTCCTAAATTGTTTTGGCCCATAATTGTTTAATATGCTATTTTGCTTTGTATTTAAACAACTTTCAAATAACTATTGGAATTTCTCGTCGGTGAAATGTCGGGAGAAAAAACAAGTACTATTAGAGTCAAATAATTATAAAAAAGCGCCACTAAAAATGAAAAAACTCGATGTTATTTGCTAGATCTAGGCCTTATCTTTCTAAAACAGTCACAATTTAAAGAAATGAGAATATCTACCGACAGGAATTTGATTTAAAAGACTTGAATTTTTACCATTTTTTACAAGTTTCCGAGCTAATATCTCCATTCCAATAACCTTTTTTTATTTTTGCCGACGTCATTTACTAGACTTTTTTAATACCTTTAATTTAAGATATAAATCATTATTCTGCTACAAATAGTTTGCCAGAAATTTGCATTGAAAAATGTATGCAACTTGCAAATATTGGTACTGACTCCTTTTAAATCCTTTGATGATGATTTAAAATTTCTATTGATTAATAATAGTTGGACCTTTCCAATAGTATTAAATTTTCCCCCCTTTCTCTCCGTTTTAAATTTATAGCTCAACAAAATTAAAATTTCCGAATTTTAACTCGGTTTTATTTAACTACTATTTTTATCAAAAGCACGTTATCAACACCAAGTTTTCATATTGGATTTAAGAAGCCCAAAAGTTTTTCTTTAAAATGATCTATCACACTCTACGCAAAATGTACAGTAGAGAGTAGCAGACTAATCTCTGCGTCAGAATTATTATTCTGCTTAGGTGTGGGCAGAAGTGTAGCATATCAATCTCTGCGGCAGAATTATTCTTCTGCTTACGTGTGGGCAGAAGAGTAGCAGATTAATCTCTGCGGCAGAGCTATTATTCTGCTTAGGTGTGGGCAGGAGTGTAGCATATCAATCTCTGCAGCAGAATTATTCTTCTGTTTAGGTGTAGGAAATGATAGGAATTTTCAGATTAATCTCTAAAATATAGAATTAATCTTCTATAATGGAGGTTGAAAATGATATTCTTGTTACTCGGATTAGTCTCCGAATCAGATGAACTCTGAGCCAAGAATGATTTTCTGCTGCGGCTCGTCGGCTTTAAGTGTGAAACACAGTACTAGCTTTTCCAACCTTGCCGGCCTCACCAACTTTGACAGTTGTGTAGAATATATGAGATCAGGTTATCAAACTCCCAATGGGAAAGTTGGTGTGCTCGGCCAGGTTGAGGTTGAACTCGTGTAGGTCTACTTTCTACTTTGCTGGAACTTTGTCAGCTTTGACAGTTAATTCTTGTAATCATTTGATGCCAGCATTGTTTACGGGAAATTTGTTGAAAAAAACTTTGGGAAACATATTTAAAGTGAAAAGTTATTCCTGCTGTAGTAAATTATTACTTAATAATTTCAATTTTCAAGCTAATAGCCCAATTAACTGCTATCATACAGAAGTTGCCAAATTTCGTATTTTGAGTTGCAAAAGTTTGCAAGGTCGAGCTAGCACTAGCACTTTATGAGTTCTCGTCTCTCGGTGTTGTCCTACCGACGATTGTTGCACTTGCTTGAACTGATTGCGGCGAGAACTGCTGATTTGACGTAATGTTACTATATGACATTACGAAATGTAAATATACAAGAGGAATGTATACTTTAGATAAGTTTGTGATATTATTGACTTTTTGTATGTATGATGACTACGGGTAGGGACTGCGATGGAGGATTCAGCTTAATTAAATAAGATATGTGCTCTTTTCTAATATTTAATGACATGATACCTTGTGGTATTCTTTATTTTTTGTAGAAATGTCTTCATCACTGGAACGATAAATTTTATGAATAATGGATGTAGTTCAAAGTACAAAGTAGGTATACTGATATTAACAGATAACACTTTTACTCTAGTCATTAGTTAAATTAATCAATACACGCTCTTAAATACGTCATAAAACATGGAATTATAAATAAAGGGAAAATTGATCTACTCTAGCCAAATACTTACTACATTATATAGAATCTATTATTTGAAGTAGGCGCCAAACTTAACATCTCAGTATGTATTTATATTTAGTCTGAGTATACAATTATTAACAAGATACGTTAAGTTTTGATGGTCGGTGGAGTTCCAGCCCAGACCTATACAGGGTGATTCCCACTAGGAGGTCAATAGAGCAGGAGGTGATAGTACTCACCTAGGCGAACCAAAAATTGTATGGTTGGGTGGGAGGGGGGGGCATATCAACTGTTTAGGAGTTACAGGGTGATTAAGAAAAAAAGCTAGTTTTTCACACAAAGCACCCTGCCTTTTAAAAACTACTGGGCGTACGGTCACAGTTAAGAGCTCATTGTATGCAGAACTTCATGGCCTTTCCAACGACTGCTCAACCAGCCCCATATCTCTCTCCCATCAAGAACTATGGTTGTGTTGTCTAAACTAAAAATTTGGGATTTCCTTACCTTTTTTTTTATTTAACCTCTATTATTTTTGCAAAACGGTCCTTAACATAACTTTACAAGAATATTTGAACACGCCTCTGTGGCCTATTTCACAAAATTACAAATTACAACTACAAATCTGTACTTGTAGATCACAATTACAAAATTGTTATACGAATTTTTATTTCACAAAGTACAAATAAGTATTTCACAAATTTCCGATAAGAAGCAGAAAAACTGTAGATAAACAACTTGCTGAAATACGAAGACGAAAATTATTCAGCTGCGTAAGGAGAACATTTTTCATATTAAAAAATCAATCATTAATAATAAGAAGAAATTCATTTCGATCATATCACTCCTCATTATTTCCTAATAATTTTTTTATGAAAAATAATTAAGAAAACAATTCCATATTATTCCATCTAAATTATCCGAATCCTTATCATCACAATCTTTCAAGTTTTCGTCCTCTTTTATGATAGAAATTTTTAACGTATGGAAATTTTTCTTTTGAAACTCCAATATCTTTTTCCATTGTTTCCGAGTTGACCTAAATGATCGATTATACCGATCACTGTTTGGAGTTGAGCTCCTTAAAATTAGTGTAATTAACCATTCTTTTAAAGCATATGCGCTACTCTCAAATAGTACTGAATAAGGAAAACGTCGAAAACCATTTTCAAATTTTGATAAAAATGGACTTCTATTTGCAGCATGTACATATGCATTGTGGAAGGAATAGTCGGTACCGGACACACAGCATAGAATTAATGTTGCATTTCCTACGACTATCGATATATGCAGATTTGAGCTCGTTAGGCCAGTTAGATGTGCAATTTGCGTTCCAATAAATTAAAATTATTTCCTCTGCCTTAAGGCGGATCAAATGAAAAAACTTTGGCTGAATTAAAAAAAAAAATCGAACAGATTATAATTAATGCGAGGATAACATATTTGTTTTTTTGAAGCATCAAAACAAATTCGCCATTTCCGCTACTATCACTGCTGCTATGTCGTCGAATCATCAATGCAATTTTCTTATGTATGATGTTATCACTTTACGTAGAAACAAACTTGGAGAAAATTACACAGTACCTTTCAGTTGTGAGAATATTCTCGTGAACTCTACAAATTTTGTAACTTCAATTACTTTAGTGAGACAAAATTCTACAATAAAGTTCTATTTCTACAATTTTCTAGCTTGTGAATCAAGGCCGATATCCAATGATGCCGACACAACATATACGACGACACCGTCGTCATAAATGTTGCCGAATTAACCTAATGACAGCGACATTCTTATGTTCATTGACATATCAATATATGTATGTAGATGCTAAAATTATTTGTTGAAGTTTAGTAACAAAATGGGAAAGATATAAAAGAAAAAAATTGTTAAAGTGTAACAAACAATGATTAACGCTGAGTTTATGTGGATTACAGAATTATCACCCACCACTTATTTTCAACTTCTCTCCAATTTCTTTTCATTTTTTTCTTTGGTATGTGTTTCGATATTGGGGATTTATTTTGTGTTAAAAATACTTCGTTTCCCTCTTAAATTAATTAATTGCTCTTCAAAGACATTTTTTGCTCTTTATCCTGAACTATCAAATTACGACGACAACGACGGCAAAAGTTCAATTATTCCCAACTCTGGTTACGGTAACAAGATCGGTCAGCGCAACATGGTACTGCCATTAGGTCAACATTTAATTTGTCGTCGTAAATGTTGTGTCGGCGACGGCATCTTTGTATTTCGACCTTTAGAAGTATATGAAAAAAAAAAACAAAAAAAAAACCCTACAAATTTTCCCTTGTAAAATATAGCTACAATTTTGCGAAACGAAAAATATCAGTTTTACTACAATTTTTGTTAAAAATCACATGTAAATCACAATTTATAAGTTCGTGAAATAGTAGGCCAGCTTCTTCTGCCTCACTAAATTATCTAGAACTCTTTGTAAATATGTAGACTCCATGTTATCGATGAATCCTTAGTTTACCAGTCCATAAAGGTGATTTTGATGCATGTTTTTATTGTGTGCAATCTTTAAATCAATAAATAAGTATTTGATCAGTTCCTTCCTAATCGTATTTCCAAAATATGTTTTAGTCGTTTTAATGTAGAAAAGGGTCTTTCGTCAGTTTTTGTTGGCACCACCATGTTGCGAGTAATTGTAACAATCGACAGATGTTTGGAAAAATAGATTCATCCAATTTCATTAAATCGTCTATGTCACTGGCAGGTAAGGGTGAATCGTTGAATTCTGATTTTAATGCCTGATGTCACAATTCAAACATGCCTTTCTCTAAGAATACCATCTTCTTTATAAAATGCAATAAGTTGATCACGGGTATTTATAGAGTAACTAGGTAGCAGATCAAAATCTTCTACTTAAAGGGCAATGCCCACTTTTCATACAAGCTTAGGCCCTACGTTAACAGACATGAGAAGATGTCTTAAACGATGCATGATACTCTGAACATATTTTACGCACAAAATTTTTTTTCGAATAAGCGGAGGAAAGCTTTGGCGTTCGAATGTATCTTGAGGGACTTTCTTGAGTGAAAAAGTGGACTATTTTCTACGGCTCATGATCGAGTTGGAGCCGACCTAAGGTGCGAAAAACCTAGTACCTCATTTCGAATAGAAAAAAGGGAAATACTAAAAAAGTGAGTATGGGGATCGCTATTTAAGCCCCCGAGTATAGGAATGTGGGTACTCAAACTTCTTCTCACGACCTATGTAAATAATTCAATTCTGTACTAGATTTTTCAAAATGTACACGATCAACCTTTGCCACCCCCCCCCCCCACCCTAAAGCTTCACCGCTTAATAAAAAAAAACATTTGTTAATAAAATAAGTTGTTTAAGACAATTCTAATGTCTCTTCACGAATGTTCATTTAGGGCCTTAAATGGGCATTCCCCTTTCGTAATTAAATTTATATATTGTAAATTAAGGCTAGATTTGAATATGTCAAAAATATAAAATCGTAAATTTTATGTGTGATTTTCAAGATTTCAGTTGTTCTTGATTATGTACTCGTACATATGTACAAATATAAAATCTAATTAGTCATTATTATGAAATCGAAGATCACAAAAAATCACCATAGATCAGCAACAGTATCATTATCATCAGCACAACTAGCAACTAGAATTTTGTTTGCTTCCAACCTGGTTTTAGTTGTCGTCGTACAAATAAGATCTAGAGATCGAGTTGTTGAATTTAAATGTTTTATTCTTATAAATATAGCTATACCCAAAAACGCTTGTTAATAAAGAAAGACTATCACTCCAGTTACTCAATTGCTCAATTGATGAAAATTAAATTCGATAATTTTGTAAACAGATTACGATGAGAGAAGTAAATATTTCTTGCAGAGTAGTTAAAAATTTCGATAATACTCTTCTGTGTTATTAACTTGGGGATTTGCTCTATGGCATTATCTGACAACTAAATGGCGTAAACGTGTCTTTACATCACATTTCTCTACATTTTCAACCAGTTTTTGAAATTCGATAATGGGCGATGATCTCATATTCTAAACAGTGATTAAATTTTCGGCATGATCCAATGCTGTCATAAGGTCTATGTTAATTTCGTGCAAATATTTGCTAAGTTGTAATTACGAAAATAAATTTTTATATGATTAATAGTACAGTGGCGGAAACTCCATTAGCACATTATCTCAAATTTTTCTAAAAAGTTTCTAGTTTAGCATTTGTAATTTGTACGTTGGTGTGATCGGTGTTTGCAAACGGAGATTTCATTAACACACAGTGTATTATTATTTCAGCAATACAACTCAAATTCTCACTTGAAATATATTAAAGAGGTAACAATTTAGTTAGTTACTTTAGAATCTATAAAATAGATTTTAATAGAAAAATGTGTTAGCGTTAGTATCATGGGAAGTGGAAAAGATCTGACGAAAATGGAAATGGAATAAATCGTAAAAACTCGTGTTCTTTAAGGATAAAAAGGATAAAAAGTTTCGGACATCGCTAGTAAATTAACAAGATCAAGAAAAGTAATTATTTGCATTTTCAAATTAGGAGAAAATTACTGCAAGAAAAGGAAGTTTGATCAGAACAAGAAAATAACGGTTCATCAGAATAGGCAAATTTTGCGAGAAGTCAGAAAATATGTTTCCAAGTGTGAGACAGATTGTACACGAGATAGAAATCTCAAATACACAAAAAGACAAAAGAAACCTCCTCTAACTAAAGTTCATAAACTGGATAAAAGGCTAAATTTTGCAAAGAATTTTATAAGCTGGTCCAAAGCATGGGATAACGTCGTTTTTAGTGATGAAAAAAAAAATCAATTTAGGCTGGCCCGGACGGTTTCCAACATTATTGGCATGATTTGAGGAAGCCAGAGCCCGTAACTTTGGAACGGGAAGTGTAATGATTTGGGTCGGCTTCTTTGCACATGGGAAATCGCAAATTGCATGGGCACCTCCCCAAATGAGTTAATGGATTTTCTAATTAACATGACCGAAGACTTTTTATCCGTTGTAAAAACTTGATTCCGGGAGAAAAATATAGAAATTCTTCCTTGGCCTGCAAGAAGTCCCGATCTAAGTTCTGTTAAAATTTTGGGGCACGATTTCTAGATGAGTTTATTCTAATGTCCGGCAGTTTAACTCTGTACAAGAGCTGAAAGAGGCGATCAGAGATTTCTGAAGACCCAAAAATTGGTTCAGACAGAATGTTCGAGATCATTAGAATAAGCGGTGGAAATACTAAATATTAGCGTAACAATTTAGAAGGTACATACTTATTTTACAGGAAAAAAAGTTATAGTGGCCTAATAGAATTTCCACCACTGTATATGATGTAGTCAGTTAGTGAGACTTTTCACTCAACATTTCTATTGATAAAACCATTAGTTAGGATTCACAATAAATTTCTATTTATTCCATTAATCCCGACATGAACACACATGAGAGATGTCTCAAACGATGAATTATGATATTCTGAACATATTTTATTAACAATGTTTATTTCAATTAAGCTGGGAAAAGCTTTAGCGATCGAATGTAGTTTAAGCGATTTTCTTGGGTGAAAAAGTAGACTTTTCTACTTTTTGTGATAGTGCGAAATTGGTATGGCGTGGAAAATGATCTCCTATGAGAAAAATTTCCACAATAGAGCATTATTGTCCATGGAAGAAAGAATTACAAAAATACATGTGAAATGTAGTAAGTGGGGTGTATGTGACCCAAGTGCATGAAAATGAATTTTCCGGCGGCTAAACGTCCCAAGAAAGTTTTCTGAATCGGGAAAAAAGTACACCACCCGATAGTACTCGGCGAGATCTTTAATTTAACCCTTAAATGCATGAATTTTTATATATTGTTAAAAAAAATCATATAAGTTTAAAATTACTTCCTAAATCCAAAAACGAACCGAGAAATATGCGCAAGTATTTCAATGTCCATTAATTTGCTAATAATAGGATTGATTCATATTCGAATCATTATGCATTAGTATATTATCAGCAAATGGTTTTTAGTAGGAAACAAAAATTGCAATTCAAAGATTTATTAGATTATAAATAAATAAATAAGTTCATTGTAAAAATATTAAATTATGACAAAAGTATTGATTCAAAATAAAGAAAATAAAAATTACAATGAGATGCAGCATAGGGCCTACATGACACTTATAAAGCTCACTTTTTAAGCTTTATGGAATTCGAAGAAACAGTTCTTATCTTTATTGAAACATATTGCAGTATTGCATTTTTTACATAACACATATGTTTGTGCATGACAACCTGGCAATTTGCATCTTAATCTATTTTCGGAAAATGATCTATTCCATCTGTCCGAACGTCAACCGGTGGTATTGGTGCTGTTGGTCATTATGCATGCATTGAACTGAATTCGCGGCACTGCTAGAAGGTCTTCCTCTTTTCGGTGTTGTTGTAGCGCCTTTTGAACACAACACTGTTGCAATCTCAAGACGAAAGTCTGCAAGAGTTTTTGTCGCAATTCCTTTTGCTAAATATACTCTTTTATATAATAGCCAGGAGTTGATTATCGTCAAATCAAGAAGGTGGTAAAATACTCTCATATACCATTTTCGTGATTTTATTGTTACTCTATATCTTCCAATAAAGCTATCAATGAGATCTACTCCTCCCATATGCTTTTTATATTCCTGCACTATAGCAGGACAATTTATCTTGAAATGCAATTTCAGTCTCCTGTCATATATTGTAACCTTATTTTCAGGATCCTTTCTCAAAAACGTTGACAAAAGAGTGACACATTTGTTGTCTTTCCATACCAAGCTGGATATGTCCGTTCCATCAAAGTCAGCTACAAATTCTACAGACTTTCCTCTATCTTCTTTTTTTAAATCATATTCAGTGGGCAATTTACAATTTGGTATACTGTTTCGCCTAACTGTTCCAAGGCAATGTATACCCTGCTTTGCCAAATAGCTCAGTAGAGGAATAGACGTGTAATAATTGTCGAAATAAACTCTGTGAAAAACACCGTGAGGTATTTCTCTGCACAAACGAACTACAATATTGGTACAGGCACCCAAATCTGGTTCGTGCAGAAGCCGTTTGCTCGCATTATTCTCAAGACCGGTATACATTTCGAATTTATATGCAAAGCCCGACACACCACATAATACGAAGAATTTGTATCCCCATTTGTGGGGTTTTAGAGGGAGATACTGCTTCAAATGATGACGCTTTTTTGTTGCACAAATACCGAAAGTCGCTCTTCTATAGGTACAGAAATAAATTTCTTTGATAAGGAGTCAATCACAGGACGCACCTTATATAGTTTGTCAAAATTTTGATCGAGCTTATCGGTAATTTGCGTAGAATTATTGTTAAAATGCAAAGTCGACTTTATCTTTTCAAAGAGGTTTACAGGCATAGCATTTTTTACTAAACTCGCACCGATAGAACTGTCCCAATATGATCGCAAATTTGAGTATTTTACTATAGTTGTAAAAATAATTATGCCCAAATATCTTTCTAAATCAGTTCGAGTAATCTTTATTGGTTTCTCTGGATTATTCGAAACACTATATAAGATTGTTTCTTCTAATATTTTATCCAAAAGCTCATTATCGAAAAAGTATTTAAAAAACTGGAATGGTGTATCCAGTTCCATAATGGCTTCCGGTAAACTATTCGTTCCTTTAAACTCCTTTTGCTTATTTGGAAGTTGTAGGGAAATGTTTTTCCATAATATATATTTTTTTTAAATATCCAATCTTGCAGTTTCTGCAGAATCTGATAAGACATTAGGAATTTCGTTTATGTTTTCATCTTCAGCTGTAACTAATGCTACGAACTCATTTTCACCCAGCTCCTCCTCATTTACAGGAATTAATTCTTCGACGTTAGAAAGCAGCGGATCTGCGGAGAACTCTGTACATTCAAAATCTCCTTCTTCCTCAGAATCATAATCTTCGTCTTCACTTCCATTTGGAATATCTTGTAATATGAGGATAATGTCCTCGTCAGTATAACGTTTTCTTGAACTTGAAGCATACATAGTCTAAAGGCCAAAATATATTTGAATGTAAAGCTGATAATGACTAATAGGTAAATAATTTTTTAACATGAAAAAAGAAGAGAATCATACACTATGAAATTATAGTACCAGACGTTTAAATGTGTGCAATTAGTAAAAACGAAAAACTCTAACAAATAAAGTACTAACGCATACTGTACCATATATGAATCATACTACTTTCTAGCCAAAATGGTTTTCTTAATAAAAGCAAACACTTCTTTTTCCATAATAGCGTTTCATCTGAAGTGTACGAATCATAATAATATTTTCTTAAATATTTACCTTTGCCTGGAGTAACAAAATTTACCGTTGATTCTAGCGATTTTTTAAATTTTCACAGTACACACTTCTCACGTGCTTTACTTATGTAAAATTGAAGCTGAACCACTGTATGAATAAAACGATTTTTAGGAATATAAGGGAGAATGATTCTAATAAGAATACCAGTGCAGCCGCAAACAAACAATGCACTGCTAGGGTTGCAGAACGAAATATTTACTTTGATTCATATATGAATCATTATGCATTTAAGGGTTAATATGCAACATGCCGTATTGGAGCCACCCTTTCCCGCTGGGGTTTCCTGCTCCTCACCCTAAAGTATGCAGAGAAAAATTTTCCTCTACGAATTGTACCTGGTAATGGGCTGAGACGAAGCGTGAAACTCGTTTTCCGATTGGACATAACCCTACTGAGTTAGAGTCGATCTAAAGGGGGGACAATCTTGTACCTCAGGGAAGTTCTAAAAAAGTGTTAATCCGAATGGCTATTTAAGCCTCCGAGTATAGGGGTATGGGTGTTCAAAATTTTTCTCAGTACCTATGTAAGTAATTCGATTCTGTACTAGATTTTCCAAAATGTACTAGATCACACTTTGGCAATCAAAGCTTTCCTCGCTTAAGAGAAAAAACATTTGTTAATAAAATATGTTATCATAATGTATCGTTTAAGACATCCCTCATGGCTGTTCATGTAGGGCCTAAAATGGGCATTTCCCTTTAAAGAAGTTATTGGTAAATAAATAAGCAATTTAGAGTTTACCATATCTCTTGTCAGGATTGTAGTATATAGGAAAGACTAAACCAAAAATAAAAACTATATTTAAAGAGCATCTAAAACCAAAACAATCATCAAATGTAGGACAAAGTATTCGCTAAATGCCCGCTATTAAGTTCGTCTCTCATAAGATAATAATAATAAGTTCAGAGGGGGAGTCCAAGACTTTTAAGCCCCCCTATAAATATGCCACTGGAACCATGTATCATATTACTCTACAGATGCCTTCTGGTCATTACTACCTTATAAAAATTTAAAAGATAATTTAATCCACGTCACTTTTTATGAAGTATTCCAGGGGATTCCATGGAGTTTGTTTTGAAGGTATACAGTAAAAGCACTGGAACTCACCACCAGATTAACTTCATGATTGAATTAGTTATTATAGTAGCGATTTATTTCCCACCATTGTTTTATCTAGATATTATAAGAAACATCTGTGGACAATGGCTGTTATATGAAAGGAAACCATCCTGCAAAAGTCTTATAGAATTTTCTGTTTTAAAGGATTACAGAAAACAACAAACGAAGACAAAAAGTACATATATATATAAATGCCTGTATACATTGTGACAAAATTCTTTCCACCCTTCTTCTTGGGATACACAAGAAGAGAGAAGAGAACAATAGAGGAAAGCATCCTTGCAAAGGGAATTTTCTTAGGAAAGCTAAGCTTATTGTTTTTAGTGCTTGGAACTTATAAATGGAATAATACAGAACGTTATCAACCTATACATACATACATAAATAATATATAATCAGCACAAGGTTCAAGTGCATGTGCTTTATTTAAAAGTAATGACCTAGATTTCTTTATGACACATACATATATGGATATATAAGATGGAAGGACTAGATATCTCGAATGGTCTTATTAAAATAACAGGCATACTAAAAATGCGTACCTCAACTTAGTAGTTACCTTATAGGCCTTTCACGAGCAGTGTTTATACATATTCCCCCTTAGTTCATTTTACTTCGGAGCTCGGACAATATAGTTTATGAAAGGGACGAAATTACGTCACAAGGTATATATTTTCGCATTTGTGATAAAATATGTCTTCATTTCTACAAAATTGCTAGCCCATAAATTTTTATGTTGGATCCGTTAATATTCATCTGATGGCTATGAATGTATAAAGCATTCCATGCGGGGAAACAAGATATAAAAGATCAATTTCCCATAAATGAAATCCGTTTAAAATGAAATATTTGCACTGAAATTAAATATTAACTCATTGGTGTTGGTGGTTAAAACAATTGAGCTTTATAGGCACATGTAAGTTTGTTAGTATTAGTAGCGATTTTATCATCACCACTAAAATGTAATTTCCGCTATATGTATGTACATGCAATTACTAAGCAGAGCAATTTCCTCTTTTTTTTTACTAGTTATACATAGTTCAGTGCAAATTTTATTAAATTCATAAGCCACAATTTTTGGGGGAAATGTTAAATTTTGTGGAAGTGGTGAAGGTTGGTGCGCAAACAATGAAGGCATGTTGTATATGACTTGAGTATGTATGCATGTATATAGACCCGTGTTAATAAATACGACAATAAATATATACATTTCATTTTAATCATAAAACTTACAATATTTGAAAGAAAAATTAAAGATGAATTAACGAGAAGGCTCAAATAATGAGGTACAAAAATATGAAACAAAAGTTATCATCAGGTAGACCTCACTAACGTAAATAAAAATGTATACCTACTCTGCTGAACTATATGTATGTAAATGCATGTTTTTATAAAAAAATATGTAATTTCCTTAATGAACTTAGCCACGCAGACCGCGTGAGCTGCACACAACTTCAGTAGGCTTCTCTGAAGCTTGGGATAAACTTTGCGTCCTAAGTGTATCCACACAAAGTAGAAAACAAAACAATGTTGGCACACAATTAACACGCAACTCGCAAGCTAGATTTCGGCGACAAACACACTAAAAAATTTGCATAAATTGTTGCCACAAAGCTTAGGAATTTTTCAATAATATTTTCAAGAAGAGTAGGGATGTAGGGAGAATACCCTTAAAATGTAGGGAATTTTCGCAAAAGTGCAAGGAATATTCCCCAAAATGTAGTTTTTCCCCCTAATTTTAGGGAGTAATTTCTACATTTTAGGAAATAGTCCTAATATTTTTTGCAGTATATTCTGCGTTCGAGCAAAGAGCATGTTGCAAATTGATTTTATAAATCTGAAGCGTTGATAAAGAAATTATCTCTTCGTAATAAGTAAAGGGTTAGGATACCAACTTGTTAATTTACTGTTAAACGTTCGTATATTACGTCCCAAGAAAGAACCCTGCATTCCTCAGTCTACGTCGCGGTAGAAATACTTCTTCGAAGAGTCACGATGTAACACAAAATCATATAGGTCATGAAAATAATATTATGATCCAAAGATCTAAATAGACAAATCTGATTGATGGATAATACTTTCCCCACATCATATGTAAAGAATATATGAAGTAGTAATGGGTTGATTGTGTTAAAGAAGGTGGACTGGGAGTTAATGGCATTAACACTTTCATGGCCGCTCGCTTCACGCACGTTTTCTACTCCACGCTACGCGCCGGTATCTCGACTTGTCATATGTCGTCGCCACTTTTTGCGACCATTTCCGATTTGGATGAAACTCTCAGAGTTTGTATGGAATACCAAAATAGCTCACCCATATTATTTTGCCCCCCCCCCCCCGCCCGCGTGACGATATGTAACGTCATTTTCAAAAAATCATATCCCGAGAATGTGGAGCACCCGATTTTTCTGATTCAAACGCCAAAAAATATAGCAGCACTGAACGAAAAAAATATTTGTTAATTTGTAGTAGTATTAAAAAAAAACAGTATTATATACTATTGAGGACTCTAGCACTTTTTTTTTTAATTTTTATTTGGAAGCTAGAAGTTATGTCTATCTATGTATGTACAAAAAATTACGATAGTGTTCACCTTCCTTTTTGAGATTTGAATTTTTAAAATCACCGTATACTCAAAGTAATCTGTATGGGAGCACTGCATTAAGGGTGGTTATTCAGTCAGTAGCAACTTAGAAAGTAATTTAGCGAGCCATGCAATCTCATTTGGTTAATTACTCCTAAACGACTGGAAATAATGAATTGTGATTTTTCTTAAATAAAAGATGACACATTATAAATAAATTTAAGAGAAAAAAATGTGGATTAAATGTTGCAAAATTTTGCAGAAAGATGGCGTTGAAAGCAATGTAATGACTAATGAAACGTAGTATGGTTACGGAAATCATCTTAGATTCGGTAATTAAAATCGGATCGAGGTTTAGTGAGAAGAATTACTTTTAGGACAGACAGGGGTTGTAATTAACTACTTCCGTTTAGCCTTCCTAGGTAATTTCCAAACTAACAAATTGATTTAAAAAAAATTATTTTTTAAACAATTTCAAAATTTGGCCATTTTTGTCTCCACTCCCACCCCGATGGGTCCACCACTCAAATATACATTCCTAATATTGTGGCATATCTTAGCTATATTGTCAAAAAAGAATTATTAAAATCCATTCAACATTTACATAGAAATATTAAATTAAATCAAGATAATTACCCGAAAAAAGCTCAATTTGGTCGCCTTCCAGCACAGAAGAGATTCTATAATTTTTTTTAAATATAAACGTTAATGCATGTTTGTAAAATGAAATCGTATCTGAATTTTGTCCCCTAATTACATATCTAATTAGTTTTTTAAATCCGATAATTAGAAGATAGAAAAGAAAGGAATTTAAAGTGGAAAATGGACAATTTTTGACTGAAAAATGGCTTTATTTTAATCTCGTGTTTGCGAAGAATCGTTGCGTCGGCGAAACTTAGCACCCAAACAAAAAACGTTCACCAAAGTTTACCTAATAATAAGTTAAGAAGCTGTAGAGCAAAATGGGCAAATTTCCGGTGTTTTTTAGAATGAAACAACTAATTTCATATACTTTCATCTTTTGCATGAATGGGGGAAAAGAACTTGTCTATGTACTACTGTAGTGCAACTGAGACAACGAGTTAAAAACAAAACTCGAGAGAACGTAGGATTACCCGAACGACAAAATCTTATTAAATCCCTCAAAATCCTTTCAACCTATTCATAATCATGTACTTCGGGCCACACTACCTCACTTTTTTAAGAAAAAGATAAATTTCGCTTTGGCCCAGATGCTGAAAGGAGATGTAAAATTCCTCTCAAATGAAATTCTCATTTTTCCCGAAAATATCAGAGAATTCAGCATGAGTTCTCCCACTTAATCTCTTCATAGCAAAACGAATGTAAACAGAAACACGTTCTGTTCAAATATCATAGGATTACAGCAACAACATGTGTCCTTCTAGTCCTTTTACAACAACAACATGTGTCCTAACATTATCAATATTTCATTAAAACCGGTTTTCACAAAAGCGTGGGAGCATTTTATGAGAGTAAAACGTGAAAACTCCGCCCCTTCTCATTTATTTACGAAAATGAAACATTTGCCATTCTGTTTCGGTGCATGCAACTTGCGCTTTCACATTTTTTATCTTTATTCATAAAATTTTTAAAGAGAGTTTGATTTTTTTTTCTTTCTTCCTTCCTTTTCTTGCCGTGTGCATTTTAAATGTAAAACACTCGGATATCTCACCAGCTTCTTAACTTATTATTAGGTAAACTTTGACGTTCACAACAGACGGCTAATGCATACAAAAAAGAACAGGCGAAATATACGCAAAAAGAAGGAACGGGGGTATATGACCCTAGCGCCAAAAAAGCTTTTTTAAGTGTAAAAAAGTCCATATGAAGTTTACATGATCAAAAAAAGGACAATGCGACTGGAACACACTCTCTTTCTTCTTTAGTTTGATACCATACACGACCCATTTTGGACAACCCTTATGGGTTCGTATACCCCCCCCCCCCCACGAAATCCAATCCAAATTTTTTCGCATATATCTTTCCTCCCGAACACCGTAAATACAATTAAAAAACGGCATTGCCTTTTTATGAATTTTTAAAGGCACCGTATACTGTAAAATAACGAAATGCTATTATTAACAAAATTTTTTCCATTCGGTGTTGCTATAAATGACGTTTCACGTCAAATCGCGAAATTTCTAACCCTCTAGCGGGGGTGGGGCAAGGTAAGGGCAAATAAAAAAGTACGTATCAGTTAATCTCTGAATGTTTCATACAAATCGGGCGTTATCATTTTACATTCAACAGATAACTTTGATATGACACCAACCTTTACGAAAAAGGAGCATATTTTACTAATCACCCTGTAACTCAGTACGGTGACATTTTGCTGCCCTCCCTTGCCATATAATTTTTTACTTGTCTGGGCGTGAGGAATCATTTGGCAAAATATTGACATATTAGTCTGGGACACCCTGTATAAACTAAAATTTGTTATCCCTCAAATCAACTTAATTTAAACAAAACTTCATTTATAGCAAAGTCACCAGGACAATGTACCTCTATAAAAACAAGTACTTAATAATGATAGCATATCTCCATATTCATAAAAAAAAAAAAAACTAATCCAAACCAAACATATTTTATCTGACATGGTTTATCCAATCTATTGTGTAATAAACGGACCATTGAACCTTCCACAAAATCCATTGAGAAAATGAAAGACTGGATGGAACCTTCTTAAATGTATTCCCCCAGAACTTGATATTTTCGTTCCATCAATTAGGATAAGATGGTAGATGATGATATCTAAAACTTGGAAGATATCCAATTTTGGGTT
This sequence comes from Dioctria rufipes, assembly GCA_963924295.1. Lineage (NCBI taxonomy): Eukaryota > Metazoa > Arthropoda > Insecta > Diptera > Asilidae > Dioctria > Dioctria rufipes. Next base: position 310,467,171 of record OZ002740.1, on the reverse strand, counting down.
GCATGAATGTGAATTTATATGACAATTTACCAAATGCAAGTTTAGGATGACTCACAATTTATGCATATATTGCATACTATCGACTCGTTTAACATACGTCTATATTTAAATGTATTGGTTGAATCACAAGAATAATTTTTATAATTACGATATACACAATTGATAATAATTCTGAGACTATGTTAAACCCCTGCATTGAGGGGTTTTATTTAAATAATCAATTATATTTAGCCCGGGAATATCACGCACGGGCAGGTTATTAAACGCGCGATTTTATCGAACAATGGTCATTTGGTAGAATGGGCTTAATTTGTTTAATTGCAATGCCTAAGATTGGCATGCTCTCCACAATGGATTATATGTGTAAAGTTTGCACGCAGTGGAGCGCTATCGACAAAACTCTTATGCGGTGTAGGTGTAATAAAAAAATCGCCATTGTATTCGACGAGTTGCCAGGAGAATGAATTTGACAATTTTTGCTAAAGAACTTTGAACCCGAACAAAGGAGCCTTTTACCTTTCTACTTTGCAAAGCCGCATGCTATTAACGATTGTTGAAGTTTACGGGAATGGAAGCACTTTAACTGGGAGTCGTTGCCAATGGAAAAAAAAAACTACCTGTATTATTCAGTTATGTACATATGTATGTATACAGATTTCAGGAGCAGGCGAAAATATTCCCGGCTAGTGCATTTTCTGTAATAATTTTTGTAAATGCATGTGAGCGCTTTCATTTTTATGGCGAATATAGGAAGATTTACTGATGAACATTGAACATATGAGAAATTACTAGAGAATATCGAAGGAAAATTTTAGACATACTTGTAGAAATTATATTAATAGAATTTAGCTTTATATAAAAGTTAAATTCATTATTATATCTGGTTTACGTTGCATATACAGCTGTGGAAAAGTTTTACTCAGAGTTACTGCCGATATTGGTCAAGTACTTGATAAGGATAAGACGATAATTCTAGTACTGTTAGAATTTTCCAAGATAGTGTCAAATACACAAAATTATTGTCTAGAAATTTGTATTGATTTTTAACGTCACTGCATCCGCACTTTCAGTTGTTAACAGACGAACATTAAAATTAATAACTGCTTCTCTAATACAATAAATTTTGACATGTTGAGGCTCCTAAGGCGCTCTTCTGGGGCCGTTATTATTTAAATAAGGTGACATTGAATTTATATTGAAAATTCTTTTTTATTCTTCCAAATCAATTTCATCGCCTTCAAAGTAATCCCCTCCCGATGCAATGCACTTATGCCAACGGATTTTCCAATCTTCGAAACAGTTGAAAAATACGGTGGTTGTGGAACGATATGAGTCGAGTTTTTGGCGAAATGGTCACGAAGAACGAGTGCAGTGTGAGACGGCGCATTATCGTGGTGCAAAAACCAAGAGTTGTCTTTCCATAATTCCGGCCTCTTTTGGCAGATAGCGTTACGCAAACGATGCGTAACGTTCAGATAATATTCCTTGTTGACTGTTTGTCCCGGAGGAAGGAACTCAGAATGCACAACACCACGATAATCGAAAAAAACAGTCAACATCACTTTGATTTTTGAGCGACTTTGGCGCGGTTTTTTTGGTCTCGGCACACCCTTGGCACGATATTGGCTCGATTGATCGGTCGTTTCGGGGTCGTAAGCATAGATCCAAGTCTCGTCTCCAGTGATCGTGCATTTCGTCTTGTCAATGTAGTCAGAAAGCATTGTTTCATACACTTCAACGCGACGCCATTTTTCCAAAACATTCAATGATTTCGGTGCCAGTCGAGATTTGACGCGTTTGAGGCCCAAAGTATCCTTCAAAATGGTATTGACTGAGCCTTTCGATATGCCAATATAATCAGCAAGGTCTCTAATGGTTAATCGACGGTTTTCAAACACCAAATCTTTAATTTTTTGGACGTGAGCTTCGTCGGTTGAGGTTGATGGTCGCCCAGGGCACTCTTCGTCTTCGACACGTTCACGGCCTGCTTGGAACTCACTACACCACTTGTAAACATTTTTTTTAATGCAAATTCTTTGCTCAACAAATTTCGACATCGCAAAAAACGAGAAATTCACTTTTAGCAGCTCACAAAACGAAGCGTATCTCTAATGAATATTTTGACGTGTTATTTGGCAGGATGTCAAAGACAGTCCTACCAACCTTAAAAAGAAACCAATTCGCCAACTCCTTTCACGCGCGCAGTTTAAATTCAAATGTCACATTATTTTTTGGGCACAGTAGTATATAGGGTAAATCCGGGTAAGATGACCACCTTGGGAAATTATTCAATATATTTCCAGAATGCGAAAAGCAAAACAATTCTAACCTGCATTAAAATTTGTATAAACTATATGATTACCGAACTAAAATATGGTAACTCTGAATATGTGATAACTTTTGATTTCCGACGAGGCTGTACAGATAGATGAAAATTGGCCATTAGTCCCGCAATACTAGGGTGAGATTGCCAGTACATATTTTGACACTGCGGGAGAGATGGCCACTAAATTTTTTTTCTAGAATAAATGTTTTTTATTATATATTATGGGCAAATGGCTACATAAAACTAAGCAAATTCCTTCTGTTTATATTTAAATTTTTATTTCAACATTAAAAAAACTTTTATTCTGGTAAAAAAAAAACAATTAAGAAAGTATAGTAGGTATAACATCCAGAAAAGAACTACTTATATAGCGTTATTACATTGCATGCAGACATTAAGAAAATTGTTGCACTGCTCGTGTAGCCAACGCAAACATTTAATACAACGTATCCAATCTTATTTTCGTTTCGTCGCAAAATAAGTTTCCAGACAAGCAACACATTCATTCTCATCAAAATCGTTTTCTGTGTCATCGCTTTCTTGCATGATTTTATTTGTAGCTTCTCCTTTTGGGCTTGCTTCTTGGCTAACATTTTGTTTTTTTTTAAGGGCCCTTTCTCGCAATTCGTTAATGTTCTCGGATGATATTAAAACAATTCCAAGATTCTTTGAATTGCTTTTAATTTTTTTCAGGGAGTGTAGGAATCGGAGAAATCTGTTGTAGGAGATTTCCTGGCTTGAAATCTGCCTTAGAAGTACTTGGGTATGTTGACACTTCCTCACGACCAACATTATTTATGAATTTTGCGGATTCTAATATCAGTGATGAAGGAACATTTGATTTTTGAACTACCATAGCACTCGTAGAAGGTTGAGGCTCGAAAGAAGCCTGATTATTTGGTGTTGAAGTTTGTGAGCTTTCCACAATTGCATCCGAAGCAAAAAAAAGTATGGTCTGGAAACGCATCAGGATTAAACGGGAAAATTCCAGTTACTTTAAATCCTGATACAGAATTAGATACCGTGCATGATTTCCCCCAACTTTGCGTGAGCATTTGACCGAATTGAAGTCGGGCTGATTTTCTTCCAGCGTTAGCACAAACCCACTGTTGACAAGCACTATAGAAATATGACTTCAAAGATTTGAACACTGCTCTATCGAGTGGTTGGAGGTATTGAGTCGTGTGGATAGGAAGACACAGCAAGATAACATCATTATCCCGAGCCATTTCAAGTAATTCCGCTATGATCTCTCAATCATTCGATAAAAATTGTTGTGTTGACATAAGTCGACTTTTGAGACATAAAATAACGGATCCGGGTGGTATACCATCTTGGTATTCTTTCTTTTTATATTTCCCCTTGCAAATGCAAGCTGGTGGGAGAAATGTGCCTTCTACATTGCAACAGCTGATGCACGATATTGTTTTTCCTTTTTCTGAGCACGTAGTCATGGATACATTTTAGTATCTTTTCTTTCTTCTTAAATAACATTCTGAAATAAATAATTTAATAATTGCATAAGATTTGCATATGGACTCGGAATTTTAACATATAAGTGCCAGTTATCCTTCATAGGCTTATTTACACTAACCAGCCTGGATATCTTGGCAATAGCATAAGATTCCTGCATACGGCTAGACAGGTGTATATTTTGATTCAATGCTGCCATATACAGTACAATATTGGGCCAGTATTCCTACTTTGTTCAAATATTGGACCTTGCAAGTGGAATACACATGCTCAGTTGCAGAGCTGGGCAAGTACCAAAGAAAAAGTACTTAAGTACAAGTACAAGTACCGAATGCATGAGTACTTCAGCGTAAGTACAAGTACCACATGTATGAAAAGTACTTGTAACTAAGTACTAAGTCTATAAAAAGTACTGAGTACGTTTTGAAGTACTTTTTAAAGTACTTTTTAGAATCTTTGTACATTGGCTGTAGTATAATGAAGTTTGAGTTCAGTTAAAAGATATTAATAAACAAATACCTTTTGAAAACTAGTATAATCTTCTATAAAGTAAAAGGTGATTGAGTGAAAAACATGCTTATCGTTTTTGAATTTTAACAATTTTATAAAATAACCGATTTTTATGAAAATTTCTGCATATATAGAAAAAATATGCGTGAGTTGCCCTTGTGCACAGAATTTCGAAATTCGAATTTTAAAGTACTTTTTATGATGGTTAAAGTTGGACATTTTCGAATTCGAATAACTTTTATTTGAATCGTACGATTTTTTAATTATAGTACTTTTTTGAAAGATCTTTTTATTCTGAACCATTTTTTTCAAGTTTCAGTTCATTTGGACTTTTGAGTGGGGAGAAAAATAGGGTGGGGGGAATTTTCGATATTAACTCTAACTTGAGTAATTTAAGGAGTAGGGGGATGAAATTTATACACCTTATAGATCTTTTGATAAGCTATCTTTTGATTTTCGAAAATATTCGAAATTCGAAATAGTTTTCGAAATTCACGCAGTTGAAGTTTTCAAATCGTCATTTCAGATTTTCCTTTATTTCTCCACTTCCTGAGGGTCTAGCGAGATGTTTTAAGATTCGTTGGAAAGCCTATGGGCGTGGCTATAAAATATCAAAAATTTAGAAAAACGATATTTTCGAAACGCTCGGAAAAGGGGGAAATAGGGTGAAGGGTGCTATCACGAAAATCGTCCTAGATTCCGTACTTCTTATCACATGGGGATGAAATTCTACACCTAAATTCCACTTAAAATTTGCCATAGCATGATGGTATTTTTTTTTCGAATTTCGAAAAATTTTCATACAAAATTGATGATTTTCGAAAAACGTAAGGGTCATTTGCCCGGCTTATAACAAGTGAAATTCCAACTCCACTGGGTCGAGTGGAGTATCGTTGGAAAGAGAACACTTCAAACTTTACGAAACTGATATTTCACCCCCCTTCACCCTTCCTTGTGGGTGGGGGGAGGTAAAACGTAACGTAAAATGTTAGGGGGTGGAGCGGGGGAGGGGGGTGTCCGAGGAAAATTTCGAATGCGCCAAATGAAAGATCCCTTCGAGGACTATCGATTTGTGCACTAATATCGCTTAAGGGTGGTACTGGGTTGATTTAACAGGGTGTTCAATTTACATCTACCCGCATCACGGTGCTACCCCACAAAAAAAGTTATTGCAAATTTGGGATCCCAAAACATAAGTAATAGCGCATCAAAGAGCATGAAACTTTCTGGAAAACTTAATAAAACATCAGCGAAAAACAAATTGGTGTGATCGATTTTCTTTTTCTGCCCTTATTTACTTAATAATAGTATTTGAAGTTCAGAAATTTGCTTTAATTATTTTCAATATTCGAACCTGTTTTGCGGGGAGAGGGGAGGCCCGATCAAAAAACTAACTTCAGATTCGTCTTTAATTCAATAAAGGGATTAAAGTTATGAAAAAAAAAATTTGGGGTGGGGGGATTTTGTGGTGGGGGGTTGTTACCCCCACCCCCACAAGCCCCAAATTTGGCATGTGGGGTGTCTAATTAAAGCCCCCGCCGAGCTCTATCGAATGGCGTTTTTCAAATTTCAATTGAGTATACTTCGTAGTATATTTTTTTCACCCTCTTACATTTTACCTGAAAACCACTTTTTCACTTTGTCGGACCCTGCATCATAACGGATGCCCGTAGAGAAAAAATTTTATATTCAAATTAAAGGTAACCAAATTCTCTATCCATTAGAAGGTTTTCATTTGTGATTTGAGACATTTTCTCACTGAGTTTTTCCTCCCGAAGTTCAAAGTTTTTCCTCATCTGGGTCCCATATACCCCATTACTACATATGAGTTATTTTTCCAATTTTTTTTTAACCATAGGCATTAGTGTTCGATTACGAAACTTTTTTATCTTTACAAAAAAATTTCTCCGAAGCACCGTTATTCCGTAAAGAGAAATTGTAAATTTTTACATCATCTCACGGCAAAAAGCGGCAAAAAGCCGTCGTAAAAGGAGGTTGTTCTACTATTATTAAAATTTCTCCTAAACTATTAGTCCGAGCGGAAAACTAATTAGAAATAAACGTTCCCAACAAAACAGGCTTCATTTTATCCGCTGACATTATACTCAAAAAGTGTATAATTAAGTAGTAATAGTAGAAATAAAAACTTTGAAAACGACCAAAACGGTCAGAAAACGCCATGAAAAACCGGCATTTCCTTAATTTAAGCCATTTGGTTGAGATACTTTTGTTTTTATTTTAGCTATTTTTAACCGGATCTTCATAGTTCATTTTTTCTATGATAACTATGACCCCTGGGAATCTTGTGGATTTTTTTCAATTTTTTCCGGAGCCGGGAAGGGCTCCTACGGGCCCATTTAATCACCCTGTTCCCAAAATAACAAATTTCATTCCCATAATTACATTGCGAGGCAAGCTAAATTAGTTTGATGAACACACATACGTATATATTATGCGAAACTAATTTTCACTTGTGTATGAAAGCATTTGTATATGAACTAAGAAGTTCACAATTTCATTGAAATATGTATTTATAGCAGGGTTGCCAGAAATTTTTGAAAAAAGTAGCCTAAATTTCCCAAAAAGATAGCCCAAAATCGCAATGTTTGTACTACTGTAGCCCAATTGGGCGACAAATTTAAAAAATGAATTTTTTGAAACTCAAATATGTATTTTAATTAACGTTCTTTGAATTATTCATTACAAAATTACATAAGTGTTTCTACAGTTTCCGTTAAAATTATACTTTCAAATATTTCTACATCTTCACATTCATTTTGAGGATTATTATATTTATAAATTGAAGAATTCATTTTCTTAATCATAGCATTAGGTACAATAAAATTGTTACAGCACATTCCATTAACATGCAAATGCAAACGAATTCGCATCAAAGCAGAAAGTGTACCCAACTGTAATCTGTTTCGAATTTTTGTTTTTAAAATATTCATGTAACTGAAACATCGTTCAACAAAAGCGTTTGAAGCAGGCAAAGATAATATACAAATTATCATTTCACAAAGATCCTTGAAAAGAATATTTCCTGATGCTGATTTTATAGTATATATCTTTAACCAGAATTCAGAAATATCTGCAGGAATTTCATTTGGAAATATAACAGTCAAGTCCAGTTCTAGTAAGTTATTGTATTGACTTTCAATATCATTATATTTTTCCTTTTTCACAAAATGAAGTGGCAATTCCTGAAATTTTGGCCTAGATTTATTTGAATCACTATTGAAGAGCATATTTGGACTAAATAAGTAAGCTTTTTTAAATATTTTAAGATGAGAAGGCATTCTTTTAATGAATTCCAATAAAAGAACGCGATAGAATTCCTTGCAATTATTTCTTATTACATTTTTTTCTGGTTCTGGAAGGTTACTTTCGAATAGCATATTCATAAATTCTAACCCGAAATCAATTTCAGCTATTTTAAGAAATTTTTTTTCTTCGTTAATATATGTATTACTTGCTGTAAGATTATCTTCGTTAAATAACTTAACAACGTCAGGCTTAAGTAACTTGCTTACTAAACTACGGATGAAAGTCAAAACCTCTACGTGTGCTTTATAAAAATCCACTTTATACCCTTGGAAATATAGGTTGAGGGAATTTACGGTTTTTAATATTGGTAATAAGAATTTAATGTATAAATAATTTGAAAAGTTTTTATACATGTCGGCTAATATCTTTGCTGAATGACATTTTTCATTTAGAGCGACTATTTCAAAAAATGTCTTGAGCTCTAGATATTGTGCACAAAGTTTTGTTATAGCGGTATATCTAGATAACCAGCGAGTATTACTCAACTGAATTAATCTTGCAGGATCACAATCTTTGGAATTTATAGCTTGAAATATTTCTTTATATTTTTCTTTTCTCAGATTGCTGTGTGAAAACCAGCTGTAGGTTTCTTTAATTAAATACTTAATTTCGTGTGGCAAAGACTCTGTTGCTTTTGATGCACATAGATGAAGGCTATGGCAAATGCATTTTATTAATACTAAATCTGGACAAAGTTCTTTAAATCGAGTAAAAAGTGAATTTCTATTACCACACATATTGTTTGCTCCATCTGTCCCTAAACCAATTAAATTTTTAACATCAAGTTTTATTTCCTTCAAAAAGTTACAAATAGCTATAAAAAGAGCTTCAGCCGTGGTTTGGATAACTTTAATTAATCCTAAAAAATCTATGCAGATTTTATAGTTTTTTTCTGAAAAATATTTCACACAGAGACATAGATATTTTTCAGTAGAAATATCTGTAGACTCATCGACAATCAATGAAAATTTTGCACTTCCAATATCCGAAATAAGTTCTTCTAAAAAGCTAGGCGCAATAACATTATTAATAATACCCATACATTTGGTCCGATGAAGATTTATTTCATTTCTGTAAGATGAATCATGTGGTGTTCCCGGTCCCGGCTCTCTAGGCAAATAATTAAATTTATTGATCGTATCCGTAAGGTGGTCGATACTTCGTATTGCAGAATGCATTGCTACGTCTTTTCTAATATTAACACCTTCAAAAATGTTTATCTTAAATATTTTTTCTTTAAAAATATAATTGGAATTACCAAAATTTAAGAGCGGTGCAGTTGAAGATGGTATTTTTGCAGAATTAATCTAATGCTTGTTAGTGAAACTGTGTTTTACGATATCACTTCTATGTGCTCGCATTTCAGCTTTACAAATTGAACAAAAGGCATTATCAGGATTACTTTTACTTTGCGTAAGCCAACCCTTAAATACCTTTTCACTTTCCCACTGTTTATTATATTTCTTGGGATACTTTCCCCACTTTGGCATTATATAAACAAAAAAATACGTTTTACGTTCAAAACACTGCATAAACTGTCTAATTGCGATTAAAATGGGACTTTCCCTATCATGAAACTATAAAGACGAGTAGATTAAAACTTTTTGTGGTACTTGATTCAGGAATAAGTTGTAATAAGTTGTTTCGCATATAAAATTAAAGATGCCGCCAAAATCGCCTGAAATATGTTGCGAGTAGCCCAAATTTTGTATCGCGAAAACATTACAAAAGATAGCCCAATTGGCGATAAATCGCCCAATCTGGCAACCGTGATTTATAGCGCAAGCCAAGTAAGATAGTTTGGCTTAGCCAGTAGGGCGCTAGGTCAGAGAATTTAGGGATTGTGGGTTCGAGTGTTGAGCATGAATTTTTTTCAATATTGAATTTTTTATATATATGGCGGGTTCATTGCTAAAGTGAACCAAGTATAGTTGGTCTATTGTAAAAAATTCACAAATCTTTTTCAAGCTTTTGGTTTGACGACTACTTAGAATTGTATGATATTCAAGTAAATTGGTACTCATTAAATGTACCAGTACCAGTACTTATATTGGAAATAAATTTACCAGTAAAAGTGAGACTTGATGCTTATTATGAGGATTTTTTTCAACATAAAGCAAGGTTGGCCTATTTATTATTAGAGTACCTATATGGAAAAAAATAAAGAAAAATATGATATATGAGACGGATTTGGAAGATTGCTATGTAGGTTTCATATCATTATGTGAAATGTAACATTCAAATTTAATTTTTTTTTTAAAAAGCCCATGTGCAAATTTTTTCCCCCGGATGGACGGACATGCAAAACTCAAAATAACCTTTAATAATTTGCGTATAACCCATGATTACATAACCTGTATATATACCCTGATTTACAGATTTTCACGGCAGGAGGTTGTTCTACTCTTATTAATTTTTCTTCTAAACTATTAGGCCGATCGCAAAACTAATTAGATTTAACTTTATGTCCTAAAAATAAATCTTTTTACTAAATCTCGATGCGATTCTAATTACCGATTCGCCGATGAGTTTTGTATGATACTATCTTTCATCGGTCATTACATTACATTCAGCGCCATCTTTTTTGTATATCCTGCAACAATTAAGCCACTTTTTTTCTCTTAACATTATCTCTAATCCACTAGCTTTTATCTAAAATAAACTACAAGACATTATTCAAAGCCGTTTAGCAATAACTAACCAAATAAGTTTGCATCGTTCGCTAAATTAGATTCTAATTAGATTCGTCCCTCATTTATATATGGGGAATTTGACGTATGTTTGAAATGTTTTAATTTTAACGGGACTTTTCGCAATCCTGTAAGTCCTGTTATAAATGTAAAAGTAATATACTACTGTCCCTAATTTATTGTATTTTTTTAACGTTATCCGATTAACTCTTTAAAATATTGTCATACATAGATTTCATATGTCATTTAATTTGCATGTTCATATTAAGGAATTAATTAAAAATCACAGTATTTTTCAATTAACATGCGAATTTTTTTAGCTTAATTTTTATTACGATTTTTTTCTGATTTTTTGAGCATATTTTCAAACTCCTCCGACATACGTGACAAAATCTGAATATTTGGCGCCCGAAATCAGCGTCCTGAAAATTGATTTGGAAATTCCGTTATACGAAATAACAATTATTCCAATTTTTAATTTTTTTCTACAATTGTGATCATAAAAGGATTGTCTATACCGAATTTTAGCATTCTCTGATTTTATTTTCCTATTTAAAAAAATTAAAATGTCATGGAAATGTAAGGTCCATTAGACGACTCCTGGTGGGGGCCACATAAAGCAACTCGACAGTCTATTTCAAGAAGTGGCTTTTGACATTCCTGCTTTATCGTTTAAAATTTATTTGAGCCAATTCGGTTACTTCCTTCAAATTCTACAAGAATTTCACTTCGACAAGTCCAGCCAAGATTTGCGAAATCAAGCATTTTGTAAGGGGTGCCCATCAAAAAATCTCAAAATATCACGATTTCATTTTTTGAGCCTAGCCCAACATGTGGGGACTCACTGGAAAGGTCTCGATGAGTAGATTACAGAAAAAACAAAAATTTCCCCCCTCCACCAATTTTTCGGGTGATTTTAGACAAAAACCCGTTATTTTTGCAGTCTGCGCTTCCTAGCGGCGCCCCCTTGAATTACACAAACTTCCAATACAGAAGGCCATTATAGCTACTTATGTCCTATAATTTTCAAAATTTATTTGAAGTCATTACCTCTTATCATTCAGGAGATATCGAATTTCAAAGTATTCAAGTCCCAATATAATTAGGGAATTCCTTGGAGCATGTAGGTATGTATGTATGAAAAGTGAATTTCCTATTTTTCATCCTATCTTAGCGATTGAGCACTCATTGGAAAGGTCTTGGCGAGTACATTTTGAATATGCAAAAAAATTTTACCCCCACCATATAATTTAGTGAAAAGGAAGGCGGGGAAAGGAATGATTTGTACTACGCGTACAGTTTGAGCACGTGTATCTCCTACAATTATTCACTGATTTCAGAAATTTTTCGATTTTCTGTTATTGTGAATTTTTCTGATTTTTTGAACATATTTGCAAACTCCTGCGACGAACAACGTGACGTAATCAGAAATTCTTGAGCGCCAAATTTCCACCTCGAAAAGTGATTTGAAAATTTTATTGTATGAAATAACGGTTATTCCAATTTTTAATTTTTTCCTACAATTGTGATCATAAAAGGATTGTATGTACCGAATTTTAGTATTCCTAGATTTTATTTTTCTATTAAAAAAAAAAATAAAATGTCACGATTCATTTTTACGCGTCTGTATACACACCTGTGAGATCGAACACAATTCAGTCTATATATACATTTATAGCCCGAACTGTAAAGGGAAGTTTGGCTCAGTCAGTAGGGCGGTAGGTCAAAGTCGTTGAGTAGGGCGGGTATGGGTTCGGTTGTTAACAGTGGAATTTTTTTTTTTAAATTTTTTTTTATATATAACGGGTTTATTGCTAAAGTGAACCAAGTTCACTTTTACAACTGATAGTAATATTGATTAGAGTTGGTCCATTGTGATTTTATTTACTATTTTTATGAAAAAGGCCGTCTGCTAACTTTCAGCGCTCTAAGTGAACTATGCTTATAAAAAAATTCGTATACAAAATTTTAGTTCACTACGTAGATGCATTTTCAAATATTCTCAAACATATAGCGAAAAACTAACGACAAGTATTCCCATTAGAATTTTGACACATTGAAGCTGATAGCCTGTGACGTAATTGTGTGACTAATGTACTTGCATGTTTATAGGAAAGACAGAGAGGTCAGAGTGCGTATTGTGTTCCCTGTACCGCGCTTTCCTATACATTTCACGATATGACATCATCTAATGGTGGAACATGGTTCGTAATGGGAATAACATGAATTCTATATACATTGGGGTACGCTCATGTACCTGAGAAGATGGCCTTATACCGGCGCGGCGCTCCCTTGAAATATCGAGACTTCCAATATAGGAGAAAGTTATACTCACTTAGCTTTCAGCGTTCAGGAGATATCAAAATTCAAAGTATTTAAGCCCCTATCTAATTGGGGATTGGTGTACGTTCCATACATTATGTATGTATGTAAGTGGTAAAACATCAATTTACTATTTTTCATCCAATCTTAACGTATGACCACTCATTGGAAAGGTCTCGATGAGTGTATTATGAACATGTAAAAATATTTTACCCCCTCCATATAATTTAGTGAAAAAGATGGGGAGGGTGGGAGTAAAAACCAGAATTGACTCCACTCTTTTGGCTATTGCTCCTCACCTTCCTTACCGTTTCTCTTCATTCTTTTTGCATATGGTAGCCAACCCCTCTCTCTACAAACAGGCAATCATCTGTTCCTCCCCTCATACCCTCGCGAGGCACACCATGCCAATCTTCAGTCTACATTCAAAAAAAATTTCCGACATGCCTCCACTCTTTTGTCCATTGCTCCTCACCCTCTGGACCGTTTCTCTTCATTCTTCTCTCAAATGATAGCCAACCCCTCCCCCTACCTATGGGAAAACGTCGCACCCATCCCAACCCTCTCGCCGGGCATCGCCGGCGGGCTCACCCTAGTATGTATAGTAACCAGTGGCTACTATTTATAGTTTTCGGCGCTTCAGATAGAGTAAAACTTTCGTCTCTCATTGCTACACTCAAAAAAACTATTAGAGATCCGCCCAAGGACCCATTATCACCTCCAATAATGCATAACAATTTTTAGGAAAAAATTTCCAGTAAATTTCTAAGAAAAAACTCAGGCCTTCCCTACATCAGGTGAGCCAACCTTGATTTTTTATTGGAGCGAGGCATTGCTTGCTTACCCTTGGTTATGTCCATTGACGTATATAATATGGACTACTTACTTTTCTATTTCACGTGAGCACAAGTGCTTATGTAAAAAAAAAGTTCTTGCGCTAGTGCCAACATTGAAAAAAATCATTGGCGGGAAGTTGAAAAAATGATTGTGCGGCTCGAAAAGCGATTATAATAAAACGTTTCGAATTTCTGCTCCACATCTTATGAATATATTACCTTTGGTAAAACAATTTTATCATTAATACCTAACCCTAAATAATTAATTTAAAAACATTTATTTCGACGGATCCACTAATTTACTTGTTGTTTTCAGTTCTCTCTCAGTTGGTACTTGGTGCTTATACCGAAAAAATCAGCAATATAGAAGTGAGCCCACTTTCTGTGGTGTATTTCTATGAATGTAGTCAGTCCATATTATACATGTCAGTGGTTATGTCATCAAATCAAATTTTATATGCGAGCGAGACGTTACTGTGTTTTTTTTTTATTTGCCCAGTCTTGTTTTTATGTTATTACTTAGTCTAAAGCCGGTCCTACACAAGGTGTGCATTTGTCAAATATTTAGCAATGCGTCTCGACGCATTGACAAATATTTGACGAATGCACACATTTTGTGGGACCGGCTTAAGGCTCTGCCTTGACGCGTGAGTACGGCACATGCTTTGATAGTTCTTTGGGTGCTTTAAAACTCAACAACAAAAAAGAAGTTGTGCTAGGGATTGTGTGTACTTTTCTACGAAAAGTTAGATATTTTTAGGTACTTAATAGACTCAGAAATATTTAAGTAAAAATCTTGGTACTTAAGTATAAATCTAAGTCTTAAGTACAAGTAAATAGAAGCAAGTACTTATGTTCAAGTAATAAGTAGGGGCATTTCAAAAGTATTGAGTAATAAATCTTAAGTAACGAAAATGTACTTTAAGTAATACTTAAGTCTTTTTTTACTTAAGTATTGCCCAGCTCTGCTCAGTTGTCATATATTTAAAAGAGCCTTCTTCTTCAATATTTATTGAAAGAAAATTAGGTATACCTCTAGTGTAATTTGGCATGTTTGTCAGTTAGTATTAGTTAGGTTAGTACTTATTATTTACTTACATAAATGCCTTAGTTTTGTATTAAGCTCTAGCTGTTTTAGAATTTTTATTGATAAATGTGTAGCTCCAACATGTTTTTTTGTTTTTTTTTATAGATGCAGCTACTGCAATTCTGGGCACGGCAACTTTGGTATAACTTAATTAGCGGCAATTAGCCAACCACTATACTGTTGGTAATTGACTTTCAGATAACTCTGCATGGCTGTTTCCTCACCCTACTCCCCTTCGTGATAAAAACGTATAAATGCATCAAAGGGAAAAGCAAAACTTCCCACTCTAAAAAATCGATCGAAGTGGTTTAATGATTTTTACATAAGTGTTTTAAGGTGTGGCATAAATCAAACGGGGAAATCTAGTAGTTCTTATTAGAAAACTCTTGAGTAAGAATTTTCACATTTTTGTATATAATATAATGAAAAATATTAATTACAGTAGATCTAGATACACATATATATTTGTGAGAATAAATTTGGGTGTGGTTCATGAAATATGTTAAGTGACCATTTTTTTTAATTTCGAAATGACTTTTATTTTGTAAACATATAATAAGTGGAAAAACCTTATTGTATAATTATAATTTTTCATAAATTTTATATCTTTTTTTCCTTATATGAGTAAATTTATTGTCTCACAAAAGAAAGCAGCTGTGGAAGAATGATGTTCTCGTTATCCGGAGGTTTTAAACATCTTCTAGAATTTGCTTTATTCTATATTTAAAACGTATGAATCAAAATCGATTTCTATTTCATTTTTTAATATTAAATTTTACCCTGCACTTAAACAAAGTTATCAGTCAACTGAGTTATACTAAATTTAAAAAAATTTAAAACCTACATATATTAAAAAAACACTCTGCAGATATATGCAGAAATACATATGTTCCCTATCTGAGTAAGCACATAGCTAAGCTCTGCATATACTATACAAATCAGTATTTAGCTCCAGATATTTCAAATTGTGATGTGTAGGACAGATATTTAATTTACTGCGAATAAACTGGAATATTGCTTGTATCCACCAAGGCAAAAATAATTTACATATCAGCTAATAAATCATGTTAATTATCTAATTTATAGATAAATAAAACAAGTGAAAAAGCTAGAATTGGTTAAACAGACCAATTGTTATGATTCCCTAGATGAATGCCCGTATGTAATTTCGTATGGTCACCCATCTGTGCAAGTTTGATTTTTTGAAATGGTTTTTCGCAAATATTTCAAGAACGGTTCGTCGGACAGTAAAAATGATTATAACCAATTTCATAGAATTTTATATTCCGAAAAACTTTTCAGTACAATAAAAACTTCTGGGACTGATAGTTTTCACAGTATCAATAAAAAACTTAAATTTTTATATGGCAATACCAAGATGGGGTTGCCCGATTTAGTCCATTTTTAAAATGTTATTGGCTTTTACTATGAGAACACCATATACCAAATTTTAGGTAGTGACCAAATATATAGTGGAAAACGAAATTTTTGTATGGCAACCCCACAAAGGAGTTGTCCGATTTGTGTCATTTTCGAACTTAATTTTACTTTTTTTTAAAGTCCACTTACAAAATTTTAGCTCTATAAGTACACGCGTTCCCGAGTTATCGTGCGCACGGACGGACGGACAGACGGATCAAAACAACCACCCCATTTTTCTCTACTGAAACAAGACAGAAAACTTACCCAATTTATCTAATCAGTTCGCTATTAAAAGTAATATTTCTCGTTCAATGTGGAAAGAAGGATTAACTCAGGCTTTGATACACATGCACTCGATATTAACTTGTATACCAACTGATATATCCGTTAAATGATTCAACAGGGATGATGCTAGAAAAGTAGAAATTTCAGGCAGATTGCATATTTAATATTGACTTTACCAGATTTTCAGTTGGTCTCTTCAGACAATTAAAAGATATGTATATGCAGAAATGGAACAGAACAAGTATGGATTCACTTCAGCAAATCCCAATTTCTATAACTACGGTTTTATGTATGAGAGCTGTTTGGTAATGTGTTTATTGTTAATGACGGGGAGGTGACCTGTTACTATTACGATATATAAATCTTTTGAGTTGATTTAACAATACAAATTTTTACATAATATTTCGAGCATATTATTCAAAAAGTTAAGCCAACCAAAAAGATGAATCCTTTCTTTCCATCGTGGATGGACATTCCGACCATACGAGGAATATGAATGTAATACAAATGGCGAGGCAAGCATTTCTAACTAAATATATCCTTATCACTCCTTTCAACACCTAAGTTAAAACTTCTTGATAAAGTCCTAATGAGGCTACTTAAATTGTATTACAATGAGAAAATACGATTATTTTTCGAAATAATGAACGAAAAGTTCCTAGTTTTGATGTGTGTGAACTTTTCTCAAGAGCATATTACAAAGTTCAAATGGTGCGAATTAAGCAGTAGGCGGCTTTTATTGATTAAAATTTTGTTGCTGTTCAGATCCAAATCAACATTAGAATACCTTGAAGTCACCCACAAGAGAGCATGAAAAATGCATCACCTGCTTTAAAATATAATTGCTTACTTTGGTATTCATATTATATATCCAGTCCCAGTGAGTTGAGGATGTGAAGGAATTAAAGTTGTGATCTTCCCTTCATAATACTGAACTTAAAGCTATGTATTTATGTATTTGGGAAGTTCAGAAGATATTACACAAACAGAATCCAATAGATTCTTAGAAATTAATACAGTAAAGCATAATAAAAAAATTTATATACTATATAAAAAGAAGAGTAATAGAAATATAAACACAACAAAATAATGTAAGATTAAAAATAAAATAAAATAACAATTGTGGAAAAAGGTAAATTAAAGTTCTAAAAACTACAACAGGTACAAAATAGTAGAAAACAAAAATACAAAATATAAATAAAATATAACTATAACTACAAATTCAGAAAAATCTAAATCAAAAACATAAAAAATGTGAAAAACGTAAACAAATATTGTCAAACTCCAAAAAAATACAAAAGTATAAAATTAATAAATTAATTAATTAGGATAAAAAAGAGAAATAAAATAATTAATAAGGAAAAGAAAGGGAAAATTGAAAAGGCGCAAAAAACTGAAAGCCAAGGCAAAGGAATCCAAAGGAAACACAGTAAAAAATATATAACTATTAAGAGGAGTCAGTACTGAGCAAAAATTTTAATTCAGATACCAACTAAACCTTGCGTACAGAACTTACAATACGTACTAGGTTTGTGTCCTCTCTCTACTGAAAGTGAGAAAATTCATATGAAATTAGCCTAGACCTACACCACACACCACATTAGAGACATCTAGCGTAAAATACAAAAACCCAACATGGGACAAAACCATACAAATTAAGAGGAAAAATGAATATTGGCAGTTCAAAGAAATTGAAAATTTTAAATGAAAATTAGCTCTCCTTTCCTTTTTTTTGCACACAAATGTTACACATACTATTTTGCTTTGTATTCCAATAACTTTCAATGAAATATTACAATTTCTCGTCGGTGATATATCGGGAGAAAAAACAAGTACTATTAGAGTCAAATAATTAAAAAAAGCGCAACTAAAAATGAAAAAACTCGACATTATTTCCTAGATCTAGGCTTTATCTTTCTAAAATAGTAACAATCTATTAATTTGATTTAAGAAACTTCAATTTTTACAAATTTTCGAGTTAATATCTTTATTCCAATATAATTTTTTTAATTTTTGCCGACGTTATTTACTAGACCCATTAGTTATCTTTAATTTAAGATATAACTCATTATTCTGCTACAACTAGTTTGGGAGAAATTCACAATGAAAAATGTATGAAACTTGTGATCTTAGTACTGACTCATCTTAAATTTAAGGAAATTGTATTATCTCCGATAAAATTGATATTTTGAATGTCAGGGTATCCGAAATAAAGCCATCAATATTGCTAAATTTACAGTTAAATATTTTTTTGCATTCTTATCAAAGTTGACTTTACTCGGAGGTTGGTTCTACAAAAGGGGACTCTAAATGGAACAATTTTTTCAATTTTTGGTGACTGAAGGTGATGGGTAGTTTTATAAGGGGTATATAATAGTTATCCGGTTATATAAGAATTTGAGTGGTTATATAAGAGTTTTATAATATTAGCAATTGGTGATGTAGTTATATTAGAGTTTTTTAAGATTACTAATGGTTCTCGTGGAAGTAAGTTATATAAGAAAGTTTTATAATTGTTTTCATCACCAAGTTATATAACTGATTGGTAAGAAGTGTTTATTGCGGTATACGTGGTTACCCTTATATAATTCGAGAACGTTCAGTAATTTAGGTGACTTTAATAAAAATTGGGAACTTTCGGTAATACATATACCCACTATAAAATATCGTAACAATTTTTGGTGGCCCTGTAGTAACTACAGTGACCGTTATAAAAACAAATGACTTTTAGTATCGCATGGAGCCATTATAAAACTATTTTCATTTATTTATGGCGTTTTAGTAACGAAGGTGACTGTAATAAAAATTGGAAACTTTTAGTAACGTCAATTTTTTCGTATTTGGCCATTTCAATATGCATTTTCCCGAGTGTTGGGACAATGCACAAAGTAGGTCTTCTTGACCTGCCCCTTTAATTTGCACGATTTTAGATAACATTTTTTTTTTGTCGTAACTAAAACTATTCACTACACTACCGAGGAGCGTACAACATAAATTATTATAAGAAGAACATGACACAGACATTTTGTCATTACTTTAAGATATATAAGATTACCAAAGCTAAGATATTATGACTATTATGACTAAAGGGTATATATATACGGTAGTTCCTATAGTTAATATAATATTTCTAGAAGTTTTATAAGGGTAATTGAGTTTATATAACAGAGCCAGAGTTTATATAAAAGTAGTTGAAGTTTTATAATGGTAATTTGTTCATTTTTTCATCTGTGCATTGCAGATAAAAAAGAAAATGTCGGTTAAATCAATTATTTAAGATGCTGATATATGGCTTCCGTTTTAATTTCATATGAAGAAAATACATCATTTTAGATATATAATTTTTCTAAATTATGTAATGTTACTTTTATCAATTGATATCACCTAGGTGAAAATTTTAAATTTTCATATTTAATTAAAATAATTAAATATTGCTTTTTTCTGGAGCGGTCTGTATTTTTTAGAAATATCTATAATGATATTCACAGTAAAATTTTAATTGCAGCTGAATTTCACCACGTACATGCCGATAAATTGTAATTCTAAGATGTAAAAATATTAAACCCTTACATTATAAAAATGCAGTACAAAAAAATATCGAAATTCTATTTCAAGATAGGTTGGATAAATATTTGCCTTATATTGTTTTATAAAGGTAACGAAAAGTAATTTCCCTAACATTTCAATCACTAAAAGTAATTTGTCTGAAAAAATTCCAAGCGTTGTGGAAACGTTACCAACACCATTATAAACAAAGTTTATAAAGGTAACCGAAATATTACCGCAAACACTGCTGTGACCAAAGTAAATTAATTGAGAGTACCCCAGGTTATATAAGGGTTATATAAGAAGTTATATTAAGGTAACCAGAATATTTTTATTACTCTTTTATAAAACTTTTAGTTATATAACGTTACCTAAATCAAGTCACGGTAACCTTTATATAATCCTCCATTTAAGCTCTATAAGGGGTTTATAGTGGTTACAAAGAGGTTTCGAGTACTAGTCTATATAACTCAAGTTATATAATTTGGTAATGGAAACCTCACGGTTACTACTATATAAAATAAATTGTTTCTTGGTGGGGATCTTGTTGGAATATTTATGCAAATTTGGAAAAGCAAATCGGGATAAAGCACGAAACCATTTAGCAGTTTATATAAAAATAAGCAGTCCAGATACATGCGACGGTGTTCTAGAGATGGCAGATTAAAAAATAATAATCTCTGTATGTAGTTAGTAAGAAAAAAAGAAAATATGTCAGAATAAAAAAATAAATTGAAAAAAAACAAAACTTTATAATTAGCATAAATATTATACCTAGATGAAAAAAATAGTGAAATAAATTGAAATATCAAAGTTTTGTATCATAACACCAAGAATATATTGCTCGATTTAGACCATTTTTAAGATTAAATTAAAAATAGTAAATTTTTATGAAAACATCATGTACAAAATTTCAGTTCTCTAAGCAAACGCTTTCTCGAATTATCATGAGAATAGACTGACAGACAAACGGAGATGCAAAAATCAAAATAACTTTATAGTTATTTGTGTGTGTCCATTCCATTTTGCTTTACCATAATTATTTCTATGCGTTACAAACGGAATGACAAACTTTGTATACCCTACGAGACTTCATCTAGGGTATAAAGAGAAAAGAAAAGGAAAATGGAATAGTTGACAGGTAGACAGGGCTCAAAAACAAACAATTATAAAACAAGAAAAGCAAAAGAATATTTCAAGAACAAAATGAAAGAAAAGAAACAAATAAGTTGACGCTATTTCAACCAACAGCGAAGATAGTTCCATCATAGACCTCCAATTGAATGATCCATCAACTAAAGTGATAATTTTCAATAAAAAAAAAGATATCTAATATTTGTAAAACAAATTTGCCACCTCAATACTACAACAAGGTAAATCAAATTTATGTATTTTGAGATACGCCTTGAGGTGTCTTGTTTCACCATTAAGTGTAAGTGCTAAATATTTACAAAATACCTACTTTTTGCAATCTTTATACACATGCCCAGCTATTAAATACATGATAACTTCTTGTGGAACACAAAAGCCGCCATTCGATTGTATTGATTTAATCAATTATCTAAAATCGACAAATTTTCGAGTTACCTACTTATAATAGTTGTAATACTGAGGGGACAAATGTATGAACTGATAACGATCTGAAATGGATAGAATTTTCGATATGCGAAAAATGACCATATACAAAATGCAACATCATCCGCATCGCAAAATCATTCATGTGTCAAGGCTGTATGTAACTAAGAGGTCTCCTCTAGCTAGCTTCGAATAATCAAATAAATTATGTGTATTTTATGAATTTTTTCGAATAAAAAATAAGAATTTTAATTACATAATTTAAAATCTAAGGTACAGGCCTTAGAGTGAGTATAACACGGAATACCCGTATTCGACATTATCTGTACCAAAATGAAGACTCTAAAAGTTCACCTTACCGTCATTTCTTTCAGGAGTTAGTAGATTAGTAGGTAACATAAGTTTGATTTATTATATAATGGTTTAAAGAGCTTCCTTCAAAATAATATTAAGTGCTTAAATTCTAATAATCAAATATGGGTATTTAAAATTTCGGTATTTTTAACTGAGATATTAGAGATAACAGAGATTTAATGTAGTGAAATAATATGACATAACATAAATTTAATGTGGAATCGTTTTTCAAGTAAAGGGGGCAACTTTGATACAAAATTATATTATATGTATATCAAATTAGGTTATTCTGTTTCTGGTAATAAAAATAAAAACAAAATCCCATTAATTCTTCCGTTTAGTACGTTATTGAGTCCGCAGTCAGACCTGTTTGATTAAAGTTTTTATGTAGGACAAGTGATTTTCAGTATTATTGAAATTGAAATTTATTAAGCTATAAAGCAACAAAGAATAAATTTACTGGATTTAGAAAATTCAATTTTTTTTAATGAATATTGAATTTAAAATTTTACATTTTGTATATTAATAGTAAAAAAGCAAGTATATAGACCAATCTCGTGCAAAAAGTATTGATCAATCTTTGCATATGCGGGCATATTTGGAGGAAAATAAACTCTTTACTATATGATGGCTGGGCCTACTTTCGCTTGTATCATACCTACGAAGAGTTACTCAAACTAAGATGCTTTACACGGTACTTGTTAAGGATTTTGTGAGTTTTCGCAAGGGTCAATTCTTGGATGACTGTTGTTTTCTATATTTTTAAATAATCTCTCGAAATTAATTGAAGATATAAAAATAAAAAAATTAATTCGGTCAAGAGCGAGTCGGGCTTGCGCAATGAGAGTTCCGTACCAGAATTTTATCAACGAACAATCCAAACTTGCTTATTATAACTGAATGATATTCAAACAGGCAGAAGAAAGAGTAATTTTATAAGAGTTGGTTTTATTAGTAAGAGTTATCATATAAGTTAACACAAAAAAAAAAATTTTTCCAGCAACTATGAGACTATCAAAAAATTCTTCCATTCCATTGGACAGATTCTGAAAATTGTGAGTTTGAGTCCGTCATGGGACAAGATTAAAAATTAAAAATTTATTTGTTTGCTTTTATCGTTACTGGTTAATATCAGCTGAAAGTAAATGTGGCATAATAGACTAAATAAATTAATAAATACATGAGGTAGAAACGTAGCTCAGAGAAAAGCGGTTGGTCCCGGACGATGCCGTTGTTATTTCTCTTGTATTTAATAATTTGATTTGAAATCGTAATGATTTGATATATACGATATATATATTAAAAGTTTTTGTTAAAATTCTTTTATTTTTAGATGTTTGCCAGAAGTTTTCTAAATCAATTAATAATACAATATTCAGATCAGTTTGATGTGCAACAATAAAATAATTGACAGCATTTACTTATTTGCTTGTAGATATATGTTTGAAACAAGCCTCGTTATCAAGTTATTTACAGACATGAGCCAAAGTTATTATTGGTGTGAGATCAATAATATTATAACTTAGATAAACATAAAAGTTAAATAAAGTGAAGAGCTAAAGTTTTGTATGGCAACACCAAGAAGGAGTTGACCGAATTAGTTCATTTTTGAAATTTTATTTACTATTTTTATGAAAACTCCATCTACCTAATTTCAGCTCTATACGACGACGCGTTCTCAGGTAGTGCCCAAATATATAGTGAAAAAAAAGACATTTTTGTATGGCAACCCTACGAAAGACTTGTCCGATTAGTCCAATTTTCGAACTTTATTTAAATTTAATTGTTATTATTTTCGCGTTCTCGAGTTATCGTGACGACAGACATACAAACAGGCAGACGGGTGGACGGACAGACAGAGTATTGAGCAATTTGCGAATTCAGTAATTCGGAGTTTATAACATGTTTTTCCCGAGTAAGATCAATCCAGGTAGTGCCCAAATATATAGTGAAAAAAGACATTTTTGTATGGCAACCCTACGAAAGAGTTGTCCGATTGGTCCAATTTTCGAACTTTATTTAAATTTAATTGTTATTATTTTCGCGTTCTCGAGTTATCGTGACGACAGACATACAAACAGGCAGACGGGTGGACGAACAGACAGAGTATTGAGCAATTTAGCAATTCAGGAGTTTATAACATGTTTTTCCCGAGTAAGATCAATCCAAATCAACCAAATTTCTCTCAATGCAGAGATCCCACAAAGGTTACTTTGGGTATACGGCGACTTTAATAATTCATATCGCAAAAACGAAGCCAAAAACCATCGTAATTCTTTGTACATAGAAGGATAAGGTTTATAGCTTCCAAATAAAAATACAAAAAAAAATAATAGGTGCTAGAAGTCCTCAATAGTAAATAATACAATTTTGTTTTGTAGAAAAAAAAAAACCGTCACTTCAGGACAGTTAATGGCCCGTTAGACTCGCGTTAATACTAGCTTTCAGATGCAAAAACCCGGATCGGTTGCAGAGTTAAAAAAAACTTATTAACTGTGTTTTTTCTCTGGTTCTGGTATATTTTTTATGAAAAATATAAAGCATTATAGGCTTCATTTGGAATTTGAATCAGAAAAATCGGTTGATCCGTTCTCGAGATGAAAATGCTTTTCATCAAAAAATGTTTAACCACCCTTAGCGGAGTGTGGTAGCGATGAATGAGCTATTTTGGTATTCCATATAAACTGTTAAGGTTTCATCCAAATCGGGGATGCAGGCCAGTAGCTAGAGCCAAATTAAAGGTAGGGCATCAGAAATTTGAAATATGGCGTAAGTTTTCGGTGCATTTGGGATACATCTGTTCAAGTGACATTCTTTGAGGCATATTGATAGCCATTAGTGTCGAAAAGGTAGACTCGCACGAAGCAGTAGGTACTACATCCGATTGTTGAGACTGATGTAAATACGTATCGCTGAATTCCCTTTGTCGGTATCTGTCTGATCTCCTGGACCATTTAACTCATTCAAGTACCTTTTCACAATAGTAGGAAGGAATTTTAATACTTGAAAAATAATTGCAAATACGGATTTGTTTTTTTCTCATTAATTTCCTCACAATAATTATATATTTAAATGGACCATACAGCATTTAATCCTCCAGATGTCTTGTGTTTATTTTTCTCTTCTGTTCTGGGAACTATTTTAAGATTTTTTTTCTACAATATGGTATATTCAGCGTTTTCCAAAATTGTCTCATACCACTCTTCTGACCTCAATTTCTTCCTGGACACTTTTTATTATTGATATGGAATCCTTCAATCTCATGCTTCGACCTTGTAAAGGCTTTAAAGCCACCTCAGCCGGTTGCAGAACACATAATATTTTTTTTGCTAATATCTTCGCCCGTCGAATTTCCATATTTAACATAACGCCTATGATGTCAATAATTTTTGCAATATCATTACTATTCAATTTTCCATTTTTTAATTTTATCGAAAGTCTGCAAAATCAGAGAATAATTTTCATATACGACTCTTGTAACAGTCAAATGTCATGACCAAAGCTGTTCAAGTAGTCGACCAATCGTCTTACCATCATGCATGGCAGGAGGTAAGCTACGCAAATATGGCAGAGTAGTGGCTGACTGGTCAGTGTTGCCGATCATGCAGATTCGACAGAATGACTTTTATGACATCGCAGGTAGGACATTGTCATTTTAAGGTAGGACATTGTCATTTTAAGGTGGGGCATTGCCCCTGTATCCCCTCCCTTAGCTACGGCCTTGCGGGGATGGTCGGGTTCCAAGGTGATCAGTTTCGTGTGGAATGGGTGTATGTATATATGTTTATAATTCTAAAGGAGACAAAATATTCATGTGTTACCCTTTATACCCTCGATGAAATCTATAGAGTATACTAAGTTTGTCATTCCGTTTGTAACGCATAGAAATAATAATAAAAAATCATTAGAAATGCATACAGAAGAGGAATATCTTCACCGTTTGACGACATTTCTAAAATTGGTTGACTAGATCGAAAACAACGCATTTGTAGTCAGTAAAATTAACATACGAAGTCAGTTCCACCCGATGAGTGTAATTTTTTAATTTTAAATTACTTTACTGCTAATGAAAAATTACATTGTTACTGAAAATATGAGATCACACATTACAATTTCAGGTAAAAAAAAAACTTTAAAACATTACAAAAAAAAAAAAAAAAAAAAAAAAAAAAAAAAAAAAAAAAAAAAAAACTTACTTTTTAAGTTAATATCGAGACACCCCCACTGACTTATAACAATGGACTGAGCGATTTGTTATTTCATGTGGCACACATTTTGTGTTTCTGAATATCAGGGTTTGAGCACCCTTTAAAACGTTTACTACACGGAGAAAAATGAAAATGTCAAATTGAACGAAATCATTGTTTAAACCAAACGATTTCGAGTTTAAAACAGCGCCAATGGCGCTTAACGTTTGTTTTAACAATTACGAAATGTTCATATTGAACGCATATATCCTGATTGTAAAAATATTCACATCAAACAATCTTACGTTCAATTCAACCATATAAAATGTTCAAGAAATTGAACGTTTCTCTCATTTAAATTGAATTTCATACATCCATTCAAATTTGGAACGTTTGACAATATTCACATCAAATAATAAACTGTTAAAAAAATTGAATATTTTCGAGTTCAAATTGAAAACTTGTTTATTTATTATAAAATTTCATTTATACATTATATACTTCAGTATAAATCTTTCACTAAAAATTTATTTATGACGAAGGAGTTGATGGTAACTGATTAAACCAACTAATGGCAGAGGCAGACCCGGTATCATCAGTTCGAGCATACGGCTGTAACTTTTTGACGAAGAAATACACAATATTAATTAATATTTAAGTTCCAAGAAGTCACATACTCACAACTGAACCACATTTTGTTTCTGCTACAATTTCAATTTTGCCTGAAATTTTGCTATAATTCTTATTAACCCTCACCCGCTCAGTATTTACTTGGGTACATATAGAGTTCTTTTCTTTAAATTAATTTGTGTACAGAAATTGTTCAAATAATTTCCTCATAGATAATGGAATATTTTTTATGTCTTAAACAAATATGCAAAAGGAATTAGAATTTGTCTTTTGTTTATGCATGTTTTAGCCACTTTCTGGATTTTCATCCTAAAACGGATTGTATTTACCTGGGTAAATACTTGGATTCTTTAGAAAATGTCATATATTAGGATCTCCTAAAATAACAAATTATCATCCATTTTATATACAATTCGTGCATTTATAAAAATATACATATAATGTAAGCTATATATGCATTTTTATATACATGCAGCAGTATGTATGTATGTGAATTTCTTACTTGGCGTGGTAATAACAATTAGTAGTGCTGAAATCTCAAGGTAAGAACACCTTTTCTATTGACGGTACTACGAATTTGTTGTGCGGTATAAATTTGACGAAAGGAGCCATTTTTATCTGAGGATGGTTTTAGCAATCGATGATCATAGTTGGAATATTCTTGAAGGTAGTCATGATTTGGAGGAAGTGTATATACCTGCAATTGAAAACGAAGCATGTGCGGATGAAAATACGGACAACGAAGTATAATTGCATGATCCTGAAAGTTTCATTGGACGTGACGGTACTAATTGGCGTAAAATCCCACCACGAGTACATCGAGTTCGAGCACATAATATTTTGCAGTCGACTGAAATAAGACCGGTGTCATCAACGAAAAATATGGACCCAGAGCAATTTTTTTAATTGTCTTAATTGATGAACCGAGATATCATCTGTCGCTACACAAATCGAAATACACGTAAGACGTAATTTCCTTTTAGAGGTTGCAGCAAATTCACTCAATATATCCCATCAAAACCATCGAAGTACGGTATCAAACTGTGGTGGACATGCGAAGCTAAAACGTTTTATGCGTTGGTACATAGTTCAAATATACAAAGGAAAGCAACCTGGTTATCCACGTGAAAAACGTGAAAAATCATATCTTACACTATATTCTAAAATATCTCGGCTTTTAGCTGAACTAATCGTAAAAGATTTAGTTTCAATGTACGAAAAAATACTGGTCGAAACATCACAACAGATAAATTATGACATCTTTGCCACTTGCCACTCATTTGATATCGTTAAATTTATCTCTAGTTGGCACTGTAAGAAAAAATAAGCACATATCCCGCCAGAATTTGGAGCTCATAAAAGACGTGAAATACTGTCTTCACGGAGAAAGCATACATGCAATGCCAAAGCCAGTGTACGCTCAACACAGCATTGGAATAGTCAAAAGCAAAGAATGTTGTAAACAAATCTTTTGTTTTTATGTTTTGCGTCTCAGTAATTTTCATGTTATATGCACGTATACCTTTCATGAATTCCAAAATACATAACTCATATATACCTACATATTTCACTTTTAACTCACTTTCTATAAACCATTTTCAATCAACAATGAAGAGCATAATCTGCATATTATAAATGGATCGCAGTTGTTGCACTCAGTATTTTTTTTCTCAAATTATCGTCAACTGGTAACACTATTTTCAAATACACATACATAAAAGATGCACATCTACATGTTCATTCTGAAGAAAACTAGAAAAACGTTATTTTTTCTGAGTCTTTTTTATGAATTTCTTCATATAAAATATATTTATTTACAGGGGTAAATACTGAACGTTTTAAGGTGAAAAACGAACTGAGCGTGTGAGGGTTAAGTGATGAGCGGGCAAAATTTCCACACTGTACCCTTTGTTAATGTACTCTACCACTTCTATTCCAAATTTAGCTTCTAGAAGGGTATTTAAATGAATGATCATAGGCAAAATACCAAAATTAAAAGAAAACTTTTAAGTTGCGAAAAGCAGAATCCAGACTCGAAATGTGTACGAACTGAAACAAAGCTAAAAAAATACTAAATTTAACTCTGTTGACGATTAAAGTGAAGGCGTTTTGCTTTCAAGCCGAACAACAACCCGGTTAATGAAAATTGAAATGCATTTAGCCATCATACTGAACGTCAAATTATTCAATGTGAATTATTTTCTCATATAGAGTGAAATTGAAGTGTTAAATTGAAAACTTTTTTTAAACGCGCAGACATTTTTGTGTTTTTAGAGAATCTTTCAATTTAAATATGTTTTCGTTTGATTTGATAGAAAAGTAGTTGAATGAAACGAATTCAATCGAATATGCATTTTAAACGAGGCATGCATTTGTTGTGAATTTTTATTCTTCTCTCCGTGACATAAAAAAAAAAAAAACATGTAAAATCAACCAATCAGATGAAATTTTACAACCGTAAATCAAATTAAATTAAAAAACATTTATTTTCTTGTGTCCAAGTGATATTTTAATCGCTTATAAGGAATTCAAGTCATTTCGACTTTAATTTTCAAAATGTTATTTTTACCTAAATCCTGCTTATGGGCAAAAGAGGCGGATCATGGTAAACACTATCTTTACCTTATTCTTCCTGCGGTGATTACCACTGCAGCCAACATAAAATGGCATAAATGGCATAAGAAAACGTTCAGTAAGCGATATTTTGTGTTGGTAGCTCGAAATCTGCTATAGGGCGAAAGAGAAAACTATAAAACTTGTGCCATTCTTTGATATAGGAAAATGGCAATACGATCTGTCCATTGTTATAAGTCAGTGAGACACCCTGAAATTTTATAAAACTAATGTAAAGATTGATTTATCATAATTTTGTTGCAATACCTTGAACAGCATAAAAGCTACACATTTTTTATCATGCTCAGAACGTTTTGTTCCAAATTTGTCTTCCCATTACGTAATAATTTGTAAAAAACTATTTTATCGTTCTTTTATGTTTTTTTGTTCTAAGCTTAATCGCTTAAAGAAAGACGAATGTTTCCTTAGTGTACCTACATATTTCATTTATAATCGCTGAACATTAAATACAGACATTAATGACAAATTTCACTGGATTAAACAGATTTGTTTTTATAGAAATATCTCTTAAAATTCCTTAGAGCACTTAATTAGAGATATTCAGTACAAAAGAACTTTTTAATTGCATATTCGACTTATACAAATTGAGCTCATTTTGTATTATGCTAGCTAGTATAGATGTAGACTTCATCACGTAAAAATAGTTGAGTCGTACTCCAAGTAGAAAATATTATTAAGAAAACAGCTATACATAGAAAATTTCATTTTAGGTTTCCAAGAAAAATATTATGGCAGAAGATTATCCTCATCACGGACAAGACAAGTAATACAAAGTTTTCCAGTCAATAAATTTTCTTTTATCTCGATTTTGCGTATTCCTTTACTTTTCGAATCAAAAGCTTCCAGTTTTCAAGTTATAGATGCTATGAATGTTGGATATGTATGTAGTCTGACAAACCATGTTCAATTTAAATGAAGGCTTTATTTGTTTCAGTATAATATGACAGCTTCGAAATATATGTATGTAGATGTATGAAAGAGAGAAATTTTTTATATATTATTGTATTGTAAAAACCTTGGGTATATACTCAGATTGTATCTGTCCAACTTAAGAACAGAGTTGAAATTTTGTAAAATATGCCTTCACTTTTTAGAAATTGTACATCTATTCCACTCTGTTCTAAAAATATGGACAGTAGGTACGTGCTCTTATTGATTACTCCTGTTTCCTTTATTTCTATACTATTTCCCTATGCATACAGCTCTCTTGTTGAGTACACTCTTGCTAGATTCCAATTCAAAATATTTTCTAATTTTTCCTTATTAACTGGGGTTGCTATACAATGCATTTTGCACGATATACATAATAAATTTTTCTTCAATAATTTGCGAAAATCTCTCTCTACTATCAGATTTTCGGTCTGAGGAAGTGTTGGAAATTTTCCTAAGAAACTTTCTTTTCAGATAACGAAGATGATTATGGAAGTGATTCTGAAGAATATCTGATTACAAACAGCACTAACCCAGTAGTTGTTGCAGTCCTTGATCCTGTTTGAAAAATGACATATTTTTTTTTCTTTTTTTTTTAAACGGTAATACCACTCTACCCTTAATTTTATTTAAACATTTTTTTTTCGTGGCATGGGGACGAATTATCCCAAGCACGAAGGCCAAGGCGGCCCATTGTGCTAACCTGCTAAGTAAGAGAAGCTACAAAGCTATAAGAGTCGACAAGAAACTAATGGTGAATTCTTTTCACCAAAACCGAACAGGCACTGAAATGAACCAGAATCTGTCATACCTACACCGAACTTAGCCCTGTCCCTAACGGGGACAAGCTGAAAAGTATGCAAGAAAGTAGAATATCCGAAAATGTTCGTCCTTTATGATTTTAATAAAAAAATAATAAACCACTTCAATAAAATAATTGTATTTTCACAAAATGTCCACACATCCGCACTTTAATTACAAATATACTTTCGATTTGACGTTTAGCTCCGAACCGTAACCACAAACTTTCATGGAACAAGAAAGTTCAAAACCGGTGCAGAAACCGAACATAGAATCGCTGTGAAAAGAACATACATGCGAAACCAGTTCTGTGTCAGTGTGGTGAAGAAAACACTTTAGGCTTAGAACGAGTTAAGTATAGTTTACACAAGCGAAGTTACTGTCCGAAGTACCTCGTTTTCAGTCCTTCACCTCCTCTTGACATACCCACCAGTTTACTTGCGCCCCAGTACGAAAACGAGTTCCACTCACTTCAATTTTTTAGCGAAGTAGAACCTGAGAAATAGTCAAATTAAGTAAATTTTCTGCAATTGGTACACGTTTTGATGTGTAGTCATTTATAATATCATCTGGCGTGGAACTTGTGAGAGAAAATGGTTTCAAGTGAAAAATTACATATTGAGAAGGTCATAAATTGTGCAACAATGTAATTAAGGGCAATTTCGGAGCAAAAATTCTAAGAAGAAAGAAAGTGCGAGTATGTTCTTGGCATATTGATTGCTAAGAAATAATATTTTTGCTTACATAATTATCTTTAAAGTTTACGAAATTTCTTACTGAAAAATAAAAATCACTCTCTTCGTATAAAAGCGCAAACACAAATGTGTTGACATTTTACAAGTTCCACACCAGCTGATATTATTAAAGATTACTTAAATCACAAAATGTACCAATTGCAGAAAATGTACTCAATTTGATTATTTCCCAGGTTCCACTTCGCTAAAAAGTTGAATGAGTGGAACTCGTTTTCGTACTGGCGCAAGTAAACTGGTGGCTATGTCAAGAGGAGGTTACTTAGGACAGTAACTTCGCTTGTGTAAACTATACGTACGGTTCAGTTCAGGTGAAAAGAATTCACCATTAGTATGAGCAAAGAACATATAACTTAACAAGAAGCTTCATCTGGCCTCTAAAAATGCACAAGAGGTAACAGAGGGGAAGGAGCAAAGATTTAAGACTGAGAGAATATTCTCTGTTCTCCACACTGACTTATAACAATTGACTGAGGGATTTGCTATTTCATGTGGCACAAATATTGTGTTTCTGTATATCACCGTTAGAGCGCCCTTTAAAATTACTACATAAACATAAGTATGTAAAACTCAACCAATCAGATGAAAATTTACACACGTAAATCGAATTAAATTAAAAAAAAAAATTATTTCCTTGTGTCCAAGTGATATTTCAATCGCTTATAAGGAATCAAACTCATTCCGACTTTAATTTTCAAAAGTTATTCTTAACTGAATCCTGCGTATGGGCAAAAGAGACGGAGCATGGTAAACACTATCTTTACCTTATTCTTTCTGCGGTGATTGTATCTGCAGCCAACATAAAAACATCAAATGGCATAAGCAAACGTTCAGTAAGCAATATTTTGTGTTGGTAGCTCCAACTCGGCCATAGGGCGAAAGAGAGAACTGTAAAACTTGTGCCATTATTTCCTATAGGAAAATGGCAATACGCTTAGTCCATTGTTAAAGCCATGGTTCTCCACCAACCCACAGGGCCACAACTACACACATGCCGACGCCAGCAGCTATGCACAGTTTTATGTTTCACTATGCTGCCCAGCTGAAGAGGCGAGCCGGTTTTTCTATTAATTTATGTAGGTACTCGAAAATTTTTCATAAGAACTTTACAGCATATTTTAGCTACCTACATTCATGACTATCTTTAGCCTAAGCACACGAATCAATGCAATGACAGTGATTGTGACTAGACTGCTTGTCGCCCACCAATTCCTATCGCATCCGCTCATCTTACTATTCTCCCTCTGTTCTGCTACTACAATGCTATGTAAATGAAAATTCTCTCAAACAAAGTATTCTTGATGTAACCGGTAAAAGAAGCAACGAGAGCACGATATGCAATGCATGGGCATGATGCAGAGTGCAGGCTCTGGCCCCTGGCTCTGGTGCTTTGACGATGACGACCCGCCAGCCGCCACTGGTGACTGACAGTGGCAGCGGGCCGTCATTCAAAGGGTCATGAATTTGAAGCAAAAATATTTAATTAATTGAGTTATTTGAAAAAATCAATTTTTTATTTTATACTTTTTTTATTTATATATAATTTAACTTAAAAAAAATTTTGTTCCAAAACTTAAAAAAATAAAAATTTATTTCAATGAATGCTATTGTATGCATGTGATGTATGTGTATAGGTTTTTCTCGGAATTTGGGTTTCGGACCTCAGCTTTGGGTGATCCAAGAGAAACACTTCCCAAGTCACGAAACAGACTCCCTCACTACCGCATCAGAGCCCTAACTTAACTTAGTCCTAACTCCTGTTAAATTTCGGTGCTTACCTTAGCCGAAGGCAATCACTCTACGCCGTTTCAGGAAGCTATGATTAAGACAACTCGCACACTTTTATTTTATTTATATATTTCTTTTTACTTTTCTTTGTTCACAAACTTTTTTTTTCCCAAACTTCCTCTTATGGTAATTTTCACAAAACGTTTATTTTTTTTCTTATCGCAACTTCTATTTTCTTTACCTGTCTTTACCTGTTTACAATTAGTGTTCAGACTACCGCGGCGGACGATGGTTGAAATGAAATTTGATATTTTCATAAATATCAAACCATCGTCTTGCTATCGTGCATACATTGTTGCACTCAGAATGTAGGTATGCCGCTCGCGACAATTTGCTGAAAGGAGGCTTTTTGGTGAAGACTTGATCGTTTAAATCTTCACCGAGTAAATTTTATGCGCCCGATATGTATGTAGGTATATATGTACATACATATCGTTTTTTTCTATTGAAACGACTTGGGTTGAAATTTAAAACTTTTATTTGTCCCAAGTCGTTCTATGGGAAATACTTTTTGTTTTTAACTGAGGAATTTTAATCAATTGCTGATGGTAATTTCTTCGCCTTAAAGAAAGATAAGCCCCTTTTCAGGTAATTTTGGCATGTAACACTCCTAACATTCTAAAATATTTGCAGCGTTCTTATGTAAAACCACTGACATTTAAAATATGGACTGACTACGTCCATAGAAATACACTGCAGAAAGTGGACTCATTTCTATATAGCGCTCTCTTTCGGCCTAAGCACCAACTACCAACTCGCACGTCACATAGAAAAGTGACCTAACTCAAAATTGTCGTTTTTGAGTTAATTACTCCATGAAATTGGCATATTTCTATTTGATTGTTTTTGCCGCTAGATAGCGCTGGTGTCACTTTTCTTTTACTTAAGAACAAAGATATTCTTCAGTGTCAGTGTCAGTGTCACTTTTTGACTTGTGACGATCTTCATAACAAACATAAATATATTTTCGACATTTTAACAGTATTATTTTAAACTGTGTCACTTTTCCACAAAACAGCATTTATTTCTTACAAATTTTATTATGAGTTATGACATTTTTCCACAAAGTTCAAAGTACGGAATTTAATTCTTAAACATCGTATTTTGAGTATTTTGAGCCACTTAAAATTCTATGTACAGCTTTTCGTTTTATCGCTCTCCTGAAAAGTCGCATTTATTGAGTTGGGTCACTTTTCTATGTAACGTGCGAACTGAGAAAGGGCTGTAAACAATAAATAAATAAGTGGGTTTGTCGAAATAAATGTTTTTAAATTAATTATTTGGGTTAATAGAAATTCGAGAGGTTTCACTTTTCAACTTTCCGCCAATGGATTTTTCAATGTTGGCACCGACGTATGAACTATTTTTGACACAAAAAATTGTACCCGCATGAAATAGCATATCGAGCAGTCAAAAGTTTGGCTTGAATGACTCCTGCAGTTTGCACCCTATTCTATTAAAAAAATTAGTTTTTGTAAAAAAAAAGTATACTAAAAAATGACACATCATCCACACCGCTTAATGCGGATTTCCTAGTTCCAAGTACTGCGGTGGCTATGCGAACCGACTTACGGCGTTGGATGTTTTTTTTTTGCTCGATTTAATGTGTAAGATGACCTCCCCCCCTAATTTCAATACTAGATCCGCGCCTGGTTAACAAGCAGAGAGTTTTCATTCAATTTGTGATAGCGGATCGTAATGGAACGACCCGCCATATAAAACTTTTCAATATACCAGATGCGTATTTTTTCTGTTAGATGTTCTTTGGTATGAGGAAATAGCGCAGGACCATATTCAGGTGGCATTCGAACCCACTACACCTGGGACGGTAGTCAGCGCGCTTACCAACCGAGGCCACTATTTAACGATTAGTTTGATGATATGTTGAACATAATATACAAGATTCTGAAACATATATATAAAAAAAAAAAAGAACCCAAAAGTTAGTTATTTTTTCGATATTTTCCTCTTTGTGAGTTTTTGATACAAACGCTTTAACACTTTTCGATCATGATGAAGCCTACTTACTTCATGCCTCACCATTTTTGTGTCTCTTTTGATTTTAACCAAGATTTTTTTTTATCCAACAAAAGAGTTAAGTGAGAAATTACCGGCTTGGAACTTTTTCCGAATGCTAAGATTATGGTCTTTGTGTCACCTTTCCATTAAAGAAGTAAGAAATCATAATAGTTCAATCTATAGTTCTTCAAAGAGGATGACAAACCCACCAATTTGTATGTGGCTCAATTGGATGGTTTAATTGAAGATATATTTGGATTATGAACGATTGGACTGGGGTAGGTTTTACTTTAAACTGATCTCCATACTAGAAATTTTATATATATACTTTTTTATGAAAACGCTGTGTTTAAAATTTCAACTTTACGATGTCGCTATCTCAGGCAGTGTCCAAGTACATATATAGAGAAAACCCAAAGCTTTGCATGGTTGCTTCATTTTTGAAATTTTTATATCCTTTATGGAATCCAAAGGGTATACTAAGTTTGTCATTCCGTTTGTAAAGCACAGAAATAATGCTAGTGTAGAGCAAAATGGATTAGACACCCATGCATAAAATTAAAAGTTATTTTGATTTTTGCATGTCGGACCGTCTGTGCGTCCGTCTGTCCGTATGTCCGTCCTCACGATAACTCGAGAACCAGAGTACTTAGAGAGCTGAAATTTTGCATATGGACTTGAAAAAAAAGTAAAATTAAGTTCGAAAATTGGACAAATCGGGTAACTCCTTCGTAGGGTTTCCATACGCGTCAACGTAGAGAACTGAAATTTTGTACATAGTGTTTTCATAAAAATAGTAAATATAATTTCAAAAATTGACTAAATCGAGCAACCCCTTCTTGGTGATGCCATATAAAAATATAGGATTTTTACGTATACTGTATAAACGATAAGTCCTATTCGGTTTTAATGTACCGAATAGTTCTTCAGAATATTAAATCTTATAAAATTGGTTATAATAATTTTTTCTGTCCGGCGAACCATTGTAGAAATACATATGTATGTATATGCGAAAAACCATTTCTAAAATCAAACTTTCACAGATGGGTGACCATATGAAATGACGAGTATTCATCTAGGTCTAGGGTATCTGAGGAATTGGACTTAGACCAATTCTAGCTTTTTGACTTGTTTTTACAATTTTTATGAAAACGGTTTGTAGAAAAGTCCAGCTAGACGCGTTTCAGGTAGTATACAGCGAAAACTAAAGTTGTATAGACAAGACATACCACGAAAGAGTTGCCAGATTTGGTTAATTTTTGAACTTGTATTTGCAATTTTTATGAAAACGCTGTGTATAAATTTTGAGCTATCCAAGTCGATGCGTTCTGTAGCAGTTTCCAAATATATAGTGAAAACAAAAAATTTGTAAGGCAACACCAAGCGGTTGCCTGAGTTAGTCCATTTTTGAAATTTTATTTATCACTGCCATGAAAACCCTATGTAGTAAATTTCAGCTCTCTACTTTGTCGACAAAGTTATCAGGCAGTGCCCAAATATATAGTAAAAAACGAAATTTTTGTATGGCAACCCTACGACATAGTTGCCCGTTTGGTCCCATTTTCGAATTTAAATTTCCTGTTTTTTTAAAAAAAAGCCCGCGTGTAAAATTTCACCACTCTAATGTCGTATTCGTTTGAACATCAGGTTCCCTCTGGAGGCAACCTAAGTGCTGTCAAAACGTTCATTTGAAGCAAACATCACATCATGGGTTAACCCCATTGAATAAATAACTAATAAGGAAACGGCATATCGAGTGAAAACCTAAGCCACTCGGTGAAATGCATTAGTGTACTGTGTTTGTATTCGTTTCGTCATGGCAGTAGTGAAACTGTGAAATTTTGAAGAGGGACATTTTTTATAATCCAAATTGCTATGTAAAATAAACAAATTTTTTGCGCCCCCTTATCTTCAGATAATATTCCTTGGCATTGTCTATGATAATTTAAGTGACTTGTTAAGCAGAATTATCAAATAAGTGACCAGCCCTCTTGTCATTTCTCCCCCCGCTCCATGGGTTTGACTGTCATTGAATTGCCTACTCACGTACACTGTATTCGCACGAAACCCCGCTTCCTTATTAGTTATTTATTCAATGGTTGTCCCCGGAAGTAACCCAAAAAACATCAGGTTTGCTTTGAAAATTTTCTCGGGTACGCTGAGTTCACTCACACAAACAAAAGCTAGTTGTCATTCGATATTAATATCATTTGTCATTTATACATTCATTTCACATTATTTTAAAGGCAGCAATTATTATTAAGACCACTCTACTAATATTATATTATCCTCAAAATTATTTCGAAACTTTGCCTTTGTTGGTCAATAAATGCGAACTCGGGGGAGTAAGCAAAGTTGTTGATCTATACAACGCTCCAGATTATCTATCTAACAGTTTAATTCATCATTATAGGATGTAGCATTCAGAAAAGTCATTTTCAGAAAAAAAATCGTAAAGAAATTAATTTTTTTTTTAATTGATATAATTTTACAATGAAGGATGGAGACGTGGTTTAGCTTAAAGTGTCCTTTGTTATATAAAGCCTTAATTTATGTTCATATAAAGCGTAGCTCCCAGGTACAGATACAAAAAATTAACATACAAAATATTTCAAATTTTAAAGTTTCCCCCACGCCCACTACAAACAAGCTGGCAGTCTAGTTCCTACGGAATTGAATGTCCTCCTCAAAAATATTATAGGAACCTTAATTAAAAAAAAAAAAAAACGGTCTTCCACAAATACTTCCCGAGATACTCCACGTGGTAATTTAAAATGGGACAGGCGAACTCACACACCCTATGAAGCTTGTTATAACGACATTTTCCAATTTCCATTTCAAATTTTTAGAGTTTTTTGCTCCATTAACATTTTTCATTCCTTTATTCCCCCGCAATTTCAAAATAATGATGTGCTGGGAGATTGCTGTTATAATGGATTAAAGGGGATTAAGTGCAGCTTAAAAGAGTTGCATAGCTTCACAACAGTTATATTTAGGTGGATACTTATGTATCTTATATAAAATTAAAAGTGAAGTTTGCAGATTTGACTAAACAATTAAACGGCCATTTTGGCGGAAAATATAGTAAAAATTGAAAAATTTTAAATTTGACCATTTCTTGAAGTTTGAAATCCTGAACTCCTGATGGGAGAGGAGTAGAGAGGTGATCGATGGTATACTAAAATGGATGAAAATCTCTTTATCAAATGCCAATGTAATACATTATATATGTTACAGGATGTTCAATGATACGGTACCCAAGTACATACAGAGCTGTGAATAATTATAGACTCAAACATATTTCCCAAATTTTTCCAAAGCATTTCTATGAAATGAATTTTTATGCCTGAACATATTATTCTTGGAATCTCAAAAACATTTCCAATTATCTGCCTTTCTCTTTCATTCAACAACGATAAGTAGAAGGTAAAAATCCCAAAAGAGGCATTGTCAAAGATTACCTAACAAGAAGATAGGAAGCAGCCGAACAAAATTGAAAATTTTTCGTGTTTTTAGAATGAAACAAATAATTTCATATACTTTCGTCTTTTGAATTAATGGGGGAAAAGAATTTGGCTATACACTGTTGTAGTGCGACTGAGACAACGAGTTAAAAACAGAAATAGAGAGAACATAGGATTACCCGAACGACAAAATCTTATTGAATCCCTCAAAATCTTATCAAACTATTCTAATAATGTACTTCGGGTCACACTACCTCACTTTTTTAAGAAAAAGATAACGTTCGCTCTGGCCAAAATGCTGAAAGGAGATGTAAAATTCCTCTCTAATAAAATTTTCATTTTTCCCGAAAATATCAGAGAATCCAGCATGAGTTCTCCCACTTAATCTCTTCATAGTAAAACGAATGTAAACAGAAACATGTGCTATTCAAATATCATAGGATTACAGCAACAATATGTGTCTATTACAGCAACAACATGCGACCAAACTCTGTCAATATTTCATGATAACCGGTTTTCACAAAAGTGCGGGAGTATTTTATGAGAGTAAAATCTGAAAACTCGGCCGCTTCTCATTTATTAACGAAAATGAATCATTTGCCACTCTGTTTCGTTGCATGCAATCTGTGCCTTCACATTTTTTATCTTTGTTCTTATGGTCAGTTTCACAGTCTGAGTTTAAACCAAATATTTAGTTTAAACTCGACGAATGAGTTTCACAGTTTTGTTTAAACCCCGGTTTAAACTCAAGATAAAAGTATTTGAAAAGTGTGACATTTTATTTTGACAGCAGCATTGTTTGTTTGTATCAAGAAAATTATTTTATCATGGATTTAGATTTAGACATTTCTAGCGATGAAGAAGATTTTTTTGAGTTAAATTTACAACTCTGTCGACGACTGAGAGTAATTAGAAATCGGCCAAATCATTTTAATGAGTGACGTTGATTTTTATGCTAGGTTTCGTTTAAGTAAAGAACTCTGTCTTCGAATCTATTCTCTTGTCCGTTTTCTTGCGCTCTATTACATATCCTTTTTATCCACTAGGGAAGGCAATAGCTCAATTTCACTTATGCTAAAATTTGCATCCTTTTTGAATGTTGGCATATTTAAAATTAGCAAATATAACTACATATTTTTTATTTTTTACTTTCTGATCTGTTTACTTTTTCGGTTGACAGATTGATTGATAGAAAAATTGTTTCACAATGGTGGCGATAACTAATTTAGTTCACAATTTAATCAGTACTACCAACGTTACTAAAAGAATGTACTGTGAAACCCGATTTGGTTTAAACTACGTTTAAACTTAGAGAATGGTTTAAACTAAATCTTGGTTTAAACTCGACTGTGAAACTGGCCATTAAAGGTTTAAAGAGGGTATGATTTTTTTTTTAATTTTTCTTCTTTCTTTCTTCCTTTTCTTGCCGTGTGCATTTTAAATGTAAAACACTCGGAAATCTCGCCTGCTTCATAATTTATTATTAAGTTAACTTTAGCATTGTACAGCTGTGAATAATTATAAACTCAGTTGCTGTTCGGAGTTTGCCAAGAGAGTTTCTAACGTGGATTTGAGTTTTTATATAGAATTTTAATAATCTGAAGACGCCTGAAATGACAAAAATTAAGTGATGTTGAAAAGCATAGAATTATTGATTTAAGGAACTGTGATTTTTCCACAAAGAGAAATCGCGAGTGAAATTAAAAGATCACAGAGTGTGGTAAGAAATTT
Source organism: Dioctria rufipes (assembly GCA_963924295.1). Classification (NCBI taxonomy): domain Eukaryota; kingdom Metazoa; phylum Arthropoda; class Insecta; order Diptera; family Asilidae; genus Dioctria; species Dioctria rufipes. Next base: position 310,426,482 of record OZ002740.1, on the reverse strand, counting down.
TTTGAAGTTTGAAATTAAGAATTATGGAAAAAAGAGGTTATCTGGACGTCCTCCAAAATTTTCGCCTATTGTAAAACGCGCAGTCTTAAGAGAACTATCGAGCACAGGAGTTTTATCATCGCAAATTGTTAGAGAGTTGAACTTTCAATGTTATCCTAGCTTAATTAGAAAATGGGCTGCATCCTCCAAAAAATTTAAATATCAAAAATGTTTGCAAAAACTCAAATTGACGAAACGTCACATCGATGCTAGACTTAAATTCATACAAAAAGGAACCATTTGTCAACATATGATCTTTAGCGACGAGAAGAAATTCAATCTCGATGGACCAGATGGATTTAATTACTATTGGCACGATTTACGGAAAGAAAGAAGAATCATGGCAAGAAGAGCATAGGGAAGTGGATCTGTGTTGATTTGGGCAACTTTAAAAAAATGCCTTCGTCAATGGTAGAATTAATGCTGTCGGTTATCAGGAGTTACTAGAGGAACATCTACTGCCTTTTGTGACACTAGCGTAAGATGAAAACATTATTTTGCAGCAAGATGCACCCATCCATATGCTGCCTCCACCAAGAAGTGGTTTCAGGGTTATGAAATCCAATTATTACCATGGCCAGCATTAAGTCCCGACCTGAACTTCATAGAAAATTTGTGGGGAATCTTAGCGAGGAAAGTCATCTACGACCAGGAGAACTCTTCCATTGACAATGTTGCAAAACTGAAGGAAATAATAATAGTAGCCTGGAACGAGATATCAGATAGAATATTAAATATGTACACATGTAGTCATGTTAATAGCGTTCCGAGTCGATTATTAGATGTAATAAAAAATAAGGGCAAATGGACTAAGTATTAAATAAAAAAAAAATGACAAACATTATACAGAGTTTATAATTTTTCACAGATTTTACAACGAGTTTTTATGATTTCTTTTTTTTTTTTATTTTATTTTAGAAAGGAATATGATCACCCTTTCATCCATACTAAATATTTTTAAAGGCATATTATCCAAGAAAATACAGTTATTTGAAATAATTTCCTGTTTTTAAGAGACATTTAAAAATATAGTTGAGTTTATAATTATTCGCAGCACTGTATATCCCCCACCACACCCCATTCCATACAAAATATGATTTGTCTATCACCTCACGATAGATTTGTATCTAAGTGCGGGACAACCTGTATACCTATTAATATATTATTATATCAAGCTGAATAAATGTACTATAATATAAGGCAGTATAGCTGAAAGAAAATAGGATAGGTGATTATTAAGGGACATGATGACAATGACGGAAGTAATGATTTATGCCGCTAATTGAAAGTTCAAGAAAAGACAGACAGGATGGTAACTTGAAGTTAAGTGTTAATGTCGAGAAGGAGACATGCGCAATTTCAGCATAAGTCATTGGTCACCTTTTAAAGTTGCCGATCAAATTATTTCGCCCATCTTAAAAGTGAAGCAGAGAAGATGGCTTCATATGAATATCTTCGCTTTCCAACAAAAGCAATATTACGTCACTGAGAAATAATGGATTCTTACATGTAGCATATGCAGTTAATGCATTTTTTCGGCAGGCTCTTCCTTCATCTGAAGCGGGAATAGATTTTTGTTGTAAGCATAACGACTTAACTCCTCGTTTGCTTTCCCGTTTTTAAATAACTTCTATCAACTCACAAACCCCTGACTAAAAAGCTTTGTGTCTGAGCGCCGGAGCACCTGAGGGTGCCGTTAGTGACGAAAAAGTTTTAGGGTAGTAAACGTGGATGGATTTATATGTTGTTTTTTGGTGAATGGGGAGATTTCCGATGGGGTAAAATTTTCTTACGTTTTGGAGGGTTTTGGGGTGGAGTTGGTAGCTACCACCCTTGGGGTTGTTCAATATGGGCCATATGTGATATGAGTCGAGATTCGAGAGTCGAGTTAAAAAAAGTAAAACAAAAGTAAAAAAAAAAAATAGGTAAGAATTAAAAAGTTACAAAAGTTGAAAAAGTTAAAAAAAGGTCAAAAAAGTTAAAAAAGTTAAAAAAAGTTGAAAAAAATTTAAAAAAGTTAAAAAAGTTTAGAAAAAGATGAAAAAACGTAAAAAAAGTTAAAGTTAAGCTTAATCATGATTCGTGAGTGGAGAAAGTGTATAGAATTTGTGACTAAAAAGTAGAAAATAAAATATATTAAAAAAACTTTTAAAATAAATAACTTTCGTAAATAAATTGCACTAAAAAGTAAAAAATAATTTTTTCTTTCTCAGTGATATACACAAGAAAAGTTTCGTTGCAAAATAAAAAATGCTACAACTCAGATTAAGAGCTTGGGCATCCATAACTACTTATAATCGCAATTGTGTAACTCCAAATGCCCAAACTTTTAAGATTTAATCTGAGTTGTGTGTATCACTGAGAAATAATTATTTTTTACTTTTTAATGCAATTATTTATTATTTTATTATTTATTTTAAAAGTCATTTTAATATATTTTAGTCTCACTAGAACTAAATTTAGACATGCAATTTGAAAGGGTCAATTATTTTAACACTCTAAATTATTATTATTATTATTCGAACTCTCAAACGTTTTATCATACCACGAATAGTGCAAAAAGATGCGGGAGAGCTTAGTTTATCTTCAATTTATTAAATTATTTGGACAACCTCTAATAGCTCCTAAATTATTATGCGGCCTCGACGGCACTATAAAAGCACTGCCGTCTAATTACAGAAAAATTCACTGAACATTTCTTAAATACTTTGATCTCTTCTTTTGAAGGGATGCTTTAACAATTCGAGTACGAGTACAAAATTGCAATACGGAGAAGATTCCGTGCATTTAAATTTAAGACCAAAGATTACAAATATCTATGATATGGAAACCAACAGCTCTCAAACGCTTTTTAGCGTTCATTAAATTCATATATTCAGTATTTCAGTATGCATGAAAAGAAAGTTGAACCAAAAGCCACTGCCACTATGAAAAAAAAAAACACTGTGGATATGGCGAAAACAGCAATAGTGTGGCATGTTTAAGTGCAGTCAATTATTACTTCAGACGAGAGTGATTTTAGGGCCTTATGATAATTGCACGGTTGTGTACATTTTAATTTATTCAGCAATTATCATCATGCAATCATTCATTTATAGAAAGGTGGATTTGCTTACTAAAATAATTATGATATTCAGAATTTACATTGATTACGCCTGTTCGCGTATGTTTTTCATACATAATGCATTAGTAAAGCTTGTATGAATTATGTTCTCTCAAATTAGTCATCTACATAAGAGGTGTCCGGAATGAAAAGTGGTCGGAAATTCATAGTTATAAATTTGTAAAAAATTATAATTATTGCAGTATTTTTTTTATTTTATATAATAATCAAAGTTTTAAATTTAGAATAGTAGAAAATTTATTTTAATTTCTTCTATCCATATAATTTTTTTTTACATTTTTATTTACACCTGTCATTAAGTTCCGTACATAATCCAAACTCATAGCTTTTGTAACATTTACTTATTTTTTGTTTTTTTTTAATTTCGACATTTCTGATTTGTTTCTTTAGTTTTTGTTTCACATGTGCCCAGTAGCGTCCGATAGGTTGAAGCTCTGGACAATTTGAAGGATTTGTTTCCTTAGGCAGATAATTGATAATGTTTTGACGGTAAAATTACATTGTTGTCTTGCTATAATGGAATATTACTAAATCAGGCCAAAAAATTACAGAAGTCCAGTGTGACCCGATGAACGGAAGGACTGTTTTCTCCAAACATTCCTTCAAATAAATTTAACTGTTGATGCTCCCTTTTGTGATGAATGGTGTGATTTCTGGACACGGGAACAGATCGCTTGCCAGATAAAGTATTTTTGTGAGAACTTTGATGCTTTACGCACTCTGACTCCTGCCCTGAAATTTGGCTAAATTTGCTTTATAATAACTTTCGTCATCCGTGACACAGCAGGGGAGCTTTGTTAAAAAATTTGTGTACACCTTTCGGGCAAGAGTTTTACTCATTTTTTTCTTAGCATCATCGCAATCAGGAAACTTGAAACTTCTCAGCTTGTCTTTTTTTCGTGTCCTGAATGGTAGACTTCGGGATTTAAGGTTTCACTGCGGCATCGCTGATCTGGTTTGGATGTCTTTTGAAGAGAAATTTAATCTTCTCCTTCTTTGTTACATCAGGTGATCTCTTTTCGCCCTCGATCCAGGTATTCTCTGAGTTTTTAGCCTTTCCTTAACATTTTTAAATATTTTTTGGATAGGGATCTTAGGAATTTTAAGAAGTTTTGCCAATTTCGCTTGACTCAAATCTGGGAACTTGTTGTGTTTGGACACAATCACTGCTAAATGACTGACTGAGAAATATACACATAGAAAGTAACAAATGTGGAGAAGAAAATGAAACAAGAATGAACGCGATCGATCAGTTTTTTACATTTTGGCAAACTGAAATGTATAACCAATTTTAATGCCGGACACCCCTTAGTAGTAAAATTAACCTATACCCCTGAAAAGAATATCATTCAGAACTATATTCATAGATACAAAACTGAATTAATTATCTTTCTTTTACTAGGAAAAATTTATTTAATATTTAGTTAACTATGATCATTACATTTTGTTTAGCCGTAAATGACGTTTTCGCGGTGGAATTTACACAGTAGCTTTACGAGAAACAGGTCGGTAAACTCTCATAATTCTCATTACTGGTAATCTTGGAATCCATATATGATAAGAAGGACTCATTTCCAATTGAGATTCAGTGGGACCATCCTGATTGTATCATACACATAGGTAATCTATTCACTGAAAAGTTTGAATTACCTCGAAGCATTGATTACGAAAATTTAACAGATCTTCTAAAAGTAGTACCAAGCTAAAATCTCGATTTTTAAATTTCGCCTTTTCAACATTCCCTCCAGAATTCTAAAATGAAATTCTCAATAGCTCACAACATCTCCATTTTTTAAGATTAAGAATTAAATGTATTGATGTGTTAGTTATATGAGTTAGCATATTTTTAACCAGTGATAGGCCACGGTGGTCTTATTGTTTAGTCTACTAGGTCATAAGACAACGACATTCGATTTTTATTTGTGGAACAGCAGGAAATCGTTAGTGTCCGACTTTAAAATAACCTCCTGTGAAATTCTGTTCGAATGTCATATATTTTGTTGGATGTTGTTCGGTTGTTGATAGAAGCAAAAATAAAACCACCTCCTCCAGGCAGTGTTGACGGTTATTATATCAAGATAGTGCCCAGATATATGACAACTTACAATTTCTTACTTAATTATGTTTATTCGTTTTTACGATTCATCTGACACTACTCTACAGCCAAGTTATTTCGTTAAAAAAATCATTTCGTTGTAACCACGTTACGTATACGAAATTGTATTTTAGAGTAGGTCAGATTTTTGGATTGTTTTGACCAGAATATTTATAAAAGCTGTTATCTGTGGATATAACAAACATTGACAAAAAAAAAACATTTGTCAAACATTTGACAAACAACTTATAGGTAGTTGACAAGTGATTGACAAAAGTTAGTCAAATCTTTGTCAAACATTTGTCAAACATCTGATAGGGCATTTGTGTGAAAAATACTTTCCAAGTGTTTAGTTTTAATCATGGATTCTCCGATTGAAGTAACATGAATTGCAGCATCTTTCGTCATACTTGGCTCAACGTCTGAGGAAAATTTGCCAAAAAGGAGATGGTGGAACAGAAATTTTTTCGATAGTAGATTAGAGAACAGTGGTCATGATTTATTAAATGATTTAAAAATTGACGATCTTTCCGGTTTTCGAAATTTTGCAAGAATCTCTTCAAGTAACTTCGAAATTCTAGTTAATAGAATCGGGCCAAAAATAAGAAGATGAAATACAAACTGGTGAAATAGTGTAGATGAACGTCTGGCCATTACTCTGAGGTTTTTAGCAACGGGTAATTCATATCATTCTTTAATGTACTTGTTTAAAGTCTCAAAAGAGTTGATTTCAAAAATTGTTCCTGAAGTAGCTGAGACATTAATAGTTGTATTGTAACCATATATTTATGTCGGTAAGTATTAACATAGAAAAAATCACTTCTACTTTCCCTTTATGCCTGTTTTCACGCCGTTACTGAGTAAGCAATGAGTTTAGATTTTTGCTTGCTTCACCCACAGCCACTAATAAATCTTCACTCGACTTGTCCCACAAATTTCGGTGTGCAGAATACAGATCTATTAATTTTATAGCTGTGTTCTTTTGTGTCCGCAGAACAGAGCAGAATAAAAGATACACAAAAGAACGCTTCAGACATTTTCATATATCGATTTAAATGAAGCGAACAGTATAAATAAACTATACCAACACGGATAAGATTGCAGAAATACAAACAGTTACAAAAAAGAGATGACAGCCCTAGCTAAACATAATTTTAAGGAAGATAATCATAGTTTTGATTTTGAAAATACAAACATCGTTGACTATGAGAGCAATTGGTAGAAACGGAATATTAGTGAAATGATACACATACAGCTCAATGAGAACAGCAATAATATTCGGACAGATACAGTCAACCTAAATCCAGTCTATATGACTCTTATTAACTTCTTACAAAAACACTATAATGAGTGATGATACCAGAGATTGATGTAATGTTTTAGTTTTGATAATGTCTTGCTCCCACTTTGTGTTACTAACTAGACGTCCTCTATTTTTATCTAGAATGCTATCTGACAGCCGTAATAAAATGTTTTTATATTTATGTGATACTCTTTATATGATGTTTAATTTTTATTGTGATTTTAATTGTAATTTTCTTGCAGTAATGTATAGATATTTTTAAAGTTTACTGTTGTTCCATTGAATTCTTGTATATGTATTTTTAGCCCTGATGAAGCGTTTAAATATAACGGGAAACGTTGGCAAAAAGAAAAACTTTTATTATTATCTCATACCAGCTATAGCAAATATATAATTCTTCAATCAGCAGAAGAATTTGTTCTCTACATTATATGGGAGTTCTAGAACAAGGCACTCAAAAGAATATAGCTTATAATATGTATTTATCTACTACCATTTCTCATTCATGATTACTTTATTATTGAAAAATTCCAAAATAAGTTCTCACTGCTATTTTCCACAGCTTTCAACAGCTGACTCAGAGTACTGTACGAACTTTAACAAACATCTAATGTTTTCCATTTCATTTGGATTAAATAGAAGCTTTTTTAAGAATCGAAAACTGTAAAACTTGCGTCAACACTCATTAAACATTCCAAAAATGTTTGACAAATGTTTGATAAATGTTTGTCAAAATTTGGGGAATGTTTGTTATGTGTGGACGCGCCTTTACCCAAGTAAGTTTAACACTAATTAGAACCTATTATTATAAATAATTTAAAAACATTGTCGATATCAAATCTTTAATACATGCATTCGAATTTTACCATTTGGGGTTTTGTTAATTTTTCTAAAGCGGGTAAAGTGTTGGTTGACATTTATAACTACAACCCAGCGATTAATTTTAAGGGCATAAGATATCTGATTCGAAATTTTTAATTTTGATGTGCCAGCAGGTTTTTGAAATTAATACGAATTTCAAATCCAATTTGTTCGTGGAATATTACGTTACATATTAAAACTTTGTATTTTTCTTTAAACGTTTTTTGGTGAGTATTATTCAACCTTTTTTGAAGATTTGTTCAAGTACTTTGCTGCTACAAGAAATACAGCATTACCAAATTCACCCTATACTATAAAAGCAAAAGCAGGTATAGTGAGAAAAAAGGAGAACCTATGATATTATCTGAGAACCAAGAAACGCTCATGATAAATTGGATTATTGATCTGAGTTCGATAGGATTTCCTGTAATCAAATCTTAGCTCACATAGTGTTGGAATATTATTAAGGAATATATTCCGTATCAAAGGGATGTTATATATTTTTTTATGGAAGATCCCTTATCTTTAAAGCCAGAAGCACTTAAATGTAGAACCCTTCGCCGTCAACTGTTATGTAGAATCATTTCCGTATATCTGTATTGTAGCCGTAAAGCCTTAAATTAGCAATTTCATTCAAATTTCATTAATCATAGCTTTTTTGAATTAAAGAAGCCAATAAGAGATGTTATTATAATTAGCCCGCTATTTCGGTAGATGTCACTTTTTGGCATTTGACAAGTAGAAACTACGCCATTAATAAAAATGGAATGATACACGATTCAACAACGCATTGAAATTATTAAAGTTCACTATAAAAATGGTGAAAATGTGGCAGAGACGGTTCGTAAAACTCGCACATTTTTGGGTCATCGTGAAGCACATTGTCGGACCGCAATACAGAAATTGGTAGAAAAATTCGACCTGTCCGGACAAGTTAGTGATGTGATGAATAAAACCCGTGCACGTCGCTCAAGAACAGCCGAGAATATTGCTGCTGTAGCCGAAAGTGTTGAAGAAAACCCAGGTTTGTCCATTCCTCGCCGTTCTTTGGAATTAGGCATTCCACAAACGTCATTACACCGTATTTTGCATAAAGATTTGGGTCTTAAGGCTTATAAAGTTCAGTTAACACAAGAACTCAAGCCGGCCGATCATCAACAACGTCGAGTCTTTGCTGAGTGGGTCCTTGAAATGCATGAAAATTATCCGGAATTCCATCGAAAACTCATCTTGAGTGATGAGGCCCATTTCCACCTCGATGGCTTCGTCAACAAGCAAAATTGTCGCATCTGGGGCTCGGAAAACCGAAGAGTTATTGTTGAAAAGCCTCTCTATCCTCAACGTGTGACTGTTTGGTGCGGTTTATGGTCCCGCGGGGTCATTGGACCTTACTTTTTCGAAAATGAGGCTGGAGCAACAGTTACGGTGAATGGATTGCGCTATCGACAGATGATTAATGATTTTTTATGGCCGGAATTGGATGGTATTGATCTGGACAACGTTTACTTTCAACAAGACGGCGCTACGTGCCATACAAGCAACGAAACCATTGATCTTTTACGGGAAAAGTTTCCGGACCGTGTTATCTCTCGAAGAGATGATCACAATTGGTCACCGAGATCTTGTGACTTAACACCTTGCGACTCCTTCCTTTGGGGTCACGTGAAAGAGAAGGTCTACGCCAACAGCCCAGCGTCGATTCAAGACCTCAAAGATGGAAATCGTAAGGCTATCGAGGACATAGGGCAGCCAATTTGCGATTTGGTTATGGAAAATTTCATGAAAAGGATATGGTCCTGTAGGCGTGGTCGTGGTGGTCATTTGGCTGATGTTATTTTCCATTATTAACGGCATACCTTCCTCTTTATAATGAAATAAAGATCCGTTCATTTATCTAAAAAAATGGCATTTTTCTTTGAATATCAAAATAACACCTCTTATTGGAAAACCCGTTATAAACTCTATCAAATACGCATATAACTTACTTTATTTATATTTTGATGGTATATACTTTATATGATTTTGGTACAAATATCATATTCAGGTAGGATTTCGATGTGTTCTTTATATGTCTTTGGAATAAATTTCATACTACCTGGGGTATATATCTGGCAAAAATTCTCAGAATTTACAAGGGTGTACAATTTCTTTGAAAGAAATAACGGTTCTTTCTTTGGAAATATATTCTTTATGCTATTTCGCTCTGAACTCATCAGTCATATCAAAGTCTTTGGCAATGCGGCATCAACAAAAATTTGCAACCACTTGGGAAAGATTTAATTCCAATGCATTAATAAAAATGGGTAAAATTATGGATCTTACAACTGCTTTCATTAACGAACATTATCCGTACTTGAAAGACATATGTATATAATACCAAAGGAAATTAAAACAGTTTCTTGGATTGAACAATTTGGTCATTATCGTCCTGGACTATTTATTACTTCTCCAGACGACCCAAGTTTAATAAGATTTTTTAAAATTAAGTGCATTCTAATTCTACTTAGCGAATTTCACAACGCGTATGAAGTAGTGGAGAACTCAGATGAAAATAATATAGTTTTGTTGGAATTGTCAGAATTTAGCAATACAAGATCATATGACTAGCCGATTTCGAGGCAAACAAACAAAACATATGTGGTTGTGAAATAACACCTTACTGTTAGTATCACTAATTGATATTTAAGTGTTTTTTTTACATTTACACAGACATAAATATATAGGTATTCAAAATAATTTAAATGAAAAATTTCACTAAAATATGATATTTTATTCATTTATACATAAAATTTATATAAATTCACTATATACAATATATAGTATAAACTTTATATACCAAATATATAATTTATTTCAATCCCAGTTATTATAAAATTTATATGAAACATAATATAAATGAAGATAATATGGAATTACATATAAAAGTAATATATAAAATGTATTAGTTCCGCCTATAATTCATGGTATCAATTTTATACTCTATTTATATAGAAATCTATAACAAGCTAAAGTATAAAGTTTATATTAACTTTTGTAAGGATTTATATATATATTATTCATGTATAATATTTACACCAAAATTTCTAACTGTGATACAAACATACCTCGGCGGATTATCGAGGTCGAATATGTCTACTTTTGTGTAGCCCGTGTTGCTAATCGGACTGAAATTTGGCTAATTTGTCTGATTTCCAATTTAGACAACCGATTTTTAGCCGAAGTTGATATTGCTACAGCCGATTTTAATTTGGGATTATTAATACGGAAACTATTTTTCTGATTTAAGACTCAGTCAGACCAGAAAGTATTTGCGTCGCAAACGAAACAACAGCAACTCGACTCGATTGTATGGTATGTTTGGTACGTACTTATACGCCAATCTAAACGTTATTATCATTCCCTTTCATTTTTGTAATGTAGTTTCAAGACTCCAATGGTAATAATCCTTATATAGAGCTCGCAGAATTCATATGGTCGCTTTTAGTTTTAGAGCTGTCATATGCTGCAGTTGGGTAGGACTCAGCGTAATGAATTTAGTTAAAAATAAGACTAGAAATTGGTTGCAAACAAAAACGCTTAATGCAATCATAACAGTCAGAACGGGATTGAAGCGTTTGGAAATATGTTACCATAACATTGATTAAAGTCCTTCTATGGTTGAAGCAATTGAATCTTTAAAAGTTTACTCAAATGAAATAATAGTTAACGATGAATCCAAGGCATTCGAAATCATGAGAAGTGATATGTTCGATTGTGACAATTTATATATGCGTATGTACAAGGTACATGCATACTTGGGGCCACATTTTTGTTTTTCATACCAAAAAATTTTTTGCGTTATTTTAATACATATAAGAAAATAATTCCATTTTAGGAATAATAAAATAGTAAATTTTCCAAATTTTAATATAGGTACAAATACGGGGCTCAATATAGGTGCAAATACGGGGCTTAGGAAACAATTGTTGATTTTTACGTAAAATAAATTTATTTAAAAGTTTAATACCTTAGACCAGCGTTTCTCAACCTGTGTGCCGCGCGAGATTGTTAAATGTGCCGCGATATTTTCCAACGTATTTTCTTGTATAACATGAAAAATTCTCGTACACTAGGTTTACCGCGAAGTTAATGAGAAAAAGATGCTAAATTAAAACGAGACAATTTAGCAACATTTTATTTTACTTTTTTATAACAAAAATTATAGATATCTTTCAGAAAGTTGTATTTGAAACAATTTTTAATTACAATTTCTTTAATTCAAATTTAGTATAGTCTTGTCTAAGGGTAACTGTTCCACAAATAAAAGATATTTAGATATTTTAACACAGAAGAAAAAACATATTTTAACTGAAATAATTCTAAGTAGTATGTGAGAATTGTCGGTAGGAAAAAGCAAGTGATAAAATCGATATTTTCTCTGTGTTTTCGTGATGCTGTTGTCGAATTTTATTTCGTTTGTTAGGTATTCTCTGAATTTTATACAGTCGTGTCGAAGTGAGGTGACAACCATAATAAGGGTGATTATTTGAATATAACAGAAAAATACCAACTCATTGATTTGAGAACGATAACTTTTTCCGTTTAACATTCTACGATAAAAATTTGTATGAGTTTTCTCTTTCAGTCAAAAAGGACCAGCCGTTTGTGTCTTCATGACTTCTTGAATTTGGATTTTCAGCATTGACAAAATTCAAGTCCAAAAAATGGAAATGACTTTTAAAAGTTGACGATGAAATGCGAACTTGTCTGGCGACTTTGGAACTTCGTTTTGATTTAATTTGTTTAAAAAACATTGGCTCAGCTTCTCATTGAATCATTTTCGTAAAAAAAATAATTTGTTTTGTTTTTTTTAAATTTTTTATTTTCAGGTGTGGCACAAAAAATTCTAAATATTTTAGGGTCCCGTCAATTAAAAAAGGTTGAGAAACACTGCCTTAGACACACAGCGTTCCTAATGAAGAAGTAACTAACGACTCATTAGAATATAATGATTCGTTATTCATTAGAATATAATGATTCGTTATACAACTGTAGACACATAGCCATTTATTTAATTAATTTGTACTGTCAGACTGCTTTTGATATCCATACTTATATGACATTAAAGAAATGATATGGATCGAATCAATGCGATAAACTTTGTTTTGTTTATTTTATTTTTCAATTTAACAATTTACAAATGGAAAAAAAAGCATTATATTAAAAAGAATTATGATAATAAAGTTTGTGCTTCGTATTTCTTTGTATGCACCTTCAGATTTATATTATATGCCAAAATACATTCAGTTCTAGCACATTTTTTACCTCATTATAGCTATGTATAATGAAGGAAAAAATAAGTATACACTATATGACACAGGATTTTAATGAATAGTTAGTAGATACTAATGGTTAAGTAGATCGTGCTGTGTGTCTAGGGCAGGGGTCGGCAACCTTTCTAAAATTAAGAGCCAATTTTTCCCCGATGTGATGGATTATTTTTTTTTTAAAGAGCCAAGTACAAGTAAATACATCGGTAATATGTATTAGAAAAAATAATATAACCGTTATCTGCTGTGAAACATGTATTTATTGTGAAATAAAAACATTCTATTTTGCGTAGTAACAGAACATATAAGTCAACGTATAAAGAAAACGGAAACACTTTTTTATAACTTAAAAAAGAACTATTATAATAAGAACTTAATTTTAGTAAAAAATTATATAAATTCAAATATGTAATATTAGTGAGATTTTTAGGATTGAGTACAAGCAGAAAGTTGTTCCAAATTTGGTGAATATTCAGAAGTTTTTAATTTCATGCAAATTTCGAGACTTTCGTCATTAAGCGAACTTCTTAATTTGTTTTTAATAATCGCCATATTCGAAAATAATTGTTCACAGTAGTAATCCGAAAATTGGTAAGATGCCAAATGCATATTTTCACTTGATCATAAAAATCAGGAAAACAGTTCCATGTTTCAAATATAATTTCTTCCTCCTGCCTACATTTTGGAAGATCCATCCACTGGTGTCTGATAGCCAATTTTCCTTTCTCCTTTTTCTAACTAAATTTTCTAGTTCTGACTGCAAATTTATGAACTTTTCTGTCAATACATCTTTGTTTTTCAAATCTAACAACTGTAACTCAAATTGAGCTCAATCAATAGTTGGGAATGGTGTAAAATTCAACAAATGATAGACTAGGCTTTTTCAGATCTAAAATCTTTAAAACGAGTGTTAAAAGAGTGTTACATTTTTACAATGGCTATGACAAAAAGGTCACTGTTAATATTACAACTTAAAGTTTCAAAATGAATTAACTGTCCATTCTCCATGTCTTGAACAAGTAATGTTAATTGTTATTCAAACGAAGGTATCGCTTCTAAAAGAGTGTATGCAATATTACCTCTTCTTGTAGATTTTTATTCGAGTTATTTAAATGTGATGTCATATTAATGGAAAAATTTTGCAGCCACTCATCATTACTTAACTCAGGATATCCAATTCTTTTTTGAAGTAGGAATGTCTTGATATGTTCAACGCACGAACCGAAACGTTTCAGTACTGAGCCTCTGGCCAGCCAAAACTCACTTTGTTATGAAAAAAAAAGTCAGAATATTGACTATTTGCTTCCTCTAATAACCCAGAAAACTCTCAGTGACTGTGAAAAAGTCCTTTTGCCATTATTTGGTTTACTATTTTAGTGACTTAGTCCACACATACAACTCTTTTAGAAATGCCGATGCGAAAAGTGATTCACGACTGTTCTCCCAGTGACCTGATAACGCTTCTGTTGCTATTCGCCTTGGTTTTGAGTGTGCTATCGGTGAGTGTGGAGAGCAAGGTTAGCTAAAGCTACCCAAGTAACCAAAATATGTGACAACAGAAATATGTGAACTTTCTGTCACATAATTGTTATATATAATGTGATTAGCAATATTGCTTCAACTAAATGTCACAAATTTTAGACATTCCTCTGACAGCCTTTTTGGGTCACTATTTGCTGTAAACAGTGCCACATGCATTGGTGGTCACAAATTGTACCAGAAAGAGAATGACATTTAGTCGACATGAAATTGTTGCTGTCAGGTTATCGCCATTTTGGATACTTTGAATATTTTGTAGTGAACGCGAAAGTTGTTGTTAGTGGTTTTCGTTGTGTTTTTGGTATTTGTGTTTAAAAAAAAGTAAAATTAAATTAATAAAAAAACTATATTAAGCAGGCAATATAAATATAAAATAAATAATGCAAAAACTGTTAAAAACTTAAGTGTTAAACAAACAAATAAATTATGGGACAGAGAAGAAATACCGTCAGCGTCTAGAGATTTTCAATGTTTAGAGAACTTTAATAAAAAATTTGAAAACATAATTTTATACAAACATTTTATAATAAATATATAGCTTTTGAACTGAAATAAGATTTTAATTTGTATCTCCGAAACAAAATAAAAGCTGACATAAATGCCACCAAAATCACACAAATTAACGACAAAAATAACACATTTCTTGGCTAAAAAATGTCAAAAAATTGTCATCAATTTTTGTGAAGTTTTTGTCTCTTAATTTTGTCAAAAAATATTGAAACAAATTATGACAAATTTGTTTTAATGAATGTGACATTTGTTAGACGAAATGTATAAACCCTGAACGCATTTCCTGGAAATTTTTGTCACATGATACTGTCGACAAATGACAAGTGTTTGTCGATAATTTGTCGTACAAGTTTCACAAATGGCTACTTGGGGAGTTTTAAAATCTATTTAACCAATTTTAGACAAATTAATTGGCAACACTGGGTAGCCCGTCGCTTAGATTAAGAATAGATATCAAACAGGAACAGCATTGTACACAATTTGTTTTCCATTAAAAATTTTTCATGTTTTATTTACATTATACCTTGGTTCCCAAAAATGCCTAATTTCGTTTTTGGGGAGAAGGAGCTCAATTAAGGAAGCAAAAACAAAACTCATTACTCATCAAGTAAAGAAAGAATCGATTTAATCACGATAACAAGAAAATAAATTCATTCTGATCACTACCTCTCGTTTTTTTTTAATTAATTAAAAGAAAATTGCCATCAAATACGTTCAACAATGAGAACAAGGGCGATAATTATCAATTTCACATAGAAGAAAAACGAAACTAAAAATAAAAATTCTGACAAGGCGTTTTCAAAAGAATTTGTGGGTTCCTTTCAAAATAAAATAAAAACAAAGAAAAAGAACAAAGGATAAAAGAAATTCGGAAGCATATTTGAAAGCGGTGATGACCTGCTTTGTCTTTTCAAAGAAGTTAGGTTCTGTGCCGTAGGCAGGTTTATGACAGCAAATATATCTAAGAAAGAAATCAAAATTTCAGTATCAATGACGGCTTTATGTTAAACAGCAGGGAGCATCTGAGTATGTCGAGTACCTACTTAAGTATGTCTATATATCATCGAAATTATGTATGGAGTATCGAGAACACGTGCTGAAAAGAGCAATTTATTGCATGCATGCACCAGACACCACAGTTACTAGCAATCCAAATTTACGAAGATAATATATTCAAAATTTATCCAGGATTACACCTCATCTTTGTATCTCGAAAGACGTGAGAGAAAAGATAAGATTCTCGTTCAAGTGCCTACATATCTACGTATATGAGTATATACTACAAGACCTGACACAGCAAATTTTGTTGAAGGCATCTCACATTATTTCGTGTATACTTAAAATGATAAATGTTTATAGCGTTAGCGGCCTTTTGACACCCTCTTTGTATTTAGATGCCTTAATGAGCTTAATTGGCTTTAATTTGTCTCGTTTATGATGAAGTTTAAAATTAAGGCGCTATAGAATTTTCACCAAAGTAATCAATTTTGAATTTTTATTCAAATTCATTATTGCGATATAGGAGGAGGAAAGAGAGAGAGAGCGAAGGTGTTTACTTTGCATTAATTACATACAAAATTCTGTGAGTTTCAGTCATATTTTAACAAAGTTTAAAGGCGTGTTAAAGGTATGGATTATTTAAGCATTTAAGCAATCTCATTGTTGTTATTGTTTAAATTTAAGCTAAACAACCGAAATGTATTTGCAACTTTGAGGGTTTGAATTGGAAAGGCATGGAAAACACATATTAGAGAAGGCTGTTTGCTAGTGTAGATGGAATCTTCTGTTTTAATCCGGAATGTAAACGTAGTTATAAAACGTTAGCATACTGTTATGTTAGAAGCAAAGTGTTAAATCCAATCATAACAACTAATTGTTTTATATATATGTAGAGGAGACCGAGGCAAACAGGGGTCCATAACTTTCATCAGTAAGAGTACCTGAAATGCTAAACTTAATATCTCCACTTTTCGCAAAAAAATTAGATAGAAATGGCAATTTACTCTCTAAGACGAGTACTTCTAATTTTGCTGCAAATCTAAAGATAAACGCGTTAATAATCGGAGTGAATTATACGGTTGGATACAAAACCAAATAAATCCATTTGACAGTTCGGTTCAAAAGTTAATATCTCCATCACAATCGATTTTAATGCAAAACTGCATACATACCTCCGTGAAATATTTCGGTCTCCCAGCAAACATTATAGCGAAGTCAAGAGGCGGCGAAGAATTCTCAAAGTCTGAAATTTCGACTTTTCTTCACTTTGGTAAAATTATTCAGCACTCTAATAGTTTCCAGCTAAAAAACACTGCAAATTCGATAATTCTTCGTTTCGGTGAAAAAAATGCAGTATTTATGCCACGCGGCCATTGAGATGATGCAATTTTTGCTCATTCCCTTGTAAAGTTTTGTAGCGTGCAGTTGTGTAATTTTGAGTTAACGTTGTACAGTTTGTTCAATTTAATCAGTGTAAAGGGTGAGTATCAGTACTTTTAACATTTGCAAATTTGAAGTAATTTTTTTAATTATGTTTCTCTATCTAATATAAGATTTTTCGATGATTACTTTCAGGTGCATTTTTCAAAAAATTTACGAATCTACCTGAGGTCGTATTTGAGAAATACTGTATGAGGCATTTTCAATATGCTAAAGACAGAATGTCTAAAACAAAATGAGTACAAAGAACTTCTTGTAGTACAAACCCGTAAAGAGTGATGCAAAGTAAGTAACGCACCACGAAAATTATGCTTTGTTTTTAGACATTTATTGATAGATTTTTTTGCGCTTTTTTTTCTAGACTTTAGATTCTGTTGCGCAACATACGATCTACCTATGAAGGAATAAAAGACTGCTTTATTTTATTATTTTTATTAAATGTGTAATGGAATATGTTTTTTTTTACGTTTTTATAAATAAATTGATATTGAAATAATCTACAGCTTTTAACAATAAAATATCTCTTTCATTTCTTTTACTTAGCATATCATAGGTAATAATTCGATTCATTCAAAATGAAAAAGGTAATAGAAATAGGAGAAAATATGCTTCACCTTTTCGAAGCAAAAAAAAGGAGAAAAGGAGAAAAGGAGAAAAAGGATATAGTTCGATTCTCCCTCTCGAAACGAGAAAAGTAAGAGAAACAGGAGAAAATTTGTTTCACCTTCTCGAAGTGAGAAAAGAAGATAAACAGGACATAGTTCGATTCATCTTCTCGGAACGAGAACGAATGACAGCTTTTTCATTCTCAAACCGAAAACCTTTTGGAATCGGTTTCGCTGACGAAGTTTGTTTTCACCATTCTCGAATTATATGCTTCGATTTCGTTTCGATTTCGTCTCGAATTGTTTGCTGGGATTACACATTGGAACAGAGCTTGCCAAATGTAAATAAGTATTTCATTGATGTTTGAATGTGTTTTAATGGTACTTTTGTTTATTTTGAGCTTGTAGCACGTCACTATTTTAACGTATAAAGAATTTTCACGCTTCTATACGCCAATAGTCATACTCACTCGTCGTTCGGTAGCTTCTTCCAATTTTACTTGCCTATAAGAAAAATCCAAAGAGTGTAATAATTCCCAGCTACTGAAAACCATACAGTGCACCTTCAACGATTTTGTCTTTAATTATTCCCAGCCTTTGCGAGGACATTGTTGGATATTCGGTTGCCATTCTGTGTCTGGTTTTCTGGTTTAACCTTCAAGCGGGCGCGCGGTGTAGAATCGACCGCGCTCAATACATTTCTGTTCATAATATTATTATTACTCGTCATCAGTGATGTCAATTTGTTACAATTGTAGTAAAAATTATACTTTTTTTCATATCATTCCAAGAATGCTACTTTGATACTTTTTTTCTATTATTCTGTGTAAAATGCTACTTTTACATAAATTCAGACAATAGAGTTTATTAGATACTCAAAGTAGAAGAAGTTCGAAATAAATTTTTCTAAAAGAATATCTGAGTTTGGAGAAATCCAGGATTATACTGGTGTAAAGTAGAAAAAAAATCCTTAACATAGCTCCAACGAGATGGCTATCTTTAAAGCGAATTCTTGACAGAATTTTGGAGCAATGGCAAGCTTTTCAATTATTTTTTAAATCATCTTCGTTAGAAGACGGTTTAGTAATTGCAAGCAAAATTGCTGAAAAATGGAGTCCTTTAAGTAAAATATATTTTTACTTCTTGTGACAAATCCTTCAAGTTGTAACTACTATATTAACTTAGAGTTTCAAGCAGTAAAATTTAAGGGTGGGTTAAGGTTTTAAAATTTTTTTTGCATTTATTTTTTTTTTTTTTATTTTTTCTGAATGTACAATATGTCGAGAGTATTGTGTACAAATTTCAAGTTAATCGGAGGAAAACTAACGGAGCTACAGAGTTTCAAACGACCAGCCTTGATACTCGATTTTTATACTTGCCCGACAACTGCGCGGTACCCTTATTAGGAAGCAGCTTCAAGTCCCTTTGTTTCCCCGAATTCCTTTCTCCTTCTATGGATCTTTGAAAGTATGTAAACTGACCCATTGAATAAATAACTAATAAGGAAACGGCATATCGGGTGAAAACCTAAGCCACTCGGCAAAATGTATTAGTGTGCTGTGTTTGTATTAGTTTCGTCATGGCAGTAATGAAATCCTGACATTCTGAAGGGGAACATTTTTTCTAATCCAAATTGCTATGTGAAATAAACAAATTTTTAGCTCCCCCTTATTTTCAGATAATATTTCTTAGCGGTGCCTTTGTATAACTGGCATAATTTAGCCAGAAATGACAATTCAAAATTATGAAATGTCAGAAATATTGAACTGAAGCAAAATAGCCTCTTGTCATTTCTGCCCCCCCGTACATAGTTCAAACTGTCATTGAATTGCTTAAACACGTACACTGTATTCGCACGATACCCCGCTTCCTTATTAGTTATTTATTCAATGAAACTGACCTTGTACATATTGTATATTTACGGGTACATGGAATTGCCCATCCAACTTCCTTATTCCTCTAAATCCGAAAACTACCAAACAACAGACAAGAACACAGCCTGCCGTCGCGCAACAGGCTGTAACAATTTCGACATCGCGTAACCTTAAGTTAATAAATATTCGAACAATTAAAGTGTGTAAAGTGAATCAAAGACAAAAGTGAATTCGAGGCTAAAATTAAAGCCTGTACGTAAACAATTTCAAATATCCCGGGATATCGGTTCGGTTTAAAATTTCGACATAATTCGTTAAAATTCGTTAATCGCGTGTGAGGTGCACTTGACTTGACTTGGGTAGGTACATGGAATATAACTCAGTTTACAGGCACACTTTCTGCTGAACGGTTGTGTAGAGAGCTAAAATTTTCTCGAAGTTAATTTTGAATGTGAACGTATAAAAAACTTTAAATTGATTTTCCCGAAAACGTCATTTTTGAAGTTCGTGAACATTAGAACTCAAAATCTACTTAACCGATCCTTTTGAAAATTTAAACACTACTTCTACACATAAATCAACAGGTAATCAGGAAGAGTTTTTTTTTTGCCACTTTTTTTCTAGTTTTTAATAACAACTTAACCGAAATTTTTTTACCTAAAATCGCCTTTTTCACTTCCAAATGCTGCAAAAAATAAAAAATAATAAAAACGCCTCCCTACCTGGGGGAACATATCACCTTTAAAACGCATATCGATTTTTTTGTTTCAGATGATCCGCTAACGAGTTGTAATGTTCACCGCAAAACAACTTTTTTTTCAAGGCGCCTCCGGAGATTCGCCGTGGCAGGCGTATTTATCAATATTTTTTATTGAAAATTTTTTCTGACATACTTCAGAAGTTGTACCACAATATATGTATAGATAAATTGAATAAAACAATAATGCTCATGTCGCCGCAAAAAAAATCACGAAAATATGCCTTTTTCTCGCTTTTAAAACCTTACCCCGCCCTAAGTTACATACCTACATTATGTAAAACAATTGACACAACCTACGAGTTAATTTTGTCGTTTTTCATTAAACCTGACTTAATAAATAACTCAGATTGCCTGAATGACATTGGCTTTACAACATCAAGAGAATTATTTGCCGCTTAATAAGATATATATCAGTGCAAATGCTGATTTATTTATTGCAGAAAAGGGTTTAGTGGATTCCGTTTTGACTACTGTAAGGTCACATATCCTTTCGTTTTATGAATTGAGTAGTCAAATAAGAAAACGCTTCGATTTCAAAAGCAACCTTTTAAAACACTTGTGTTGTCTAGATCCCGATAGATCATGCAAATGTAACGATACTATTTTGCCATTATTAAAAGCATTTCCAATTCTGATGTAGAAAAAATTAGTACACAATGGCGAATCTTAAAGGTTCAATCGAATTTAAATCAGTTGACTGATCCTGAAAGTTTTTGGACTTATCTTTCAACTTTAAAAAACTGATTGGGGGCAATATTTACGTCAATTAAGTTGGGACCGCCATTTCATGGTAGAAAAGTTTTGAATACGTCAAAATGTTGGGCTCAATTAGGGCTAATTTAATGCCACTTCCCCGAATTTAATGCTCTAGTACTTTTTAAAAAATTCCATGGATAATCCAACTTTATTAAAAGTTAGGACCACCACTACTGAGAATAGGTTAGTGTGCCATTGGTCAATGTGGCCAAAAGTCATCAGATTTCTGTTGTGGGTACCATGCGTAAAAACAAGAAAGAAATACCTTCCTGCTTTACAGATAAAAAACGACCTGAATATTCAAGTCAATTTGGATTTTCTGATACAGCTACGCTGGTATCTTACGTACCCAAAAAGAAAAGATCTGTAGTAGATCTTGCTGCTGAAATTGATGAAAGTACAAATGAAAAGCGCAAACCCAGCATCATTACTTTTTACAACAAAACAAAAGGCGGTGTCGATGAAGTCGATAAAAAAGTAAAGATGTTTTCGACATCAAGGAAGAATAATAGATGGCCGTTGACACTCTTCTTTTGTCTTCTGGATATTGCTGAAATAAATCCCATGGTGATATTGAGGGCAAATATTGTTATCATTCAGAAAAGGCGAGAGTATTTACATGCATTAGGCATTGAATTAACAAAAGAGTACGCCCAAAGAAGAGCAACGATGGTAAGCTTTCCAAGACTACTGAAAAGAAACATAAGGGAGCATTTGAATATGGATCCTGAAGATGCTGCTGGTAATGAACTAAGAAGTAGTTCCAGCACATGCACAGGAAGCTGCAATATTTGTCCAGCAAGAAAAGGAGGCAATCGAAGCCAAAATGTACATCCTGTCAGAGAAATATTTACAGAAGCTACACTACATTCATTTGCAATCAATGTTATCTTGACGAAGAAACTGATCCTGAAGAAAACTAGATCCAGGTTTAATTATGTTTTATTCTTATTGTTTTTTTTATTGTTTTTATTAAGTATTTATACTAGTCTGAGGTATGTAAGAAGGTTTTGTGTTCCTAAATTGTTTTTTGATCTAAAGTATATTTCAGTTATGTTATGTGATTTTTTCTGAGTTTAAGTTATTGGTTTTCAACAATTTGACTTTAAACACAATAATAAAGTATCTGAATACAAAAAAATGATTATTGGTTAATTAGTGTTTTATTTCTCTCATATATCCCATAGGTCTCTTCGATTACGCCGGACCGCTGCCGTTACATTTGGCCGCACGTCGCTTGAAGGTTAACGAAGACCACAGTTTGAAAAGTTCCTAACTTTTTTCTTTTTTACATTTTTGTACAACTTTCTATATTGTAATTTGATAAATTCTGTCCTTTGAAAAGTGTTCCTCAGGAAGTGTACACGTTGTTTGTTGAAATTGAGTTTTTGCGAGGTAATTATTTTATTTACTGATATGGACGCAAATAGACACCTACTAATCAGTTCGATACCTTCGGTGGTGGTGCAAACGGAATTTTTTGTTAGAATTGCAAGGAAGCATTCGTAGATTTTTTACATGTGTCTAAAAACATGATACTAACAATTGCTAAAAAGCAATATGTTACGCAGACGACCTGGTAATCCTGGTCACCGGTAGCTATGAATCTGAGCTCTGTGAACAGATGCAGAACGCAATCCGACTGGTCAGAGACTGGGGTACGGATTTCGAACTTCACATTAACCCATTGAAAACAGATCGAGGCCTCTTCACTAAGAAAAGGAATATTCCCAGATTAAACCTGCCCCTTATCGGTTCCACACGTTAGGCACTGAAGGACAGGGTAAAATATCTAGGTATTACATTAGACAGAAAATTAAACTGGAAGCCACGCCTAGAGGACAGAGCGAATAAGGCTTAAGCCGCGGATGATCCTATGGATCTACAGTAGCGTAGTGGTGGAATGCAATGGAGCTCGCCAATCATAGCAATATTGGAGAAGATTCAAAGATTGTACCTACTTAATGTAAGCGGCGCTCTCAAATCAACCAGCTCTGAGGCTCTTGAGGTCATTCTGAACGTGCAACCCATGCATATACATGTCAAGAAAAGGGCGTCAATTGCGCGCGTTTTCCAAGAAATCATCCTAGTAGAAATTGCTCACAGTTTTACCTTGTATCTTGAACCGCAAGGGGCAGTTATTATATAAACGAATACTAATTTGACTGAAAAGCATCAAGGCGTTTGCAATTCGTGAAGAATACCATATAGAGAATTAAGTCCCGATGAGCCTCCTGATGAGCATTCATTAAATGTCATCGAAGGGCTCATTGGATATCATGAAACTGCTCCCTATATACTAAACCAGCAATAAATAAATATTTATTCTTGTCACACTACTAGGAAAATATGAATTGATTTTTGTGAATTATTTATCTAAATTAAATTAATTTTTTTATTTATTTTTCTGTGGAAAGACTATTGCCCATATGCTGAAAAAGACGTTATGTCCATATATGAAATCAATTGTAAAATCATTTATGAACTCATCATGACACTCATTGACATGCTCATTAATAAGCTCATCGTGACACTCATTGACATGCTCATCAATAAGCTCATCGTAACACTCATTATGTACTTATCGAAGAGCTCATCTAATATCGTAAAATGCACAAAAGAGAAGCAAAGTATATATTTCTAAAGAAGTGAAAGAGATGCAATATGTCATGCATACTATCTGTGAACAAGTAAATAAATGATTTTTTTCCCAGTTTTGATTCCAACGCGAATAAATTTCATCAGGACGTTCATCTGATTACTCGTGAGGAGCTCATCATGATTTGTCTACCAGGGCAGAGTTGCTTGATAAATACCGCAAACTTTTGGACCTTCACTCTTAATATTAAATTAGAGGATCCCCTGGGGTCTATTATTTATCGTTCATCCATTCTTTTCAATGCCTTTGAGCTGAGCGTAACCTAAGTTTTCTTCCGATGCTGATCCTTTTTAGGCTAGTAATTTTGTTTTACACGTTCCTTTTACACTAAGAATAACTATGTTATATTCTGTATAGTTCCAATAGTTGAGCGCAGTTTAATTGCTAGAGCTAATGCAGTTTGAGCTTATATCCAGAATATGCAATAAAATAAAATAAATATAAATAAATAAAATATTTTCTTAATAAATATCAGCAATTAGAGAAATAAAGTAAAATGCGTTGGTACAAAAAAATTCCCTAAAACTGAATAAGTAAGATCGCTGAAGACCCTTCTCGTTTGTCTTGGAAAATATCTGCAATTATAAAAATTCATAAATTTTACTATACAAGCCCATAAATTGTTGAGGATTGATTCCAGAGAAATTTTTATATTTTGACGATTAATGTACTCGGGTCGATTTTATTTTTAAATTTAATTTAAATTTAATTTACCGATATCAACAAAAATTATTCCAATTATTAACTAGGTACTTCCCAGCAAACATTGTGGCGATAAATTGCTGTGGAAATAAAAACTGTGTTGCCATTTTATTACCATGTCGATGTTTTGGCAATAGCTCGAGAATTAAAGTCAATTAGATTCCCGAAAACATTACGATTGCCCTACGAATCGCTTTCTTATTGCCATATTATTGCACTTTTATTGCCTAGATCGGTGGTACTAGATGTGATGAGAGCAAGACCTTTTACCGTTATCGACAATATTTCAGTATTGTCCCTTTGGAAATTGTTTCATTTGCAATTGTTTTTTCTTAAGTGCGGTCGAATAGAAAAAGCAAACGCAAGAAATAAAGATATTTATCGCCATGGCGGTCATAAAACGAATTATTTACACGATTCATATGCAATGCAACATTTACGCCCGTCAAATTAAACGTAGGCGATAAAAATCCATTATTGCCGGCAACAAAAATGCTCGTTGCGGCAATAAGAAATCTAAAGAAAGCGATTCGTAGGCCAATCGTAATGTTTGCTGGGTTCTATTCGAATACAATAAAATAAAAAATGCACAATTATACTAAATTCAATTGATATATCTGAAAGAATTGCACGATGTTGCTGGGTTAAGTGATGTGCAAAACTGGTCTTGGTCTTGCAGTCTTGGTCTTGGTCTTGCAGAATATACAACACCGATACCAAGGCCAAGATTGTAAACATGCTCACAAGACCAACACCAAGACCATGTGTACGTTAACAAGACCAAGCCCAAGCCCACATTATGCAAGACCAAGACTCATTATGAATTTGAGAGAAAAACTGCCTAAATACAAATAAGCAACGCTTTTATATAGGTTAAGTCTTGATTTGTAAACCGGCGTCATAGTGGCCTAGGAAGCGTACTTGGTTTCTACTCTTGGGATCTAGGTTCGAATCCCGTCGAACGTCTTTTTTTCGAATCTATTATTTCAAAAGTTTTTGCAAATTCAATTGAGTATTTTTTCAGCACAAAACGGCAATAATGAAGTCGTTTTAAGAGCAAATTTGTCATCTATTAAATATTGTAGATATATTTTTGATACTATTCTGTAAGTTCAAATTTATAATGTAGCTATTATTTTTGATAATGGATGCTTGAATCAATTTTATTCCCAACAGAATAAATTATTACTGTGTGAAAAATGAATCCATACTTTTAATGATTAATTTTTTCATCATATTAGCGTTAAATTCCATCAAAAATCTGCACTAAAATGAATGAAAAATAAACAACAAGAGAAACGATAATTAATGAATTTGAAAAACAAATGATACTGGGGCTCGAACCTCTAAACTCGAAGTATAGTAACTTACGTAACTAACTTAGGCTTAAAAAAACTCAGGAAAATATAAGAAAGAATAGTGTTATGGTTGTGAATGTATGAGTGTAATTGGAAATAATACGGTAAATTCAAAAACTTATAAATTGATATATGAAACATAAAGTCGCAGAAAAAATTGTTATTTTTTTAATCCTACGAAAAGATATCGGAGAAAATGTATTATAAGCATAAACACACTCATATAAACGTAGCAAGAGCAAACATACAAGACAAACTGCTGACAAGATTTATTTGGACGGGGGATAAGATAGTTTTTAACTATTTATAAATTTATGGCATGATACATCAATTCTAGAATTGTGCAAAAAAACGAAATCCTAGATTAAAACTAAAATCAAAAGTTGACTGTGCAGCCCAAAGCTAAAACCTACTACAAGATCACAGACAATACCGAGACTGAATTGCAAGACCAAGAGCTAGAACAAGACCAAGACCAACACCAAGACTTGACTATGCAAGACCAAGACCAAGACCAATATTATACCAATCTTACCAAGAGCAAAACCAAGACTAAGTTTGCAAGACCAAGACCAACACCAAGACCATTATAGTCTTGGTCTTGGTCTTGTATTTTCACATCACTAGCTGGGTTGAAGATTGAGCCAGAATTAATTTCGCCAAATGAGTGATTTGTTCTATTGATCATAGCATTAGTTGTAGTTATTGCCTCAACAGGAGAACGAATGCTTCTTCGTGCTCTTCTTGAACAGGGCTCTTAAGATATTTTCATTACTGAACGACTGAGTCAGATTAAAAAAGGAACATACTATATAGTATATCAGCTAAAATTTCAAGCCGAGGC
Source organism: Dioctria rufipes (assembly GCA_963924295.1). Lineage (NCBI taxonomy): Eukaryota > Metazoa > Arthropoda > Insecta > Diptera > Asilidae > Dioctria > Dioctria rufipes. The sequence continues at coordinate 310,399,705 of OZ002740.1, read as the reverse complement.
GGTTTCACATCAGACTCATTAAGCTCCAGAGTCCAATTAATTATGCAGAGCCAAAGTCAACGATGATCAAATATAGTAGAAGTATTTGCTTTTGTTCTAAAAAAAAAGTTAACTACACTTCTTGCAGCAAAATCTTTCCCAAACGAGCACTGGGAGTATTTGATAAATATTACTCTACGTAATGCTTTACGAACCCGGAAGCATCGATCTTTTTTGGGGGCTGATGTTTATGGAAAAATTATACTAAATGGGATCCGAAAGATACCTAGAAGTTCTCCAATTGTTCAAAAAACGAATTTGGGAGATAGTTTTTGGAGAAATTTTCAATACCGATTAGAATGAGAGGAATGTTATCACAACCCTTCACTTAAAGATGGAATTAGATCAAGAAATCAAGAAATTTTGAGAAGTCGAAGAGTTACCCAAAAATCGTTTACTTACCAAGGAAGAAAGAGTTTGTGGCCATTCTATAAGGAGACAGTCAATAGGGCGTCAGATGGGTGGTACACCATAAAATTTGCTAGCAAAGAATCTGCCGAAAATCCAAATTTGGGCATGTCGCGCAATATCGTAGTCAAATGGAAAGACGCTTTAAGCAAAACCCAGCTCTGTATTATGAATATGATATCGATATATATATAATATGCACGGAGACAATAAAAGAGTAGTCAATTACTGTGCATGTATGCAATGTTTATGACTATGTAATATGTATAAATATTGATGCAAGTTTTCTGCGTACTGCTGCAACACCTAGTCAAAATTATATCCCATAGTTTTTATTAAACTGGAGTCAAAGGCTATCAAATTGTATTATCTCAAATGTCAATTTATCTAAAACCTGGATCTATGCAATTTCAAATAAAAATGTGCCCTTTTCTAGGGAAGAATAAATTAAAGTGCCAACGAAAATTATTGTTATCTGAACAAATCAATCAAATTCGATATAGTAATGAAGGAAAACAAAAGCTAAATGGACAAAAAAGCAATAAATGAAATCATAAAAGAAAATCGAAGAAGAAAATTCGAGCGATATCTATACTACATATTTCCAGTAAGCATACGGGGGAAAAAAGAGCCAGGATAGTTTATTGGTTTTTACATACATATTCAAATGCTGTAACTGTGTTGACTTCATAAAGTGTCGTAAATGCCTCCTTGTGTCCGCCCATGCTAGCCATGTCAAAGGATCAGGATTTAAGACATTCGCTCGAACCAAGTCTAAGACCAGTCCCACATTTAACGTGGACGACACTACGATTGGAATCTTAAGTCCTACGATATATGGTCTCATCTCAGTCTCAAACATTGACATGCCACGTTGTCTGCAAACGCAAAGAGATTTATTTCCGTTCTTAATAATACCAAGCTCATTTCTTAACCCCCGCTGAACTTTCATTTGATTTTTTTCACTTTAAGGTTTATTTTCGTGCATTCTATATTCAATGCTGTCAGTAATATAATCTACAATACGTATTCCTCCTTCCAACAATCTAGATTGCTTGTACATTTCAGTGGGATTAGCATCCCGAATATGACATTTAAAAAAAAAAAATAATAAACAAATAAACCCGTTTACAATAATTTTGAACACAGTCAGAAACTTTTGATTGGTTCACAAGCTTTCCATTAATTCGAATTGGTATACTAGATGAATGATTTCACTGTGCAATCTTTCGTCCTCATATTTTATAGTCACAGGGGTTTCTTTTATAAATTCAAGTCTTATGGTACAGCAATATCGTGAGAAGATAATTTACTTATTTTTGCACAGATTAGTAAAAACAAAAGACTAAACACAAAAATACTGGAATCTTCTGATTTTGCATAAGCGGTCGTGAATCCTTGCATTGTACATTTACCACTAACAAAAAAAGCATTGGGGTAATTGAAGAATTTGCACACCACATTTTTACATTAATTTAAAATAAAAAAATTTGTATGCTGGGTAACCATACAATCATAAAAATTCTTAGGTAATTTTCAGAGGTTTACATTCGTATTAAAATTTTCAGTAATTTTTTTCAGCAAATCTGACTACTATTTAAATGAGGCATCTGGACAAATTCGGTATTCAAAATATTAATAAATAAATGGTAAAAAGAAATGTGGGAAAGGGTAACTTTAAGAGCGTTCATTATACCCTAAAGGGTATACTAAAAGTGTGTCATTCTGTTTGTAACACCTAGAAATAATGCTAGTAGAGAACAAGTAAAAAAGCTAAAATTCGTGTAAGACCAATTCTTATGATACCCTAGAATCTAGATGAATGCCCGTATGAAATTTCGTATGGTCACCCATTTGAGCAATTTTGATTTTTGTAGTGGTTTTTTGAATATATTTCTAGAACGGTTCGTTGGACAGAAAAAATGGTTATAAACAATTTTATAGGATTTCGTATTCTGAAGAAATTTTTAGTACAATAAAAATGTCTTGGGGTCTGATCGTTTTCACAGTATACGTAAAAAACCTAAATTTTTATATGGCAACATAAAGAAGCAGTTAGCCGATTTAGTCCATTTTTGAAATTTTATTTGATAGTACAACGAAAATACCATGTACCAAATTTCAGCTCTCTATGTCAACGCGTTCTCAGGTAGTGTCTAAATATATAGTGGAAAACGAAATTTTTGTATGGCAATCCCACGAAGGAGTTGCCCGATTTGTCTCATTTTCGAACTTAATTTTACTTTTTTTTTTTTAATTTCAGCTCTCTAAGTACACGCGATCTCGATTTATCGTGCGCACGGACGGACGGACAAACGGACATGCAAGAATAACTTTTAATTTTATGCTTGAGTGTCCAATCCATTTTTCTCTATTAGCATTATTTCTGTGCGTTACAAACGGAATGACAAACTTAGTATACCCTTTAGATTTCATCTAGGGTATAAAAATGGGTTGGACACCCATGCATAATATCAAAAGTGATTCCGTCTGTCTATCCGTCCTCACGATAACTCGAGAGCGCGTTTACTTAGGGAGCTGAGATTTTGCACACAAGGCAATGAGATAATTTTTATGCACACTTCCTCCTAGCAGAACACATATGCTATAACCAGCAGATATTAATGTTTTCAACAGTGATAAGACACCTTCGGATCTTAGGTGCATTGAATTCGACGTGATTCAATTTGACGTCTGCCACCACTTTCCCACCAACCAAATTGTCTGCCATTTTTGCCATTTATCATGAGGTATAATTCTCTGCTGCTACACCAAAAATCAGTCTTAATGAATTCACGTAACTTAACCAATTTTTTTTAAGCCTTCACGGCCGTCTTGTAGAGCCCTCCATCACTGGAAGCTAGGCAGACTTCCGAATAAGTTATCAACGCTGTTAAGAGAGTATCTATGAGAAGATGGAAATTTTTGTTTATGAAATGACGTAAGTATTTTGGTCGCCAGCTCTTAGTCTATTATAAAAGCAGTTTTTATAACATGTTTTTAGCGTGGTTGCAAATTGGCCCCTTGGTGTACGCAAACTGACTTAGACTGGACGCAATCTAGTGATTTACGAATACATTGATATTTTCTATTATTATGCAGACAAGATAAATGTTTTTTGTTTTTAATTTAAACTAAAAGATAAATTTACAGCTTACTATTACACTACAAAAGTGTAAACACCGATATCAAGTAAATTCTACTAAAAACACTTATTGTAAGGATGGCATTTCCTTACATTGACGCGAATTGGTGCGTTTATCCTACATCTCCCTGGTGCTCTGGATATTTCATAACTGAAAAATAACCTTTTAATAGAATAGAATAGGAAATCATTTATTAAAGAGCGTAAGCTGAGACGCTAGTTACAACGTGTACTTAACGTTGTATGAAACAGTATGAACTCGAATGAGTACAAAGCTTAGAAAAATAACTAAAATGCAACGGACAGACTCATTACAGTAAAAAACAGTTTTTTAAAGAAGTGGTAACAATTTGTGCCATAATGGTTAGGTATGTATTTGTCGATAAGATTACGGAAAGCTCCACCTTGGAAAATGTATTTAGGTTTTTCTCCCTCAAGTGTAAGGAATTTTTGTTTTTTTTTTCCTTAAAATATAGGGAATTTTCAAATAATTTTTCTTTTTTCCTTAAAATGTACGGAACATTCCCTAAAATGCAGGGAATTTTATTAATTTTTTTTTTTTTTTTCTTAAAATGTAGGGACTATTCTCAAAATTGTAGGGACTCCAAAAAATGTAGGGAATAGGTGATAGTACCACACTCCACCATAGATGATAGAACACCATCCCCTTTAAAAAACATAAGAATGAGCTGAATAGCTTATTTCTTATGGTCCATACTCAAGTCAAGTCAAGTGTGTTTTGTGCCTTTTTATACCCTAGATGAAATCTGTAGGATATATGTACTAAGTTTGTCATTCCGTTTGTAACACCTCGAAATAATGATGGTAGAGCAAAATGGATTGGACACCCATTCATAATATTAAAAGTTATTTTGATTTTTGTATGTCCGTCTGTGCGCACGATAACTCGAGAACGCTTGTACTTAGAGAGCTGAAATTTTGTACACGGACTTTAAAAAACAAAAGTAAAATCAGGTTCGAAAATGAGACAAATCGGGCAATTCCTTCGTGGGGTTGCTATACAAAAATTTCGTTTTCCACTACATATTTGGACACTGCCTCAGAACGCGTCGACATAGAGTGTTGAAATTTGGTATATGGTATTTTCGTTGTACTATCAAATAAAATTTCAAAAATGGACTAAATCGTGCAACTCCTTCCTGGTGTTGCCATATAAAAATTTAGGTTTTTTACGTATACTGTGAAAACGATCAGTCCAAGACATTTTTATTGTACTAAAAACTTCTTCAGAATACGAAATCCTATAAAATTAGTTATAATCATATTTTCTGTCCGACAAACCGTTCTAGAAATACAGGATGTTTCCCACTAGGAGGTCAGTGGAACTGGAGGTGATAGTACTCACATAGACGAACCAAAAATGGTATGGCGGGGGGGGAGGGGCATATCAACCGTTTAGGATTTACAGGGTGATTAAGAAAAAAAGCTGAATTTTCACAAAACACCCTGTATCTTAAAAACTAAAGGGTGCATGGTCTCATTTCAGAACTCATTGTATGCAGAACTCCATGGCCTTTCGAACGACTGCTCAATCTGCCCATAGCCCTCTCCTCTCAAAAGTTATGGTTGTCTAAACCCAAGATTTCGGATTTTCTTACCTTTTTTTAATTTAACCTCTATTATTTTTGCAAAAGGTTGTTAACATAGCTTTTTTTATAAAAACTGTAAACTGTAGACTCTCAATGTGCTATCTGAAGCCCTTTAAGAGTTATTAGCTCTAAACCTATTCTCAAACCAATTTTCAAACCTACTCTCAACGACAATTTGTTCTCTTAGCACGTCCTTTTACAAAATATCGTCTAATTTCGGTGTGACCTGAATAGATTATGAGTTAATAACTGTTTAAAGGCTGGTGTTAACACATAGGGTGTAATAGGTCAACTTAAAGAGGAGAGCCTACAGTTTTTATAAAAAAAAAATTATGTTAACGACTTTTTGCAAAAATAATAGAGGTTAAATTAAAAAAAAAGGTAAGAAAATCCGAAATTTTGAGTTTAGACAACCAAAGGCCGAAAGGCCATGGAGTTCTGCATACAATGAGCTCCTAACTGTGACCATGCACCTTGTAGTTTTTAAGATACAGTGTGTTTTGTAAAATACTAGCTTTTTTTCTTAATCACCCTGTAAATCTTAAACGTTTGATATGCCCCCCCCCCCCCCTGCCATACTGCCATACAGTTTTTGGTTCGTCTATGTGAGTACTATCACCTCCCGCTCTACTGACTTCCTAGTGGGAAACACCCTGTATATGCGAAAAACCACTTCAAAAATCAAACTTGCACAGAAGGGTGACAATACGATATTTCATAAGGGCATTCATCTAGTAGGGTATCATAAGAATTAGTCTTAGACCCATTCTAGCTTTTTTACTTGTTCCTTTTACAGTTGCTGTAGTTTCCATCGATGTTCTCTTCACTGTCTTCATTTGATCGTTAGGGCTCATCTTTAGTCCACAGTTCGGTTTGATGTCGTCTCTTCTCCTCTTGTTGATAGTTGTCCTTTGGTAACTTGGTAACTTTCCGTTTCACTGTCGTATTTTGGTTCACAGCTGATGCGCCATATCAGCCGTACTACATGTCGTTTCCCTTTTGTAGTTAATTGTTAGTAGGAGGGCTGGGGGAGATGATAGGATGTTGATTTTTGGGAGAGTTTAGAAACCGATATTTTCTAAGGCTTTATTATTAAGCAGGGGTGAGAGGTAATTAAAGTTTGCCGGTATGAGAAGGTCCGGCAGGTTGTTTATAAGTGGGTTTTTTGGACTTTCCTGTTCGCAAGTTCAAATAGATACTCCTAAAGAGGAGTGATGTTAGCTGCCTCGTAGACTACTCTGTTGGCAAAGTATTTTCTGTTGGCTCGTCTATGGAGTCCCGTGCAATCTCTAAGAATCTTTCTTTCAAGCTTTCTGAGTCTGTCCATATAGGTGGGAGAAATAGTATGCCAGGCACGGCAGCAATAAGTGATAACAGGTCTTATGAGTTGTTTGTACAACAAAAGTTTGGTCTGAGTTGAGAGGCCGTCCTTGAAGTTTATTAATTGGCTTTGCTAATGATCGCTTTAGCATGATCATTGAATCTTAAAAGTTCATGGAATTTGATACCCAGGTATTTCGTACTTTGTGTGGGTTTTATTTTTCCCCTGTTGTAGATAGCCTCAATGATCTTTGATTTTGCAGCTTGATGGTTTCGCCAAGTGCTAGGTTTCCGAATGCAAATCAATTCAGATTTTTGGACATTTATTTTGATCCTCCAAGTTCTGTAGTAGGAGTCCAACTTTTGAAGGTGCAGGTTGACTATATTTGTAGCCAAATTTTGGCAGCGAGATTGGGCATACGTGATGGAGTCTTCAGCGTATAAGATTGTTGTCCCATTCTCGTTTGGAGGTTGGTCTGAAGTATAGAGAATGAAGAGGATTGGACCCAAAATGGAGCCTTGGGGGACACCGACTTCTATTGCCTTAAGTGGTGATTTGTGTTCTTCGAGTTCCACATAGAATTTCCTAGAAACTGTGGATTAACATATTGAGATGTGGGGAAAACCGAAACGATTTAATTTAAAAACAAGTCCTGCTATCTATACTGAGTCGCATGCTTTTTCGACATCAAGGTAGCAGCCTACGATGTATTCCTTCCTATTTAGGGCTCTGGTCGCATCCGTATGAAACTTCAGTAGTAGATTAAAGGTGGAGTGTTGTGGTTTGAAACCAAATTGGGAGTCTTGGAAGATAGCTTTTTCTTCACAGGTGTTTATAACCTGTTGCTTGATGACTTTCTCAAATAACTTTCCCAGGATGCTCAAACAAAATATTAAAAAACAATATATGTCTTGTTTTCAAAAACAATGTGTGAATTATATAAACGAAAATATATTCCCATAAAAAAATGTAGCATACCATTAAGCAATTCGAATGGAATTCCGATCGTTTTACTTGTCATGTTTGACAAGTTTACCTGGAAATCCGTACTATTTGCGCACGAATTTCCGCTTCTTTAGCCGTAGGGAACTACGTCGAAATTCGAAGTCTTTGATTGTATTGGTAGTTGGAACTGAACTTCAAAATATAACAGATTTCCATGTTTTTTCCTAATTATTTGCGAATGGTAATTATAGATAATTCTAAGACTTTCCCATAGCGTTCCTACATGGAATTCTTAGGGATTTCAATGCTTTGTCTGCATTTTTTAAATAATGAAATCTAACAGAATTCCACATCTTTGCACTGTTGCTAATATTATACTATGTAATGGAAACTTAACATATTTATGATATTTATCATGGTAAAAACAATTATTTTCTTCCAGACTTATTTATTTTTCACAGAACCAAATCCCCACTTTTTAACTATATAGAATCTACACTTATAATTTCACCACCAAAATGATTTGCTATTTCTACAGATAATTTGGTTTTACCAGTCGCTGTAGACCCTAAAATAACAATTAAAGAAACTTTTCGAAGCATTTCATTAAAAATACAGAAAAAAATTGGATATCAAGCATCGCACAGGAAAATAAAGTCACAAACTGTCAAAACAAAGTTGCCATTAATAATGCGAAATGAAATTTTTCCTATACCTCGAACACATTTGTAAAGCTGAAAATGGCTTCCTGTAAGCGTGTAAAAACAGCTCTGACTATGAGAATGCCGTCACTTTTATCCACTGGAATTCTGTGAGAGAATTCCACATCTGGAATTTTTGCTTATTGGGATAATACTTAATTTATTGAAAGTTCTCTTCCTAATATCCAAGAGAGCTTAACATTTCGGGAATTTTACGTACTTTATAGGTTTTCTGGTGCTAAATATCTATATGCATTGAAAGTTCCATTGATTTGGAGAAATTAAACTGGATTTTCCCTCCATATCACAGAGAAAATTACATTTATTTTTAGGGGAAAACGTGTCTTAAATTTAGGGCATAGTCCTATTATTTTTTACAGTGTATCCAGGTAATAGTGGTAATAACGATGTGAACTTAAAGTAATGTTAAATTAGATTATTTGTCTATTTAGCAGCCTTAACTGCTATTGATATACATTTTCTACAGATTCATATAATTCAGGTTACAAGTTTTGTTTAATATGTTCTATTATAGCTCTTTTAAATAATTTTATATTCCTTATATTTCTAACTTCACTTGGCAATGTATTAAAGTATTAAAAGCCTTTATAAATAATTGAATTTTGAGAGCTGCTGTTTCTAAAATTTAGAAGTCTTAGCTGATCATTATTTCGAAGTATATACACGGTTGACAATCGCCTACATAATTTCTACATGCACTCAAGTACATAGGAACAAGCCCATTCTTAATTTTAAATACAAAAATAAACACATTCAAAAATATTCTTTGTCTAACACTTAACCATTTTAGCGTATTTAACATATACTCTACACTGGTATATCTATTACATTGAAGTACCACTCCTATTGCTTTGTTTTGAAGCCTTTGCATCTGCATAAATTGTTCCTGGTTACATAAAAATAGGACTGTTGCACAATATTCAAAATGTGGCTTGATCGTTCAGGAAAGTGGTAATCTATTTCTTATCTTTCGTATAAAACCAATATTTTTAGAAATTTTCTTTCGTACATAAAGAACATGGCATCAAACATTAATTTATCGTCAGTTATTACTCCTACATATTGCATCTCCATGCCGTCAATCTTCAATTTAACATCTATATCTATACATTAAAGCAAATGCTTTTAGTTTTTTCTATGTTTAATTTTAAACGACTTCCTTTCATCCATGAACTTTACGCTATTGAAGTCTTCTTGAATTAATTGTAGTGCCATTTCCATATCTCCAGATGTAATAAATAACAAGGCATCGTCAGCGAATAAGGTTAATTTGCAATGTTTTATAATTGTTTATAGGTATATCATTTATGTATATATTATAAATAACAGAGTTCCCAGTATAGATCCTTGTGGGACGCCTAGCTTGACTTCTATAGGTTCTGAAACTTGTACATTAACTTTTGTTCTCTGCAGTCTGTTCATCAAGTAATCCTCACACCACTGCAATTCTTTACCTTTTACACCAAACTCGAACAATTTTTTTATCAATATGTTCCTGTCATATCCAAGAAAACAGCTATAATGCTATGCTTATTCGCGATCTTCTCCTTTCAAATATTCAACACCATGTTAATTGCTGATTCACATGAATGATTCTTTCGTAGGCCTGATTGGTTACTGATCAGTATATTATTCTTTTCTAGATACTTTTCCAATTGCAGGAAGACGCATTTCTCCTATATCTTTTCTCCAGTTAACATCGAATTAATTGGTCTAGAATTGCCGCAATTATTTGTTTTTTTGTCTTTTCCACACTGTTGAAAATTTACCGGATACCAATGATTTATTGATAATTGCAATCAAAATTGGTGCAATTTTATAAAATGAATCCAAGATCATTTTTCCATTCACAAGCTTGTAGTGTCTTTTATTGTTCATTTTGTATATGATATTTCGCACAACTTCCAATTGCAAACATTCGAAAGTAAATACTGTATTGACCTCTGTGATTTGATCATCAAAAGAAATATGTGGAATGGACATCTGAATTTCTTCTACGTTCTTGATAAAAAACTCGTGGAATTCATTTGCGATTTGCAAGTCGTTTTCAATAACCTTAACATTAAAGTACTATATACTTCCAATTCTTTTCTTCTCTTTATTTAAAATTAGCTTCCTTAAAGTTTTCTACATAGAACTTTGATCGCAACAGGTATTTAATCTATTCTGCACACATTTTTAGTATGTTCCGATTTGCGTTTGTATACTTCAAAGAACACGGTAATTACTGCTCATTTGACTTTTTTATTTATATTTTATTTATAATTATAAAAAAGGAAAAAAGAGTATGCTCGTACAAAAGCGCTAGAGATCTAACAGATGCATCATCGCAAGCTCCTTGAACTGCTTAATGGAGGGTGTATTCCTGATAGATTCAGGCAGCGAATTCCACAGGAAGGTTCCCTGACCAAATAAACCATTGCATCCAAATCGGGTATGCGTTCGGCGTGAGACCAGCCTGGAGGCATTGAGAGAGCTAAACGAGACCAACTCACATATGTATCTCGGAATCAGGTTCCACATACCTTTATGAATTAATCATAGAACTCTGAGCTCAAAGAGTTTGGTAAGAGATGCAGGCATGAAAAGCTGCAACAACTGAGAGACATGAAAATGCTTCTTGAGACGAAAGATGTAGCGCACGCAGCATTTGAGCGATTTGTTAAATTTGGCTATTACAGAGGCCTGTAAAGGATAGAAAGCAGCATCAGCATAAAAAAATCCAGTATGATAAGATCTGATACCAGGAACTGTCTAATGAATTGTGGCAGGTGGTGTGAGACCTCGTATAGAGAACGGAGACTGTAGTAAATTCGTGAGCACATCTTGCTCACCTGAGTCCGCCAAGTGAGTTGGGGTCCATCAGAAAGCCAAGATTCTTAACATGACTGCTCGATAGGGGAATGATCTTATCATAGAGACGTAGATTCGGAAGGGTATCAACAAGCCTAGGACCGTTAGCTCGGACAGAATATATAATTGCTTGGGTATTAGCAGGATTTATGGCCAGACCATTGGTTAGGCACCAACCAGATATATTATCAATAATAAAATTGAGCTCATCAATCAGTGACAGAAGGTCGCTGATAGTGGCGGCTTTATAAATCTGAAGGTCATCTGCGTATAAATGGAATTTCACGTCACCAAGCACCGAGATGATGTTATTAATGTAAACGGAGAACAGGAGCGGAGCAAGGACAAAATATTTTACAAATTTTAAAAATTCCTATATAAGCATGTGCATTAAAAAGACAATACATACTAGAATAATAGTACTTTGCAATCTTCAATACTGGTCAATATTGGCCAGTAATATCTAATCAAACTCTAGCCAATAATAATGCGAAATTATCAGCATACTTATATATACATACATACTTCAGGCCTTTACCCAATTATTTGGAACCTGAAATATTTACTCCTAAACATGTGTAAGTGAATAAATAAAACAAATTTTACAAACAGTCCGAGTCCACTACCTACATATGTATGTACATATATACTTCTCATCGTTATATACAAGAGATAGGTCAATATCCTCTTCAAAAATACTTCACTGAAATAATAATTTCTAATCCCTTCGTCGTGTTAATCTATCATTCAAAGTGTGTTTCGTTTACAAAGATTTAATTTTCGACTGTTATTTATTCGAAAATGGACCGTACAGGGATCATCAAGTCCTCCCTCTTTTTCCTTCCATTAATTGCATAATTTATCGTGCCCATAAGCGGCACGGCACATATTTGAATATCTACTTGGGTTCACTTTTGTTGAACGAATCATCTATTCTAAAAAGGGAAATGTTTTCAGTCAGCACCTAGTACTTACTCCTTCCAACTTTTGAAGATTTTTTTTCTTCCAATTGTTGAGCGAACTGTAATTGAATTACATAATTCCCCATTACGTCAGCCGTCAGCTGTGCTGTGTTGTGTTGAACGGAGAATAAGAAGACCGCAAGGTCGTGTTTATTTTAACAGAATTTCTCGGAAGAGTGGCTCTTATCGGAAAGTCGGCTGGTGGTAGGTACTACTTGCAGTCACTTGTGTAAACAAAACTGGTTAACCAGTCGCCTTTGTCTATGAAGTTTAGCGTGAATTTCAGTCAGTGAAAAGCTTTTAGATTTAGATTAAGAATTGATTGAGCCGATGAGGAAACAATGGCTATGCAAATTAAGTTTTAAGGCCACCATCAAGCAGCAATCGCGTAAGCAAAATATATTCAAGTATGCCGAAAAAGAGACTTTTTCAACAAATTTTGGAAACGTTATTAAAATGAGGAGGGAGGTGCTCGCATCCCCCGAAGAATTTTCGTCAACCAAACTAATATAGGGTTCCTTCTATATCGCATTTATGCGCATCATAAATTAGTAATTGGCGAATAATCCCACAGAGAATGTGGGATAGAATATTAAGTGTCATCAGCTTAAATTGCCTACCATCCAACAATCCAACTAAGCCTAGAGGAATTCCCTCGATCACTGCACAGGCAATGATTGGGTCGCGAAGGGACAAATACATATAATATGTAAGCAGTGAAAATTATCCTGGAAATGTGGCGATTATGCCTTAATTAAACACATAAATTCGTAAGGAGGCTGCTGTATTTTGCTCGCACCGCAACGTCAATTATGCATGATGACATCCTCCTACTAAGTCAACCGAGGGATTGCTTTGCTTTACGCACAGAGCTCTAAATTCTGATACTGCCTGGCCGGGAGAAGTTCTTTTTTTTTCGGTGTTTTATTGATTTCTCATATGAAGGGCAGCAGCCCCAGAAGTTTTGTTTAGCCCATCTAAATTGTTAGAAATTTGGGGACAGCGATTTTCCAAATAACTATGACATATATTACATATTCTACTTAATTATGTTTGTATAAAATTGAAAGCACTTACAGAATTTTGTTGAATATTTGCAATTGATAAAAGAGTTAAAAAGTCCTTCAACACCACAGACCATCACCGCACCCAGCTCTCTTAAAGGGATCACACAAAATCACAATTTCTACACATTCTAAGCACTAACACTGAATATCACTCTGTGATTACTTAACAATTTAATTGACACTATAAATTGGCTGTACACAGATATTAGAATCTTTTTAACACTATAAACCTTTCTTGTGCACGAAATTTTTCAACATCCGTCACTGACAGCTCCTACCACATAATTCGCGACGGCCATTCTGGTCTGGTTTCTTCTGTTTGAAAACATTAGCTCTCCTCTGGAAGTAATTTCCCACAAAATCTCTACCATTGGGATATTTGTAGTTTTCCTATAATACCATAGAATGATTGGAAATTTATAATATAAGGTTTGAAGTTATCCTATCTTCCGAATGGTGGCGGCACAACGAAAAGTATAGGAGGGGTTTCAAATGTCCAAACCCGCAGACACTAGTGCCATTCACTTCAATACTTTCGTCATGGTTTTCGACACTCACGCCACGAGTTTCAACACTACTCGTCAAATTTAAATAACCTGGCGCCCTCATTCGGACAAACTCGAAACAAATAACCGTAGTTCAAATAACTAACTTTCTTTGTATTCTTTATAGATGTCACTCACCATTTAATAAAATACAAAAGTATTTTACTGCTGGGAATTATAACTACAGTCTGAAGAAAAATTAATCAGATATTGTTATTTGACAAAAACTAAAAATTATTTCAACTGAAATCTATTTATAGAAGAATTATGAATTATTTTTGAGACCACTAGTTCGGTGCATTTTCCGGTTCCATTTTGAATAAAGATAAAAGGCAGGTGTGGAACAATTAGTACGTTTACATAAATACTTGAATACTTTACTTGAAATTGCCTTGAAATTCAACAAATTTTTAGGTTTAATAATTTCCAAGTACTGCAGTTGAATTTATAGGAAGTTTTTCAAGTAAATTGAACAACAATTTTGTAATTTGCTAGACTCAAGTATACTTGAAGTCAATGCGCATTTACATGATATTTTGATTACTTGATCTCTACTTGAAGTATACTTCATACTGATTAAGTGCGTTCACTGACACGATAGCGTCTTAACGTCTTGTAGCGTGGTGATAGCGTAGCGTAGTAAACATATTGTTGCGAGCGTGGCCTTGCGGTTCTTTATTTAAAACACAATATTAAATATTTAATATACAAGTTCTTTATTTCACTTCAATCTTAACAATTCACAAACTTTCAATTAATCAACTACACTTTAATGATCGCTTAATACTGTACTTTCAATTATCGCAATCTAAAGGCTTAAACACAATTCCGACGACAGACGACAAACGACGACGATATATCGCTGTCAAACTTCTGAAAACACAGCATCTTATGCGAATGCACCAAATTGCGACGACCGACGTTGAGCGATCGACGACATTATCGCCGGGATTGATCAGTTTCTAAAGGCTTAAACACAATTCCGACGACAGAGCGACAGAACGACAGACGACAGCGAAAATTTTGCTGCGAAACAGGCATTCGAAAAATTGGGAACACAATTGCAACGACAGGCGATGAGCGACGATTGTGAGAGAAGAAGATATTGAAATTTCTGTTGTTAAATGTTTTGAGCGTTTTATAAGGAGATTTTTATCAAGAATATTTTAAATTACATTGAAAGAAATGCAATGAACCAAAGTGTGGAAAAAAACTGAAAATGCAGATATTAACTAAATTAAACGGTTTGAAATATCCATCCAACCCACGTCTTTTTTGTCCACTTGTCTTCCCTATCTTGTAAACTATAAATTATTTTATGGATTTCGCATTTCCTCGATCAATTTTTCCTCAAAGCTCATTATTTTAAAATTACCGCGGCGTGCTACCACCTAAAAAAGACAAAAGTGAATGCCACAACCATTTCATTCGATTAATTTTGTTGGTATGACTGCAGCGACGCCGGCAAAATTAGAAACTGATCAATGCCGACGAAAATTTCGTCGATCGCTCAACGTCGGTCGTCGCAATTTGGTGCATTCGCATAAGAGCTGTGCTTTTAGAAGTTTGACAGCGATATATCGTCGTCGTTTGTCGTCTGTCGTCGCAATTGTGTTTAAGCCTTAATTACAACACTTTCGCACGTTTATTACTTTCGCTTGTTAACACTGCAACGTCTAAGACAAGACTCTTTTTTCTGGCTATGACAACTGTTATATTTATACCCTAGAAACTCTCCAGATTATTCTCGAGTGTTCTATTTTCCAGAAGCTTCTTGACTGTTCTATTCATTCTATTCATTCTATTCCTGAACCTTCCTGTAGATACCATAATCAATTCTCCGAACTTGAAGTCGTTTACTTCCATTGCCAGTAGATGTCACCAGTTGTCTCTTTCTATTGCACGTAACAATATGTCAAAAAATTGCTTTGACAGTTAATTACTAAGGCGGTGACTTTGGCACTTTGAGGAGAGAACTAAAGGAGATGACATCCCATAGTAAAGGATATGTATGGCAGCGTAGCCAAAAATTTTCGCCATCTTGATTTTGGCAGTGTCTTTGACTGTCACTTTTGTGTAAACAAAGAGCCGCGAAGTGTGTTTGGCGCAGAGACGTAGTTACAAAAGGGATAATTTACTTTTTATAGGAAATGGTTAATGGCTATAGGACTAAGTGATAGTAATATACAAAGGAGTTATATATGCTCGAAGATTTAGATACAACAAGCTGTGTTGAGGAAAACACTTTTGTGGTAAATTCGGTAAATCCCACTGAGATGCATATATGAGTAAATTCGCAAATAATTTAAATATATCGTCAGTGAGAGCATACTTGCTGAAATCAAAACTGGTGCCACATGAAACAGGAGATCAGTCAGTCCATTTATATACATGTCAGTGGGTGGTCCGGAAGATTGTGCGGAGTTTCTAAGAAATATGTTTGAATTTTCGCGCCATTAACAAGTTGCGATATTTAAGGCATCAACAATTTTTAACGCCGCCTTTGGCACCTCAAAAAAACAAGAAGAAGAACGATAGTTACGCTTTTGTCATCACATGTCGTGATTTTTTAGCAAAACAGAGGAAAGGAAAAACAATCTAAAAATATAGAGTAGTTGAGACTGAAATCGAAGAAAAGAAGGAGGAAAAACGAAAAGAACCCGAGGTAGGAGAAACGAAATTACTGCACACCGGAGAAGTTTTCTTATAATTAAAGATAAAAGTGGTTCGGTTGAAGTTTCTCGAATGTTATATACATAACCAGTCCTCCGGCTATCTAATAATAATATGTTAATGTGTCTAATTAAGCATAAATGTGTCTGTGCTTAACAAAAAATGTGGAAGAAGAAGAAGAACCAAATATTTTCCGGGAAAAGTAATAAAAAAAGGCAAATATTAAACTCCGCAGAGTTACAATTTTGTTATTTATTGTTATTACAATTTTGTTATTTTTAAACAAGCCGTCGACCCCACTTTTCTTCGTTTTACATAAATTTGTGAATTGAGACATCACATCCGCCGATACATTTTACACCTCAACCAGGATCTTATTGAAAAATAACGCAATTTTTCTTTTTTCGTTCCAATTCTTGAATTTGTCGTATATTTACATTTAATTGTTGCCGCTTAGCCTGCGTTAGAGCTCATATATTTGTCACTTACATTTCCAAATTTGTTACGCTTAAAGATCTGTGTATTGAATTGAAATATCAAGTACGGTTTGTCACATCAATCCACTTTTATGTCTGTCAGGGGTACTTTGATATTTAGATATTCAGAATATCTAGATATCGATACCCCATGTCTGTCATAAGTATTTTTAAATCCTCTGCCTTTGAACACGAAGCTCATTTAAAAATTTATTTCCAAAGATACAAGTTTAACAATTTGAAACCCCAACCGGATAAGTGTGAATTTTTGCGGAAGGAGGTGCTCTATCTTGAACACATTATTACTAGCGAGGAAAATGAGCTAAAATAATTTCTGGGACTTGCCGATTCCCGCAAGTCTATTGATGGATTTAGTGTATTGCTAGTCCTCTTACAAACCTATTAAAACGAAATATATAGTTTGAATGGCCTGAGCCTCAGCAAGGTGTATTTGATACTATGAAACACAGGTTATCTTTAGGCTCATCCTTCAATATCCAGACTTCCTGAAACAATTTATATTAACCACCGACGCATCCAACTTCACAATCGGTACTGTTTTAGACGAATCTCGAAGATTACGACGGCATACACAAACATTATACTATAACTAACAAATATAATTAAAGTGAGCAAAATTTTCCTGCACAATTGTCACTGTCAGTCAATCTGACAATTCTCGATGCTGTCTGCTTAAGTTGGCATTCGATTTAATGCACTATACTGTTTGTAATATTAATAACAGTTCAACCACAGTTCATCGTACATTTTGAGCTTGAAATAGATTTTACCAAAAACTTGTGCCATTTTTGACTATAGGAATTAGATAGGATGGCTCAGTGCATTCTTATTATATGTATGTCAGTGGTTGTCAGCATTGCGGCTGCGATGGCATTTTTAAAACATTGTTCAAGACTAGACTTCGACAGCAGGGCGTTCTGCCGAAGTTGCAGTCGTGTCTCATTTTATTCATTTTCGTATTCTTTAATCAAGCAACTTTGCAGTCCGTCATTGAAGTTGCAATTGTGTTTAGACCTTTTTAAACATTTAGTGATACTCCGCTACTTTTAATAACTTCTAATAGTTCTCCCAGAGCGGTTAAAACTTCCTCTACAGACCTTCCTAATACAGAAAGCTGTCATTATGCCATTATGCCATTATGGCTTAATCTCACGGCAGTCTTAATACACGGATTAGAAGGCAAGCGACAATCAGCGCCCTAGAGGGGCAGAATATAATTTATGTTATGATAAAAGAAAAAACTACTCTGTTTAGAGAAGAATGTTTGCCTAAGCCATGCAGACTCAGAAAATCTCACTCTGCCCGCATATAGGCTCACCGCAACCACTACGATGCTCCCACAAGGGGGCCTTCCCAAGTTGAAGGGAATATTGCTACTAAAAGCAGCGCTATTCTGGGCTCCTCAACCCCGTAGTACCAAATTAGCAATGTCGGCCACCCAATTGGTATGGCTTCGTATAACATGATCGTACGATCATGAATACTCCCAGTGAACCTTCACGCAGATTCTTAAACGTTACTGGCAACTCTGTTCGGGCTTAATCATATTAGCACTTATAAATAAGTGACAGCAGTGGACCATGAAAGGGTTAAGCTACCAAAGTACTAATTCCAAGCAGTTGTACTAGGTCGTATACATGCAGGCTTCACTATGAACACGCACGTCGTTGCCAACCTTCCTAACACAATAATATCATCATCCATTATATATATATATATATATATATATATCATCATCCATTATATCCATTATATATTATATATATTATATATTATATATATTATATATATTTATAATTTCTCTTAGTTATAACAAACGCAGAATATCTCCTCAATTTTTTTCTCTATTGGTATTTGCATATCCATTTATAAAATCTAAAATTATGGAAACTCGACTGCCGGCCAATTGCTCCTCGATACTGGCGGGTTGGAAACTTTTTGCGCAATGTAATACCAACTGTCTAGGCTTCACAGAGTCTATTTGTCCCGTTTTTCTTTTTTCACGAGTATGCTAGTCCCAATACAGAGAGCTTGAATTCTGGAAAATGGTATATTCTAAGAAATCTTTAATAGCCCTATTTACTACTACTGCTTATAAATGGAATGGAATTCTTCCTACATCAATCAGTGATCAGCGGTGTTTCAGTGAAGTGCTCGTGTTGAAAATTACATGTAATTTTATATCTAGGTAAAATTCAATAGCCATCCGCATACACAGGATTTGCCGACGGCATTTCTGCAATTCACAGTGCTCGTGTGGCCGTGTTGATGTAAGCTTGTGTATGACAATCAAATACAGACACATACAGTGTTAGTGTATATTAAAGTGATAGAGACACATACTATTATATCTAAAGTTTTAAGTGTTGTGATGTTGATAGAGACACATAGTGATATAGACACATACATTTATAAGTTAGTGACAGACAAGCACAATTTAACATTTAAACAAATTGCGGTGATAAAGGACACCTTGTTTTCTGTTTCATAATGAGTGAAATCAACGCAAGTAATAAAAATCTCGCGTTTGAAGCCCAAAAAACTGCACTTATGGCCGCTATTGACAGCAGCCTAAAAAAGTTGTACAATAAGTACGAACTAGGCCTCCCGGAAGTCACAATACAGGAAGGATCCAAAAATTTGTTCGATGACAATGTCACATCGCCACCTGATGTTACAGACGGAACAGCCAACGATGTGGAAATGTCCAATGACTCAACGGAGTCATCTTCATCGAGTTCGGACGTGTCTGAGGATGAAAGCAACGAAAACAATTATACTATCGTGGAAAACAAGAAGAGAAAAGCACGTAATAGCCCAGAGACGTCTCCTCAATCATCCGGAACTCCAGCCAAGAGGAAGCCATCAGGATCTAAGCAGCAACCACCCAGGGAGGAGAACACTGGTGGATTCTACCAAATTCTCGGAAACCGGAAGGAATTTGAGATCCAGCCCAAAGAAACTGCGGCCCAGGTAGTAAAGGCGGTGAGACCCCCACCAATTGTATGCCAGAATCTGAACGTCAGAGCGTTCAACAGCAAGCTGGATAAGCTAGAAACCAGACCGAAATTTTTTATTAAGACGGCAAAGGGCACAAAGTGCATTATCAAGCCAATCACTCAGGACGACCACAAGACGCTTTTCAGCATTGTCAAGGACATCGGCGTGCAGAGTTACACGTTTACGCCTAAGTGTGACAGGACGACGACACTTCTGCTGGGAGGAGTTCAGCACACCTACCACGCAGAGGATGTTAAGGCAGCACTCGAGGGAAAACTTCGTGGTTTTATAATCAATTCGGTCGTACATTTTAAAACGCCCAGGTCTAAGGAATCTAATTCCTTCGTCATAAATTTCGGTGGAAATTATGACGTAAAATACATAATGACAACGAATCGCCTATTAAACCAAATTGTCTACTGGGAAAAATACCGCGCTTCTGGAATCTCCCAGTGCAAGCGTTGCCAGGCTTTCGGCCACGTCGCGAGGAACTGCGCGGTCGACTACAAATGCGTGAAGTGTAAAAATGTACATTTACCAGGACAATGCGAGAGGAATAACGAGAAGGAAGGTGCCCCATTCTGCGTGAACTGTAAAGCTGAAGGACATCCAGCCAGTTATAGAGGCTGCCCCAAGTACAAGGAGGTAGTACAACAACGGGCCAAGAAGACCGAGGAGCGTCGCCAACGTAAAGAATTCGTGAAGGAAGCCACGAGGAACTATGTGCAACCAGGTAAATCTTTCGCCCAGGTAATCTCTAAAAACACGTTCAATAATAACAATTCTGTTAAACCCACAGCTTCCAAGCCCCAAGCAGCACCTAGGTCTGCCCTTAAGGCAGCTCCCAGAAAAACAAGAGTGTCAGAAATTGACGATTTCTGCACCAACGAAGCCAAGTCTCTATTTGGCTGCGACCTTTTCGCCCTTATGGGCAAAATCAATAATTTCCTTCCTAAATACAGGAAGCTTTCTTCCATCTCGGAAAAACAAGCAGCTTACCTTCAATTTGCATTTGGACTATGTCTAGGCAAATAAGTAAGCTGAAAATCATGTCACTTAACTGCAATTCGCTGGTAAAGCACAGCAAAAGAGCAGCCCTAAACCTATTCCTCATTGAGCATAAACCCACGTTCATGTTCCTCTCTGAAACTCTCCTCACTGAGAGACATAAGTTAGCTTTTGAGCACTATAACTTCGTCCGCCAGGACAAGTCTGAGACCACCCTAGGCACAGCCCTTCTCATAAAGGAAAACCTTAAATTCGAAGAGATGAAAATTAGTAACCTTTCCAATATGGAATGCACTGCTGTCAAATTAAAACTTCGAGACAACGAGTCTCTTCTCTTAATCGCCCTATACAATAGATGTCACGCCACGGGAGCTGATATCAAGAATAATTTAAACAGCATTGCTCAGATCTCGGACAATTTCACATACACGGTGCTGGGTGGAGATTTCAACGCCAGGCACCCGTTGTGGAATGATTCTGTCACAAGTCCGTCAGGCAAGGCTGTACATGACTGGCTCCTCTTTAACACCACCCATGATTTTGGGTCAACTCTTGACTTCTATATCGCAACCTCTAATCTAATTAATCTCCTACCCCAATTCTCAAATTACGTCTGCACAGCACATATGGCTGAATCCGATCACTTGGCTGTTGAACTCTCAATCACTCCCAGCGCACCGTTAAATATCCTGACTTCTGACCCTCAAGCCTCAACTTCACTCAAAGACGTTGACGGGCAACAATTTCAAGACAGGCTCTCCCAATTTCTCTCAGGAAATCTACCTGACTCGCAACGGAATCTCACGAACTTGGAAATTGACTTCCACATTGACTTCCTCAACAACGCCATTGAAGGAAATGTCGCCTTCTTTTCCAGTGTAGTGCCGAGCAAACACTACAAATACAAAAATCTCCCGCCTCAACTGCAAAAATTATATAAATTTAGGCAGAAACTTCGAAAAGTACTTAACCGTATTTTTCACCGAACCCTGAATAGCCACAACCCAGCCTACAGAACTGTGTTGTCGCAAATTAATTGCTTGTCAACAATTATTGAGGAACAAACGAAAATGTTTCTCGATAAGGAGTTTAGGAAGAAACTGGCTTCCATTCAACCTGGTCCACACTGCTTTCAGGACATAAACAGGGTTTGCAACAGAAAAGCAAAACTCCCCAAAACCATTTTAAGCGGCACGACCGCTTACAACCTTCCCCAAGAAAAATGTAACGCTTTCGCGGAATATTTCCAATCCACTTTCAAAGACAATTCATCTCTAAGCGATGCAAATTTTATAACCACTGTAGACTCGGCTGTTGATGATTTCACTGCCCAGGCAGTGGGATCCTCCACCACAATCTTCAACTCCACAAACACGTCCTTAAATCCGGATGATCTAAGCATCTTCTCAAATCCTGCACACGTTTTCGCCCTAATCAGGACTATTACAGGCAAAAAGTCCGCTGGCCCAGATAACATTTCCAACAAAGTTATCAAAAACCTCCCACCTGTCGCCATAGAATTTCTGACAATTATCTTCAATAATTGCCTAAATAATTCTTACTTTCCCGATGTTTGGAAAACCGCTCGCATAGTTCCAATTCCCAAAAAAGGAAACTCGAAAAACCTTAACGAGTTCCGGCCAATCTCTCTTCTGTCCAACCTGGGCAAACTTTTCGAAAAAATAGTCCGCCAACACATTGAAAATACCTGCCTCGATCTAAATATCAGGCAAGACACCCAATTCGGCTTCAAGCCCCAGCACTCCACTTTTCACGCTTTGCTCAAATTCCTCTCTGATTCTACAAACGCCCTCAACAAAAGGGAGCAGACAGTAGGCTGCTTCCTTGATGTAGAGAAAGCGTTTGACTCAGTTTGGACAAACGGGCTAATTTTCAAAATTATAAACCTCGAGTTCCCGCCTTATCTCACCGGGGTTATACATAGCTTTCTCTCATCTCGAAATTTCTACATAGAAATCGAGGATACCAAATCTCAGGCAACATCAGTCAGTGCTGGTGTCCCCCAAGGTTCGGTCCTCGGACCAATTCTCTTCAATCTTTTCACTTATGATCAGCCTTCCAACGACTCAAATTCCACCACACTACTCTATGCTGATGACTCGCTTACCTACGCCCACTCCATGTCATCCAATTTCGCTGCTATCAAAGTTGAGCGGCATGTTCTCAAACTTGATGAGTTCTACAGAAAGTGGGGCATCAAAATTAATCTGAACAAATCTGAAATGATTTGCATCCGAAATCCCTCCACAAGGGGAAGACCCAACATAGCCACACGAGCCAACAACATTGAAATCGAAGTCAATAATGAAAAGCTTCAGCCTTCAAAGAACACCAAATACCTTGGTGTCTCCTTCAATAATCTGTTGAAATTCAACAATCACGCCAAGCTGACCATGAAGAAAGCCAACTGCGCTTACTCCCTACTCAACCCTATTATCAGAAGGAGAAACGGTCTCCCGAAAGATACAAAGCTGCTTATTTACAAACAGCTTATCCGCCCAATTATCTGCTATTGCTTCCCCATCTGGCACACCATTTCGCCATCTTATATGAAGCAAATCAGCGCCCTCGAAAGAAAGATCCTAAGGGCCTGTACAGGTGTGTACAGGAAACCTAACGGACACTACTTTCCCAACACCTTCTTGTACGAAAGTGCAAACACCACTCCAATCGAGGAATATCTCCTTTCTCTCGCGGTCAAACAACTTGAGAAGATCTCTCAACATCCTAACCCCCTCATTAGCCAGCTTTCAACGCAACTTCAAGTTGAAAACCTCAACTACCTATCACCTCTCCACCTAATCAACTCGGAAACGAGAAACATTTATTACCTGGACGAAAGATTTACTTTCTTCACTAGTGCAGGAAGCCACCATCGTGGATAGGACAACATACTGGCATCTCGATCACCGTGGGACTTATCAACGCTGGACCATTCTGGACTATCGGCATAATTCTCAGCATGTTGAAAGACAGTCCAGTCTTCAACTAACAACAAGTTAGAGAAATCTCTAACATTCCACAACTTCCCACTCCCATCCAACTTCCATATTCCTTTAAATCCGAAAATTACTAAATAACAGACAAGAACACAGCTTGCCGTCGCGCAACAGGCTGTAATAATTTCGTCAAAGTGTAACCTTAAGTTAATAATTCTTCGAACAATTAAAGTATAAAGTGAACCAAAGACAAAAGTGAAATCTAGGCCAAAATTAAAGCCTGTACGTAAACATTTTCAAATATCCCGGGATATCGGTTCGGTTATAATATCGCCATAATTCGTTTTATTTCGTTAATCACGTGTGAAGAACACTTGACTTGAACACTTGACTTGGAATGGAATTCTATATGGTTTGTACGCACCAACAAGGTCTGGTTTTAATTGCCTTAACCCTTAAATGCATGATTTATCAAATTTACATGAAATAATTTTTTGTGCATAGCAAATCGGTTGAATAAATTCAAAAAAATAATTTTGTAATATAAGTATTTTAACTCACAAAAAAAGTACTTTGTGCCATATATGGCACAATAAATATATATTTAAGAGTTTTGAATATTGACATTTTAAATACCCATTGACCCATTGAAACGACAAAGTTTTTTATCCGATTTCTTCGAAATAATGTAAGTATCATAAAAAAAAAACATATAAATAAAAAAATTCCCTTAAAATAAAATTAAAATAAAATTAAATAAAAACTTTTTAGTTGAAGAATATTAGATATCTAATTGTTAAACTTTTAAACTTATTTTGTATTAATTTAACACTTATTTTTCGTGAAACTCCACAAAGCAATTATTATTCTTATTGAAACATAGGGCTACATAACACTTGCGGCAAGTGATATACGTTTTGAATG
Source organism: Dioctria rufipes (assembly GCA_963924295.1). Lineage (NCBI taxonomy): Eukaryota > Metazoa > Arthropoda > Insecta > Diptera > Asilidae > Dioctria > Dioctria rufipes. The sequence continues at coordinate 310,375,026 of OZ002740.1, read as the reverse complement.
TACATAGCGGTAGCTTATAACTTACACGATCTGCATTCCACTGAGGAAGATAATCAATTTGGTTATGTCGTACATCATGTTGTGGTATAGGAGCCATGGGTCCATTCGTTTTCTTTTCATTATGCTGTTGAGTAACTATAACGAGTTCAAAGAACTTTTTGCTACACTTTATGATGAGTACGTCCAAAGCGTGCGAACGAAATTATTTAGTGACCCACGCATCTTTTTTAAGTTTATTAATATGAAGAAAAAAACCGACAACTACCCCAATACCATGAAGTACAAAGATACTGCTAGTGATGATTCGTCTGAAATTTGTAATATGTTTGCTTCATTTTTTGACAACGCATTTGTCTCGTCAAATTTTCAACCTCTAAATAGCAACTTCAGTCATATGAACGACGTTTCATTCACTGTCCCTTCCATTTCACATGAGGATATACTCGATCATATTTGTGAGCTTCCTAATGACTTCACAACGGGACCAGATGGGATCCCTCCAGCTTTTTTTAAGTCTTGCTGCCTTGCCCTGGCAGCTCCGCTAAGAATTATTTTCCAAAAATCGCTCGATACCGGTTGTTTCCCACAGCTACGGAAAAATTCCTTTATCATACCTATTCACAAAAAAGGTAGTAAAAATGAAATTTCTAACTATAGGCCTATTGCAAAATTATCTTGTATGCCTAAATTATTGGAATCCATCATTTACTCTCAGCTATCAATTTCCTGGAAGAATTTGATTTCTTCTAACCAACATGGGTTTATTTCGGGCAAATCTACAACCACTAACTTGTTGGAATTTGTCTCGGATACCATTGGCGGATTTGCAATAGGCTACCAGACGGATTGTATTTATACGGACTTTAGTAAAGCCTTCGACAAGTTATCTCACTCCGTGATACTCTTTAAAATGGAAAAGTATGGGTTTCCCCCAAAATTTCTACAATGGACGGAGTCTTATTTAGATAACAGAACATACCTAATCTTATTCCATCATTCCATCTCTAAAATCTTTATGGCTCCATCTGGCGTGCTTCAAAGTAGTCACTTGGGTTGGGTGGGCCCTTTGTTCTTTATACTATCTATTGACGACATTGTCTCTGTTGTGAGGCACTGTAAAGTCTTGATATATGCTGACGACATCAAGCTTTTCGCTCAGATTAAATCTGTTAGCGATTGCGAACAGGTACAAGCTCACCTTCACAAATTTTAAGATTGGTGCAAAAGTAATAATTTGGTACTCAATATAGACAAATGTGAGGTTATGACTTTCCACAGAAATCAGAAACCAATCACTTATGATTATGAGTTCTCGCATTCCTCGATTCGCCGTGTTGGCTCTGTCTGTGACTAGGGTGTCAAATGTGATCAAAGATTGAATTTTATCTCCCATATAAACTACATGGTATCAAAGAGTAGTTCTATGCTGGGTTTTATAAAACGTTGTTCCCGAGAGTTTTCGAATCCTACCATAACTTTGCGTTTGTACACTTGCTTTGTGAGACCACTGCTTGAATACGATAGCCAGGTCTGGTCTCCATTTTACGGTACACACATCGATCGTATCGAATCTGTTCAGCGGAAATTCCTACGATTTGCTCTCAGCCACCTACCCTGGAATAATTCATTAATTCTTATACCCTATAAGGATAGATTGAAGCTTCTAAATATGCACTCGCTTGTGAAACGTCGCATGGTCGTTGGATATAACTTTTGTGCACCAACTGTTAAACGCGAATATTGACTCTCCACTATTACTTAACAAAATCTCTTTTTGCGATAGTTGGCACAATTTGAGAAGTCTACCTCTGTTGCATGTTAACCCCTCAAGGTCCAACTTTAGCATCTACGAACCTATTAATTGCATGTATATTACTTTGTTACATTTAAATTTTTTTTAAATTTTTGTTGTTATGTTGCATGTCATTTTATCCGGTGTTCGGTTTATGTTTAGTTATATCTACTAATACTAACACCGACTAAATGATGAAAGCATGTATTGTTGACCGTTTATCTATCAAACGTGTCACTGTAGCGAGCTTGTGTTAAGCTGGTTCTGATAGTCACAAAATGATCCTGCTGAAGATCTTCCGCGTTTTGCATAATTCGTGGTACCAATTTTACACAGGGTAGTAGTTAGCTCAACTCGATATTGATTCGCGGAGATGGAGTTTGGTCTTGGAGTTCTTTTATAAAGAAGCCATGAATTGATTATTGACAAATCAATAAAATGGTATAACAGCCTCATCTACCATTTCTTGGATTTAATCGATATTCTATTCTTTCCAATAGAACTGTCAATAAGGTCTACACCACCCATGTGACGATTATATTTACCTACAACAGCAAGGAATTTTATAATAATGTTTGTTTTAGTTTTTCTATCATATCTTCTAACTGTTCCTTCAGGATCAGTCCCAACGAAATTAGATAGTAATGTCACGCATTTGTTATGGCGATCGTAATATTCTCGCTGTTTGCCACATATTCACTCGAGGTCCCTTTTGGACATTGTTTTAAATCCTCTTCGTTATGCAACTTGCAGCTGGGGATGCGGTTCCGCCTTATCGTACCTAAACAACATATGCCTTGTTTGGACAGGTAGCACAAAATTTAGTCTGATGTATAAAAATTATCACAATATATTTTATAGTTGCACCTACGGGGAACTTCGCGACACAATCTCACCACAATATTACTACTAACTCCCAAATCTAGTTCTTCCGGAAAGCGTTTCAGGGGACTATTTTCCAAACCAGTATAAATTGCAATTTTATATGCTAAATCGGATAGACCACATAGAAAAAAAAGTTTATATTCCCATTTATGAGGTTTTAAAGGCAAGTACTGCTTTAAATGATGAGTAGCTTTTGAAGTACAAATCTGTTCATCCACTGAGCAAATCTATTACTGGACGGAGTTTATAAAGCTTGTAAAAATCTGGATCAGCCTTATCAGTAATAGCCTTAGAATTATCATTAAAATGAAGAGCAGATCGAATTTTTTCGAAATAATTCAAAGGCATCGTGTTTTTGACTTATTCAAGACCTACATTTTTGTCCCAGTAAAGTCTTATATCTGAACACTTTGTTACAAATGACAATATCATAATTCCAATATATTTTGTAATAATAAATGGAACTGCAATGTCTTATGTCATTGAATATAAATTGCTTTCTTCAACAATTTTATTCAATAGCTCGTCGGCAAAAAAATACGGAATTTCCAGTTCTTGTATATGTGATGGCAATTCTGAAGAGCCAGTAAATTTTTTCTCCTGATCATCAACTTGGATCTTTCATTTTTTCCGTAGTACTGACTCGAATCCGAAACAGCTAGATCTGCATGAAATTTTTTTGTGGAAACTGGAATAAATTCTGTTAAGTCGTCTTCATTACTTTCCAATCCGTCTTCACTGTCACTAGGCATATTCAACAGCAAATTAAGGATATCTTGTTCGTTTGTCACCGTTATGTTGCCTTGGAATTTTTTTATAAATATCATAGAAACTGGAAGATAAAATCTGATGAACAATATTACTCCTTTCTGCGTGATGTACAATATATGGCACAAAATAAATTTTCCGTATAAAAACGTGCCAAATTCGGTTAAAAGTTATTTATTATGATAATATCAAATAAATAGCCATATAAATTGTAAAAAAAACTTCAAAACTTACCTTCAAGTTTTAAAGAGTTTAGTTCACTTTGGAATGAGCTGTTAGCGCACTGCTCAACTAGTCAGCAAACACTGTAAGAAAATACGTTATGTAGCTATTTAGAAACAACAACGTAAAAGTATTCGCAGCCACGCACAATATTCATTAGAAATTGTTCAGCTGGAATTTCTCGGAAAATTTTCTGAGTAGACATATTTTCAGAAGGAAAACCATCAGATAGTGCCATATATGGCATAGTATGCATGGAAGGGTTAACTCTGTAAAACCTTTTGACCAACAATCTCGATATTTATTAACTAAATTCAAAACTTGTAATTTTTCTACATAATTTTCGACGTCATCAAAATTAAGATCTTCAATTCCTAAATAATTCTTGTTTTTATTAATAAATTGTTCGCTTCCCAGTCCCCACTTCAATGGGCATGATAGATCGTGTATAAGTTCATTTGTTTGACTTGGAAATTCACGCTAGATGGATGTTATTTCCCATTGCCACATCACTTAATAAATCATGTGCCACGTCAGTTTGATGGACGCTCGGCCTAAGTGCGATCTATATAGTGTGCATACAATTTTGAACAGAAATCTGTCAAAACTAGACGAACCCATGCGACGTTTATGTGTATTTCAGTATCATTATCAGTAGCAAGTCAAAAAGTCTCAAAATCTTTTGAACTTTTGACATTGATAACAACGAAAAAAGCTTGAATTGGTCTAAGTTCAATATTCTTATGACTCTGAATAAATGCCCGTATGTAATTTTGTATGTTTACCCTTCTGTGATGTTTAATTGTAAAAGTGGATTTTCTCACCTATCTCTAGAACGGTTTGTAATAAAAATGATTATAACCATTTTCATAGGATTTTATATTCTGAAGAATTTTTCAGTATATTAAAAATGAATAGGATTGATCGTTTTCACAATATACGTAAATAATTCAATTTTTGTATGGCAACACCAAGAACGGGTGGTCCGATTTAGTCCATTTTAGAAATAGTTATTATGGTTTTTGTGAAGATGCGTGTACAAAAATCTTTGCTCTATACATGGACGCGTTTCCAGCCAATGTGTAATTATATAGTGAAAAGCGAAATTTTTGTATGGCAACCCAGCGAAAGAGTTACCCGATTTGTCCCATATTCTAACTTAAATCTACAATTTTTTATAGAATGACCGTGTGCCCTCATACATACACCCTATAATTTCATCATCTAGGGTGGAAAAAGGATAAATTGTACGAATTAAAGAGATTCATTGTTGGATTATCAGGTTTAAATAATTTAAATCAGAGGTCCGCAAACTTTTTTGTCTCGTAAACCACTTGCCATGTTTTTCGGTATTGGGTAGACCCCTTGTTTACCTGATATTAATGTTTTTGCAAATTCATCAATTTCAAATGTGTTTTTCATAGCTGGTATAGTGTAGTGTAAAAACTTTAAAAACGCTTGTTAAGTTTTTTACATTTATTAAATAAATTCAAATTAAAACAAACCAAACAAAAAGTAACTAAGAAAAAATAAATGCTTTTTGTGTGAGGGATGAGCCTGATGCTTTAATAATAAATTTTCAATACTTGGCATCAATTTAGTAAGGTTTAATCTCAAATTTCCTAGGTTAATGATGCCCAGTCTGTTTGTTTTTGTTTTTTGTTGGAAGATTGGCAATCGTGCCGAAATCCCTTTCAACTAGGTATGAGGATGGAAACGCAATTAAAAACTTGCTCGTGATAGTCTTTAATATGGGATAAGTGACATATATGTCTTTTTGAAGCCAGAATTGCTGATATCCGTTTCTAAACTGTACCTTAAATTTTTCGTTAGTGCTTATTCCGATCAGTTCCTCTTGTAATATGACATCCATTTCTTCAATGTCACCATATGGATTGAATATCCATTGTGGTATTGCCATAGTCAAAACATCCTCAAATCTAGTTTCAAAATCTAATGGAGGGAATTGAATGTTGAACCTAGGTTGAAACGTTATCTTCCTTGCAGTTTGTCTGTGACAAATTGGGGAGTTGGGAAAACTCGCGCCATCAAATGATTTGCTTCATTACCTTAATTCTGGCAAGAAACGCTGAAATTATGATTTTTTTTTAAATAAATTTAGACTGTCATCTTGTAACTGCAAGTTAACCTAATTAAATTTAGTAAACAAATCTGTTAAGTAGGCAATGTCTGGTTTCCACTTGAAAAATTTTTCGCCTGAATAGCCCACAAAAGTCCGGATTGTTGACTTAGTGCTAAGTTCGAGTTGAGCAAATCACTACAATTAATGGAAAGCCTTTTGCGTAACGGGGGGTTACACCCCCCGAACCCCCCCTCTTCGATAAAAGATTAAAAATTATTGTCTATGGTGTGGAAAATCATAGACACTTGCCTCTGGTGTGGGGAATCATAGAAGCTTGCCTATGCCTATGATTCCCCATATTATCCGAATACTCGCAATGTATATAACCTATTGACTTAGAGTGTTTTGCACATGAAAGCTCAATATGCGTAGATAATTTGCTTAGTGCATATGATTGAGAAAAAGTGTAAAGAAAACATAGTATTTGGGGTATATATGACTGAAGGTAGGAAAAATTGTTCAGTGTCGTAGGAAAAAATGTAAAAAAAGGGGTTAAAATGAAATTGATCGAAGAAAATGCTATACCACGTAATAGCACTCATGAAGACCTTTCATATGATACCCAACATGATATACTGGGCACGACCTCCCACTGAGGGTACCTACCCCCCACCCTAAAGTACCCCCTAAAAAAAAGTGTTCTTCAATGAAATATAGCTACTGATTAGATGAATAGAACTGCATCATCAGTTTTCCGATTGGACACCAAATACTGGAATTATTATCGAAAAACGATATTTCCCCTCCCCCTTTGGAAAATAAAACAATAGCCAAAAACGTTGAACGCCATTAGATGGACCATCGCGAGATACCCCAAATATCTGTTTAAATCATTAAAATCGGTTAATATTTGACCGAGTTATGAAAAACGTAAAACCAAAAAATTGAGCGTAAAATGCGTCATTCAATTTGCACTAAACTGATTTGTGTAATCTAAAAAATTTACATTTTAGGTGAAACTTTGAACGGCAAATGATCCCCACCTATGTAACATATTGACTTGCGGTTTTTTGAATATGAAAGCTTAGAGTGTGTAGATAATTTTCGTAGAACATATCAAAGAGGTAGCTGGTAAAAATAATATAGTATTTGGGGTAAATGTAAGCAAAGGTATGGAAAATTTTCCAGTGACGGAGGAAAAAATTGAAAAAAATGGGTCAAAATTAAGTTAATTAAAAAAAAAATTATACCATCAGATTGTACTCACCGAGAGCTTTAATTTCATATACAACATGTGCCCCTCCTAAAAAAAAAAATTTGCCCCCCCCAAATAAAAATCGCCGCCAATGGAAAAAAGTTGTTCTACGAAATGTTCCACTGGCTAGGCGATGCAAACAGTGAAAACCGTTCCTCTATCGGACTTAATTTACGGAAGTTATGCACGTATGATTTTCAAATCTAGTACTACAATAGGGAATCGCGAAATTTTGTAGTAGATCAAAAAGGAAGGTGTCAATCGATAGAGGATGTTGAAAACTATTTAGCAGTATTTTTTGAAAAACCCACATGCTTATTTGGGGGGGGGGGGGGCAAGTATGTATTTTTGTTCTAGTACAATTCCAAAAAAAAATGTAGTTTTAAATAGCCCTGATTTTTCCAAGAAGTTTAAGTATACACATGACTATTCCACGACATCAAATAAGAAAGTTATAGATTTTACAAATTTGAAACAAATTAAATTCCCCCCCCCCCCTTTAAAAAATTTAAAAAAAAAAACGTGGTACCCTAATGCACATAGAATTGAAATATCTTTGATCGTATAAGAGGAAATTTTTTTCAAAAAAAATTTAAGGGGTAAAAAGGGGATTCCAAAATTTCGACGTTTGTATGGAGCGAAAAAATGCGATTTTCAAAAAATCACAGTTCAAAATCACAATCCTAGGTTCGGGAATTCAAAGTTCCTGGCATTGAATAATGCACAGTTTCAGCACTGTTAAAGTCAAGTGCGAGTCTCCCCCTCTCCCTCTCAGTAGACGGCTACCGGGGATAGGAGAGGAAGAAGGAAGGAGGATTGCACTTTACAGGAGATATACGACCTACAACAGACAAGAATAAGGTAGAATAATGGAAACTTTAAGCAGCACAAGGATGGGAAAGCAGAGGCAATCTGGAGATTTATATATAAGCTATGTAGCTAGTACTTAAGTTAGTTAAGTATTAGATTTTCGAAATATTTTTAGTTAATTAGAACTATAGCTAGCGCTAGCCGTAGTTTATATTTTGAAAGTAAGAAAATTCAGCTAGCTTAACTGAATTCAGGGCCAAAGAAAAGCCCGTATAGGTATTATAATCTGAGACTAGGTTTATATCAGAAAATATTGTTAGGTTAAGTGTAAAAACATCTTTTAGAGCAAATAAAGAACTTGGACTTGCCAGGGGTGAGTCAGACATTGAAGTGAAAGTAGTAAACAGGCGAAGGTATTCTATTTGGATTGCGATAACTTGAAGTACAGTAGGTAGGTAGGTACACTACAGCAATAATTCAAGTACAGTTGATTGATAATTGTTTGTGAATCTTAAAAAAGTAAATAGTATTGTGGAATAAAAAGGAGTTGTGAGATATATCTGAAATATTGAGTTTTAAATAATGGCCACATATGTCAATAATTTAAGAACCGAGGATATTTCTTACGATCTTTGTTAACACATATGTTAATGTAAAATGCTAAGGAATCCAATATCCACCTACCACTTGCCAACTCCTTTGGACTTGCTATCTTTTACTCCACGGACCTGATTCAATCATAGTCCAGTTTGTATTTAAATGCTTATTCCTCAAAATGTTTATTACCGTGTTAAAAATATTTGCTCTCTACATATTGCCCGAGATATTATTGCAGTTAATATCTATACTATCTGAATAATAATTTCCGGCTCCAAAAGAAAAACAATATTGATAAAACACCACGCCATATAAAAAAAAAGTTCTAGAAAAGAAATCTGAAAGGCAAAGGAAAGTTCAACTAAAAGCTTTGATATTTGATATCATAGTATTATTTTCCCCGTAAAAGGAACTTTTGAAAGTGAACCTTTTATATTTCAATCTTGTTTTACGAATTAAATTAGCTATAGTTGGAGAAAATATACTTTATCAAAGTCGGATTCAGTAGGTACTGTTAGTGCTAATAAGGTGAATAAATCTGATTGAAGTAGCTTTGCTTAGTAGGTATGCAGCATTATTTTATTCAATGTAAATCATATTTAAATCTATATTTTTCTACTATCTTTACACTACGTTCTAGAAAATAAATGCGAAAGGCAAAGGAAAGTTCAACTAAAAGCTTTGATGCTTTATATCATCTCTTGCGGTATTATTTTCCTCGTAAAATGCATTTTGAAATTTTAAATTTCAAGATTTAACGTAAATCACATTAAAGTCTAAATTTTACTATTATTTTTATACTACTTTCTAGAAAACAAATGCAAGAGGCAAAGACAAGTTGAACTAAAAGGTTTGATATTAGTCCAGCCAAATTAGAAAAAAAAAAAAACATTAATCGGTAAAGATCTGAATTTTGGTTTATATATTTATTACGGCTTCCCATTGAACATAATAAAAGTCCCTGTCAAAATCTGTTCTGCTCTTAGATCATATAACGAAAGGATAGGCTATGAGGAAGAATCGCATCGATGTGTTTGTTTAGTCATGGAAGTCGTAAACTACGATATTTTCTGAGCGGGTACATAATTTAGTGGTTGAAACTTTATCAAGTATTGAACAAGTTTTATAATTTCCTGTCACCGCGATTCGTATCATTTTTAAGTTTATAATTTTATATCTTTTCATAAAATTTTCTCTATTTTTAAGAATTTTCCGAGTGCCCCATTTATTTGCTGATAATATTTCTTGTCGTTGCCTTTGCTTGACTGACATCAAACAAGACACCCGATGACAATTCAATTGTAAGCAAACAAACCGGCATTGGAAAACGTTAATTTTTTTACCACGGCTGATTATTTTTATAACTATTTCACTTTTATTTTTCTTAAAACACTATAATTTATTAGTAAAACTTTTAAACTTGCTTAAAAAATCCTTTCCCACGACACAAACTCCGCTTGTTCCGGAGTCTCGATTATATCAAATCGCTTGCACAGAAAAAATAATTTCTACAGGGTTTCACTATTACAAATTTATAAAACACTTTTATTAATGTTTACACTCACAAATCACTAAAACAACACCCGACCTAAGAAATGACAAATGAGAAATGTCAGAAATATCGAACTGACAAAAACTAAAAACCCAGCCCTCTTGTCATTTCCCTCCCGTGTCCACAAAAAATTTCTTATCATACGTACACGAATTTTATACAAGGTAGCCTATCCTTTCGTTATATGATCTAAGGTTCTGCTTGAGTCGCCATCTTGGATAAAAGGTACACTTTTTCAGTTTTTGCCCATATCTGGGCACTGTAACTGGGTGCGTTCACCGACAAAAAATAGTTACAAAATGTCACTTCCGAGTCACTACACAACGCTATCGTGCGTTTACTGTACACACCAAATGACAGATAATCACTTCCTTTTACTTTCTCACGGATTCACTAAGACGGCCAAAAGTAAAAGAAAATATATCAATTTTGGTTGATGAGAACAATATGGTCTGTGTGATGGGCCAAAAGGTTTCTGTTTTATTATACATCAATTTCAATGCATTACTTTATTTCCTTGTAATGTCGGAAAAAGTTCGTCTCCCAACGATAACGCTATTTTTAATTTGACGTTCATGTTTACTTTTAATTCACTTATTTTTTACAAACGTCAAAAATATTTGATTTGTTACGTTATTCTCTCTTGCGTTCACGGCTATTTGGTCACACAAGAGGCAACACTGTAGTGACTAACTGTCAAAGTAATTCTTTTAACATTTGTTCACAACACAACGCTATCACAATGCTACAGAACGTTATCGTGTCAGTGAACGCACCCGCTGATACGAGAAAATAGTTCAGATAAAAACTATAGTTTTTTTAATTGTCTATAAAAAAGCTATGAAATTTTTTTTTGTATCCGACATCGATTAGAGAAAAGTCTCCTGAGTTGTCCATTTTTTTTGCAGCATCATGACCTGTACCGATCATGAATAAATGAAAAATCATTAAATTCATTGAAACTGGTGCTTTTTTAGATGTGTGAAAGTTTGTCTATTTTTACCAATCAAGATCGTTGCATGCCACTCGTACTAGGTGTAACATTGTCTGAAGGTCAATCGTCTGATGGAGGTTCATCATGGTTGGCGTCGTCAAAGGCATCGTACTCAAGTTGGCTGTGTGGTGCCCTGAAAGGTTCTTCATAAAACTCCCTCTCAATAGAACTCTCGTCCTCAATATCGAGATTTCTGTTTGAGCTCAAATACGTGATACATTGGCAATGTCCAAAAACCGCTGTGCATTTTAGTCCGCCTTTCCGGCATCCACAAAATAAGGTGCATCCCTTTTTACAATTGTATGATAGGGAAGAGAGCATGGAGCGTACCTCACAGTTTACGCGGTTTTTCACAACCATGCCATTTGTGGTTTGCTGATATATACGAAACGAGTATTGCTGGGCACCCGAAGACGTAGGGGGTAATAATGCTAGAATTGGCTTACTTCTGTACTCGAATTTTTTGAAGCTATGATAGCGATGTCAGTTTAAAGATCTCTCACTAGCAGGCGCATTAGAAGTCTGAAATGTATCATGGCAGGCAAGTCAGTTTTCCAGTCGATTCATGTCTCGGTCATCTCTCTCTCTACTCGAGATTCCCTCGAATCGACGTGCTGTTTTGCACTAACAAAGGCTGTACCGTACCAGAATATTGCTCCAAAGATTCGCAGATTTGAATGAGAGCAGGCATTGATAAAATCCATTTATAAAGAACACTATCAGTGAATCCCCGAGTTGTAATACCACCAACTACTTTCATGCTCCACATAATATTATGCTCTATCACCATAGTCGAGCAAGTTCCCGACCAATATCTACCGTCCTTCTTATCATAAAGTAACCATCATCCACGAATTTGTGGTATGCGTCGATCTCCAAGTAAAACTGTAGAATTAACATATCGTGAAGATACATGTGACATGCATTGGCGTATAGGAAGTGACGAATAGCGTGAAAGAATGCAAGCATTTTTTTACGGTTTGAAAACTTGAGATAGATGACCCAAGCTTCGAATTTTTCGGTGAAGTAACAAGCTCTGCTGTTTCAGTGGTGCTTTGTTGTGTCAATTTTAATGCAACAATAATACTATTTTCACGACTATAGTCTTTTTTGCATAAAAATGTCATCATTCAATCCCTCTAATTTTTCTTTCTTAGTCCGGTGACACACGATGATACACATTCGAGACTAGACACGACGTAAAATCCGGTTCTTGTATCGAGTGTGTATCAGCCCATGGAACAAGTAGTTTACACGTTCTTGAGGCAGCAATCTTCATATGATCTTTACGCACACAATCTGAGTACACGCATACATATGTAATAAAACACTTGTGTATCATTCAAGTCTAACCCTCTGATCTAAATTGGGATATGCACGAAAGTGTTCTAGTGCTAAGAAACCCGGTTTTTAGTACGGTGTATCGAGGTGTATCATCGTGTGTCACCGGACTTGTTGTCTCCTCTCCTGGCACTGGCTTTTATTAAAGTGGTAAGTCCGGTGACACACGATGATACACACTCGATACACCGTACTAAAAACTGGTTTTCTTAGCACTATTTTAGAACATTTTTGTGTATAGCCCAATTTAGAGCAGAGGGTTAGACTCGGATGATACACGAGTGTTTTGTTTGTATGCGTATAGATCATATGGAAATGATGACCTTTCTTTGCTGCTTGAAAAACGTGTATCACAACCGTGTATAAACTACGTGTACCATGGGCTGAAACACACTCGATTCAAAAACCGGTTTTTACGTCGTGTCTAGCCTTGAGTATGTATCATCGTGTGTCAAGGGACTAATGGCTGGATTACATTACAACGCCGACGCCGGCATGGTCGTCGTCGTCAAACGCCGAGCAAAACGCCGGGAAAGTTACATTAACACTGGGCGGCAGCGCCATATCTTAATTTCCCTTACATTTTACAGTTGAGTTATTTGCTTGTAATCTCTGCCGGTTTGCAATAAAATTTTAAATAATAATAAAAACGATATTTTCTTTTCCTTCAAGTCCACATTTCTTTTAATATAATATCATTTATTTTCAGAAATTTAAATATCGTTTCATTTTGTCATGTTTTTTCATAATAGATTTAGATCTGGCATATTGGCAGCAATGGAGCGCCAGCGTTAAATTTAGGATTAAAGATGGGTCGACGACCACGCCGACGACGATGCCGGCGTTGGTAATGTAATGCATTTCATACATGCAATACTGTCTCTAAATAATTTTGACATAAAACGACGACCACGCCGACGTCGGCGTTCTTAATGTAATCCGGCCATAAGTCCTTTAAGCATAGTTTTCACAAGCGGAGTTACTGTTCCAAGTAACCTCGTTTTCAGTCCCTCACCTCCTCTTGACATACCCACTAGTTTACTTGCGCCAGTACGAAAATGAGTTCCACTCACTTCAACTTTTCAGCGAAGTGGAACCTGAGAAATAGTCAAATTGAGTAGGTACATTTTCTGGAACTGGTACATTTTTTGATTTAAGTAGTTTTTAAAAAATCAAAACCTGTTGCATACAGATTAAGCGGCAAATAATTCCGTTTTGCTATCAGAACAGGTAATCTGCCAATATATATATATATATATATATATATATATATATAAGTATTGCATAGCAAAGATACGCATATGGGTTGACTGAAGCATGGATAGCGGATCTCACCGCGAGGAATTTAAAGTGCATCGAATAGAGACAATCGGGGTCTGATCATTGAGCCAGACCAGTGCACTGAAAGAATCATGGGCGACACAAGTATCAAGTGCGGTGTTTGTATATTTATTATTTTAGTTAGACTCAATTAGTGGCCAGTAAAGGTGTTAAATTAAGAAAAGAAATAATAATAATAAGGGAAAGCTTAGTTGCATAGCTTGTCAGTATACCTCGAGTGAGTCCTGTATATCTTATACCTTGTGAGAGCTGGTCTCAAACAATAAGGGAGAGGTGCCGGTATTTGAAAGGATAATTCAGCGTTTTTCAACTTCAAATATAAAATTTTATTTAACAATTAATTTTCTTAACCTAATATCACGAAATTCAAATATCAAATTAGCTTAAAACTGGAAATTAAAATTAACAATTCAGAATAAAAATTCAATAAAAAATGGTCCAAATGCCGTAGTCCGTCTTTTTATTTCTGAAAAGAAGAAGAAGACCGGAATTAGTTTCTGTCAACTACTAGAATAAAATTAATAATGCTGCTACTGTGTGTGGACACTAGGGCAGTAAAGTGACGCATAGAAGAACCTTCTGCGATGGTAGCGGCCCTATGCAATAAAAGGGGGTGCAGCAGCGTGCTGGAACGTGTGGTGCAGAAAAGATGTAGCACAATAAAGGTTTGGCAGAATTATTCTCCTGCTTAGGTGTGGGAATGTGGATGATAGGAATTTTCAGATTAGACTCTGAACAGAATTAGACTTCTGTAATAAAGATGGGAATAATTTCAGATTAAACTCTGACTAGAATTATACTTCTGTATGGAGGATAGGAAGACGATTCTTATTTTTCAGATTAGACTCTGAATTAGATGAACTCTGAGCAAAGAATGGTGCCTTCTATTGCAACTCGTCGGCTTTTTATAACCCTGGTCGCCAGTTATGTTTATCTCGCCTCTTGGTGTTGCCCTAGCAACGATTATTACAATTGCTTGTATTTTGACTGAGGCGAAGGCGAAGTCAGCTGACTGGATAAATGTCTTTTGATGACATTAAAAAATGGAAAATGGAGATATGTAAGTTTGCTTTATGGTTTTAAATAATTAATTTCATAATTGCTTTCTTTGGATTTTTTTTATAATTTTAGATAAAATAAGCTGCCACGGACTGTGGACTTGAGAGGTTATAACAATATAACCTAGCGTGGAGTCTGGTGGAGACGTGCAGCATTTGATTAGATAAGTATTCTGAGACATTTAATACTTTGTGTTCTTTTTTTCTTTCCTTTTAGGAGGTAGTGTTTCGTCGATGGAATGATTTGGGGCGTATTTCCGAAGGTGGACTGAACATACCTATTTATTGACAAAAAAAAACAAGGAAATACAAAAAAATTGGGACTGGTGGAAAAGGTGAGATTTTGTTTAGTACAATGCATAAAGTTGCAACTAGAATGGATTCCTTGTAGGACACCAGGGTCGGGAGCAAACCGCGTGGCCGAAGAAACGGTTCACGGATACTCCATGGACCAGTAGTGGAAACTAGAAGTAAGAGCCGCTTAGTGGAAAGTGAACGACAACATCCAGAAGATACTCAAAGTTACTCGATCAGGTCCGCTGCATCATAATATCTACCACAAAAACAGCAACATCACCACCACATCGTTCTCTTATCTTTATTTTTTTTATACTGGTCTCTTTTAAAATTTGTTTTTATGCAAGCGAAATTTCCATTTTTCTTTTTTTTTTCATAAGTAGAATACAATTCATTAGTAGTTAACTGACATGTATATAAATGGACTGCTCGTTGAACCAAAAATGTATGAAAGCAAATGGCCCCACTTTCATGTTCCTGTCTCTTTCCATGAGAGCATACTTTCCCAATGAACTGTAACGATTCAGCGGTATTTCCAAGCAAAACGGCCTTGTAAAAAACTAGACGTTGATTGCATGGAACTAGGGTTCTACTGGAAGAACCCTAATTCAAAATTCGTTAAGTCAGTTTTCATGCTTTTGTTGCAAGCTCCCCACCAAGTTGTCCAGTTATCGATTTTATTTCGGAAAATCAGGCAGGTAAAAAAAAATGTATGCTGGGCTGCTAAGCATTACGTGCTATTTTCTAAACAATAAAATACTAAAATAAATATGCATTCCAAAATTACTTACTATCATGTGATAGGTATGATAGATGTCTTTTCGACACTATGTAAAATACAAGAAAATTCTGAAAGATCGTACACGTTTCAAAGACGAAGAGCTAGGAAAATAAACGCCCAACCCAGCGCCAGCTAACCTCAAGGAATCGCGTGGTATACCGGAAGGTATCTTGATCTGAATCACCCTGTATAAATAAATTTCTAAATAATTTAAATACAGAGCCAGTCAGAGCATACTTTTTGAAATAAAAACTGGGCCACATAAAACAGGAGATCAGTCAGGCCATTTATATACATGTCAGCGGGCTTAACTAATTAATTAGCTTGCTTCGACCTATCAAACAAAGCAGGGTGAATGCATGCTATTGTGATTCTATAGTGGCCAACCTGTACTCTGGTCTCCTATGCTTTTATTCTTTTGGCCATTTATTCGTATATTCCAAACAGGTACCACATCAGCATCACGCGAAGCTTCGAGAATGCGTTGGTAAGGACCTTCAGAATTTTGTTTTAATGACACCCATAGTGAAGGCATTTGTTCAAATTAGTATGGGAGTATGTACTCCAATAGCATGCGTAACTATATTCGATTCTTATGGCTGTAACATTAAGAATTTAGTTTCTTTTGTTTTTTTTTTGTGGAGTTATCTCCAATACTAGTAGATTTTTATGATGAATATGTCCGCTGTTTTCAAGTAATTAGCTTAGCTGCTAGAAAGGTTGTCCGTATTTTGGCTAGAATTTGACTTAATTAATTTGAAAGAGTGGTATTATAGAAATGGAATTGATTTTATAGGATCTACACGTGAAATTGATTTGAAGTTATGTAGTGGAAATAGCACTAACTGAAGTATACGTAGTTCTTAGTTTTATTTTGTTTTTGGTTGTATGCATCTGGATGAGAGGCAGAGAATTTGAATTTGAATTTCAATTATAAGTCATATCTTAGTGACGTAGTTTTTCTGTTTTTTTTTTGTTATTTTCTTAGGAGCGTAATTGGTAAGAACATTTTGATTCGGTAATATGGTGAATTTTCTCGCTTGGGGATTTGTTTTTTTTTTTTTAATTAGTCTAGTAAGAGAATGATTGAATAAGTTGTTTGGAGAGAACACTTGCTGACCAGGGGCCGGATTCACTAACTCGGAGAGCTGTAGAGTTGTGGAGATGGGAGCTCTTTTGCCACTTAACTCTCCACTCGGAATTCTGTAACTCGTGGAATTTGTATTGAGATTTACCAAACTCTCTTTTCCACTCGGCAATACTCTCGGCTGTGTTAGTTGTGGAGAAGTAAGAAAAATATTTCTCAACTGACAGTATTGTCTAATTTTATTGTCCTTTGTGAAGGTACTAATGTACCTAGGACTTTCAAATTGAATGTGCATATCCTGGCAATGTTTACAAAAACAAATTGAAAAACGCAATTTTTGTATGGCAACCCTACGAAGGACTGACCCATCTTAGTCCCATTCTTGAACTTAAAGGTACAATTTTTTTTAAAAGGCCTCTAGTTGTGGTTCTCCAGTTGTAGTGAGAACTGTCAGACGAGCGGACGGGTGGACGGACGGACGGACGGACGGACGGACGGACAGATGGATATTCAAAAATCAAAATAACTTTTAATATTATGCTTGGGTGTCCAATATATTTTGCTCTACCAGCATTATCTCTATTCCAAACGGAATTACAAACTTGGTATGCATCATCTAGCTAGGGTATAAATAAAAAGTATTTAACCACCTTATCAAGGAAGTGGTGAACGCAGATATGTAATCATTCGACAAAGCGGTATCATCATCGTACTAGGGTCTCTCCCAAGATATTAAAATCCTGAGATTGAAACTCAAATGATAAATGATAAATGTAGAGCCGAGTCCCTAATAGGAAATAGCTTTGGAATCAACAGAATTCATATTTCAACAAATAATGATGTTAATTATACCTACCGCTAAAAATATTTTCTATAATTTATAATCTATATACGCACTTTTTTTTTGAAAAATCTGATAAGGTTAAGAACATTTCAGCCCCAGTTTGTATCTACTTAAGATCCCAAATGTATCACATGGATAAGTATATGCGTACATAAATAAAAGACAAAAAAAAGATGTTCACACTTTTTATCAAGAAACTTTGGGAAGGCATACATA
This sequence comes from Dioctria rufipes, assembly GCA_963924295.1. Classification (NCBI taxonomy): domain Eukaryota; kingdom Metazoa; phylum Arthropoda; class Insecta; order Diptera; family Asilidae; genus Dioctria; species Dioctria rufipes. The sequence goes on along the minus strand of OZ002740.1, from coordinate 310,357,103 downwards.
CACAGATACATTCATGTAGTCATGTAAGTAATTACTTTCTCCCACGCCTTGATCCCATTGTTTGCGCTCTCATCACAAAAAGTTGCTAATGCTGTTTTGATTCTTGGGTGAAGAAGAAAACTTTTGATTCAGTTCCTATGAATGGGAAGTTTTCTTTACATCTCCCTTAAGAGATGTTCTATACACAAATGTTTTACTCCATACGACTGTGCCAGAGAAATTCCCAGAAATTCGCCAGCCAGCAGTAACCCAAAAGGCAAACCATCTAGGAAGGAGATATATTATGTTCTCGTACTTGCGAGAGTTTTGTTTTCTTTCAATAACAATAAACCGAGGCAAATATATCCATAAAAAGTTTTTCTATCAACACTCGTCTGCACCTCGAGCATAATTATGGGGTGTCCATATATGAAGATAGCTCCAAGGATAGCGTAGCTAATATGAGTGTGATTCCTGAAGGGATAACAATATTTTTATAGGTCCTTACACTTGTTAGGCCACATCATGAGTTCGGCAACTTGGATTTTCGATCCTGATGGCATATTGATAGGAATAACTGTTGTAAATGCTTCAGCTTTTTTTTTCTACGCAAGGGTCGAATTGAATGTACTCAGCTAAGAATGAACTCTTTTATAGGGGATTTATGTCGTTTGAATTTTCCGTAAAATGACACCATAAAATGGGTGGCTTGTTGAAGTTCAGAGTGCCTAGCCTCGTTCAGACGATATACAAACATATGCTCTTTATCATGGGATGGATTTATGGAGATGAAGTGGACGGACGTAAAGAATACTGGCTCGTGATGTGCCCGGATGAAGTGTTCTGTCTAGTGTTGAATAGAAATTTCTTCTGAGTTTATAATCAATTACCCTGCCATGACCCTAATAAAATGAATACAAGCACTGTGGTGTTGGAACGGACGTTGTAACTTTTAAATGTCCTATTGAGTGGGATACATAATGTCTGCTAGCGTTTTATGTATACGCAGTTTGTCATCCTTATAGAGTAGGCAGATACTATAATATAGTACATTTAGATAGGATTCAAGGTAACGAAATCAACATAAAGCAGAGCTTAAATTGTGTAGTTGCACACGTGTCGCGCCCTTATCGTGGTGGTACTACCCCCCGAGCAATGGAGATAGCGGTGGATTTACGAAAACTTCCACAAGACTGATCGTAACGACTAAGTTTATTTAAAAAAAAACCAAGCTCCAATCGAACCACTAACTCCATTCTAAATCTAAATCACGTTTCCTATATTTATGTATATAAAAAAAGGTTAAAAAGGTAATGTGCTTAATAAGGTCAGACAAGAGTGGTACCAAAAAAGAATATAAGTATTTATTAGGGCTGCGACTTCGAAGCATGCGATCCGAAGCTTCAAATCTTCGAGGTCAACTCCTTCGAAGTATGAGCGTTTTACTGAAACTTCGAAGCATGCATGTTTTACCCATGCTTTGATGCAAGAATTTTTCCTGGCGTCTGCAGTGTTCCCTAACATGTGTAAAACATCAATAGTTTATCCCTATTCCCAAAATATTGTGATCTTTTTGAATATTTTAATCTATCTGTATAAAAATTGTTTACAAATTAATTTGTAAAGCTAGTTTTTTTCTTTGATATACAATGGCTAACTTCTGTCTAGGGAAACTAGGCAGTTACTTAGGGGTCCAACCTTGTTGGGGGGGGGGGCTATCATGTGGAAGACATACCACACCCGACATAAAAAAAATTTAATTCACTCTATTGTTCCTGCATAGAGGGGTGGATTTATCTTATAGGCACAACAGGGAGGCAAACTTGTTGCGAGCAACAAGCTCTCAATTTATGAAGTAAAACGAAACGAAATGGAAGTCGCACTATCCGCCTGGGTCAGATTCAGGGTTACCATTTTAACCGTCATTATCGACAGTTTGATTGCAGAACTACAAAGACGTGGTTCTGTTTACGAGAAATTGAGTAAAAAGTTTGACTTTCTATGCAGGAGATTTAAGAGAGACTTTGGAAAAGAAGTGTCTGCACTTGTGAGCTCATTTGTCGTCCCCTGAGGATATACGGGGAAAACAATTATATGAGCTGAAGTCATACAAGTATAGTACATCCTGGAAAAAGGCTTTTTGGACATTTATCCAAATATAGAAATAGCGCTCCGGATGTTGTTGTGTACACCAGGGTCACATTGCTCGCCAGAACGGTCGTTTTCAGCGATAACACAAGTGAAGAACTATTTAAGATCCACCACCGAAGAAATCAGGCTCCGTTTACTCTCTGTGCTGCAGATAGAGTTAGAAATAATGCTATTTGTTGTCTTTAGTGAGGCAATCCCATCCTTTTTAGAGAAGAGAGCTCGTCGCATGGCGATCTGAGCGTATGCTTACACATAAAGAACTTTCTTTGCGTATAATTTCGTACTTATTTGTGATATTTCAAGGGCCGGTTTCCCAGTTCGAGTTTAAATTCAGGATTAGTTAAACTCCGTTCGTAGGTTAAACTGAGTTTAAATCAAAATGAGTTTCACAGTGTTCGACCTTTTTTAATATGGCAGCACTATGGAATTGTGAACTAACAAGCTATTTTCTGTGCAATTGTGAACTAGCAAACTATTGTGAGTCTTTTACTGTCAAAATATTGCCGGCCAAATCGTTGGGATAATAAAATTAATTAATTAAACCTACAAAAGTGAAAAAAATAAAATAAAAAATAAAATAAATTAATTAAACCTACGAAAATGAGTAAAGACTCTTTGAAACGCACGAGATGTTACATCATTCACATTTAAAGATAAACTGAGTTTAACCGCTCAATTTTGGTGGTTTAAACTAAGTTTAAACGAGGTTTAACTTACCACTGTGAAACTGTGTTGAAGAGATAAACTGAGTTTGAACCAGATCTTAAGTTTAAACTTGAACTGTGAAACCGGCCCTAAGTCTGCTTGTTTATTTACTAAGGTTGATATACGTTAAGTAAAGAAAAACTAGCGATAACATTTTTGTTTTATTCAATTATTTAAAAACCGCCTAGGGGCTCTGGGTCTTTATGTCCGGGTCTGTTGATATATATGTACTGTTTAAGTAATAGAATAGAATTATTAATAACATCATAAATTAATTGGTTCATTTGTATTTTTTTAAGAGAAAAAATCTTTGAACACCTGAAGTGCTATGGGGCAGAGATAAAAAATTAAAAGCCAAAGTATTGAATGACCCAAAGTCGACATTGCTTTAAACTAAACATAAAACCTGCCCCACCCCCCTCCTTACCATATTTAAGTCCTATATGATGAAATCATAGGGTATACTAAGCTTGTCATTCCATTTGTATGGCACAGAAATTATGTCGTTAGAGCAGAAAGGATCGGGCACCCACGTATAATATTAAAAGTTATTTTGGTTTTGTCCGTCCTCACAATAGATCGAGAACGCGTTTACTTAGAAAGCTGAAAATGTCCGTCTGCCTGTAAATAGTAAATAAAATTTCAAAATTGTATATATATATATATATATATATATATATATATATATATATTTGGACATTGCCTGAGTACACGTCGACGTAGAGAGCTAAAATCTTGTGCACAGCATTTTAATAAAAATAGTAAAAAAATTTCTCTAGCGTAGCAAAATACTAGGAAGGTATTCCTGTAGCCTAATGTTGCCCAAAATAGCCATTTACTATGATTGTTTTGTTCTTTCTAGCTGAAATTTTCGAGAAAGTAGTGCAAAATCATGTTGTGGAATACTTTAGTGAAACAAGCTTTTATGTGCTTTGTAATCTTGGCCTCGCACGAATTAGAGCTGCGAGATTAATATTCGTGATGCTTTGGATAAGGAATATTTAACGATCTTCCCAACTTACTTGACTATAGAAAGGCTTTTGATTTTATAGATCACGGAAAGTTGCGGTAGAAACTGTCTCAGAAATTTTTTTTTTCATTAACAGCAGTCACCCCATCAACAAAATTTTTGTGTAATTCAATTCAGTCAGTGAATGTAGGGAGCACCTTTATTTACTATTGCTATACATCAAGGCTCCATCCTTGGACCGTTATTACTATACAGATGTAATTGTAGATACCAGTATTCATGTTTATGGTCATCAACAGCTTTATATCTTCAGACTAACAGGCTTAATAAAAGACTGCGTGTACAGACTAACTAAAGATCTTCAATTTTCATTATCGAGTTTCTATTCAAAGTTAATTTCCTGTTGAAGTCATCTTACATGTTAAGAAACATTTTTGGCTGCCTCCGGCAATTGAGGATAAATTTAAGAATTCTTCTTTCATTTACGGTTGTATAACTTACTCGGCTCTCGAATCCTGATATATATTAAAAGCAAAAGGTTGACATACATATTTTGTGGTTCCTTATTCCGAATATGGACATCGACTTCCTTTTTCATTGCATCCGTAAGTGTTTTTTAGTAGTTCTCTTCTTTTCCTTCGTGGGGTTGCCATACAAAACTTTCGCTTTCCACTATATATTTGGACACTGCCTGAGAACGCATAGATATAGAGAGCTGAAATTTGGTACATGGTGTTTTCATTGTACTAGCAAATAAAATTTCAAAAATGGACTAAATCGGGTAACTCCTTCTTGGTGTTGCCATATGAAAATTTAGGTTTTTTACGTATACTGTGAAAACAATCAGTCCAAGACATTTTCATTGTACTAAAAACTTCTTCAGAATACGAAATCCTATAAAATTGGTTATAGTCACTTTTCCTGTCCGACAAACCGTTCTAGAAATAAATGCGAAAAACCACTTCAAAAATTAAACTTACACAGAAGGGTGACAATACGAAATTTCATACGGGCATTCATCTAGGATATCATAAGAATTGGTCTTTTCTTATTGGTAAGTTTAGTAAATTTTGTCTATTTGTCTTTTAAAACTCCCGTTAATTATACTATTTCAGTTTCTATTTGTACATTTAAACATCATCTAATCTTTGTATGTTAAACAAATAAATTTTATTGTTGTTAAGAATAAATTATAAAATTCGAAGTGATTTGAAATTATTTTTGAATAGTTTAAAATGTTTCCTGGAGATTTTCGGAGAAGAAGCATATTTAGTTATGGGAAAAATATATTTTATTATAAGAATTAATACTCAACGTGGTTCAAAACTTTTAAAGCTAATCTTGTACTCTTGTCGTCGAGTTATTGAAATAAAATTTGGCATATTTACACTTCTTACATCAAAATAAATATATGTATAATAAAATGTTATATTACAAAAACTCAATATGAACCCACCAAAATTACGGACAAAATTTATCGTTTTTGGTCAGATTCGACTAAAAATCGATATCTGACGAATTTTGCTGTTATGATCCGATTGGACTTAAAATCGATATAGTGACTCTAGGGGTCGGAATTTACGAATTTGTTTACTTTTAGGTTAAGATGAAATTATGGATTTTGAGTGGAATCGGATCATAATGGCATAATTCGTCTGCCTTATTGTAGAAACCATCTTCATTTTATATTATGTAAAAGTGTAAAAATCTATTGTTATGTAACATTTATAAAAGGGCCAAATTTTAGCTTCATAGGTAAAAATAGCGCTACAATTGTTGAATATCGGTCACATGATAGTTTCGAATCTTCGAATTTCTTTCGTTTGACAGTTGAAGCTTCGATATTCGAATGTTGTTCTGTTTAAGAATTCCAGTACTAATATATAATATTAGTTATAATTAAATGTAGTCCATAAATACAGATATACTTATATATAACTTAAGCTACACTAAAACTACTAGACCTACTTATCACTCGGGCGATTGTATGGTCCATTACAGATCGAGGCAGCACCTGAGCTGATGATGGCTTTGATGGGATGTGTTCTATTATTTCTAGTGCACATGTGAATATCCATAATAACTCTTATAGTGGTAAATTAATACTTATCAAATATCATTTCGAAGATTCGAATCTTCGAAAATTAATAGCCCTATAGCCCTATACATATGTACACATAAAACAAAACCTAATATGATATTTATTATTATTTATTATTATAATGCTCAACATAATTAAGGCCAGAGGTCTTATAACTATATGTAGGTAGATGTAAAAATCGTATAAACAAAAATAGCTTAGTCTACTTACTCTACAACTAATAATGTACTATAAAAACAAAAAATAAATTCTAAATTTATATTTAAGAGCAAAAGAAATAATAAAATAAGAAACAATAGGAAAAAGAAACAATTTAGCTTCTACGACAATGTTCAAACAATACACTCTTGAACCTCATACCAACGCCTCTTTCTCTACGCAACATCAAAGGTAGGCTATTCCAGGTTTTGACAGTCCGAGCAAAATATTGCTTCTCAGTGACCGCGAAGTTAGCACCAGATACAGACAGACTAACACTACGTGACGATTGGGACAAACAAACTTTTTCATATAAATAAGTAGGTCTGCCAGAGGAGATAACACAATTGAGAAATAGCAAATCCTTAAACAGAAGATATGATTGAAGGTAACATCCAAGAATAGTCCTAGCAAATTGTGAAACATGGTCAAAACGCCTTAAGTTATAAATATACCGAGCAACGGAGTTATATGCAATATTCAATTTACGTAGGGAAACAGAATCAGATTTGGACCAAACTTCGCTAGCATAAGTAAAAAGTGGTACTATGAGTGACTTAGCCAACATCATCCTAGTGGAAAGTGGAGTGTAGGAGGCCGAGAGTGAGAGCTTACGCAGACATCCATACACGTTAGAGATAACACTAGAAATCTGATTGGACCAAGAAAGTGTATTGTTAATAATGATTCCTAGATTCACTACTTTTTCACGATAAGGTAAGATGACACTATTGAGTACAACACAAGGCAGTGACGACGTATCCAGTCTGTACCTATAGATTAAAATTGCATTTGACTTGGTTGGATTCAAACGAAGCTTATTTGGAATACACCACTCACGTATAGAGCAAAGGTCATTATTAAGGCGATCGACAGCATCTTCAATTAAGCCAACTGGCCTTGATATATAAATTTGTAAGTCATCAGCATATAGGTGATATTGAGCATTATGAATAACATTCGCAAGATCATTTATGAATAGGGAAAATAGTAGTGGGCCTAGTATTGAGCCTTGAGGTACGCCACTAGTATTTGGTAAAAAGGAAGAGGAATTTCCATTACATGTGACTTGTTGATACCGATCAAAAAGATAAGACTGAATGAGATTGGATGCCGAGCTTGAAAAACTAAAATTAGTTACTAGTTTGTAGATAAGTAGAGAATGATCTATGGAATCAAATGCTTTTGAAAAGTCCAAGAGAACGAGAATGGTTACCATGTCACTATCTAATGCCAAACGTAAATCATCAGTGACCTTCAGTAGAGCAGTTGTACAACTATGCTTGCACCGGAAGCCAGACTGAAACTTATTCAAGTAGCTATGACGTTCACAATACTCCACAATTTGCAAATGAAGGAGTTTTTCAAGAACCTTGGACAGGAACGGCAGTATCGCAACAGGTCGATATTCAGTGGCGTTCGCTTGAGACTTTTTTGGTATGGGAATAACCTTAGCCAACTTCCAGGAGGATGGAAAATACGAAGTTTCAGAAGTTCTGAAACGCTTCCATCTACGATATGCATTATTGCGCATTGAAATCAATGTTTGAATTCGTGACTACCGGAAGTTAAAATACTTTTCGTTCTGAGGGGAACATGTGTCTCAAAAAGGTACTGTAGTAAGTGCATGAAGTAATTAATTTGTTCATCAACACTTCTCATGGAATAGATCATTTCCCAATTACAGGCGTAAGCATCACTAAATAGAGCATAAATGTTAATACCTTTAAAATCTCGGAAGCTGATGGTAGACACACGAGGATCGCGTGACGGTTTAAAGTCATACGTTAGGAATATTAGGTCATGTTTGGAAAATGCCGGAAAAGATATTTGATCATTAAAGAGAACCATTTCATTGTTAGCAGTCAAAAACATATCTATCAAGGTCGCAGAAGTATCTGTAAAGTGCGTAGGATAAAGTCTATTTACAACAGATAAGCCAAATGTATCAATTAAACTGAGGAATTGGCTTGGTGGGCTATTACGCGCAAGCAAATTTGAATTGAAATCTCCCGCAATCACCATATGCTGATAGGTCTGACTAACATCAAGCAGGTGAGGTTCAAATGAGCTAAAATTTGATATATGGGGTGGCTTGTACACAACGCCAACAAGACACCTTTCAGAGCCATTGCAGATTTCCACAAAAATAAACTCAACCTCAGCATTATTTGCCGATTGAGCAACGAAACGTGCATGTATAGAACTGCGAATGTATAATGCTACACCTCCCGCACGGGAAGCACGGTCGTTTCTATATACAGTATAACCAGGAAGAGATATCATTTGGTCGCCGATGCTTGACTTCAACCACGTTTCCGATAAACATATCACATCTAAAGATAATCCGCAGAAGATTTGCCGAAACTCATCGATCTTGGGCAAGATACTCTGGGCATTAAAATGACAAACCCTTAAACCCTCATGTCGATTACAGAAAATATTAAGCATAACTCGGGAATTGTTCAGACTGTCAGATATACCGGAATTAGCAGGTTGTATTATTCAGAGACAAAACAAAATAAACCACAGAAATACTCTAGCAGGAGGCAAGGCATAAGGCTCAAGAATGTATGCAATCATGATTAACATCAATATCGGTAGAACGTACCGCAAAATAAAAAACAAGTTCATATTACTAGAAGAAAATTCAGAGACATATTCATAAAATTCAATTCTTAAAGTTAACTCAGAAAAATGCAAAAGAATTTCAAAAAATAAATTTAAAATAACAAAATTCCTTACAGCTAGCCTACCAGTAAAATATGTCATAGCCATAGGTTGAAGTGCAGCAAAACAAGTGGATGGGTGTTGTCGCCAAAATTTGTGAAAGGTCATGGTTTCGATTGCAGTTTATAATCTTTCATTACATCCGCAAGGTCAGTAAGAGAGGTAATAAGCCTGGCTCTGTCTCCAATATTGCGTCGAACGTGGATGCATCCATTGATAGTAAAAACAGATGAAAAATGTTTGAGCCGTTTCAGCTTAAGCGCCTCACGATATATCCGATAGTTGTATTTGGTTAAAGTACTAGTCTTCTACCAGTCTTCATAAGCTCAACACAAGAACAAAGGCAGGATAACATATTAGCTAGTCGATCTCTACCGTTGAAAGTAAAAATTCATAACAATCTATCAATCATGTCCAGACCTAGATCAGCCGCCTCAAGGCTGCGAACCTTCTGGAAATAGGTTAAACTGGGTAGAAAAAGATTGTCTACCATTAATATCACAAACTGAAACGACATCAGGCCTTATGCTGAAGACCACCGGCTCAGGCGAACGATCTCAGGGTTACTACTGGACAGTGGAGTTCAAGTCATTATCCGGGGAAGGAAGCCCTTGAGCTACTGACCAATGCTCAGAATTGATGGTTGCGATACTTTACAAACATAGACGTAGCGAATGCGGCCAAGACTATAGTACTTGGTCATGTGTCAAATTTAAAAACATGTTTTTCGGTGGACCCACTTATTTATTTCTTGTTTACAGTTCTCCGCAGTTGGTACTTGGTGCTTAGACCGAAAGAGTCAGAAATATAGAAGTGAGCCCAGTGCATTTCTATTAACGTAGTCACTCCATATTATACATGTCAGTGGCTTCAATTCAAGACATCTGAAAATATACCAGCTAATACAAATGCATATTGCCTGCTTCTACATGATAGAATAGTGAAATACAGTCCGCTGACAAGTGAATTGAGAAAGTTAAATTAAGAAAATGGCTGCCATCGTAGACGTTCAGGGATTCAAAACTAACCTCAATGAGTTTTGACTATAGCAAAAAGAAAACAAGTAAAATGGCTTCAACACAATTTTCATGGATTCCGCTGAGATGCTGGTTACATACAGTATCACAACCTGTATACTATAGTTGAACCACAGTTTCGAAACAAGACCATATATGCCTCCTTTTGAAAAAGTTCATTGAATGCAAAAGATAGTTGGAGAGGATGAAATCATTATCAACATCGAAGATGAATATAAAACTGTAGAAAATAAATAGAGATTAACACAAATGCGCCATATTGTCAAGTTCATAAGAAATATTAGCTGTATCACTTCGGTGTAACCTTGATAATGACGAGGTATCTTTTCTAACATTATTAGATTTTCTGTCGCAAATTAAGGTTGAAATTTGGGTTTAGTTGCAGATCGGTTAAATTTATTAACCATTTTTTAGTACATCGATCTCAAAGAGTTAATATTGGTGAACGCTTTTCAGAGTTTTTATACCTTAAAAGAGGCGTACCTCAGGGTTCAATACTCGCACCTCTACTATTTTCGATGTATATTAATGATATAACAGAAGTTATCAGTCACGTTACTATACATCTGTATGCAGACGACGTACAAATATATATATCTCGGCCTCTAGGACTTATAGAAGATGGTGCCTGCTACTTGAATGTTGATCTTCAGGCAATACTCTCTTGGTGCGTATCTAATAAATTGGATTTGAATATTGAGAAATGCAAGTGTTTGGTTATTCACAAGAACATCTTGGATACCTCATATTTTCTCGTGTCAATTTAGGGAGCTCAACGTTATAATATGAAAAGACGGTAAGAAATCTTGGCTTTATTTTCAACCAAACTCTGACATGGAATGACCACATAAAAGATGTTTCCGGACGAATGTATGATATGCTGAAGCGATTGTTTTACTCCAGCCACTTTACACCCTTTGACATACGACTATCACTTGTAACATCCTTGATCATTTATATAATAACTTATGGCGATGTTGTTTACTGCAAACTGGACTCTTCATCGGCGTACCGTCTGAACGTGGCATTTAACGCTGCTGTAAAATATGCATATAACCTTCGACGCTTTGACCACGTCTCACATGTAGTTAACAATATGCTGGGATGCTCTCTCGCGACTTATCTAAAGATACGAAATTGTATATTTCTTTTCAATCTAATTTGGACTGGACTACCTCGTTATTTAATTTATAAGGTGCACTTCCTAATATCGTCGTACCAACAACTTGCTGATACCTAGATATAATTATCTTCAGAGCCAACGATTATTTTTCGTTCACGCCGTCAGACTCTGGAATTCTTTACCTAACGAACTAAAGCGTCATGTTCCGGTGAGTAGGCAAGTACTCAAAAATGAACTCATGGAGGTATTATAAAATATTTATCTTCACAAGAAAACATTTGAGATAAAATTCCCTTTCCTTAAATCCTTCCTATCTCGCATCCCCCTCTCCTTTTTACCTATACATATGTGCATATATAATAATAAATTTTTTTGTTTTTGTTTTTGCTATTTGAGAATTTTGTTTTTTTGTTTTTTTTTTCTCTTTCTTTTTTATTATTTGTTTGAATTAGAATTAGTGTCTTTTTTCTCTCTGAAATTAGTGTTAAGATTTCTGTATTTTTCTTACTTTTATGGTTGCATATGAATTATTTTATTAGTATCTAGTTACCTATTTTCCTTAATTCTATTATTGTTAAAATTCTGCGATCACTACTACAATTAAGTCATACTACGTCATTGCCTTCTTTATTACGGGCCGTGGCGTTATAAAATGCACATGTATGAGAAACGTGCTGTTTGAAAGCTTTCGCATTACGCATTATGGAAAAACAAACACGTTTCATGTTTAAAAATTTATGTAAAATAAACAACGCTTCTGGTGACGATAATTCTACCGCCTATTTATAGGTCAAAATGTTTACTTTTATGGTAAAATACGTAATTGTAATTATTTGAACAAAATTACGAAGTGTTTCTGCATTTTCCTAAACTCTACCCAATTCGCTGCGAAATGAGAGTAAAACTTTCGCTCAAAACGAAATTTAGTTTTTTAAACTTGAACTCTATTTCCCCTGCAAATCATGAATATAGTTTTTTAATGAATGACAACATCAAATGCATAATAATTAAACTCATCACTCAAATGTAATAATTAAATATTAATTAATAATTACATTTCATTTGTTTGTTAGACTTTCATTTTAAGTTTTTGACCATCAAATAGACATTCTCTAATTTTGAAAAATAAAACAGAGTACTCCTCGAATTGCAGCGAAAGCTTTTTTTTCTTCTTTCTCTTTTCGCTTCTAAACAACTTTTTAAAATTACAGAATGACATAGGTATTTGAGGTAAAAAAAGTGAAAATTATTGTTTTGTGAGGTCCAACAAACAAATGTGATACCATTAAAAGAAATTTAATTATTATATTAAAATCATACGTTTAATTATTATGTATTTAAATTTTTCATTCAATAGAAAATCATATTGTTATTTTCAGGGGAAAGTGACTTCAAACTTAAAAAAATCTGTTCGTCCTGAGCGAAAGCTGTACTCGCATTTCACAGCGAATTGGGTAGAATTTAATAAAATGCAGAAACTCTTCGTAATTTGGTTGAAATAATTACAATTACGTTTTTTTTCCTAAAAGTAATCATTTTGACCTATAAATAGGCGTTAGAATTATCGTCACCAGAAGCGTTGTTTATTTTACATAAATTTTTAAACATGAAACGTGTTTGTTTTTCCATAATGCGCAATGCTAAAAGCTTTCAAACAGCACGTTTCTCATACATATGCAAGTAAAGAAATTTTTAGCGCCTCTGTAATAAAGAAGGCAATGGCCACGGCCTGTAATAAAGAAGGCAATGACTACGTACATTTTTAAGTTAAGACTTCTTTGTACAATTAACTGAAAATAAATTGAATTAAATCGAATTGAATTGAATATTATTAATAATAATTAATAAGAAATTTTATTGAAAATAAAAATAAATGTTTATAAAACGTAATACTTTTCAATACGCACCCCTAGACCCAATATTAATATGCTAAGAAAACATCAAACCAAGGTTATATCATGTTGTGAAATTCGATTGATGTTGATATTTATAATTTCCCCGTTAAGGTAACTACAAGTAAGTTACAAACCCATCATGTAAAAACATCAACACTTCCAATGGCTCAGAACCAGATAAAATCGCTAATATCTCGAAAACCATAGACCGTAGAGGATTTCTGATGAAAATTTTGTCGCCCTAGAGCTAACAGCCCCACAAAAACCTTCTAGAAACTATTGACATGCACAAATATATCCTAAGGTTAACTTGAATTATTACTAATATTAATTCAAAATCAACCTATAAATTTTGGAAACAAAACCTCTGAACCAGAAGCGCCATAGGACAACTACTTTACTAAATGATTATAAGTGCAATGTAAAAATGAAAATGGAACAAAAATGGTACTGCGAATTAATAGAAAGCACAAATCTTCAATTAAATCAACTTTCATTTGTTATGTTTTTCTACAATTTTTTTAAAATTGAAAACATTAAATATCAAGATAATAACGCTTACGGAACATGATATCCATTTAGGCTAAAAATATCAATTTTTCGTAAGTAAACCTCAGTCTCGTTAAAATCTTAGATTTCTTTGTGGTCCAGCCTTTATTCTGATATGTTCTCTTGAAAAAAATATGTTCGAGTTATACAGGTCACTTTTCTGTTTGCTATTTAATCTACTAGGAGAACTCCCATTACAAATGCAAAACTATTACTTCGAATTTACTCTTGTACTATTTTAAGTAAAAGCAGAATATTCATTTACCATAGTTCAAAATTTTTATCATACTTTCAGGCGAATATTCTGACATTTATTAATTGCAAATTCATTTTATGGTAAATGAAAAGGATAACTCAAAATGAATATGGTAAATATAAAACTACGACAAAATTTGAGGTGAAATGTGAAAATATGTGGCCATAATATACGCCTAAGCTACGACAAAAGAATCAGAATCACCCTAGCTCTCTCTGCTGTCCGATTTTGTTGATAATTATTATTAAGAAGACAAATCAGTTATTAAAGATTACCGCACGAGCTGTTATTGTATTGCTTTCGCATAGATGTAATCGAATACTATAAAAAAGAGTAGTGGAGAAAGTAGATAATCTTCCGGAATTAACGTCGAAATTCTCATACTCAGTGTTGTTCCTCTACACGTAAACTTTTATTGTCTACTCTTTAGCGTAGACAATAGCGTAGACAAACAAATTTGGTGTAGACAATGTCGACAATGTCAACTATTGTGTCGACAATGTCAACTATTGTGTCGACAATATCAACTATTGTGTCGACAATGTCAACTATTGTGTCGACAATGTCAACTATTGTGTCAACAATGTCAACTATTGTGTCAACAATGTCAACTATTGTGTCGACAATGTAGACTTTGTTCTCTGTTTTACAAACAAAACTTTTAGTTAGTACGTGAAGTGGTATCTTATTCTTATGAAAATTGAAAATAAATTTAAGACAAGTTATAATTATAAAATATGCCAGGCAGACTAAAAAATAAAGCTTTCGATGAAGTTGGATTCGATCTCGAAAAATCAACATTTTTTTATTTAAGGAACTCAAATACACGGGAAAAGATGATTGGGACAATCAGTGGCGTCTCTAGGGTTGGTGTCACTCAGTGCGGTGACTCATGTTGTCACCCCCCTCACGACACCCTATAGACCTTCTCCGAGTCCGTCAGTGCGAAATAACGGAAACATACAGAATCCTTAGTAACGTTTATAAACATAGATCCTATATTTACAAAGGCTATAGAAGAAAAAATTAATTCAAAGTCGGTTGGTAAAAGATTGTAAGAAGTTAAGAACTAAGAACTACATAGAAAATATGTTACTTTTTTAATTGTTATTTTAACATTAAATTTTATGTGATATTAAATCTCGACTAAATCAAAACTTTTCTTTTCTGGCCTTTAGAGCTGCATACTTTTTAATTATGTACTTCATCGAAATCAACTCCTTTCGTCAAGTCACTTTCAATTGATAATATTACAAGATCAGAAAGCCTTGACTGTTCCATGGTAGATCGCAAATAGTTCTTTATAAACTTTAGCTTTGAAAAACTCCTCTCACATGAAGCCACAGACACACAGATCGTAAGAAATAATTGTAGGCTCACAGAGAGATAAGGGAGAGATTCTGGGCAGTCCCATTCAGCTATGAATTTCAAAATGTCAAGTACTGACCAGTCTTTGACTTCGTCGAGATTAGTCTTTGCTGCCTTCTGGTGCCTCCTCAACCTTAGTATTTCTAATAAAAGCTCTTCCTCTGATAACTCATCATAGAAAGTGGCCAATTTTGGAATGGACACCAGTAACTTTTCTTGAGTGGCAGATATCAAACTCTTGGCTTGAACAGCCTCAAACACGGCTGCTACTTCCTTGACGGCTCTTGATCTGATCTGGAGTTCAGAATGGACACGATCAATACACTCAAGCATTGGACTCTTGTGTTCTTCTTGCAGAGTTAGTCCAGCATCTCTCGTCTTCTCACCTGTCATTTTCTTCTTGAACCTGGGTCTGCTTTCTACTGAAATTCCATATTGGTCTGATTTTAAAAGCGCCTGTTCAATTGCCTGCTCCACAAGATGATGTGCCTCTAGCTTTGTCACCATTTGTCAAGAGTTAAGCCCTTAGTCTGAAGGTACAGCTGTCTAAGATTAACTTCTTCAAATACATCACACCAAAAGAAGAAGTAGCACAGAAACGTGAAATTGCAGAGAGCAGGTAAGAGACCCCGGGCTGTACCTCTTGTGTCTAAATTTTCATCTGGATCACATAGAGCTTCAATTGCCACCGAATCGAATTTTTCTTTCACTGCCTTTACTGCAGCATTATGAGAACTCCAGCGTGTTGTTGATAAAGTTTTTACTGAGACTCCAGTGTGGTACATTAAAACATCCCATCAGTGAGTGGAAGCGGCAAAGAAGGAAAACATTGTCTCAAGAGTTTCAAAAAAAGTGACGCATGAAGCATTTTCAGCAAAAGAGTGTTGGCCGCACAAGTTAACCGAATGGTCCACATATCCACTAAAAATAGCTTTCCTGTTCTTTGTTTTCAAAATGACTTGTACACCCCCATGGATTCCAGCCATAATCGCAACATTATCGTAACCTTGAACGCGGCACTTCATAATGTCGAGTCCATCATTTTCCAGATTTCTGATAATATCAGAACTGTGGTCAACAGCTTTTTTCCCTTTTAAAGGGAAAAATTCTAGAAACACTTCTCTTACTTCAACTTTGTGAATTTTCATATATCTGATAACTTCGGATATTTGGCCAGTGTGTGATGTGTCAGATGTGCTATCGAACATGACCCCGAAATACCTGGCAGATTTTATATCCATGAAAAGCTTCTCTTTCACATGATTTGCTAGGACATGTATAAACTCATTCTGAGTTTTTGGTGCAAGATAAGATACTGATGCTTTGATTTTACATGTGCTTCGCTTTAATTTCATTAGGTGCTCTTTCAGCACTGGGTCATATTTAGAAAGCATCTCAACCATTTCAAGAAAATTTCCTTTATTCAATGAAGATCCATCTTCATTATGGCCCCTGAATGCCAGATTTTGCTTGGCGAGAAACAATGTGAAAAAATTTTTACGAACCGCCCTAATTTTGGTGTCACCCCTTGTGATGGTGTCACTCGGTGTGGTCCGCACCCCCCGCACCGCCCTAGTGACCTCACTGGGGACAATTATCAAAAGAAAACCTCAGTCTTCGAAATTCTATACATGAAAGGTATAATGAAAACCATTAGCTTTTTGGAATATTTAATTATTTATTTATCTAAGGTCTACAGAGTTCGTCTCTTACAGACTATTAATACTTAAAAAAATTAATTAATTTTTTTAATACTAAGTCTACTGAGAAACAGAATTTTGTAGAAAAATAATAAGATATTTAATTTGAAATTTCCATGCAAAAATTCTATGTAATTATACGTAATTGAAATTTCAAGCATTAATAAAGATTACTTATATCTCTTGGAGCGGAGATATCTAAATATTTATCAAAATAGTTGAATTTATTAATAGAATTATTTACACATTCTTGATAACTATAGTTGGTTCTAAGAGAAGAAGCATAAAGTAAGTTTCTTGCTCTTAAGGTTTTTTTCTGGAGCATATAAATTCAATATAATTAGGAAACTTTGGACATAAAATATTGGAATACAGAATATCACTTATAAATAAAGCACATTGCATGTCACGCCTGAAACTCAGATTTGATAATCATTATTAGTATACGTCTTGGCTCGTACGAGAGTAAGTTATCATCCCATATATGAAGCATGTAACATATAAAACGTTTAAAAGTTGAATTGATTCCAATCTGTGGATATTCACTTGGTAATGGGGAGACCTAATGATTGCAGCGTATTCTAATATGGGACGAACAATAGTAGTAAGCGAAGTCCTAAAGGTACCAACGTTTTTGAATTCCTTGGAGTTCCTTTTTATGAAACCAACAAGTTTATAGCATTTTAAACATATACATATTCTATATGTCTTGCAAATGAGAGTTTAGTATAAAAAACTACACCTAAATCGGTGTTTTCGCGAACACGACTTAAAGAACGTCATTAATAACATAATTAAAGCATATCGGGCTTATAGAATGATTATAAGTTAAAATATGACATTTTGAAGTAAGTATTTAAATTGAGGCCATATCTACGACACCAGTTAGACAAACTATCAAGATCATTTTGTAACTGAAGGCAAGAATTTGAGCAGATAAATTTTAGAAACAACTTTAAATCATCAGCATAAATTAAACAGCGTGAGTACTGGAATATTGAGCTAATATCATTAATGAAAATATTAAATAATATAGGACCGCAGTGACTACCATGAGGAACTCCAGAATTTTCTTTAAAGATGCGTGAATAGTTTGTATAAATTTTGACAATTGGTTTGCGGTTTGTAAGATAAGATGTGATCCAATCTAAAAAAGTTGAATGAAAGCCAAGAGTGAGAAGCTTATTTATTAAAATATGGATGCATACTCTATCGAATGCTTTAGAGAAATCTGTGTAAATACAGTCAACTTGAGCTCCTTCCCCAATGGAATTGTTGCAATAATTTGTGAATAAGGCAAGATTTGTGACTGTTGATCTTCCCCTTTGAAATCCATGTTATTCAGAGCAGATAATTTCTTTGCATAAAAAGGATACTTTAGTAGCGATAATGCTATCAAGCAACTTTGGTAAAACATTCATAAGAGCAATAGCTCTATAGTTGTTAATACAATGACGAATCTAGAAATATCCCAGATTTAAGTAATAAATTTAAAAATATCGGGACAAGTTGTGATGTGATGAATAAAACCCGTACACGTCGCTCAAGAACAGCCGAGAATATTGTTGCTGTAGCCGAAAATGAAGAAAACCCAGGTTTAACCATTCCTCGTCGTTCTTTGGAATTAGGCATTCCACAAACGTCATTACACCGTATTTTGCATAAAGATTTGGGTCTTAAGGCTTATAAAGTTCAGTTAACAAAAGAACTCAAGCCGACCGATCATCAACAACGTCGAGTCTTTGCTGATTGGGTCTTTGAAATGCATGAAAATGATCCGGAATTCCATCGAAAACTCATCTTGAGTGATGAGGCCCATGTCCACCTCGATGGCTTCGTCAACAAGCAAAATTGTCGCATCTGGGGCTCGGAAAACCCAAGAGTTATTGTTGAAAAGCCTCTCTATCCTCAACGTGTGAATGTTTGGTGCGGTTTATGGTCCCGCGGGGTCATTGGACCTTACTTTTTCGAAAATGAGGCTGGAGCAATAGTTACGGTGAATGGATTGCGCTATCGACAGATGATTAATGATTTTTTATGGCCGAAATTGGATGGTATTGATCTGGACAACGTTTACTTTTAACAAGACGGCGCTACGTGCCATACAAGCAACGAAACCATTGATCTTTTACGGGAAAAGTTTCCGGACCGTGGTTATCTCTTGAAGAGGTGATCACCACTGGCCACCGAGATCTTGTGACTTAACACCTTGCGACTTCTCCCTTTGGGGCCACGTGAAAGAGAAGGTCTACGCCAACAGCCCAGCGTCGATTCAAGACTTCAAAGATGGAATTCGTGAGGCTATCGAGGACATAGGGCAGCCACTTTGCGATTTGGTTATGGAAAATTTCATGAAAAGGATATGGTCCTGTAGGCGTGGTCGTGGTGGTCATTTGGCTGATGTTATTTTCTATTATTAACGGCATACCTTCCTCTTTATAATGAAATAAAGATCCGAGCATTTATCGCAAAAATGGCATTTTTCTTTGAATATCAAAATAACACCTCTTATTGGAAAACCCTTTATATATCAATATAGTAGCAATGCGTCATCTCAGTCCAAGTGAGCTATAAAATTGTTGCAGATTATAGAACCATCTGCCCAACTAGAAAGACTTTTTTCAAGCTGGTCACAGGTTCTTTTTCCAAACAAAAATCGGTGATCCTTTGAAAGATCTAAACGATTGCTGCATATTTATTATTCTCCTAGAATTATGCATGATGTATACAACGAAGATGCTGATAATCTGATTAATTTTTATAAACCTAAATAACTGTTTTTAATTTAAATTGCTGATGTAATTATAACTAAGTTACGCATATGATTCTAAATACAACTATTATCAATAATTAGCTTCAATAAATTATGTCGGTTATTATCCGAATCATTATTTTTGGTGCACTTATAATCTATTTCCTAACTAACAAAGTATAATAAACCCTTTTCAATTTCATACCAAATCTTAATTATCTGTGTTGTCTACCCTTATAAAATATAGTATAGACAAGAGATTATTGTCTACAGGTAATTGTCGACGAGTAGACAATAATGTAGTATACATCACGTAGAGTACATCGCCACGAACTTGGAACTAGTGATGGCTTGGACTTCAGCTAATATTGTAACATCTTCTCCAAAATTTTTACCTATTTTTCTTCATTTACTTGATAGCCATAAATTTTTAATTATACTTTTAAATCCACAAAGTGAAGTACATATGAATATGAGAGTTGCATCTATTCATCTATAAGTACTTATCGTGATTGGTATTGAATAAGTCTTTTAAAATTAACTTATATTTTTCCTGTAAGACTAACTTAAACTTTTATCTTTTGGTAATTACTGAAAGTGGATTGCCTCTCAAAATATCCTTGGTTAAAGCTTGTGATGATTACATTAATGGTTTATATCTAGTACTACTAGTTTCTCACTTATGTACACGTATGCATAATAAAATTTTTAAAAAATCCTTTGAAGTTTTATAACAAAAGGTACTGCATAGAGTTCACAGAAATTAGCTCGTTTATCAATATTTTGTATTAGACAAAATTAACATGTGCGCCGGCAATAAAACGAATGAAGAAAATAATAAAACTGAATTTAGTGTAGAACTGCTGAACAACAGTAAACCCCTTTCTAATTAGAGACGAATAAAAGAGTTGATTTGAATTGAAATTGCGGAGCTGCATGTTTCCGCTTACAAACGTGACTATGCTCCAGGAAAACAACATAACAATTTGCTTAATAGCTTCAGTAATAAAAAGTTAAAAGCGAAATAAAAGCCGCTAACGCTCCTTCAAATAGCAAAGCCAGGCGACTTGTCAATAGTTCGAGCCTTTTCGTGAGGATAATTTGCAGTAAATATACTACAGCGAGTATATGTAAGTATCGTTCACTGGAATGGGCGGAATACTTTACTGACATGAGACGAACGAGGCTCCTTTATATTGCCAGTGGAACCTTTTTGGTTGCCTATCCAACAGGCAACGGGCATTTATTCAACACGAATTTTACTCTCTGTCGTAACTTTTAACGTCGCATCATGGACAATGACCACTTATCCCTGACTTTTGAAACTGCTAAACATTTTATCGGATTTACGTGATACAATTCTCAAACTATTCCAGAATAGTCAACATTTCACCTTAACGGTCAACTATTCCTTGAGGACTTCTTGTGATTGGAAATGCCATTCTTACTAGGAAACTTCGAACTACAATTTTTGCCATCAGGTGTCTTAAACTTTTGTAATGAAAATTCGATTTAAGTTAGCGTGTTTGGAACTATTTTGTATATGTATATGTATATGTACCTATAAGCAATGAAGGTTGTAAAAATTTTCTGAAGAAAAAATTCACATTTAAAGTAAGCTGTGAATAGTTTTATGGTTAAAATTTGGTACATACCTTAGAACAGTATTTCCCAATTTGTTTTTCTCGCGACACAATATTTAAACTAATCACTAATCAACTGAATAGCGATATTTTATAAGAAAAGCGAAATATTTTATATTGAAAATAATAGTTTTATTAATTGTTTTCATTCATTGCATGTGAACCTATACATACATAATATTAGTTCATGGAATTTGTGAATTGACCATAGATATAATAATTAGAAAAAACAAAACATTTTATTAAACACAACTTCAATATATCTGAGTTAAGTTAAATTAACTTGTTATCGGTGCTAATTAAGTTAAACTATAGATAAGTATTGAAATTATTAATAAAATATATAACTAAACACGCGTTAATTGATATTTTTACGTTTATTCATATCACAATTAGTGTTTTACTTGATAAGGCTACTCTTAGTTCCTTCCTCTTCAACAGATAAAAGCCCTTCGTTTCTTGCTTTTTATTTCGTTTAGAGCTGAAAACCCTAATTCAGATATATAAGAGGTGGAAAAAGGGAATAGTACAGTTAAGCCTTGGTCACACGTGACACTGAGATCGCAGTGGCGCGGCACGGCAAAATAGTTGCCGCGCGGCGATGTTGGAATTTACTCAAAAACACAATTTTGCCGCTGCCGTTGGCGGTAAAATTTCTTTTTCATTCGAAATAAGTCCGCACAATTCGTTGCTTGAGGCTTTTGACATTCTAACAGAGATGAGCGTAGTGCATTAAATTTTCAGTGCATTAATTATTTCAATAGTACTAGAGGCCTCTGTGATAGCTAAAATCCAGGTTGCACTATCACTAAATGATTAGTGGTAGTGCAAATATGTTTGTCACTATCACTAAACGAATAGTGGTAGTGCAGAGTCTATATTGCATTATCACTAAACGATTGGTGGTAGTGCAGAGTGTATTGCATTATCACTAAACGATTAGTGGTAGTGTAAATACTTTTCACTATCAATCACTGATAATGAATTCGTACAAACACCTCTCACTAGCACTGAACGACAATTACGCATATGCAGCACTATACGTAGTTCGTCCGATTAAAATTAGTGTTAACTGTTAACATGTTGAGCCCGACACTTGAAATTGCTGGAATTTTTTTCTTTAGAAATTTTAAGCATATTCATGGCAGGCTGCAATACCTCTATCCAATATAAAATCGACGATGCCTCGACCTGATGTAGAGAAGCCACAATATTTTCCTAGAAATTTACTGGAAATTAGTTCTTTCTTTACACCGGGTCGACACAGGCTTTTTTTTATGCCTTAACAGTAATTTAATCTGCCAAAAGTCCAGTGTGGACCAGCTGAACGCTGCCGAAATCTTCGTCAAGGCAGTTCTGGCAAGGCAGATATGTAGGCAGTGAAACGGATTTTTTGTGGGCAGTAAAATGACATTTGTGAAGAAAATGGCAAACGTGAAGCTAAAACAGTGCGTCATTGTTAAATTAATAAATTTTTGTCAATATCAAACTTATCTCTTAAAGATAAAAATGGATTAACCCACGACATGGCGGAATTTGCCCGCTCGTAATTTAATCCAATATCAGAGTGACATTTATAATCACGATCTTGTCAGAAAAATAAGTCTGTGTAGACCCGGCGTTAGAGTTTTTATGCATTATTCGCTCCTTGCCGGCTGAATGGAAAGTACAGCGACTTTGGTAGAATAAAATATAATTTGTGATTGTCAGAATAATATTTACGCTGACTATAAATAAAATATTGTCAGAGTAATATTTGCACTGACTGTAAGTAAAATAAAAATATTCAAATTTGACGTTTAAAGGAAAACACTTTGAAGAAAAAAACTTTAAACACAGATACACACTACTGTACACAATTTCAGAAAATACACATCAAGACTTTTTGGAATGTATTTGTTTTTAAAAATAAAGAATTGTGTCAAGGATATTTTAGTTTTAAGTGAATCGCCATAGGGCAAACTTCTTTAATTTAATTTAATTTAAAACGACAGAGGGCAAAAATCTGTTAAAGAAATATCTAAAGTTTAATGCTAGATTTTTAATAAAATATTAAAAGATTTAAAAAGTCTTAAAAGAAAAACTTATAAATTAAAATAAAAAAAATATTATTACAAAATAAAAATAATTTAATTTCAATTTTATCCTATTATAAATTTAGGATAAATATATATAGATATATATATACATTTATATATTTATGTTAAAAAAAAGAACTGTTGAACTGCAGCATCTACAATTGTTGTCTCGATTTATCATCATTTATCATATCATAGATATTAACAACAACCAGTTCAAGTTGACTCCAACCTCTTAACACCCAAGAGTTCACGAGCTACGCGTAGCGCTGCATATGCGTAGCATTAAATTGTCGTTCAGTGCTAGTGAAAGGTGTTTGCACTACCAATGCACGAATACATTATCACTCATTGATAGTGAAAAGTATTTACATTACCACTAATCGTTTAGTGATAGTGCAACCTGGATTTTAACTATCATTAAAATGTAGTGTTGCTGCCATTTTATTGGTAATGCAAAAGCGTCCATCTCTGTATTATAAAGTATTCGTAATCGAACCTTATTACTATTCTCTGTTTTGCTGCGTGCCACCGCGTTGCACCTCTCCCGGTGTGACCAGGACTTACGGCTGTTTTTGACAATATTGGAATATATTTTGGTACTCCTATCCAAATCTGCTCAATTCTTATCTTATCTTTAAATTGAATTCGAAGAGTTTTGGTCATTTTGCATTTCCAAAAATTTTTCTTCTTTTGCTAATGAAATTTTTTGCCGTATCCGCTGTTGCTAAATGGATCTCGTACTCAATCAAAGCTACTAATTTCGAGTGATTGAAAATAAAAATCAGTTTTTGATGTGCAGGGAAACATGTCGAGGTTTCCTTGTAACATTTTCCTACTAATCGTGTTATACGAAAGTCGTATTTTTCTAATTTCTTTCGCAGCCTCCTCTCCTATCATAGTTTTAACTATTATCTAACAAGCGGTCAATATAAGGCTCTCAGCTGTAAGGTGTCATTTTCTGTTCATTGCAATCATCTCGGCAACAAGGTAACTCGCTTCTGTCTCAATACTTTCAACGATTTTAAAAATGACTTTTTTTATTTAACAGTATCTGTAAATAATCCGCTGTTTTATTAGATAACTTCAGATGCTTTAATTTAAAATGTCATTCTAGTTTATTGAGAACCATTGATTCATTTATTAGCTTTTCGTCATACAATACACAAATTGGAGAATAAGGTATATGTATTCTATTTTCGGCTTTTTTTATTGAATTTTCTGTGTCATTTTGAGAGGTACCTTTTGAAGTTGTTGGTAATACAGAATCCCCGGAATTTACTGCAATATTTGATTCCCTTACTTCTTCATTTCTTGGTCGCTTTCGAATAATAAACTTATCCATTTTTGAAGTAAAACTTCTTAAGGCATAAACACAATTACGACGACGGGCGACAACTATGAGCAACAACCACCGTCAAAGTCCTCCGTGGACAAACATGAAACACAATTGCAGCGACAACGAAAAAGAAGAAGATGTATCTCCCTGATGATAGTGAATCGTTTTTTTCGCAGGCTTTTATATGTATCCCTCAACCCTTTCCAGCGCTTTTTACAAAGATCTGCTGAAATATAATTTTAATTAATAAGTTTCCAACACTTTTCAAAAATTCTCTATTTACTTGTTGTGTTTAAGGTTTGCGAAATATCTTTAAACGTTTTCTCCTTTTTATCGGTTCTCCGAAATTGTCGTTGATTTAAGTTGTATAAATATTCGTGCGGACTCACGCACTCAAAACTCATTTTGTGTTTGTTAACTTTCTCTTATTTTGCCGCGTTTTTCCTGCTTGACCAAGCCAAGCCACTGCCACTCAATCACAAATGGCCAGTAATTAGTGCGATAAACTTAAGCTATAAAAGTAACTAAAGTTCAACATTATGTAGTTGGCAGGCCTTCATTTGGCGATGAAATTAGAAATTTTACCAATCGCAGCGATGAGCAAAAATGTAGTCATCGCCGGTAGTCGCAATTGTGTTCGATTGGATAGCAAAGTGAAAGTTTTGATTTTTTGACAGTGGTTGTTGCTTGTAGTTGTCGCCGGTCGTCCCAATTGTGTTTAAGCCTTTTTGTTGGGCTGGGAGTGAACTGCCGCGAGAGGGGAAATGAGTGATAAAAACCTGGCCTTCCTCCTCTTTGTCGCATTCACTCGAGCACTTTTGCTCATCTACGAGTCTACGCTCATAAAAATTGTTAATGGCTCGAGCACCCGTTCTCGTCTTCCAATAATGTATAACAATTCTATGGAAATAATTTCCAGTAAATTTCTAAGAAAAATTTGTGGCCTTCCCTACATGTTCCTCAGAATTTGTATGCATTTGGGTGGCAATAAGCATTCATTTCTTCTTAGAAATTTACAGAAAATGTTTCGGCAGAAGTTATTATAATTTAACACAAATCTCGCCACAGATGCCTCGTTACCATTAGTGAAATTTTTAAAAGATAAATTTAATTTAACTATGCTTAACGATTCTAATGAATGTAGAAATAGAGGTGGTACAACTATTGATGCAGTATTCACGAGATTTATTGATAAAATTAACATTTATAGAAAATAAATAAAGTAGGTATTTTTGTAATAATGTGCTTTTGTAAAAAAAACTTTTATTAAATTGATTAAAAAAAAATAGTTAAAATTGTTTTCTAATTGTACCTGCAAATTATAAATGTATTTTAATTGCTGTCAAAGCTTTTTCCTTATTTTTATATTAAATAATTTCCAATTCTTTAAAAAAGAAATTTACTTTAGTTTTAGCTGAACTCTTTTTAAATAAATTTTATAATACTACTACGTGGATATTTGAATCTCTCACTCTCTCTTTTCAATACAAAGTCAGTGAAATAACACTACACTTGAAGTTTTACTTCTGTCGGGGGTCCCCCGACCACCTTTTTTTTTTTAAAATTTTAACAGCTATAATATATTTTAGCAACTAAATTCCAATTGTTTTTATTTTTATAAAAACGATATTAATAATATTAACTATAGAAATACTTACCTAGTTATAAATCTAACAAATTATGATCTATGTATAACTCAGTATTGATAAGACTTTTGAATAATAAACTTTATTATTTTTTATTGGAAGTTTGCTTAAACTTGAACCTAAGAAGTGCATATAATTTAAAATTGGAAGCATTATGCCGGATTTATAATGCCGAGTGGATTAGAGAGAGCTTTGAGGTCTAGAACAAAGGTGTTCACAGTGCAGCGCAGAGTAAATATCGAAATTTTTATTACACCAAATCGAGATACAAGCACACAACTGTCGTTGTGAAACTAGTTTTTGATTTTGAATCATGATGTTTGTCAAAAAATACATCTTGTTTTATTATTAGCATTCATAAAAAATATTAAATAAGGGAATAACATAAAAACATGTTAGTTATGATGAAGTATGGAGCTATTTCCACGTCAACTACATCGAAACTCTAGTTTGTAATTTTTTGGAAATGGCAGCGTAAAAATAGAATAGAACCTATTTTTCTGCAGCGATACAGTGGCCATATGCACTACTACGTGCGCTAATCTACGCAACTCCTCCACTCTGCATTATGAATTCGACATTAATTAATAATGATTTACGATTATAGAAATTATCAATTTATGGTCTACCACAGTTAGAATCAAAACAAAGTAAAGAAAAATACATACCGACATTATTCCACACCAACACATTTGTATTTCAATCTATTTACATGTATTTCGTTCTTGTATTTTTGCACATTTTTGAAATAATTTTTTTTTTAAATTTAAGAAATTGAAGAAAAAAAATTACTTAGTTTTTGGGAAACATTGCCTTAGAATATAGTACTTCAGAAATAGTATAATAAACAGGAATGGTGACAGGCCAGATTTTGCGCAATGAATTCTGATTGTGTCCATGTTTTACATGTATTCTAAAGAACTTGTCAATTTTCAAAAAATAAACAAAGTTTTTGTGCGGGGCATCTGCGGTAAAAAATGTTCTTTTTCACTTTATTTTGATATAATTCACGTCTTTAATTTATATAAATCTTTGTTTCTATTAACAGAAAATATAATTTACATATGGATTAAGAGCTGGCGACCAAACTACTTACGTCATTTCATAAACAAAATGTTCCATCTTATCATACTCTCTTAACATTGTTCATAACTTATTGGGATTCCAGTGGTGGACGGTCCTGCGAGATGGTCTCGAAGGGCTTAAAAAAAACCGATAACTTACGTGATTTCATAAAGAGAATTATATGTCATGATCAATGGCATCACAGTGTGTATAAATTACGTCATACCACGATAACTCGACAAAGCTTCCACTTTAAGTGCAGAAAACTTGCACATGGGCTTTTTTTAGAAAAAAAATAAATTTAGGTATGAAAATGGGACTAATCGTAGGGTTTCCATAAAAAAAATTCGTTTTTCGCTATATATTAGGGCACTGCCTAAGAACACATATACGTAGAGAGTTGAAATTTGGTACAAAGTGTATTCAGAGGAATGATGAATACTAGCTCAAAAATTAAATAAATCGGGACAATCCGTTCTTGGTGCTGTCACATAAAAATTTCGTTTTTCACTATACATTTGAGCATTTCCTGAGAACGCGTTAACGCAATCTCCAGTTTTGACAATAGACCCCTTCGGCATCTCACTTACTGCTACTCTGAACTTGACAAATTACGCTCATGTACACGAATTATACACCTTTCATCAATTCTAAGGTTCATATATCCAAGTAGCGGCCTAATTTTATAGATGACATTCATTTTCTGGCACGATTCTTGGACTAACCTACCTTAAGATGTTACGCCCTTTAAGAAATTAAATCAAACAAATAATAAAGTTAGAATTGGTCTAAGATCAATTCTTATGATACCCTAGATGAATGCCCGTATAAAATTTCGTATGGTTACCGATCTATGCAAGTTTGATGTTTAAAGTGGTTTTTCGCATATATTTCTAGAACGCTTCGTCGGACAGAAAAAATGATTATAACCAATTTTATAGAAGTTCGTATTCTGAAGACGTTTTTAGTACAATAAAAATGTCTAAGACTGATCGTTTTCACAGTATACGTAAAAAAACTAAATTTTTATATGGCAACACCAAGAATGGGATTGCCCGCTTTAGTCAATTTTTAAAATGTTATTGGCTATTACTATGACAACACCATGTACCAAATTTCAGCTCTCTATATCGTCGCGTTAGCAGGCAGTTTCCAAATATATAGTGGAAAACGGCTTTCGTCGCATCCACGCTGAATTTGCAGTTACAAATGCGGCCTTAAAAGGTTTAAAAAATGTCCTGTCCAACGACTGTAATTTGTGAGTTGTATGAGGAGGTGTGCTAAGCATATGAATGTGATATTTCCGTGCATATTCTATAACTGCCAGTTATTTATGGCTAGCATGGCCATCTAAGATGAAGAGGATAGGATTTGTTTCTGTAGGCTGAACATGCTGTTTAAAATGCTGCAACCATTGCAAAAACACGTCAGCGTTCATCCATCCGCTCTCTTGTGGAATCGGAATACCATTTGGTGGAGCTCCTATCATCAAGCGACCGTTCTTATCCATTTTCTTCCGAGGTAAAATGAAAAGAAGGGGCGGTATAAATTGGCCAGTGACATTCACTGCAAAAGTTAATGTGATATTTCGACCTCTTTCTGCAGACGTTAATTTGTCAATCTGCTTTTTACCTTTTATCGAAAGGACTTTATCATTTTTATGCACATTTGATACCCCTGTTTCATTGGCTTTGTAAATTCTAGAAGGAGGGAATTTGTATTTCTCTTGAAGGTGATCAAGCTGATCAAAGAAACGGTTAACTTGGGGTTTATTAAACCCAACAGCCCGCGCAATGCTAGTCGATTCGGGAGTTCTTAAAACCATATCCGGATATTTTTCGGTAAAACTGTAAAAGAAGTCTTTTCCTGCCATTCCCTTCTCTTTATATGAGGGATCTTGAGACTTTCTGCTAGATCAAATGCTAATTTAAAAAAACTTCTTCCTACTCAATAGCATTAGACGATTGTCCAGTTCTTTAATGTGTTCATATAGTTGCATAGAAAAGTTCTCAGAAAATGTGGATTCAAATCGCCCCAACTTCGTGTGAAAAGTAATATCTTTGCCACTTTTCAAAACTTTCAGACGATCGTGAAGTGAGCTTTTTGGTACATCATACCTGTCTGTCGCTTGTCTTACTGATAACTTGCCATCCATCACACATTTAACTGCTTTTTTCGTTTTTTTTTCGTCCCATTTACGTCTATCACTAATTCTTCCCTTAAATTTTGGCATATTTCTAATATTTCTTCAACAATAGTAAAAACATTTCAAATTAGTTTCCATAAATAAGCAAACTGATAAAGCAAATGTAAATGCTGTGCACCGTTATAGGTTTGTGAAACATTTTAATTCGAGACAAGGTTTAAATTGAGTAGCAAAACAATACTTTAGTTTCACAAAAATTTTTTTTTTATTAAAAAAAAATAAAAACTCTAACACGTACGAGTTTCGGTATATTCGACCATCTTCAGAGAGATCTCTGTTGCTACTAAATGCCAACGTGATATGATCGAACCTAGCTTTACATGATCTAAGCTGGACAAACCTAATAATGACTTTAAGACTGGAGGTACTGGAAAATCTATCTGCTCATTAAGAATATTTTTGCCTACTGCTTTAGCTTTTACAATTTCAAAGTTTTCTAGGAGATCTAATCTTTTACCTTTATTTTCAACGTGTAGAATGTTTAAATTATCTATAGCACAATTGTGTCTATTTTCTGTTAAATGTCTTGTCATGGTTGAATATGTTTTTGATTCTTACATGTAGGAATATGTTCTTGAAACCTATTACTAAAATTCCTCCTAGTTTGTCCAATATAAATGGAATCACAATTATTACATTTTATCTCATATACGCCTGATTTTTCTAAAGTATTGATGTTTTCTTTCGCATTCATTAATTTGTTTTTCACAATATTCTTATTATAAAAGGCTATATTCACTTCTCTGTTTAGTTTTATAATTTTGGCTAGTTCATAAGAAATTTTGCCTATAAATGGTAACTTAACATATCTGTCCCTATTGTCGCTACTTAAGGGTGTTAACGCTGTGATACTTTTTAGAATAATTTTCTTATTTTTGTTCCTTACAAGCTTATCAATTAACACTGTACTATAACCATTCTTAACAGCAATTAATTTGATAGTGTCTAGTTCTTTATTAAATGATATTGTGGACAGTGGTATATTGAACAATCTATGAATCATTGAGTGGAAAGCCGAAAGTTTAACGTTAACCGGGTGAGTGGAACTAGCTGGGATGATAGAATCCGAAAAGGATGGCTTCCTATAAATATCAAAGTCAAACCTATTTGGTAGTCTATTAATTGCCAAATCCAGAAAATTGATTTTTCCATTCATCTCTTTTTCGATAGTAAAAATTATATCAGCTTCCAATGAATTTATCCATTTCAAAAAAGTGTCTAGTTCTTCATTTGAACCCCTCCACAAGACCAGTATATCGTCTACATATCTGAACCAGAACTCAATTTTTTGTTTATAGGGAAATTTATCACTTAATATTCTATGCTCTAAGTCATTCATAAACACCTCAGCTCCAAGGGGAGAAGAAGGAGATGCCATTGTCAATCCATTATTCATAATAAAATATTTTTTATCAAATTGAAAATAGTTCTGGCTATAAACAACATTAGAAAGTTCAATTAACTCCGATTTAACTACACTGTCTTTAACCGTATCAGTGATCATTTGTGACATTATCTTTTTAAGCTTTGTTATTGGCACAGATGGGAATAAATTTTTGACATCAAACGAAACTAGTATAATGTCAGTAGGAATGTTGATAAATTTTATTTTGTTTACTAATTCTAAGCTATTTTTGATCGAAAAATCAGCATTAAATCCTGTAAAGTTCAAAAACAGTTCATTGAAAGTCTTACACAAACTGTAACCCGGAGCAGACATGTAGGACACAACTCGCCTCATCGGGGCATCTACCTTATGGAGCTTTATAAGACCATACAGAATTGGAGCTTTTGGGCACATTTGAACTATTTTATAATTAAAATTTTTTAATATCGTACTGCAATTTGTAATTGTTTTTTTTTTTTTTTTTTTTTTTTTTTTTTGTATATTATTAAGCCAAGCTCAGGGGATACCCTATGATGCAAAGCACAGCGTGGCAGGAAGGAGATAGGGAAAGGATTAAGGGATATGAGGAGAGTGGCGGAGGTGCCGATGTATGTCGCCCTTAAACTTTTGCAGGTTGTATGCCGGAGGAAAGACAGAAGATGGTAGACTGTTCCACATTCGCACAGTTCGGGATAAGAAAGCATCACGGAATTTAAGTGTACGGCCGAAGGTAATTTGAAGGGTAAAAGGATGAGCGCGGGATACAGCGCGGGTATTGCGTGCAGAAACTATTCTACAAGGGATCAGACTAGATATTTCATCAGAACATTGGCCATGCATATAGCGTAAAGGAGCGAAAGGCATCCAACATTGCGACTCTGCTCGAGCCAGTCGATATGACGAGTAATTGCCACATCGCCAATGAGCTTGCAGGCTCTCTTTTGGACAATATCCAATGAAGCTAAGGCTGTGCGACCAGCCCCGGCCCAGATATGGGAATTGTATTCCATTCTGGGTCTGATGTAGGACTTGTAGAGGAGCGCTATATTTGATGGGCTGAAATATTTCTTACACCTTTTCAAGAAACCAAGACATTTGGATGCTTCTTTGGCAACCGAGAAGATGTGATCTGTCCAGCTTAACTTACTGGAAATATTAATGCCAAGAATTCTTTGTGACGGTGATTCAGAAATTAATGCACCATCAAACGAAACGGGGTGGTTAAGTGATGGTCTTGTTTTAATGAGATGAGACAGCTTTGGGTCTTAGATGCATTGAATTCGACGCGATTCACTTTGCCCCAAGCGAGAATGTTGTCAAGATCGTTATTCAATGATCTAATCATGCAGTCTCGTTTAACACATGCGGCGTTCCCTCTGGAATCCGCAAGGGTGTCGAAGGAGTATGCGAAATCAAGGGTACTGTCATCAGCAAAGCTATGGATAGGATTGAAAGTAAGGGAAAGCAGATCATTAATGAAGATTAGAAATAGAGTCGGAGAAATAACAGAGCCCTGGGGGACACCGGCATTAATAGGATGAGGATCAGATATAACGCCATCTAATACAACTCGTATTTGGCGACTAGATAAAAAACTTTCAATCCATAATAGAAGAGGAGGGGAAAGACCAAGTGCTTTGAGTTTGGCTAAAAGGGCTGAATGCCAGACTCTATCAAAGGCCTTTGAAATATCTAGAGCAACGATTTTGGACTCACCAAAATTGTGAAGACTACGATTCCAACGTTCCGTAAGAAAAGTCAGCAAGTCTCCAGATGAGCGTCCGTGCCGGAAGCCGTATTGGCGATCGTTGATTAGCTGATTGGTTTCCAGATACTTCATTAATTTGGAGTTAATGATAGATTCAAAAACCTTTGAAAGAATCGAAGTGATTGCAATTGGTCGATAATTTGAGGGATCGCTACCCTCTCCTTTCTTGGGAATAGGCTGAACGTGAGCTAGTTTCCAAGCAGTTGGAAATTTTCCTGTCGAGTAGGATAGGTAGAATAGTTTGCGCAGAGGTTTAGCCAAGGATGAGGCACAGCTTTTAATTAATAGGGGCGAGAAACCATCAGGGCCTGCGGCTTTAGAGACGTTGATATTTTTAATATCTGTTTGAAATTTGGCTGTTGGATTTTTGATTGTTTGTACTGCACCACTGCAATAAATTTATACATTTTGTTCATGTATTCGTCCCTATTTATTATTGCCAGAGAATTTCCTTTGTCAGTTTTTGTAAAAATAAGTTTATGTCTATCAATTTCCTGTTTCAAGGTAAACATAATTTTCTTTTCCAAACCATTCTTGACTCCCTTATAAAATCTATCTAAATCGTTCCTAAATTTGTTAGCACATAAGTTCTTAACTATCGAATCACATCCATAGGTTGCAATTTCAACATCTACCGCTATATTTAATTTAATAAAAAAATTTTTTTGTGAAACTAAAGTATTGTTTTGCTACTCAATTTAAACCTTGTCTCGAAAACAAATGTAGTTTGTTACACAATATTGAGGAATACAAAACTTAACACCACGTCCGGAGGTACCCGACATTATAGTGTCCGGGGATACCCGATTGCTATCAAGCAAAATTTTTAAACATAGCTCTTAAATAGTACAAGAAATGTTATAAATATTATTACAAACTTAAAATATATAAAATTTGCCTCAACATTAAACAAAAGACAAATATGCACACTTACTTACTGAACTTGATAACCTTCAATGCAGTTTGACAGGAGCGCTGAAAATTGTTTGCCAAGAACAAAACACACATTCACGTGTAACTTACTCGGCGCCCACGTCGCAACTGAGTTGGACTTATTTTCACTCCAGAGGGCGCACATTTAAAATGAAGCATTACTAACGCAACGTGGTTAGTTTCTTAGAAATTTAGATGTTCCCGGTTACCCGCCGTCCGGGGCTACCCGAACTTCCACTAGTGGAAAACGAAATTTTTGTATGGCAACCCCAGGAAGGAGTTTCCTTATTTGTCTCATGTTCGTACTTAATTTTAATTTTCTTTTTAAAGTCCGTGTACAAAATTTCAGCTCTCTAAGAATATGTCTTTACGTTGCGACAGCTAGGAGTAATTTTGTTGAACATGATTGCTATCAATTCGTCGATACTAGAACGCGTCACTAACCAGTTGCAGTGAATTCAACCTAATTTGCAATTTCTAAATGAAGAAATTTGCAACTTAGTAGAAATTTTAAATTGCCATAGGGAAAAGTCAGAGGAAAAATTTGCCCTAATTCTTCAGCAAATTTAAACTTTTTGCGACTTATTGAATATTGACGTGATATTTCTTCGCTCAGTGAAGCGAGTGTGTTATTCGCAAATCAACGAGCATATTCTGAGGAATAATATTTTTATTATTATTGGGCCCAAAAAAACTTAGATACATTAAAAATGGAATACATTAATTTATTGGAAAGTATCAAAGGTTTTTATCTATGAGTTATGCAAGCTATTAAAATTGGCCTCACACTTCCTAGAACAATATGTATGGTGGAATGCTCATTTATCACATTGAGAAAAGTGAAGACCTGGACAAGATCAACTATGTGCGAACAACGATACTCGCTCGTATGTATGATGAATCTCCATAAAAAAAAGAACTGTTGTTTGTAAAGATTTTGTAAGGAAAGTATAGTGTCTAAGTTGGCAGAGAAGCCACGTAGCTTACAATAATAATAATAATTATTTAATAAGAATTAAGAAAAATAATAAAAAAAATTGTATTGTTTTAATTTTTAATGCTGCACTAAATAAATAGCTAAACAGTTTTATCAAATTAAGGTGGTGCAGTTACACCACTTTGCACCATACTGTCGGGGCACATGCATCTTATGATGTCCCTCTCTGTACATAACAACTACATCTGACAAAATCGCCACAAAAGCATACTGAGTCGATTATTTCAAGATAGGTAGCAGGTAGGTACAACGTGTGATATATCAAATGAAAGGCAATACTCCAGGTAATCTTTACTGGGTATAAAAATGGTACAGTCATTACGTTAATTCCCTAAAATCTTAACCTCAAACTGAAAAAATAGGTAAATATTTCCAATTTTTTGACTTTGATCCTTTCCAACTTGGAGACCAAAAGGAGTATGGAGGTAAGGTTTGAGTCAGATTATGGGGTTTTCCAATAAGAGGTGTTATTTTGATATTCAAAGAAAAATGCCATTTTTTGAGATAAATGATCGGATCCTTATTTCATTATAAAGAGGAAGGTATGTCGTTAATAATGGAAGATAACATCAGCCAAATGACCACCACAACCACGCCTACAGGACCATAACCTTTTCATGAAATTTTCCATTACCAAATCGCAAAGTGGCTACCCTATGTCCTCGATAGCCTCACGAATTCCATCTTTGAGGTATTGAATCGACGCTGGGCTGTTGGCGTAGACCTTCTCTTTCACGTGGCCGCAAAGGAAGAAGTCGCAAGGTGTTAAGTCACAAGACCCAAAAATGTTCGAGTTTTACGAACCGTCTCTGCCACATTTTCACCATTTTTATAGTGAATTTTAATAATTTCAATGCGTTGTTAAATCGTGTATCGTTCAATTTTTATTAATGGCGTAGTTTTTACTTGTCAAATGTCAAAAAATGACAGCTCCAAAAGTGACATCTACCGAAATAGCGGGCTAATTAAAATAACACCTCTTATTGGAAAACCCTTTAGTATTCCCAAATACAATTGTATGCAGATGGTGTTCAGATCTACTTGAATAGGCATACTGCTTTGGTCGAGAATTGTGTTGATAGACTTAATTGGAATTTTGTCGAGAATATTGGAGTAGACTACAACTAATTCATTAGCTTTAAATCCAAGGTAGTCTAATTTCATGATTCTGGCTCATGAACGGCTTGACATTTCTGAAGCTCCACTTATATGATGAACAATATACCTTTTCTATACGTCGGGCATCATAATCAATAGCTTTATGAATTGCTGTGATTATGTTAAGTCAATAATTTGCAAAATATACGATATATTACGGAGGCTGTGGCTATCCACGCGTATTTTTTTTGTCCGCTTTGTGTTTGAGATTAGTAAAATCTCTTCTTTTATCTTACTTTCCCAGTGGATGTATTATCTTCCTGCATTAATATACCATATGTCGTAAGAAACTAAATGTTTCATTTAACTACTGTCTCCGATATAATTATGGTCTGGGGAGATACGATCATATATTTTCTTTTCGATACTCCATTCTGGGCTATTCTTGGGATATATATTTTGATCGGAGAGCATTCTCTTATATATCTATTCAGTCGATCTGGGGGCCTATTCTAGAATAACGAAGGCACATTCCGTATTCGTTATACTGTCAAAACCATTCGGAATCGAGACTTGTGGTATTCTTGAAATCCGCATTCGTTATATACCGAACGCAAACCCTTCGTTATTTAACGAGTGGGTTCAAACATTCGTTATGGCAAACGAAGAGTAAATCAGCTGCTACTTTATGGGTGATAATGGGAGATAAAAGATGTGCGAAAATATCATATGCTCAAAAAACTAAACTAATTGAGTTTTTAAAGGAAAACCATAAACTGAGATTTGGTAAATATGATAACTCTTTCAGTTCAAAAGATGCCACGGAATTGTGGCAAAATAAAATCAGTATTAATTTCCATACCCGAAGCACAAAAGAACTAGAAAAGTTTTTTTATGATATTATATTCGAAACAAAGGTAATAGAAAATTTCCAGATTTGGCAGGATAAAAATGTGTGGTAAAAGGAAAATCTGCGGCGGCATAAAAAACATTTGCATGGCACTGGTGGAGGTCCTCCTGCAACCTTTTTTTCTATCTAGCGTTGAATTAAGGGTGCAGGAATTGATTAACTATTGACGTAATTGATAGTCCATAGATTCTTTAACGATTTCAGGAGCAAACAATAATGACAATTCACTGAAGCTTGCCATTTTTTACAAATTATATTTTAAAATATGAAACAACTGACGATATCCAATTTGTAAATTGACAGATTTAATCTTACCACACTCGTTATGTTGAAATACTTTTTCACCACTTCGACTTTATAACGAAGGGGTTCAAGAATACGAACGGGGTATTCGATTCGTTATCAACCATTCGTTATATAACGAATTCGTGAAAACCATTCGTAATTCAAGAATAGGCCCCCTGGTATTTTTCGCCTCAAATAGACATCTTAAGCTGCGAATATTGCGCTTTAAGTACATTGTTTTGGAACGCTCTCACTTTGTTACGATTGTTCGTTTGTAGAGCAGTTTCCCTGCTACTATACAATGTACAGGTTTTATCACCATATTAAAAAAATGACTAGCTCGCCTGCTAAACTTATTATTTAATTACATCGAATGGGGGAAAGGGAAAAAGGGAATGTACCATATACTAAACAGAAGAAGTAAAACAAGACATCTTACCTGCTCCTGAAGTGTACCACAGGTACGAAAGTCTCTCGATGACATGAAACGAGAAAAGGAAATGAATTAAAACACATGAAATGAATGAAATACATGCACGCTGAAGATTGGTGGATATTTAAGGTGGGAAGTACCCAAAAAAACCTCACCTTTACAGGTGTCCACAAACCTTAAAAAACTACAATATTAGAACAAATTCCATAAAATTCACATACATACATTACGTTATGGTCTTCCACGATGAAACTCCAGGAAAACACCATACAAAACATTATTAAAACAATAAATTTAACGACAAATCACTTCGCGCGCATTTGACATTTCGATCGATTCTAATGGACGCGTTCGTTTCGCAACATTTTTCGCGTAATTCGCGATTTTAATAGTCTCCATTTACACCACTGACTTATAATAATGGACTGAGCGTATTGCGTATATATAGGAAAGAATGGCACATGTTTTACAGTTTTCTCTTTCACCCTATGGCATAGTTGGAGCTACCAACACAAAATATCACGACAGAAAGAATAAGGTAAAGATAGTGTTTACCATGCTCCGTCTCTCTTGCCCATACGCAGAATAACTTTTGAAAATTAAAGTCGAAATGACTTGAATTCCTTATAAGCGATTAAAATACCACTTAGAGACAAGAAAATATATATTTTTAATTTAACTCGATTTTCGGCTGTAAAATTTCATCTGAATGGATGAGTTTTACATGTTTTTAATGTAGTAAAAGTTTTAAAGGGTCCTCTAACGGTGATATACAGAAACACAATATTTGTGCCAC
Source organism: Dioctria rufipes (assembly GCA_963924295.1). Taxonomy (NCBI): domain Eukaryota; kingdom Metazoa; phylum Arthropoda; class Insecta; order Diptera; family Asilidae; genus Dioctria; species Dioctria rufipes. The sequence continues at coordinate 310,319,005 of OZ002740.1, read as the reverse complement.
ATGAAATAGCAAATCGCTCAGTCCACTAACGAGTGCGAGATAGATTAAAGGGGCGAGCAAGACAGAACAGCGCGGAAATCGTGAGAGGAATTCATTGGAATAAACCAAAAAATGGCGTGTCGATAAGGTAGATCAAATTTACGAAAAAATCAATTAAAATTAAAAAAAAAATAATAAATCTTTATGGGAAGGATGCCAAAAAATGTTAAATTCATTTTGGCATTTATACAAATAATTAAAAACTCTAATAAAGTTAGAAAAAGGTTAAGTTTCGAAAAATTCAATTTATGGATACTGAAATCGGGACAAAATTTTCTGTAAAAAGCGCGGCATACCTTCATTCGCTCTCTTATTTTTTCGAGTTGTCATAAAGTAAACACATTTGGTCATGCAATATCACCATCACAAGGTCGTAGAGTTTTTTTCAAGTTTTCTTTGGTTAGAACTTGTAATTTACATCGGTTCCACTTTTAAATTTTGGGAGTAAGAATCTGTCACCAAATTTCATAGCAATTTTTCGGGATTTCTTTACGGATCAACAGACAGCTTCAAGGATCCAAATATTTAAGAAATTTTTAATTTCACCAATATTTGTCAAGAAGTTATTTATTTCATTTATTTTTGCAACCAATTTGAGGTTATCGGACAAATGTAATTGCATATCACAAGGGTATAATTACGGGTCGTCACAAAATAACCTAAACAAATTGATCATTAATTACTAATTAAATTTATTACTTTTCAGAATTTTTGTTGCATAAATATATAGAATTGCCATTTTATTGTTTTTGATATTTTGTAAAATACATGCCTATATGGTATCTTTTGCAAATCATGCTGAAACAGTCAAAATTTAAATAGAGTAAATTATTCAAGTGAAATAATTCATTTTGTGTAGTTAATGGTGAATTCTCCTCCTGAATTAGAAAACATAGAATAAAAAAAAAAAAGGCACGGGCTTTGTCAATAAGTTAAACGTAATATATTTAAGTAATTTTTGCATTTATTGAAGTACATAAATGAAATTTGAGTTGTGCTAAATTTAATTTTAAGTATAGAATTATTTCAATTTGTTAGGATATTGAATTTGATAATTAAAGGTGAATGACAACCAAACGATATCTTTCAATCGCTTCACTACCCACCACCATTTTGAATTTCAGAACACCGCAGATTTGGTTTGTAAACGAAGCTCAACGAATGTCAATTATTGGAATTGACTATTGAATTGGTTTATAAACGCAGGCCACTGTATGTCAATTACAGGAATTGACATCTAGTATAATTAGAGTTCGTTCAGTTATACACCCATATGGAATCTGCAGATAATTTTTCAACCTACTGCATTATGCAGAGAAATAAATGACAAGTACCGAGATACTGTTAGTTTGTTTGCTTACAACCGTAAATCAGAATTTCATGAAGAAATTCTGAGAATATCCTGTATATACATATATGTTTCGATCAGCAGTACAGGGCCATTTCATCAGGACAGGAATGAAACCCTGAACTGCCTACTGTCTACACTACAGTGAACTCCAGACAGTTGTCCTGATGAGATCACCCTGAACCTACTGCTGGTCGAAACAATACATACATTTAGTAGGTAAACTCTTAGAATTTCTTCAAAAAATTCTGATTTGCGGCTGTAAGCCAACAAACTGACAGTACCGCGGTACTTGTCGTTTATTTCTCTGCTTATTATGTAATGTTAACTTTTGTTTAAAGTAGCCTTATTTTCTGTTGCCTTCATTAGTTTTAATTAGTTTTTGTTTTTGTTTTCCTTATAAGATCTTTTTTACGTTTGTATTTCCAAAATCTTAGCAGGATTATAAGATTACTAAGATCTTTGTACACATCCATGATATGTTTATGTAAAGTATTAAAAAAGGATGAGATATCTTAAGAAAAAGCTTAAAGGAAAGAAATTTTTTCCATAAAATAAAACCTTCATCAATTCAATGAAATTATATTTTTGCAATTTTCAAGAAGCGTAAAGTTCTTTTGTAGGTAAGTACGAGATGGCTCTTAAATATTTTCCTTTAACGGTTTATAAGAAAAACCTACTTGCTGCGTTTTCCAGAGGAGAGTAAAGGAAAAAGTGAAAAACAACTATGTAGGTGCTGTACTTCTCAGGAAATAAGAGGGAATCACTTTTTAATTATTAATATAAAAGGAAGGCTTTCGCTTCGACCCTTTTCAAGGCATCCTCCTGCTGTAAGGAATCAGGAAAATGTCATTCAATTGAAAATAATTTATTCAAGTTGGGTAATGTAATCCTAGGAGGAAGAGCTTTCTCTGCTGAACCATGCTATTTTATAAATGAAAGGAGAAAGAGTTTCAAAACCGTAAATACGAGTACCTACTTATAAAATGAAATATGGTCGAACATTTTGTCGATAAGTATACTGCTAAGAAGAATTCGCTTTTGTGGGGATACCATTAAAAGTGCAAAACGTTGTTCATTTCTATTTAATTAAGAATATAAGTATAAGTAGTTTGAAAAGTATCTTCTTTTACAGAAGGTGATGGCGAAGGTGATATTAATTTAGTAGTACTGTTGAGTGGGGATGTATACTTGTTCGTTATTTTTTAATATAAATACTAAAATGCATCACTTTTTTAAGCATATTAATTTTCAGAAGCGTCACTTTGAGAAATAATTTTTTTATGTTTTACATGTACACTCATTGCAAAGACAATAAAACCACAAGGGCTGATATGAATTTCAATGTGAAAGAAATTGGAGGGTTCGTAATGTTTTTATGTATTTATTAGGGCAGTTTTCATTTATTACTGAATTATTTAAATTATATGGTTACTGACACTACTAAGCCCTAACGTTTTAGGTTTAATCAAAATTATTTTACCAGAATGAAACCATTTCCAAGCTCAACGAAAATCGGAAAAAACCTACGAAAATATTTCTGAACGTACTTATTGCTAATATTAAACTTTGGTATGTTTACACAGGCATTTCTTATAATTTTAAAATAAAGGAAACGCTAACAACTTGAAAAGGGAAATCAAATATGAAATTTATGGGAACCTTGCAGCAAGTCCAATTTTCAAAACTTGTGGGTAATAAAATATAACTGAATTAAAAAAAAATTATTAGCGTTATTACTTGTAAACAGTAATATGTTTTGATAAAATATGACTAGTTCTGTATATTTTAATGTAGTTTATAGGGTAAAAATATCATATCAAAAATTCTGTAATTTTTTGAAGTTTGAATTTGCATCCTTTTGCACCAAAGTTGTAAAAAAATGATGACCTTTATTGTTTAATGCATAATAAAAGACTTTTTTATCAGTATTTTTTATTGATATAACCATCAATCAGATTAAAGATATAGAGTAAGAAAAAGGCTTCTTGTGGAACAATAAGAAGCTTTTTTCTTACTCTATATCTTCATTAAATGTGTTTCACAGTGCTCAAAAAATTAATTAAAACTAATATGACATTCAAGTCACGCGAGCTAAATCAATTTTTCAAATTGAAAAAAAAAGTGCAGTACGTGAGGGCCGATTTAACCTTTTTGAAGAAGTGCAGAGGGTGGAATCTCATACCTAATTTTATTCAGATGAGCTGCTCAATTTCTAATGAAAGATCGAACAGAGCTTTGGATTTCGGTAAACAAGTCTGGCTTAAAGAACAAATCAAGAATTGCTATAGGAAACTTGCGCATTTGGAACCTAAGGTATATGACCTTCACTTGTTTCTGTTAAAAGAATTCGCGGGGGATCCTATGAGTTGGCAGCGCATTGACAATAAGATCCAGAATATTATCCAACACAAGATAACTAAAAAATATTGCACCTTAAAAGGTAAATTTAATCAATTTAAATAACTTTCCCATCGAGAACCAACTTTACCTACTGATATAGAAGATTTTGTTCAGAATTATTCTGATCAATCTTTGACTTTATCTGAGCTGTCGATACTAAATAAAGGCCTTAAGTTTGCGCCTCCTGATATAACTATTCCAAAAAGGGATTTGATAGTGGACATCAGATATGCCCCTTACAGTGAGAAAGAATTTGTTAGAAGAGGTGTCATTCCCATTATCAATAATAACACCTGTAAGCCTAACATTAATTCCACTCATATCTTAATAAAAAACTTAATTGCAAAGGACGGTTACTCAGGCGCGTATCCAGACCTGTAGCCTGAGGGGGGGGGGGGCACAACTAAAATGTTCGAGTGGGTGGGGAAGGGGGGGGGGGTGGGTTGAAAAAGTAGGAAGAAGTCTCTTTTAATTTTTTTTATCATACATATACGAGTAATCGGCGCAAAAAAATATAAAAACATTTCATTCCTTTTTTCAAACAATCAAACAATAAAATAAATACTATTCCAAAATTACTTACCATCCTATGATAGGTACGATAGATGACTTTTCGTTGTACACTATATAAAATCACAAAAAAATTCAAAAAAATTCGTACGTGTTTCAAATATGAAGAGCTACGAGCGAATGGCTATTATTGCCACTATTAGAACTCATAAGAAACTCAAAGAAACACCCCCACCGCAGGCAAAGATTGAATAACTAAATATAGGACATAGAAGATATTTTCGATTGTTTTCCATTTAAATGTACACGGCTAGAAAAGGACAGAAAGAAGAAAAAAAAATAACAAAAAGAAATTGAACTCTCTTTAAAATTTTTATGAATATGGACATAAAATGTGAAAACGCTGATTACATGCAAATAAACGGAAATGGCAAATGATTCATTTTCATAAATAAATGAGAAGGGGCGGACTTTTCAGGTTTTACTCTCATAAAATGCTCCCGCGTTTTTGTGAAAACCGATTTTTGCTGAAATATTGTGAGAAATATCCGATGTTTTTTATAGTATAACCAATGTTTGTTAGTATAATTCCTATGATATTTGAACAGCACGTGCTTCTGTTTACATTCGTTTTGCTCTGATGAAGTGATTAAATGGGAGAAACTAATGCTGGATTCTCTGATATTTTCGGGAAAAATGAAAATTTTATTTGACAGAAATTTTACATCTCCTTTCAGCATCTGGGCTAAAGCGCAGTTTATCTTTTTATTAAAAAAGTGAAGTACTGTGACCGGGAGTACATTATTATGAATAATTTGATAGGATTTTGAGGGATTTAATAAGATTTTGTCGTTCGGATAATCCTAGGTTCTCTCGTTTTTATACTCTACATGAAATCTAAGGGTATACTAAGTTTGTCACTCAATTTGTAACACCACGAAATAATGATGGTAGAACAAAATGGATTGAACACCCACGCATAATATTATAAGTTATTTTGATTTTTGAATGTCCGTCCGTCCGTCTGTCTGTGCGCACGATAACTCAAGAACACGTATACTTAAAAACTTTAAAAAAAAGTAAAATTAAGTTCGAAAATAAGACAAATCGGGCAAGTACTTCGTGGGGTTGCCATACAAAAATTTCGTTTTCCACTATATATTTCGATTGGACACGGTGTTTTCATTTGACTAGCGAATAAAACTTCAAAAATGGATTAAATCGGGCAACCCCTTTTAGGTGTGGCCATCAAAAAATTTAGAGTTTTTTCGTATACTGTGAAAACGATTAGTCCAAGGCATTTTTATTGTACTAAAAACTTCAGAATACGAAATTCTATAAAATTGGTTATAATCATTTTTTCTGTCCGACAAACCGTTCTAGAAATATATGCGAAAAACCACTTCAAAAATCAAACTTGCCCAGAAGGGGCATTCTAGGCTAGGGTATCAATTCTAACTGTTTTACTTGTTTGGTTTTAACTCGTTGTCTCAGCTCAGTCGCACTACAATAATGCATAGCGAAGCTCTTTCCCCCATTCATGCAAAGACATAAGTACAGTATATGACATTACTTGTTTCCTTCTAGAAAACACGAAAAATTTCCAATCTTGTTCGCCTCTGTCTTAACTTATCATTAACTAAGCTTTGCCGCAGATTATCTCTGTGACACAGCAGCGCTAAAGTTATAAATTTAGAGAAGTGCGCTATATCACCAGCATTAAACGCTGGCGTCAGCTAAACATTCTGCCCGTACCATACAAAAATCGCCTTGTGAAACTTTTACAACGTGCTCTACAGTCCAGCACGATTTGCTTCAATTCACCGCGTAGGTGAGATGGCACTCTTTGGGGGGGGGGGGGGTCATGGCCCCCGTGACCCCCCCGTGACCCCCCCCCCTGTATACGCGCCTGCTGTTACTAGTTACTATTTGAAAGCGGATAAAATAACCTTGTAAAACAATAAGAAGCCTTTTTCTTACTCTATATCTTTATTAAATGTGTTTCACAGTGCTTAAAAAATTAATTAAAACATCAATCAGAACATTAAGAGCAATTTAAAAAAAAAAAAATAACTTATATGTTCTAGAACAAAAATTAAGTTGAAAGCTCGACTTGAGCCTGGTCGTCGTCATCTTCATTTGAAACGTCATCACTTTGTCCTACTGCTTCACACTTATTATCACAGGGATAAAAGTTATTTGGAGGAACATAGTTTTTTACCAACTGCATCACATTCTTATATTTAGCCAATTTCAATGGCAATGGGTGATCATATAGTGGTTTCTCAGGCATAAAAGATAGGTGAGCTTTATCATAGAATTCCTGCAATAGTTTCAATATGACTTTTACTATATTAAAAAAAAAATGATACTGAGATATTTTAAATCGAACCTTCTCAGCATTGGTTATAACTTTTTTGAAATGTCCTTCATAATGTTGACCGAAGTCGACAATCATATTTTGTTCTACGTCCACAGCTTTAAACTTTTTAGAAGCTTGCTTAACAGATATGCCAAACGTCCATTCTTTTAACTAACTGCTAAATTTTGTAGCTGACTACACGTAAATGTAAAGCACTACTTTGTTTAGAAGAAAATTTAGTTTGCAAGCGAATGCCGGTGGTTATAGAACGCTGTTAGCAAATAGAAATTGTAACATTTTTTTTAGTGGTAGTGACGAAAAAAATGAGGTAAGTAAATAATTAGTAAGATATGTGTTGGAAACCTAATTTTATTTACATTGTGTTTACAAATGTGCCAAGTAATAAATAAAAAGTGTTTTGTAACCTTTTTCGTTATTTTGTGTCTTTTGTTTGTGTGTGAACTTAAGTGTCCTACATGTAGGATGTTCGGCAAATGCACGGGGTAAATTTTTATTTTTATTTTATAGACCAATGATATTGAATGATATTATTGAAGAACTAGAAGGGGACGGAAATTATTTTGAAAATTCACGAGAGGAAATTGTGATAAATGTTTTACCTCCCGTTAACGCCACAGGCGACGTGACAGATGAGGACGATGGAGATGAAGAATATTGCGGCCTTTCTAATCTTCCTGGGGGACAACTTGTTGCTGAAGCTGAGTTAGTAGTTCGAATGCCATCAAGTAATAGTGATTATGATAGTGATGATGATGTTCCGTTGTCTGTTCTCGCAAATCGTTATCGAGCAAAAAGAAGTAAACAACTCAAAAAATACCATTGGCGGTCAGTGGATATAGATCCAAATTTCGAGAGTTTGGGCAGACGTCGATATTGCTTATAATAACTTAAGTCCGCTGGAATTGTTTTCACTCTTCTTCGATGAAGAACTAGTTAACAAAATTGTTTTTTACATAAATAAATACACATCAGAAAGAGTAGGAAACTTCAAACGGATAACTTTTTCCGAAATCCAAGTATTTATTAGTATTCTTCTGTTTAGCGGATATATTAGTGTTCCTAGACGTAGAATGTATGGGGAACGCGAAAGAGATTCTCACAACGATCTAGTATCAGAAGCTATGAACCGGGATCGGTTTGAATTTATATTATCCAATATCCATTTTTGTGATAACTTAACAATAAACAAAAATGATAAATTTGCTAAGGTAAGGCTACTATTTGTTCAATTGAACAATCGATTTCTGGAACATGCTCTGCATGCAGAATATCATAGTGTACTTGAAGCCATGATTCGATATTTTGGAAGGCATGACTGCAAACAATTTGTAAAAAATAAATCAGTCAGATATGGCTATAAAATATGGGAAGGCACGACACACTATGGGTATATAAATCAGATGGAGCCATATCAAGTATCATCTACAAAAATAGATGAATAATATAAGCAATTACTGCTAGGGGCAAGTATTGTTCTCAATTATGCCAACGTTCTGTTATCTAAAGCAAAGCATCCATATCATCTATTTTTCGATAACTTTTTTACCGGAATCCCCTTGTTGGATGAGCTAAAAGAAAGGGTGTAAAAGGAACGGGCACTATAAGAGATAATCGTATACCCAATTCCAATTTAATTGTAAAAAAGCTCATGCAGAAGAAAAATAGAGGCTATTACGAATACGAATCAACAGATGATGGTATAGTTGCTTTAAAATGGCATGACAATAATGTAGTAGTTATGGCATCAAATTCTGTGAAAGTATTTCCAGAGCATTCATGTCGAACGTATTCTCAAAGTAAAAAAAAAATATATTTATATTAGTCAGCCAAACACTATCCATGTCTACAACAAGTACATGGGGAGTATTAATCGGGCGGATCAAAACATTAGCTTATATCGCCATGGGCGTAGCCAGGGTTGTGTTGTGGGGTGAGCCTAGTAGGGGCCAGTTTGACACAAAAATTGAAAACGAATATTCTTCAATCAAGTATTGTTTTTCAAAAATGTGTAAAAGTTTCTAAGACGTTAATCATTGTTAAAACCAAATTTCCTGACATCAAGCAAGCTATTTATTGATTACCGTTGTTTTTCAGATCGAATACAAAATACCTATGATTTTTTTTTTTTCAAATCTACTAGCATTACGATTTCTCCTGGAGTGAGTAAACTTTCATAGAAAGAAGAAAACTCCTTTTAACGGCAATAAAACCGTAGATCTAATAGAAACCAAATTTAATTAATATGCGTAGAAACACGAGAAAAATTCTTCTTATTATAAGAAAATTATCGCTTATACCAACGAAACTGACTTGCTACAACAAAGAGCATTTTACATGAAGTCAACATAATATATACTTACCTACTAAAAACTATTTCGGAACATTTAAAATAAATCTTTTCCTAGAATAACGAAAAGTAGACTACATTTAAGCAATTTCTATTCTTAGGATATATAACCTTTTCCCATATTCTGTAATAAAATTTTCTGCTATTATCATAATCGGAGATAATTGATTTAATTTTAATTTACTACTGTTTATCTAATTTTTCTATATTCATTTGATTAAGACGAAGAAATTTGTTTTCTTACATCCAGGAAATGTCTGCTAAGTTCAAAATCGCACCTAACTTTCCTTGATACACATATTCTCAGTGAAAATTTCTTTCAGTGAATTATCGTTTAATTTAAATTCGTCACCATCTATCACTACCTTTTAAATCAATATCGTCATTATCATAACAGAAATCGCCAAAAACCAATTAAACAACCATTAGTTTACTATTTTTTTCAGCAGATCGGCACCTTTTCAGCTGTAATTTTTTTTAACAATGGCATTCTCTGTGTTGAGAAATAACATGCGTGACATGCGGGAGAATCATTCTTGAAGCATTGTGCTTCTAAGCAACGTTTTTATCCGCCTCATAGCAGAAAAACTTCTCTCACAGCCGGCAAAATTCACTGGGAGTAATATTACCGCTTTAGAAAGCTTATACTCTTCTTTAATTTTTTTTCTCAAATTTTCAGCATTTATCTCATAATTTTTTAATTTAAGCATGTTTTACATGACCATCGCTTCAGCTTACAAGGCTGTATCAATTTTTAAGATTTTTTTTATAATTACTGATGAATTTAAGAAATTTGTCATCATATTTACAAGAAAATTAAGGAATTTTCTAGAAATTACCCTACCTCTGCTGACTTTTTCCAGTTCTTAAAGCTTCTGTGAGGTTACGTTCTCCAATTACAGCAAGGACTGGGGTGCTTTTATGCAAGAAGTTCACCAGCCTCGATTTAGATCTCTTTCCTGACATTTTGAGTTTCTAAACTCAGAACTTAAGTTTTTCTTATTACGTTTTTTATTTTTGACTTATTGACTTAACATTTGTTTAATTACTTCTTAATTTTCCTTTTTGTTCTTTATTAGGGGAAAAGGAAATAGGAAAGAACGAAAAATAATATACAGAGCCCAATTTGTAGGTCAAACATTAGGCACACACAAGTATCTGGATTTTTATCGGCACTTATACATATAGCCACGTTTTTGACTTGTATATACAATTAGTCACAAACTGCATGTAATTTATAAGATAGTTCATTTGCTAATAATTTAAAAAATATACATTTATAAACTCCAACATGTGTACTATGTCTTCTCAAATTCAAAAATAATATATAATACATAAATTCCAGAGAAAAACTAACAATGATGAATCAATTCACAAAACAAATACACAAAAGTACCCGCTCATGAGCATGTACGAAATAGGGTAAATTTCCAAAAAATTTAGATAAATATGTGCATGCAGAGTATCGTCCAGGCATAATGATTAGTTTATCGTATTTTTCGTTACAGTAAGTTTTCTTTTAAACATTTAAGTTTCCAAAATGACAAGAGGCTTTAAATGAGTTTACCAGAGAGAAAATTGGTTATTTCTTTTCTTGAAAAACGAACGAAAAATTTCAAATGAGATTGGAATACCGCGAAATACAGTAAAAGACATTATTAATTAGTATAAAAAAAAAATAAATAAATAAACCCCATACGGGGCGACCAAGGATACTAAATGAAAGAGAAGAAAGAAAAATCTTGAAGCGAACGAAAGTGAATCCTCATACTAGTGCTAAAGAGATATGCGCAGAATTTCGCGAAAGTGATGGCAAAAATATAAGTGTTGAAACAGTGAGCCAAACGATAAGGAAAGCGGATACCGTAGACGGATTGCAAGAAAAAAAAATCGTGAATAAATAAAACAAATAGGAAAAAGAGATTCGAGTTCGCTAAAAAATTTGTTCATGAGGCTCAAAGTTTTTTGGGATACTCTCATTTTTAGGGAAGAGTTTAAATTTGAAATATTTAACTCATCTCTGGAGAAAGCCAGGAACTGAATTCAACAAAGAAAACCTGCAACCAACCGTTAAACATAGAGGTGGTGCTATTATGGTATGGTGTTGTATGTCGGCGGCTGGGGTTGGAAGTCTTCATTTCATTGATGGAATGATAGATCAATATGCTTATATTAATATTTTATAGTTTATTTTAAAATCCACTACAGAAAAGTTAGGATTAGGAAATAATTTTGTCTTCCAACAAGACAACGATCCTAAACATTGTGCCAGAAAAACGAAGGAATGTCTACTTTATAATGTACGTAAGCAGCTGAGAACACCTCCTCAGTCGCCGGACATGAATCCCATAGAACATTTATGAGCAGAATTAAAAAGGTCCTTAACTCAACATAACATTTCCAGCAAAAGGATGTTAAAACAACATCTTCAAGAAGAGTGGCACATAATAAGTCGCGACTTAACAAAAAAAATTTAGCAATCAATGCCTAACAGATTGAAAAGTGTATTAAAATCTAACGGTTATCCAACCAAATATTAAAATTTAATTTATAGTGTTGTACAACTTTGGATATTTTTGTGTGCTTATTTTATGTATATAATGGAAGTACTTATTTTTTAAAATTTTCGAATTTGTCCTTTTTTTTTTTTATACCATTTGAAACAGTACAAATAAATCCTACGAACCCTACGAAAAGCTGCCTGATGTCGCCCATTTCCGAACTCTCTAACTCAACTCGTTTCAAGCAGTGTTCAAAATAATACGTATGAAATTAAAAATTTTGAACGGTCCCCTATTGTACCCATATACGATCCTAACCACCTTGGTTTTTTCATAATATTATTGTAAATAAAATTTCAGCTCGCTAGTGCGAACAATTATTTCATTTCTTGCATTTATTTGTGTTTATTTATGCAGTTCAATTGCAGTAAGTAGAGTGTTGGGAAAAACTTTTCGATAATATTATCAAAATGTTGCTCGCCATTGTGTATTATTAAATTTACATATCGAACATTGTCACTGGCGACGTCATCTATGAAATTTCTTCAATTTCCATCGTAGATAGCTTCTCAGACTCTCTGCAAAATTTCAGTAAAGATACTAAATTTTGGATGCTATAATGGAGGTTTGAGGGTCACAGTAAGGGTTCCCTATAGTTTAAAAATACCAAAAATAAAATAAGTGTTTAAATATTAATAAGTAATAGATTATTTTATTAAATGTGCTTTGAAGCAATCCAGAAACTTCTGTACAAAATATAGAATTGCCAGCGGAACCAAGATTTTATTCAGGGGTGGGATGGTAGGGGGAGAGTTTTGGGAGAGTTACCAACCTTGCAAGAATTTAGTAAACCGCAAAGAACTCTGTATATACTCGGTGTATACTCAGTATGTAGAACATTGGATCTCAATATTGAAATTGCGAAAAATTTGGCGGTATAGAGAGGTCATTGCAATCTGAACCTAGATATAAACCATAATCATTTAATACACGAATCTTTTAGAACCGAATTTTGTACTGCAATGTTAGCTGCAACTTTTTTTGACATTTCATATTTAATACTTGTCAAGTTGAAGTGTCTATTTCGGAACTTTATTAAATCAAATGGCAAATTAATTCACAAATCAAATGATGAATAAAATGTAAGTTCCTTAATTAATTCTGAGCATCGTAAACTGCAAGTGTATCTCTGAAATTCTATTATTGTAATATGACATAATTGCAATATCAATATCTCAATTTGAGATCGCAAATCTGTCTCCGGTATTAGAATAAAACAATTAACAGATTACTAACTTGGATCATTGGCTGTGTTGCGTTACGATTATTTGGTATGCCCTGCCCTGTTCTGTGCTTGTTGCTTAAGACTGGGTTTGAAAATAATGATAAAAACTCGTATGAAATATTTGCCTAGATGAAATCATAGGGTATGCTAACCTATAGAAATTATGCTGCTAGATCTGAATGGATTGAACACCCACGCATAATATTAAAAGTTATTTTGATTTTGCATGTCCGTCTGCCCATTCGTCCATCCGTCTGTCCGTCTGTGCGCACGATAACTCTCGAGAGCGCGTGCACTTAGAGAGCTAAATTTTTACACACGGGCTTTGAAAAAAAAAGCTTAATTTAAGTTCGAAAATGAGACAAATCGGGCAATTCCTTCTTGGAGTTCCCATGCAAAAATTTCGTTTTTTCAATATATATTTGGACAGAGCCTGAAAACGCGTTAACGTAGAGAGCTGAAATTTTGTACACAGAGTTTTCATAAAAATAGTAAAGACCGTTTCAAAAATGAGCTAAATCGATCTACCCCTTCAGGTATTTCCATATAAAAATTTTGGTTTTTTACGTGTACTGTGAAAAGGATGTTTTTATGTACAGATGTTTTTATTGTACAGAAAAGTTTTTCAGAATATGAAATCCTATGAAATCCTACGAAATTGGTTATAATCATTTTTACTGTCCAACGAACCGTTCTAGAAATAAATACGAAAACCCATATATCATCGGAGGTATGTATTCTGTAAGTGCCATTTCTGTGAGTTTTCAAAGATTGGCGGTAGATGGCGAAAATTGGGCATGCAAAATTTTTATTGACTTATTTTTTTTTTTAAATAGGTAAATGACATTCGATCTTCCTGAAATTTTGTATATATAATCTTTTGATTAATCGACATTTCGAAATGAATTTTTGAAAGAGAAAATTAAATTTCGCAACTTAATCGGGAGGGGAAGGAAAATACGCTTAAAACTGCAGAAAAAAATCACAAAAAAGGAATTTTGCAAATCGGATAATATTTACCCTTAGAACATCCGAATTGGGGATACGAGAAATGTTTTCCTATTGTTATCCATACATATAGGGTGATTCAGATCAAGATACTTTCAGGTATACTACGCGATTCCTTGAGGTAAGCTGATCAAACAATTGCTCCACATACCCCCCCCCCGTGTAGGGAACCTCTCTTATTAGATCAACTATGGATTTTTTACTTATTCATATTGCAAATTGTTTAAGAGTCAACGAAAATACAGAAGTGCCAACTTAATTAGTGGTAGTTTTATAACTATTTTTGTAAACATTAATAAATTCGGTCAACGAGTGCAATTGCAATTGTATCTGCGCCTGTGTGACGGAAATAATGTAAAATTCTGGCATTGATAGTATTCTTAAATGCAGAACGCTCTGGGTAGTATGATGATATACCATAGAAATCAGTATGTATGTATGCAGATGATTTGGCCTTTTAGTAGTGTATACCAGGAAAGTCTTGAGTCTCTAAATAAATCAATATATTCGAGTTAGGACACAACCCAACACCAAGGTATTATAATTATAATAGACAAGACAGTATTCTTTGAATTCTTGACTGTCTTGAAACTTGAGTAGACTGAGAATCGACATTCTGTAGCTTGGTGTTCGTACGTTTCTATCCTGCAACAGAATACTACCATAACTTTTGTTAAATAATCACTAACATTTCTTTGGTCGACAATATTTTTATACAATTTAAGAAGTCCAAGATCTCCAATTAGTACTTAAAATTCAATACCCTTAGTGTTTTTTCCACGTTCATAAATTATTTAGCGAAACTGAAGTTATTATAGCCTTATTTATTTCAAAAGCAGTTCCAAAGGATTAGTTAAGTCGATGCATAATAGTTAAAGCTAGCTAATCAGTATAATTTACAATTTAATTTTGTGGGGACACTAATCTAGATCAAGTTTGATAGTATGTCAAAAGTATTAAAAGGGCTCTAGAGTACAGTTTAACAAAAGACCATGCCTTCAGAGCGTTTATTAGAAATGAGCGATACTGATAGTTGGAATAATTGAGAAATGTTATCGAACTCAGTTATCATTTATCTCATTCTCAATGTATAGTGTACAATACAAGATACTTATAGAGAAGGAATTAAGATATACGTTCTACATTGCCGGCAATTCTGATAACTGGTTTTCATCTGTTCAAAGAGAAAATTTACACTTAAGTAGATAATTATTTCATAATAAGCAGAATTGCGAATTTCTCACAACAGAACTTCGGTAAGGACTTTCATTTGCCTCCCTTCTTCATATAGTTATAAATCTTTTCTCCCGAAGTTAATTAAAATTCAAAACACATTCGTAACATGTAGAGGCGCACGAGTAATGAAAAACCAATCTCATGAGTTTCTGAGGAAATATGTGTGAGAGTTTGCTAATAGGATTTTGTTTGAGCTTCGCTATTAAAAACAACAAACTTTTGTATCAAGAGGCTTTAGGTAAAACAGTAAAAGGCATGAGGTGTATGTGTATGTACTCAAACCATAATATATGACTTACTCTAAATTGCACAGATTTCACTTTATTAATACAATAAATTTCAAAAGTGCCATAAACAGGGAAAATTTTCTTAACGAAGGATTATAGTAACTTCCAGGCTGTGAAAATTGTTGATTAAGGTGAAAATTGAAAAAGAAAATTCAATAAACTAGAAAATTTATTGTTAAGAAGTTAATTCTTATGTGAATCTGAGAGTGCTGCGGGAAATTTTTGAAAACACAAGGCAATAAACCTAGAACTGATATAAGACTAATTCTTCCGATACCCAATTAGATGAATGCCCGTACGTAATTTCGTATGGTTACCCCTCTGTGCAAATTTGATTATTAAAATGGTTTTTCGCATATATTTCTAGAACGCTTCGTCGGACATTAAAAATGATTATAACCAATTTCATATGACTTTATATATTCAGAATTTCACTACAATAAAAACGTCTAGGACTGATACTTTTTACAGTATACGTGATAAATACCAATTTTTGTATGGCAACACCAAGAAGGGATTGCTCGATTTAGTACATTTTTGAACTTGTTTTTTACAATTTTTATGAAAACGTCGTATACATATTTTCAGCTCTCTACGCGACGGATTCCCAGGCGGTGTCCAAATATAAAGTGAAAATTATATTTCTGTATGGCAACCCTATATAGGGGTCACCTGATTCATCCCATTTTGAGTCTAAAAGTGTTTTAAAAAGGTCGTATGGAAATTTCCAGTTTTCTAAGTACTCGCGTTCTGGAGTTATCGTGAGCACGGAAAAAATAAAAAAAAAAAAACTTTTAATATTATGCGTGGATGTCCAATTGATTTTTCTCTACTAGCATTATTTCTAGGACGGAATGACAAATTTAGCGGGTATTTGTAGATTTATTCTAGGGTATGAAGGCTGAATTACAATGGACGCAACGCAACGCAACGGAACGGAGAGATATGACAAACCGAATTTCTTTGCATGCTTTTCAAATGGAGCTGCGCACAGTGGACGGAAGAGGTCGCAGTCGTATGCAACAAGTTTGATAAAATCTGAAATGTACGCAACAGAACAAATAAACATAACCGCAAAAATTGCTTTGGGACTGTTTATTTTGTTCCTTTGAGTGCGGTAAGTGGGCAATAAGTAAAGAGGAAAATGGAAAAATGAAAGTTATTTATAACAAATCCAAGGCATGATATAAAAATGCCCAAAAAAAAGGCAGAAATTTGGAAGAAAATTGCTAAAGTTGGAAACACCGGTAAGTGAAGGAGTACAATCATTTTTTAAATAAATTTTCGTAATATATTTTTATTATTTCTGATGAAATATGTATTAAAAGTTAAAAGGTGGAGAAGTTTGAGGGACCGGTTTGCTAGAGATAGCTGTAAGTTTTCTGCTCCCTGTGGGAGTGCGAGAGTGGATTCTGATACTTGGGAGCTGTACGAGGCATTAACATTCCTCAAAGATCATTTGCTACCTCGAAAGTAAGTAATGAATAAATATTGAATAAAATATTGAATAATGGTAATTTTTTCGTCGAACGCAGGGTACTTACAGGGAAGAGGACTCAGGTGGAGCGAATAAGGCTCAGATTTTAGACACGAGCGACTCTTTCTTGAGCGAGCTTGATGTCATGTCCCAGGAAAGCAGGTCGCCTCAAGCGAAAAAAAACAGACCTGTAGCACATCGGATTTTAGAGGGGTATTTCAAAGCGCAATGGATGCTTTCAAAAATGCATGTAATCCGGAAACGGATAGTGCCATGCAAACTATCATGATTGCGATGGCTAGTAAATTGAAAAATTTACGTTAGGTCTTACAGAACAGCGCGGTCCTAAAAATTACTGAGCACATAGCTAGATTGGAGAACGTTCATATGAGGCTTTCAAATGAAATGACAGAATTTATTTAGAAATTTTTTTTAAATGTTTTATTTATTTAATTAATAAATGTTGAGCCTGTTAAATAAAAAGATGCTGTGGTCCAAAGTTTAAATAGTAGAGAGTTTAAAAAAGGCTGTTAAAAAAAATCCTGTGACAAAAGTTTAATAATTAAGTGTTTGAAAAAACTGTTGGATAAAATTTTTTTAATTATTTTAATTTAAGCTCTTATTAATTAGTTTCTACTTTATCCTTACTTCTATTCATTCAATATTTTATAGTTCGCAGCCTTTAACGTTTTGTGTATTATTCTGATTTTGATATATAGTCTGGTATCTCATCTGTCTTTGTTCCATTTCATTCATTTGTCTTTTTAAGTTTATTTATATAGGTATAATGCTTGTTATATTTCCCGTACTTATTTCATGTTAATTTATTTTGCTTATAGCTCTGGAGTATTTGACTACTTCGATATTATCTCTAGTACTAAGATAGTTTCTGCCGCAATGAGTCTGTTCATTGCAATTTTGTACGATTTCTGCTGCCCTTTATTCCCCATCCTATTATTCTATATGTAATTCATGTTTTATGACATCAATCTGTTCTCGTGCTTTTAAATACTCTAAGATAATACCTATTCCGAAGAATCCATCATCAGAGTTTCGTCCTATATCTATCCTTCCTTTTCTATCTAAAATTATAGAGAAGACCAATGGACGAATGGATTGTTACATGATCACCAATCTGGATTTAGAGCCCATCATAGTTGTATGACTGCTTTATCAAAAATAGCTAATGACATAAGAATCGCATTAAATGATGATAAGCTTACTGCACTTGTATTTCTCAACTTTTCTAAGGCTTTCGTTCCGTTTATCACGGAATTCTTTACAAAAAACTTGTCACAGAATTTTATTTTAGTTCTCATGCTGCTCGTTTGAACTTCAGCTACCTCAGTGGTCGGCCTCAGGCAGTTTTTTGCAATGGCAGGCTTTCTTATTTTTTAGGTATAAGTTCTGGAGTACCATAAGGCTCCATATGACCACTTCTATTTGTAATGTTTGTTAATGATATATTTGTTCATGTTAATCATTGCCAATTACACCTTTACGCAGATGATGGTCAGCTGTTCCTATCCAGACCGGTTGGATTGGTTGAGGATCCAGTATGTTGCCTGAATTTTGATTTGGAGACTTTAAATCTATGGTCTGTGGATAATAGACTCCTGCTAAATCCTGATAAAACAAAGTATATAGTGATTTACAAAACGTTGCTCCACACCAGTTATTTCCTCTCTGTAACACTTAATGGTGCTGGTTTATGCTTTGTGAATTCAGCCCGAAGCTTAGGAGTTATATTCAATAGAACGCTATCGAGGAGTCGATAGTTTATTACGAAAGTTATATGGTGTTCTCCGTACACTATGGGCATCTAGTGCATGTATACCACTCTCCACACGTTTATTGCTTGCCCGTTCAATACTTATTCTGGTAATTATATACGGATGTGAAGTGTTTAGCGAACTCCATTCGCAATCGTCATATAAACTTATTGTTGCTTTCAATTCAATAGTAAGATATGCCTACAGCCTCCGCAGATATGATCATATCTCACAGTTTGTTTCTTCGATATTTGGTTGTAGCTTTGTATTACATATAAAATTTCGTTGTATTTTGTTTTTGGGAAAATTAAGAAAATGGTTCTTTTTCGGGGTTCTCCGGTATAAAAAGGCTTGTTTTTTTAATCTAGCTTTATTTGGGCGGCTTTATTGGGCGGTTTTTGGCTAAACTTATTAAATACCGTGTACCTAAATATTTGCATGACTGCTTGCATTATTGCAGGTTCACTAGAACAATTGCACTTAGGTATTTTACCGCGATCCACCGGACTATTATTAGTTTTCATTTATATTTTATCTTAATTTTCTTTTCCTTTTTTTATTTTTGCTTCTTTTTCTATTGGATTATTACATATTTTTGAATTTTTATTTTTTAGTTTTTAGTTTGCTAAATTTGATTATTTAATGTTGAAATTATAATTAGAAGCTCATACTAACTTAAAGATTTTGCATCTTACTTTTACGATTGCCAATAATAAATGAAGTTGTAATGTAGCGTAGCGTATGTGTATTTAAAATGCATATAACGTATATGTACATTGTATATACATATAAATGAAACAAGAAGGCAAGAAATGAATTAAAAAATTTAGTTAAGTGATTCTTGGATTGATACGTTTCCTTCGTTCAAAAAGTAGTCTGCAAGTGGTCTGCGAAGCTGAATGCCACTAAGAGTGTTATGGCCCAATATGAGGAGGATTCTTCATGCAGCCAAGGGCGCATTTAGAGAAATAATTAGCAATTGCTAAACAGTAATCTCGCATGGTACTGTTCTGCAACTGCCGGTTATTTCGCTGATTAGCTCAGCAGCTGGCTACGATGAGCGACTAACTATTACTAAGCGACTCAGGTGCTGCAACCGGTAGAACAAACGACAAGGTTGTTGTCGTTTGTTTACATCCGCGTTTTGAGCAAAGAAAGTACTTCCGAATATCGGGGCATAAAAGACCAATGACTGGTCTGGCGAGTGCCGTTCAGTGTGCAGTCGCGTCGTTACTTTTGTTAAGAGTATCAAGTTTCAGTTCGGTTGGGAGTAGTTGCCGTATGTTAAGATAGGTCAAGCTTTTGCATGAAATAATGAAGTACATATGTTAAAGCAATCTGAGCGTGTTTTAATTAAAGACTTTTAGTGATCGTGATTAATTATTCGATTGGGACACGACAAGAGCTGCATTCTTAAAATTATTGTCGCTGCCTTCAATCGCTCTCTTCCACCCACTAGCCAGGTTGTAGGATCCTGATTTCTTTCTTCCAATCAACATAAGTTAGTGAACAATACTATGAACTGGCTGAATGACAATTGAAATTGTGTAGTGCCAATATAGCTAAAGTTATACGTTCCGAATTACATTGACTATATTGTAAGGATGTTCGAAGACATCTCCAACTGGCAACTAAAATCCCAAAGGCAATTTCAATAATTCTCCACTCTTGAGAGAGCCTATAATTGAAGACTCTTTTCTTCCTATCAAATAGTTTCCCTGGAAAGGGCCTAATTAAATTTTGTTTTAATGGAAACGCTGCATCGGTAACAACATAGTGTGGGAAAATTTTATCATTGTTCAGAAGTGCAGTGGATTGTAGTATAGGGAGCTGCCCCGAAAACAAAGTCCTTCCAAATACGGATTCTTTTATAACACCTTTTATGAAAACAATATTATATTACACATATTGGCAACGCTGCTTCTTACTGTCAAGAAAAACAAATATTAGGTCTGCTCAAAATAATCAGAAATTAATTATAATTCGGTTTTTTTTCCTTGAATTTTGAAGCACTCTTCATTCATTTAAAAACTATAAATCAACACACAGTGAAATATTTGTTAAAGAAGCACTATTTAGTAGTTTAAAATAAAAAAAAGCTCAAAGCGACACTGACAGCAAATATAGCGGCAAGAGGGACCATAAATTTCTTTGTTTATAAAAATAAACACCTATTTATCCAGGTAAAAACTTAGGTTGCTCATACCTTGTATATGTTTCTGCTGAAGCTAAATTCATAACCTGAGACTAATACCATTTTTTATCTGATTGGATTGCACGGAACACCTTGACTGCTGGATGCTGCAATACTTGAACTCAGTACCCAAGGACAACTTTAGAAGCTGAATATATAGAAGCCAATTACTGGATTGATCTAATTCCATCCTTGGACACCGAAAAAAAAAAATAACAAATTGGTATATTTAGAGCATAAGCAAAACACACAATCTTAACCTAGAAATTTACACCGCGGCCATCGGGTTACACAATACTTGTGGACTCTGTCTTTAACTACACTGCAGGCACATTGGATCTATTAACTGCTCGCAAAATAGGAGATTATTATGGAACATAAAAATAACCACGTAGCAGAAAAACGACGTATCGATCAAACTTCCCCGGAGAATTCAGACAATCGAGTAAGAAAACAGACAAAGTCTACTACGCAAGCGGGTGACATGCACTTGTTAGTGGAGGCTGTAAAACAAGCCATTAAAGCTGAGGGGCTCGCAACGAAGGAGGATATTGCAGCAGTGCGAGATGACTTTACAAGTATTAAAAA
Organism: Dioctria rufipes; assembly: GCA_963924295.1. Classification (NCBI taxonomy): domain Eukaryota; kingdom Metazoa; phylum Arthropoda; class Insecta; order Diptera; family Asilidae; genus Dioctria; species Dioctria rufipes. The sequence continues at coordinate 310,297,627 of OZ002740.1, read as the reverse complement.
TGAATGTGCCCCATTGGAGTCAACAATGCAAACGCTAGTCATCAGAGAAAGAAAACTACTTAACCGAATTGATCAACTAGAGCAGCGGCTTAAGAGAAATAATCTAATTATTAAGGGAATGAAGATAAAAAATGATGAAAGGCCATTAGAAGCAATTCGAAATCTATGTAACGATATGCTGGGAATCCCGGAACCATTGGGAATTGAGATGGCATACAAGATCGGACCGAGGAATAATTCCACCCCCCCCCTATACTGGTGGAGATGAACTCTATGAAAGCTGCGAAACGGATCCTGCAGAAAACAGGTAAACTTAAGGGAACTAACGTCCAAATAGAGAGAGATTATCCACTAACTGTGAGGAAAAAACGGTCTCTCCTATTGAAAATACGAAAAGGCCTTCGCACTATCAGCGCTGAGAAGAATGTTTGGGTTAGAGGTGATCGTTTAATAGTTGAAAAAAATGCATTTTCAATAATTGATGGCAAATTGAATCACCACAAAGGCGATGCATTGAAACTGCTTGGGGATATCTATGGATCAACGGAGAAAGTGCGGGAAGTAATAGAAAATGCAGAGGCTTGTCATAACAACACGTATGACCACGATGAAAATGAGACTGCACCTAGATTAGATTAGGGAATAGACGTCTGTCGTAGTTTAGGATTAGATAGCTATAAGGAATTAAAATGCAATAATTTGATGGATGAATTTTTAGATTTAAATATTTTAACATATAATATTGCAGGCTTAAAGAATAAGTTGATATTTCCAGGCTTTTGGGAGTATGTACACAAATACGATATCTTTTTTCTTTACGAAACTCATATAGTCGAAAGAGATATAATTAATTACAACAAGTATTTTGGAGATTTTGAGCTTTGCTGGGTAGGTGCAACAAGATCAACACCATATGGTAGAGCAAAGGGTGGATGCGTTTATGGAGTCAAAAAAAGCTGCAGTTTCAGTAACGCTGTCAAATTTCAATACATAAATAGATGTGTAGTACTAGCAATTAATGTAAATACACGGGCTTTATTTATAATACCCACCTACCTTAACTGCAACAACTGGGAGACAGATTTCTTAACATTGACGGAATGTGTAGAAACACTTTGCTTAGAAAATTTAATAATACTTGGCGACCTCAACGTAAGAATAGGAGAAGAACAAGAGATACCATCTGAGCTTGGGATATCAAATTATAATCTTACCTTGACCAGGAAATCAAAAGACAAAATAGTAAACAGCAGGGGAAGAAAATTTATAGAGCTCTGCGATGACCAGGGACTAATTATATTAAATGGACGAACACCAGGAGACTTCACAGGAGAATATACATTCATCAATACAATAGGAAGTTCAGTGAATGATGTAATAGCTATCAGCCACACTTTGACTTCAAATATTAAAAGACTTTTTATCCAGAATCAAAGTTATTCGGATCACCTTCCAGTGGAATTAGTATGCACCGTAAACAGCAAAATGGGTCTCACAAACTCAGGAGCAGATATGAAGCTACTACCTAAACTTGAGTGGAAAACACAAAATGTAAGCCGATATCAGAGAAAACTAGAGGTCGCAATAATGGATCTTCCAAATGAAACGTCAGTAAACGAACTAGTAAAAACAATTGAAGGCGCGGCTATTAAGGTGGACCCTGCACATCGTAAGATATATACAAGTAAATGGTTCGACACGATATGCCAAAAGGCGAGACAAAAATCATTTAAGTGGCTTAATCTATATAGAAAACACAATACGGATTTCGAAAAGGGTATGTATATACTGGAGAATAGAAATTTCAAAGATTTGTGCAGGAAGAAAAAACAATCGTACTATGAAGAACTGGCGCGTAAATTTGCCACCGTACGGGATAGCAAAGAGTTCTGGTCTCTGGTAAAGGAGATCAGGGGTAGTAGATTTATAACAGGGAACAACCTCTCCATTTCTAATCTTAAAAATCATTTTGGAGAACTTTTGAACCGACCTGTCTGTGCTAATCCGACCCTATATGCGGCACCATATGTTGAGGATGCAATTTTGGATGACGAAATTTTATTATGTGAACTCCTATCAACTCTACAGAAAGCAAAAGATAATAAGGCACCAGGACCTGATCGAGTTCCATACGAATTCTATAAATATGCTCCTATAGAATTCCTAAATAAGATGGTAAGAGCTTTCAACAACATATTCGACAGTGGGAACATACCAGATAGCTTCACAAATTCAATTATCTTCCCTATCTATAAGAAGGGAGATCCAAATCTTCCGGAAAATTATAGAGGACTGTCTTTTATGGATGATGCTGTAAATCTTCTGACTGGTATTGCAAACAACCGGCTAGTTTTATGGGAACAAAGTCACGGCATATTGAAAGAATCTCAAGCTGGATTCAGGCCAGGATACTCGACGATAGACAACATATTTAACCTTCTTAACATCGTTAAAATAAAACTGCGAAAAAAAGAAAGAAAAGTCTATGCATTCTTCGTGGATTTTAAAGCGGCATTTGATACGATTGACCGAGCGGCACTCTTCTACAAACTCTATGAGATTGGGGTCTCCACTAAATTTATAAAATTTGTACAGGGCCTATATCAGTTCACCAGTGCGCAAGTGTGGGGTGGTAACTCACTATCAGGGAAATTTTGCACCAACACGGGACTCAGGCAGGGATGCTTGATGAGCCCATTGTTATTTGCCCTGTTCATGTATGATATCGATGACCTCATGCATGGCGGAGTAAACATTGATGGATATATTATTAAGACCCTTCTATACGCGGATGATTTGGTACTGATGGCAGAGAAACCCATAGAATTGCAGAATATGATAGATAAATTAGAAGAATACTGCCAAAGATGGAACCTGGTGCTTAATTTAAATAAGTCGAAGATAATGATATTCCAGAAAGGGGGAGGCAGAAGAGCGGTCGCAGAGAATTGGACTTACCGTGGAGAGGGCATTGAAGTTGTCAATAAATATAAATACCTAGGAATCACTCTAACTCCAAAACTGGTCATGAAGGAACACTTAAGGGAACGGCTAAACGCAGCTAAAGCGACTCTCAATAGCACGTGGAATAGCTTTATAAGGAACGAACAAATAAACCACTCTTCTAAATTCAGGATGTATTCAGCGGTATCTAGAACGCTAAGGTGCTATGGATCACAAGTCTGGGGCTTCAAGGAGTATGAAGAGGTAGAGAAATTACAGCGTTTTTTTATTAAGAAGGTTTTTTCACTACCAAGAAGAACACCTAACTACGCAATCGTGTTAGAATCTGGCCTCCCGAACTTATACGTATACACTCTCAAATGCCACTTCACGTACATACTTAGGGTCTTGGGCTCCTACAGCGAAAGCAGACTACCTCAATTTTTAGCAAAGAAAGCTATAGAGAAGAGAACATACTGGTTCGAAGAATGGTTAGATCTTGCTGAGAAGCATGGGGTGCAGCTTGAACCGGCGGGGCTAAATACTGAAAGGTTGACAATAATTCTGACGGAAATTATAGAAAAGGAAGAAAAGTGGTTAAGGGCGAAAGCGCAAGATAGAGCAAAACGCACAGTGCGACACGGGTTTTATGACAAATTGAACTATAATTTGGGCGAGTTAAACTACTTCAGAGATGATTTTCCCAGGATGAAAATACGACTGATATTGATATACAGATGCGGAATGCTCCCTCTGAATGCCAGTCCATGGCGTACGGAGGGTGGATCTATGTGCTCACTATGTAATTTGCACGAGGATGAAGACTTGATGCACTACCTAGCAATCTGCCCAATCCTCAGAGAATTCAGAGTCATAGCTTTTGGAAAAAGCAGCCTCACAGAAGAAGAAGTTATATCACTTTTAAACGGCAACGATTATGAAGCCCTATATACATATGCCAAGCTAGCCTGGAAGTTCCGACAAATTCTGATCGATGAGTTTAATTGTTAGCTATCACCATGTACTGCTTCAAAGCTATTAAAGCATAAAGTTTAAATACTCCATATTCAATAGTTTTTAATTAAATTTAATTTAGGAGCTGACTTAATTTTTTTTACCTATTTTTTTGTTTTGTTTTGCTTTTTTTTCATTTTCTTTTTCATATAGTTTGTTTACTTTTCAATTAGTTAGAAATAGAAATAACACAGGTGTATTGCCAACTCGACAGACGACCTCGGGGTCATTGTTGACGTTTATTTAGTACAATGTAGTTAGAACGAAATTAAGAAAAGAATTTATTGTGAAATAAACTTATTATTATTATTATTATATTACTGTTCGACGAACCTAAAAAAGAAAAAGAACAAGTCACCTCGATCAAAATGAACTTAATAAATAATCTTACCTGCACCTGTAAAGAAAGAAGAAAATGAATTAAAAACATATGAAATAAACTAATAAAACAAGCAAATTTTCAAACAAATTAAGAGTTTTATTACACACATACCATAACCTAACAAACAACATAGAACATAGGAAATTAACAATAATTTCCTTGCTACAACATAACAAATACGTAAACTACAATTAACAATGATACTACAAGGTGCATGCTGAAGGTTGGTGGATGTTTCAGGTGAGAAAACACCCAAAACAAACTCACCTGTACAGGTGTCCACCAACCTTAAAAACAAGAATAAACTACAATAAATTCAATAAATATTTTACAGTACCTGAAGATTATGGTATCCAGCGATGAAAAACCAGCATACCAGCATACGATTAATTATTTACAGCGGAACTTCAATCTCCCATGACATTTGACATATCGTATTGGGATAAAATCGTCGCGCGATTTTAATGGTGCCGTTCGTTTCGCGATATTTTTCGCGCGATTCGCGTAATTCGCGATTTTATAAATACCATTTCCACTAACGAGTGCGAAAGAGAAATACTGTGCGAGCAAGACAAAACAGCGAAAGTCATAAGAGGAATTTATTAGAATGAACTAAAAAATGGCGTGTTGATAAGGCAGATGAAATATACAGAAAAATCAATTAAAATTAATAAAATTAATAATAAATCTTTATGGGAAGAATGCCAAAAAATGTAAAATACATTTTGGCATATACAAATAATAATTACAAACTCTAATAAATTCATAAAGGGGTTGTATTTCGAAAATTTCACTTTATGGATAGTGAAATCGGGACAAAATCTTCTATAAAAGGCGCGTCATTCCTTCATTCGATCTCTTATTTCTCATCGTGTTGTCATATAGGAAACACATGTTAAGCATAGATGTCTATTCATGCAAAGTAATAATAAGATTTTAGAGTTTTTGTGGTTTTTGGACTTGCATTTTTTTTTCATTAAAATTTTTTCTACGGCTTCTGTCAGTAAATTTCGTGCCAATTTTCAAGATTTTATTGCGAAATAGCAGCAAGCTACAGCAACTACATTTTTTTGGAAAGTTACTTTACAAATATTCGCAAAAGGTATTATATTTTCAGTTTCAATCAATTTGAGGTTATGGGACATATGTAATAGCATGCCACAAGCGTATAATTACTGGTCACAATTAACCTAAGCAAATTGACTATTAATAATTAATAAATTTCCTTCCTTTTCAGAATAAATTTTAATAAATAGATTAAATTGTAAATTTTATTGTGTTTTGATATTTTGTGAAAAACATGCCTATATGGCAAATTTTGCAAATCATGCTCAGACAATAAAATTTAAACAGAGTAATTATTTAAGTAAAATAATTAATTGTAAATAATAATTAAATAGTTAAGTAGATAAAATTTGAATTAGAACAAAAAGGGAAAACCTAGAGTGAATAAAAAAAAAAAAAAACGGACTGACTTGTCAGTAGAGTAGTAATATATTTGAGTAATTTTTTTTGTTGCATTTATTCGAAAAAATATAATTTGAATTGTGCTAGATTTAATTTTTAAGTGTATAATTAGTTAAATTTGTTAGATTAATGAATTCAGTGATTAAAGGTGAATGATAACCGAATGATATCTCTTTCAATCGCTACACTGCCCACCACCATTTTGATTTTCAGAACGGCGTAAATTGTGGTTTGTAAACGCAACTCAACTAATGTGAATTATTGGAATTGACTGTTGACTTGGTTTGTAAACGCAACTCACTATATGTCAATTACAGGAATTGACATCTAGTGTAAATTAAAGTTGGTTCGGTTCTTCACTTACGCATATATGTTATGTTATGTATGTATAAATTGAAATACATAGGAAAACCTACATCGCTGTGACTGCCATAAGCTCCTACATCAGCTTGCGTGAATGTATATTTGGCATCGCATGATGCTAACAAGACAATGCTAAAAGTGTACTTCTAATTATAGAATTGACTTCAACTAGAAGGGTGCATTTAATATTAATATGCTTCCCGTCCACAACCCCAATGCAGTTAGGCATATTCCACAATCTCAAAAAGTCATCCGCTATGTCTTAATGGTTGTGCTTTTTAGGTTCTCCAAAATAATTTTTCGAAATGTGGATTCTACCATTTAAAATGACCACGCCAAAAACTGATGTGAAGTGCCTTGAGATAATAAACCAATTTTTTCGAAATTATGCTATGAATAAAAATACGACAACTGCACGGTTTACATTAAGGTTACTGCCAACCAGCATTCAGGATCTATTGATCTTCTAATTGAAGTTTTGGTTAACCGGGATTTCAACAAACAATAATTTATACATTGGTCTTTTCATTCTTGTTTGTTTGAAAAATTCCTCTGGGACATTCTCTTTCATGTTTGTGAAGACTACTTTGTAATATCCTGTGGCGTCTCTGTTCCTATATTTATTTTTCTAACCCACCATTTTCTTTTAGATCGTTTTGTTTTTCATTCCTTCAACTTCTAATAATGTTTTATATATTATAAAGAGCAAATGAAACATAAAAAAGAGTTTTTTAATTTTATCCATATTTTTTAATCAATTCATGCTCAAACTTCGCTGTCACTTTAAATTAACTATGCGTCCATTGTAACTAGCTAGTGTTCACTTCAGTTTTGCTGCGTAAATTTGACATATCGCAATTTTACATAAGGATAACTATCCCAGATTCTTTGTAAATCAATACTTATCATAGAATACGAATATCCACATTCCACAACATTGATATGACTAACAACAATAATCTACACGATAAAAAAAAAAAAAAAAATATATCAGACTACTGTTTGTGATACCGATTGATTACAAATTGAAAGACTTAATGTGAGTGTAACCTACTATTCTAACAATAGGTAGGTAGTTTTCTATAATACGAACAAAATTCGCAATCTATTTACTAGACTTAAAGATCGGGATCCATAAAAACTACATGCTAATGTGGTATAAAAATTGATTAGAATGCACAGATGAATCAATTATTAAAAAAAAAAGAGAGGACAACTTCCCTTGAACCAATTTGTTTCGATTTTGAGAATTTTAACATTGTTGACTATGAGAGTAGCAGGTACAAATGGAATCAACATCGATTCTCGGACGTATACACTAAATCCAGTTTATATGACACTAATAAAGTCGTACAAAAATAAGTCACGAGATACACGAGATTGATACATTTTTAGCTTTGACTATACTCCCACTTAGTGCGTATTAGTTAAGTACCTATTTGTATAATTTGTTTAACTAGTACTAAAGTCCGCGTCACGAAAAATGAGCTATCAAGGTCAGAGAAATTTCAGTTTGGCGTTGCCGCATTACCAATTTAACCTGAGCAATATTTTGTAATTCGTCCATTTAAATTAAGTTGCTTTATGGAATTTCTACAAGATCAGATAAATTCCATACTCGGAAACATGTTTTATGTCGTGTTATACAGCGAGATTATTTACAAATTAACTTGCTTATTTTACAGTTTTTACATCTGGAAATACGAAATCTTTACTTATCCAAAAATTACTGATTAAACTTTATCTTCTGTTCTTTGCCAAAACCTCTGGCGATTTTATTGATTAAAAATGTTTGTTGAGAAAATCATAAAAATGTCCCTTTAAAATACTTCTCTAGGTCTTTAAGCAACTCCATAAATTATAGAAGTATTTGATAAATATAAATGTACTTATATAAATATTTTCATTTTTAAAATAAAATGAAAGCTTTCCATTAAAGCGAACGGAAGTTAAGATTTAGACACAAGCAATTTAGGATACTTTAATTGAGACAAATTACGCATTTCAATTTAGACTCAAGTGAAACTTGTAAAAAACAAAAAAAGCACAGAAGCACTTCATGTTGCCGCATTTAAGTAATTTATATCAATTCTGGTTATAAATTAAAATTACAAATTCCTTTTAAAAGTTATGGGACGAAATTTATTTATAATAAGTAAAAAAGCTAGCATTGGTCCAAGAACAATTCTTATGATACCCTAAATGAATGCCCGTATGTAATTTGGTATGGGCACCCATCTGTGAAAGTAGTTTTTCACATATATTTCTAGAACGGTTCGTCGGACAGTAAAATTTTTTAAAACCAATTTCATATGATTTCATATTCTGAAGAACTTTTCAGTGCAATAAAAAAATTCTAGGACTGATCATTTTTACAGTATTGTAAAAAACCCAAATTTTTATATGGCAACATCAGAAAGGGGTCGCCCGATTTAGTCCATTTTTCAAGTTTTGCTTCCTATTATCTACTATGAAAATACACACTGAAAGCATAATCTATATGTCATGACTATAATTTCAAACAGCTATAAAATCTAGACACCGAGACTATTAGCATATAGTTCTAAAATCAATACGCTATTACACGGTTCATAGTTTTCATAACTATATTTGTTACAACGCTTTTAGATTTCACGATTATATATTGACAACAATATAGTTTCGCGCGACAAAACTAATTTCATGTCAAAACTATATTGTTAATGTCGGCAACTAATTATTATGTCGTTGTGTTTAGCTATAAATATAGTTGTAATTAACTTTTTTTAAATTAATTGTGCCTTCAACAACTACTTTCATACACATTCTTCTATATTGTATTTGCTTGAGTCTTATATTTTAGATAACATACCTTGGAAGTTAAGTTCGAGCAACTATACTTTTACTTGCCGCATAAATATAATCTAGTTGATTGCATTTAAAATATAGTCATTAGCAACTACTATTATACTCACATTCATCTATGTTAGCAATCATATTTTATTTACCTCGTTATTAAAATATATTCATTAATGGCATATTTTAATTACGCGGTAAATAAAAGTATGGCTGCTAAATAAAACTTATTCTAATTGAAAAAATATTTTCAAAAACTTTGTATTTTTTTTTTAAAGAGATATAATATTTTTTTTTCAACTTTTAAATATAATTAAAAATCAATTAATATCACTTTTCGTTAAAATCAATTTTTTTCCTTTAAACTATTCCAAAAGTTTCAGTTCGTAGTTCTCAGCTTCGTGGTCAGTTTGCGGATTACAAATAAAATTAGATTAGCATTCGAAAAATTTTAATTTATTTTTAAATTAAATAATGAACACTTTTTACCTTATTGCGAAAAAGACTCCTGTACTTCAATTGTTATCGGCTGTAGTAGGTGCTGTTCTCTTTTTCAACATAGAGCAGTAATTTTTTTACTTACTCCTATTAAACAAAAAACTATTAATATTGATAAAGTTATTAAATATGGTTACCAGTAGCTTCTTGATTGATGACTGATAAAATATTTTGTAATGATTTCTTTCTTTTGGAAACTTTATTCAGTAGAGCATCAAAAGCTTTGTATTCAAAACAGGAAAGCTGATTCTTTTTCATATCTATGTTAGAAAAATCAAATTAAATTGTTTACATTAAAGAATTAAGCTAACTTTATTTACAATGTTATATCCATCTGTTCACGTAATGCTGGAATTGTATGATGCACTCCGAAGTGCAAATATTATGTAACATATGTATGAAAAAACAATTTTATTTTCAATATATCACTTTATTTCAATAATTTGGTCAGTTCCTACTTACCAGTTTACAAGAATTTAATTACTAAAATGATTTTTGTTATTTTTGCATTTCACTTTACAACGATCCGACTCCACTGAATACACTGATATGATTTCTAAATCAATTTTATTAATGCAGCTATAATTATGGTTATCAGTAACTATATAATAGTCACTAGTAGCCCCAAGTAACAATATAAATGCTATTTAGTTTTACTCAGGTTTTATAATTCTTTTATTATGGTTTTGAAGTTGCTATATAGTTTTATGGTGATTGTATGCCAATTGGTCTTTTAGAACAATTGATTTTATTGTGATGTTTTAAACACTTCCTGGAGAGTAGTAATAAAATTATTTAGCTTTTAAGTCCATTTGTACTTATAGAAGTTTTATGGCTGTCATCAATTCAACTAGGATAAAACCATTAAGCACCAAAATTGGAATTAAATACTACTTGATTTTATTAAGGTTTTATAGCATGCGCCAAGACTATTGTATTAAGCTTTGATAAAACTTAAAAATAAGACTTATGAAGGTTATATTAGGAAGCACGGACGGCTACTTTAAGTCAAATTTAAGGGACAATTTAGTCTAGAGAGCTACTGGGCTATGTAGGAATCTATCATAAAACTATTACCGCAGAGGTTTTAAGAATGCATTTCAAAATTATTTAACAAAATCATTTTAAGATTAAGAGACTTAGTCAAATGCCGTATAAACCTAGTACGTCTTTTCAAGTGCCTTCGTGATGTGACATGCAAGAATATTGTATTCCATTCTAGGTCTGATAGAGGATTTGTAGCGCTAGATTTGACGAGGCGAAATATTTCTTACACCTTTTAAGAAATCCAAGATATTTCTATGCTTCTTTGGCAATAGAAAAGATATTATCTGTCCAGCTTAACTTGCTGGAAATATTAATCCCAAAAATGCGTGAATTAGATATTAAAGCGACATTAAAACAAGTAAAAAAGCTAGAATTGGTCTAAGACCAATTCTTATGATACCCTAGATGAAATTTCGTATTGTCACCCTTCTGTGTAAGTTTAATTTTTGAAGTGGTTTTTTGTATATATTTCTAGAACGGTTTGTCGCACAGAAAAAGTGGTTATAACCAATTTTATGGGATTTGGTATTCTGAAGAAGTTTTTAGTACAATAAAATGTCTTGGACTGATTGTTTTCACAGTATAGGTAAGAACCTGAAATTTTTATATGGCAACACCAAGAAGGAGTTGCCAATTAAGTCCATTTCTTAAATTTTATTTGTTAGTGTAATGAAAACCCCATATACGAAATTTCCGCTCTCTACATCGACGCGTTCTCAGGCAGTGTCCAAATATAGAGTGAAAAACGAAATTTGTGTATGGCAACCCCACGAAGGAGTTGCCCGATTTGTCTCATTTTCGAACCTAATTTTACTTTTTTTTTTTAAAGTCCGTGTACAAAATTTAGCTGTCTAAGTACACGCGTTCTGGAGTTATCGTGCGCACGGACGGACGGACAGACATGCAAAAATCAAAATAACTTTTAATATTATGAACGGGTGTCCAATCCATTTTGCTCTACCATCATTATTTCGAGGTGTTACAAACGGAATGACAAACTTAGTATACCCTATAGATTTCATGTAGGGTATAAAAACGGAAATGGTTAAGTGATGATATTGCTTTAAAGAGATGAGACAGCTTTGGGATGGTAGATTATAAATTAGATTATAAATGGTTAGACGTCAAGAAGAAATCGAAAAGTCGAAATAAGTTTCATCCCGGATACATATAAAACTAAATAGATTTATGCAAGAGCAAGTAACGTTATTTGAGTCTCAATAGACCTAGAACGGTTTTAACTGAGATCAAATAGATTTGAAAAAGAGCGAACAGTTTTATTAGCAACTAAATTAAAATCAAACAGATTTATTTTGCATTTATAAATTAAAACTTTAAAAATTCTCCGAAATGTATGAATTCAAATTAGTAAAAAATGCTTCGTACGAACAATGCATACAGGTACTATTAGCTTTATAAATATTATAAAAGTATGGTAAATGTCAGAAGCTCGATTGCAAATACATATACAAACATACAAGTGTCATAAGGACGCTAAATTTTATAATACGTTTATACAAAACTAAAGCGTTTTATTTAATAGCAAATGGCATAACATTAGTCTAAGGTTTTACTTAAAACCAAATGGATTTACAATAGAATGAATTGTCTTAATCGCAGCCATCCTAAGATCAAACGGTTTTATTACGGCTGCACAAGTAGCAAATAGGCTTTAATGTGAAATCGCCATTTTAGGCTTAAAATGTATTAGTCTTAAATTAATGATTTTCAGGAATTTAAGACGTTTCAGAACTAGAGGATATCATTTTAAAACTTTTTTTTTTCAATTCCGAACGTACTTAAAATAATATCAAAATTAAATACAGCGTAAATAAAAAAAAAATTATTTTACAATTATTTCTAAACTTTTCCTAATTTTGTTATTTCTGAGGCGCATTATTATTTTTCGAGCTATCCTATGTGATATAATCAGTAAATTTTCAATCGCAGTAAGATTTGCTGCATTAAACTTTTATAACTGCACTTAAAATAAAATTGAATTATATTTCATCATATTAAATTATTATAAAGTGGAACATATAAATCTTTTTGGTTCCATTATTATTATAATGGATTTAAATGATTTGCTGAAATAGTATTTCCAATGCCTTTTTATCTTAAAAAGGATGGAGGAGTAGTTTTATGATGGTTTTGATAACGTTATGCGGATAGGTTGATGAATTCTAATTAAGCTTTTAGTTTTCTGAAAGGTTTTATAGAGGACTGCAAACCATCGCCAAGATTAATCCAGATAAAACCAATAAGGCTGTATATAGTTTTAAAAATAGGCCCTCACAGCTTATTGTAGCGTGGGCCCTTTTAGTTTTATAAGAGGATTTTTATGGTTATATTATTTTTGGCTTGACTATATGTATACATGTTATTACAAGTTTTATGAAATAGTATAGACAACGTTATGTAGGCTATATTAAAACTAAAATTGTTACTTGCGGCTACACCATTACCATGAATATAGTTGCTTTTACCTATGTTTTTAGATGCTGAGAGCGTAGTTGTAACAGTCGTGGATTTATTTTTGTGTGTTTTGGATGAGCCCCAATTATAGTTTTGCTTTTATTTTTTGTAATACCAACATATTTAATTTCTGGTTAAAGATACGAAATGAATTTTTTTCTGATGAATGACTCTTGACCTCTAAGTAACTTTGACGACAAATTTTAGTTATAAATCTATATTCAATACATTAACCTGTATCATAATATATAAAAGTCCCATCCAAATTCAAGAGTTAGCCCTTCATTGACATATGCACACAAATTTTATTTTATTTATATTTTTCTAACATTTCTTTAAGTACGAGTATGTTATATAGAAATTTCCATTACAGGACTTCTTTTACAAAGCGCAAATATTGTTGAATATTTTAATTGCTGCGTCTAACTTTATATAAATTGAAAGTGCTAGTAACTATCAAATATAGGCACAAGCATTTTCTCTACCTCCGTTACAAGATTACATTGCACAAAAATATCATCCATCTACTTTGTTATAGTTGTCTCATCAACATAAAACTATAAAATAGTTGCAACAGCTAAGTAATAAGATTTTTATCTATTTTTTAAGAATTCGTAACTATATGTAGTTGGGGTAACTATAATATGGTTACTGCACTCATGCAAATCTATACAACTTTTCTTTTTAGCTCTATACGACCCTCAGGCAGTGTTCAATTATATTGTGAAAAACGAAATTTTTGTATGGCGACCCTACGAGAGAGTTGCCCGATTCGTCATATTTTCGAACTCAAATTTGCATTTTTTGTTTAAATAGTCTGTGTGCAAAAGTTCAGATCTCTACGTCGATGCGTTATCATGCTATATCCAAATATACAGTAAAGCCCGAAATTTTTGCATAATTTCAGCCCCTAACTGAAGGCGTTCTCGAGTTATCGTGAGGACGGACCCACGGATGGACGGATAGACGGACGGACAGACAGACGAACATATAAAAATCAAAATAGCTTTTAATATTATGCGTGGGGGTCCAACCCATGTTTCTCTACTAGCAATATTTCTAGGTGTCGCAAACTGAATGACAAACTTAGTATGCCCCTTAGATTTCATCTAGGGTATAATGAATAATTTATGTGCAAGAATAAAGGAAAGGAAAATATTATGAAGTCATTAATATTTATTAAAATTACACAAGAAATATAATAGTAATTAAAAAATATCAAAATTAATTTTTTTTTTAATGGCAAAGCCCTTCGAAAACTCTTCTACCATTTGGAATACACACAATGGTACAAACTTGTAAATTTTCCTCTGCTGACTTTGATAGCTCATTTTTCGTCGCGCGGACTATATACCAGTCACATTCAGCTAGTAATAATTTTGAAATATAGGGAGGGCTGTGTTAAATTGTGAAATTGTAAAAACTAAAAACTTCAAAAATTAGGCTAAAACAACTTTATTCAAATTTAATTTTTTACAATTATATTATTTTACACATATGATAGAATTATTACTCGCTTTACTTAACAAAATTCTTTGTTAAATTTTTACAAGTTCTCTCTCTCTCTCTCTTTTTAACAAAACAAATATTTTTACAATTTCAATATCTTCTTAAACTATTCGTCGCAAATGTAACAAGGTGTTAACGAAAAAATTAGAAATTTAACGAAATTTATCGAGTGAAGTAGAATTACAAAACGAAGCTGCAATGTATTTAAATGAGTATCAGACTGACACGCTAAAAAATTTCAAAAATAATACTTTCAGGACGATTTAACTAAAAATGCGGAGTACGTTTTATATATTTTTGAATATAATTATAGGCAAGTTATGAGTACTAAATTCATAGTCAGTCTGTACACAACTAGTAGAAAATAATTCCGGTACACAATACCGTCGTTGTCAACTATAAACGAATACTTGTGGGCAGTATCTACATAACGCCATATTTATTAGAGATAAGATAAAAAGTTCAAATTGGTCTGAGACAATTAATATTATACCCTAGATGAAAATAAAAGTTAAATAAAGTGAAAACCTAAAGTTTTGTATGGCAACACCAAGAGTAGGTTTCACCGATTTAGTGCATTTTCGAAATTTTATTTACCATTGCTGTGAAAACACCATGTACCAAATTTCAGCTCTCTATGCCTACGTGCTTTCAGGTGGTGTCCAAATATACAGGGTATTCTGTATTTGATATTACACCCGAGAGTTATGGATAGACTAGCAAAAAATTGCACGGGTGAGGGAGGGGCGAATCCGAATTAAAGATATTTGGGTATGTTTTTATAGACCACCCTGTAATTTCTGTGCGTTATATCCTATGATGATAATTTAAAATTTGTATATGGTTTGTAATAATTGTTGGACCTTTCCAATCGTCTATAACTTTTTTCCCTTCTCATCTCCGTTTTGAATTTATCTTTCAACATAGCTAAAATTTCGGAATTTCAACTATTTTTTTTTATTGAAATGCTTAAAAAAAACACGTCATCTACACTAGTTTTTCATATTGCATTTAAAAAGCTCAAAAACTTCGCTCGAAAATGATATCTGTTCAGTCCTCACATATGTATATGTAAGATCCCACGATGAGTTTCATACTATCAAGACGTTTATATAGCTTGAGGCAGCAAGCTGAGCAATACTTCCTCGATGCCTAATCTACCTAAAAACGAAAAAAGAAGACACAAAGTAATTCAATTTTAATTCATATAAAAATAATACTTATCTAATCAAATCCTCCAGGACATCAGCTCTCATCGAAATTCGTTTTTGGAATGATTATTCATTCAATAAAAAGCTGCTGTTCCTCCTCTACCATTTATCTAAAAAAATATATATATGTATATAAAAATCATTAATTAAACAACACTATTCCATAAAATATATCACAGTCTACTTACCTCCGTATATTTACAAATTTGTGATGACAACTGGTGATTTTACGTCAACCAGCTCTCTGTGGTACATTCAGACATCGCACCAATCGTTGCTAGGGCAACACCAAGAGGTGAGAAGACGTAACTGGTTACAGCGGCTATATAAAGCCGACAAAATTCAGTAGTTAGATGGCACCATTCTTTTGGCAGAGTTGATCTGTATCAGAGCTAATCTGAGTAATAAAGAATCGTGCTTCCTACCTTTTCCACAGAAGATAATTCTGGTCAGGGATAACCTGAATTTCCTATCATACAGAAGATAATTCTGGTCAGGGATAACCTGAGTGTCCTATATTTTCTATAAAATCATTTCACTACCCTGGTGCCCTCACGTATCATCACAGAAGTTACTTCTGATCAGAGATAATCTGAGTGTCTGATTTTTCCAACAAAATCATTTTTTTAGTACCCTTGTGCCCTTACGCACAACAAAGGCATTTTGTCAATTAATACCAATTGAAATTTATTTTTTTTACAGTTGCTTATTTCTTCTTTTTCTTTTTTTTTCCAGAATTAAAGCAAGCAAGAAGGTGTATCATTTTTTTTAATTTGAACTTTTAATTTGTTAAGTTGTTATTTCTTTTTATTTTATGAAGTTTTGAATTGTACTAGTTTGTAGGTGAATTTTATACTGAATTTTTATTGAACTGAATTGTGATACTAAGTTAAGCAAGTTAAATTGAATTTTTGAATAAAATTTTATATTTGAAACACTAAATAACTGAGTTGTCCTTTAACAACCGGCTTCCTCCTTCACGAACGAGATTAGATCTCACAATATCTAAAGGGTTTTCCAATAAGACGTGTTATTTTAATTAGCCCGCTATTTCGGTAGATGTCACTTTTGGAGCTGTCATTTTTTGACATTACGCCATTAATAAAAATGGAACGATACACGATTCAACAACGCATTGAAATTATTAAAATTCACTATAAAAATGGTGAAAATGTGGCAGAGACGGTTCGTAAAACTCGAACATTTTTGGGTCGTCGTGAAGCACCTTGTCGGACCGCAATACAGAAATTGGTAGAAAAATTCGAGGTGTCGGGACAAGTTAGTGATGGGAAGAATAAAACCCGTGCACGTCGCTCAAGAACATGACCTATCTACTGTGTACACAAAATGCTTTTTTTTTTACCTTTTCTTGAACATATCCAGCAAATCAAGATATTTAGTTGGCAAAGGATTGTTAGCACATTTGTCGGAGCCATTTGAAGACAGTTCTAAGAAGAAAGGACTTTGAACTGATCCACAATACCATCTTGTTACTTGGGTAGTTACTTTTCGATTTCTCTGTAGTGCGTGCATTTTAATTTGTGATATCAAATCATCCTAGAACATTTTATAGATGACATTCTATCGATAACATGGCAAAAGGTATCAAAGATGAATTGACGTAATATTTTTCTCAGATGAACTGCCACGCATAATAAAAAGTGGTAACTACGCAATATACAGTTGCATAGTTCAATTTATACAAAAACTTTGTCCCTAAAGAAAATCCCCTATAAGTCCTTAAAGTCCTTCAAATTATCACAAATTTGAAGAAAAAGAAACTTTAAATACCTAAATCCCCCTACTCAATCAAATTTGCCTGCTATCTTATTTAAGCAAAAAATAATCATCCCCCGGACCGACAAATGACTAATAAAAGCGACCAAGTTTTGTTACAACAGGATACAGTGAGCAGGTGGTCATTAAGCAAACGAGCAGTCCTGAATAAACGAAGAAAACTTGAAGAAAAGTTACAATACGACCAAAGACATAAAAAATTTCCATGTCTACTTCCATGGAAGTTTCTTTCGCGTCTTGTTGGTTTTTATATTGTGTGCCTATGGAAAGTCTAGGAGGGAAACGTAAACGGTAAGCCTCTTGAACAGATTAATCCGCTCAAAATTCTGTCTTGCCCCATCATGACATGCAAGAAATGAAAAATGACGGATATTTTTTTCAAATCCTACAGACGACTTTTAATTTCTTATGAAAACGAAACGAATACGAAAATATGACAGCCAGAAATGAGAGATGCCATTCAATTAAGGTACGACTTTTATGATTGACTGACTGGGATTGGGGGAGGCATTAATTGAAGTTCATCTTTCTTGTTTATTTTTTTTATTTTGATATTGCTTAATCTGTAATTTTTATACTTACATAGAAGAAATCATGTAATCGTAATCGTGTAATGCATTGACATAATGACGAAATGGATAAGATATTCAATTCTTATGAATGAGATTAAGTTAATAATAGAAGGGTCTTTCCATTGCACTGAAGGTGTGGCGACGCTTCGGTCTCGGTTCGCCCATTTCCAAACCTTCGTCACACACCGTGTAAACCGGGTTACGTTCACCACAAAATTCACCGCTAGCGATACCTTGTCAAACGTAGAAAGCCGTAACTAGGCAGGCGTGGATTTTTAATTTATAACGTTGTGAAAAAGAAAACAAAAAATATCAGTAGTCATTTTTTAGCCTTCTGACAGTCGTCATCTAAAAATAGGAAAAATAATTAAAACCAAAAAAATTGAATGAAAATAAATTTATATCCGAACTATTGGAAACGAAACTAAAAGAGGACTTTTGCATTTCTTTACGCCACATATGTCCTTATTTTCTTTATAGCTCAACTTCAAGGCCGAATGGAAACAACCCAACTGGGTAATTTACCAGAGTGCCCTTAAGATTCAAGATAACAGGCGGTACTATATCCAGAAGCTCAAGCAACCTCATCCTGTCGGCTGCCGTCACACTGCCGTAGTGGTAGCGCTATCTCACTTACTGCCATTATCAGATTGCCTTCGCTGGGAGAATCTGTTTTATGGTATAGGCGTTGCTACGGCTCCACCAGTCTGTCGTGTGAGTATTACAGCCGACTGCTACCAGTCTGTCGTGCGAGCATTACAGCCGACTGCTTCTCAACACTGCGCGACATAGAAGGTGATGTACTAACGGTCATTGGGACTGTGATAGTATCCTGTCATTCGCTTTCCATTATTGAAGCATCATTATTCCTCCGTCATCACGGACACTAGAGTATATTAAATATTAATTTTCAGTGGTGTACTAAACCTTCAGCCTGTAGAGGCTGAGAAGAATGCAACTGTCAAGTATCCAAGAAGATAATAGCAAATTATCCCGGCATCCGGTCATATTATCATAGGGACAATAAGACCGAGTTCCTGACTTCTATACAAACCAACTAGGGCCAATGCCTTTCTACTACTACAGGAACAGCACATTACTCATCCTGGTCCACTGTTAGAAAGGCACCAGTCTCAAGCTAATCTCTTATCCAACAGGAGATTTGTTCTATTACCTAAAAAGGGTAACGCATCTCCTTGACATATACGCAAGAGGAATAACTACACTATCGCTTACAAAATTGATGGCAATGGCCGTCGACAGATAACTGTCCCATATTCAGGAGCGAAGATTTCAATTGGGAACGACTATCAACCAGACCGCAAGCAAGAATAGATAATTGGTACCAACCAAATTACCTAAAAAGGTACTTAGCAGATGAAGATGAATATAGTTAAATTATTCGCCAGGATATGTGTTTCTGCATTGGGTGAGTGTTGGAAGGACGTGTAGAGCTGATCGAAGTGTTCAAGAATTAGTTCTATAAAAAGATTACTAGAAATATCTAGTTCAGATTTGCGGTTAATCAATTTTTGTACCCAAACACGTTTATTTTCTCTTTCGTTTACTGTGTCCTCAATTTCCTCTTTCATCACTTTAATAATTCCATAATACTTTTTCGGATCAACCTTTCTCTACTCATTTGGAGCATTACAAACTTTAAGTATATATTTTTTAAAAAATCTTATGCAAGGTTAACAGCTTCCACAAATCTAGTTCATCTGATAATTTACACCATCCGCCATGTTTAAAATTCACATAAAATTAAAAGTGTGGAATTGCTCTAAAATGAAGAAAAGAGTGGAACAATATTTCCTACTTGTCACAAGTAAGCATTTGGACCTATAAGGAGTATAGGAAAGTGAAGAGAGTCTGTACTTGTGCAAGTAACTTGCCGAGTTTGAATGGGCCTGGTTCTGATAGTCCATAAAATATTTTAGAAGAAATTATATGAATGTATGTAAATATTTCTCGAAGAAACATTAATAATAATAATTTCTTTTATTATTATTATTTAATGAATAATTTTATTAGCTTTGAAATATTTTACAGGTTTTATTATTATATAAAACTAGTCGGGATAATATTTGATTATACTCTGGATTTTTTACGAAAAAATTCAAATACCGATTTTTATTTAAACCAAAATATTGAGATTGTGTTGAATTAGTTTTTTTTTTAATCTGGCTAATATCGGGACTTTTACTTGTCTGAACTTTAACTTACAAGATTTCTGATATTCGATATATTTCACTGTACGTATTTTATTTGTCGAAATTTCGAAGTCAGGATTTTTAATGACGGGAGAATTGTTTTCTGGATTTCAGCATTCACCTGAAAATTTGAGTATTAGCGAATTATGCGAAAATGATTCGGGATTTTATAATAAGAGCTTTTAAACTGGCGACCAAAATACTTACCCTCTTAACATCGTTTATAACTTATGTGGAAGTCTGCCAGGCTTCCAGTGGTGGAGGGTGCTGCGCGTTGGCCTCGAGGACCTTAAAGATATCGTTTAACTCCCGTGATTTCATAAAGTTTGATTTTGGTGGCACAGGTTAGAATTATAAATGGTAAAAATGGCAGACACATTGGATGGTGGGAAAGTGGTGGCAGATGCCAACAAAGGCGCGGAAAAATGTGTATAACTTACGTGATACCACGATAACTTGAGAATGCTTCCACTTGGAATCTTGCACGCTGATTGTTTTTTTTTGGAAAAAAGTAAATTTAGTTTCGAAAATGGAACCAATCGGATAACTCCTTCGAAGGTTTTCTATACAAAAATTTCGTTT
Source organism: Dioctria rufipes (assembly GCA_963924295.1). NCBI lineage: Eukaryota > Metazoa > Arthropoda > Insecta > Diptera > Asilidae > Dioctria > Dioctria rufipes. The sequence goes on along the minus strand of OZ002740.1, from coordinate 310,276,719 downwards.
TTCAATATATATTAGGGCACTGCCGACGAACACATAGACGTAGAGATCCAAAATTTAACACAAAGTATTTTCATATCAATGGTAAATACCAAAAATAGACTAAATCGGTCAACCCCTTCTTGCTTCTGTCATACAAAACTTTGAGTTTTCACTATATATTGGAACACTGGCTGAGAGTGCATCAACGTACAAATCTAAAATTTTGCACACAGTGTTCTCAGAAAAATTAATAAAAAGGAATTGAAAAATTAAATAAATCGGGCAACCCTTTCTTGGTGTTGCCGTATAAAACCAAGAAAGGGTTGTCGATGTGGGGGTCGATTTTTGAACTTGTATCGGAAATTTTTATTAAAACGCATGTGCTAAATTTCATCGCTATACGTTGACGCCTTCAAGGGCATAGCTCAGATATATAGTGAAAAACCAAAGTTTTGTATGGCAGCACCAAGAAGGAATTTCACGATTTGGTCTATTTTTGAACATGTATTTACTATTGCTATGAAAATACCTTTTATCGAATTTCAGCGTGCTACGTCTATGTGTTTTTAGGCATTGCCATAATATATAGTGAAAAACGAAATTTTTGTATGGAAATCCTACGAAGGAGTTTCCCGATTGGTCCCATTTTCGAATCTAAATTAACTTAACAAAAAAAATCCGTGTGCAAGATTTCTGCATTCCAAGTGGAAGCGTTCTCGAGTTATCGTGGTATCACGTAAGTTATGCATATTTTTCCGCATCTTTGTTGGCGTCTGCCAAAACTTTCCCATCATCCAATGTGTCTGCCACTTCTAGCATTGATCATGATATATAATTCTCTGCTGCCACACCAAAAATCAGCCTTTATGAAATTACGCTTTTCATCCGATTTTTTTCAGCCTTCGCGGCCGTTCAGTAGTTCACTCACTTCACTACTGAAAGCGAGTCTATTTTATAGTACCTGCGGGCTATTGTTGTTCGGGATTGTGTGGCTGCTAAAAAGTCGGGACTTTGATTGGTGATAGTAATTCGGGCATTCCTGTGTTTTCCTGATAAAATCCTCGAGAAATACGTGTCCACATGTATGCGTGCTGGTCCGATTATCTAAAATGTTCTATATTGATACTTATGGAAAACGAACTAGGCAGTGATTTTATACATATATGCTATAGAAGCTAAACTACTATCCATACAAGAAAATATTCTTCCAGTAATTATAAACTTAACTCATTACTTTCCCAAAGACTACACTTACATTAATACCTTACTTAACAAAATAATAAAATACTTTTGATTAAAAATGAACCTTACCCTTTTACCCCGCACTAAGTAATAATTCAATGAGTAATAATTCATCGGACTATGATATCATTGGCACATGCAAGTATTATTTAGGGTTTTTTACGGAAGTCGTAGTCATTAAAATAACTTTATTAAATAATTTTGTTAAGAACGGTATAAAAGTTTGAATGCGTTTGGAAAGATAAGAAAATAAGCTTAAGATTATCACAAGGAGATTTTCCTATATAAATAATAAATTAGGGTGCAGGATCTATTCAAATCAAAGTCTTGACACATCCATTCGACATTGAAAAAAGGAACAGATAATCCGGTAAGAAAATAAATCGTAATACCTTATGAAATGTAAATCAAATAATGAAGATAAAATTTTCTTTATGAATATCGTTAATTGTTGACTTTAACTTTGCAGTGGACCATAAATAAACTAACAAAACAATAGATGAACTAATTTGAAAAAGTGGCTATAGTAATCTTGTTGCAACTAAGCATAAAAAGTGAAATAATTTAAACGTTTCTAATGATTTCCTTCTAGCGACCAACCAGTTAATAGTTATAAGCATAGATCTTGAGAACCGAAAAAAAAAGAAAAAAAAAAATAATTCGTGTGATTGTCACAATCCTAACCTTTGTTTCTAGGAAAAGTGACGCTTTTTAGTTTTCCAGTTGATATTTTAGATTCTTAGAAAACAAATGTGTATTTTGACATATTTTAAGTTATGGCATTGATTTTATACATATAGATATGATATGCCACCAAATCTGTTACCCCTTCTCGACAGATGGTCTTACATGTACTAAATTAGAAAACAGAGGTGAAATTTTTAACAAATGACTTAAATCATGTTTACAGGTGGCGCTATCTGTTAGAAAAAAAATGTATAATATGAGGATATTAAGTTATCTTCGATAACAAATATTTTTTCTTCTTCCATATCTAACAATGTATAGGAATGTGGAAAAAATGTTATAAAGGAGTTTCATGTTTTTTCTCCATAAATTTGCTTTTTATGAGGTATACATATATATAGAGAACTAAAGATTTTTCTGTTGAATTTTGAATTCCTACTGTTCTACAAGAAATTATTATTTAAATTAATTCATATGTAATTTAATACATATTTCATTTGACACATTATTTCATATTATAGATACCTTAGGTAAATAAATAAATTATTTTCAAATTTGGAATGGTTTATTCTAATTTCAAAATCGTGTCAATTTTGCAATGGCTCCTATCAGCCAACGTGTCAACAGATTCGTTTCGCAGCAGCCAATTGCAGATCATTAAAACTTCTTACATATAAAGGGTTTTCCAATAAGAGGTGTTATTTTAATTAGCCCGCTATTTCGGTAGATGTCACTTTTGGAGCTGTCATTTTTTGACATTAGAAACTACGCCATTTATAAAAATGGAATGATATAGGATTCAACAATGCATTGAAATTATTAAAATTCACTATAAAAATGGTGAAAATGTGGCAGACACGGTTCGTAAAACTCGAACATTTTTGGGTCATCGTGAAGCACCTTGTCGGACCGCAATACAGAAATTGGTAGAAAAATTCGAGCTGTCGGGACAAGTTAGTGATGTGAAGAATAAAACCCGTGCACGTCGCTCAAGAACAGCCGAGAATATTGCTGCTGTAGCCGAAAGTGTTGAAGAAAACCCAGGTTTGTCCATTCCTCGTCGTTCTTTGGTATTAGGCATTCCACAAACGTCATTACATCGAATTTTGCATAAAGATTTGGGTCTTAAGGCTTATAAAGTTCAGTTAATACAAGAACTCAAGCCGGCCGATCATCAACAACGTCGAGTCTTTGCTGATTGGGTCCTTGAAATGCATGAAAATGATCCGGAATTCCATCGAAAACTCATCTTGAGTGATGGGGCCCATTTCCACCTCGATGGCTTCGTCAATAAGCAAAATTGTTGGATCTGGGGCTCGGAAAACCCAAGAGTTATTGTTGAAAAGCCCCTCTATCCTCAACGTGTGACTGTTTGGTGCAGTTTATGGTCCCGCGGGGTCATCGACAGATGATTAATGATTTTTTATGGCCAGAATTGGATGGCATTGATCTGGACAACGTTTACTTTCAACAATACGGCGCTACGTGCCATACAAGCAACGAAACCATTGATCTTTTACGGGAAAAGTTTCCGGACCGTGTTATCTCTCGAAGAGGTGATCACAATTGGCCACCGAGATCTTGTGACTTAACACCTTGCGACTTCCTCCTTTGGGGCCACGTGAAAGAGAAGGTCTACGCCAACAGCCCAGCGTCGATTCAAGACTTCAAAGATGGAATTCGTGAGGTTATCGAGGACATAGGGCAGCCACTTTGCGATTTGGTTATGGAAAATTTCATGAAAAGGATATGGTCCTGTAGGCGTGGTCGTGGTGGTCATTTGGTTGATGTTATTTTCCATTATTAACGGCATACCTTCCTCTTTATAAAGAAAAAAGATCCGATCATTTATCTCAAAAATGGCATTTTTCTTTGAATATCAAAATAACACCTCTTATTGAAAAACCCTTTAGTACGAGAGCTAGCAGCGTCACCATCTCAATAGGCATGCGGCCCATCTGTTTGGTTAGAGGGGTTGCGTTTACCTGTGTGCATTCCGTTCCACAGGTAAACAAAGCAGTTTCAAAATAATTTTAGTTCGATTTTATTTTTATTAGTTTTTATAAACATATAAACATTGAATAATATAATTACATTACTCCCAGACAGTTTCTTTGCTGCTACTATGTGCCAGACGCTTTTTTTTCGATAAAAAAAATGCTTTTATTATGGCTGTAATTTTTATACGAGCTGATTTAGTTATCGAAGGAAGCACATGAAATTAATTTGTAAACTCTCTGGAAATATTAAATTTATATTGTTCGATGTTTATGAAAATAGATGAAAAAAAACGAGCTAAAATCATTTTAAAAACTATTTTTTTCACCTGTGTAATGGAAAAGGCACAGGTAAACGCAACCCTTCTCATCAGCCAGCGTAACTGAAGCGTTAGGCTGTAGGAATTCCATTTCGGATCCTTTCCTGGCTAGTTGGCCCCCTATCCCGTTATCTGCAATATTGCTGTGTAAAGACACCCATATTAGTGTAAATAAATTGGAGTGCGTTAATTTAATTAACTCCAGTAGGCAGTTTCAAATCAGTTTGGAGTTGAATCTATTTGATTGAAGAGCCAGTAATGCAGTTCTGCAGTCAGAAAAGATGCTATAGATATTTTTGTTCCTGCTGGTTCTCTTGATATTTTTCCTAATTTATAGCTCAATTACATATGTATATGTCGACCTGAGGTCTTGAACCATATGCTCCTGCCCCAAGTCCTTCATTTGTTTTGGAGCCATCCGTAAATCAAAAGAATGTTCTATCTAGGCTCAGGAGCTGCGAGCAACCGAATCAATTCAACTTTATTAGATCGTTCTCGGCAACCAATAATGCGAATTCTGAAGAAAAATTTCCAGTAATTTATAAGAAATAAGTAAAAAGCTAGAATTGGTCTAACTAAGACCAATTCTTATGATACCCTAGATGAATGCTCGTTTGTAATTTCGTATAGTCACCCATCTGCGAAAGTTTGAGCTTTGAAGTGGTTTTTGAATATATCTACAGAACGGTTCGTCAAACAGCAAATATGATTAAAACCAACTTTATAGGATTTCATATTCTAAAGAACTTTTCCTGTACATTAAAACCATATAGGACTGATCGTTTTCACAGGATACTTAAAAATCCTAAATTTTTATATGGTAATACCAAGAAGGAGTTGCCCGATTTGGTCCGTATTTACTGGTTTTATGAAAATACTATGTACAAAATTTCAACGCCCTACGTTGACGCGTTCTCAGGCAATGTCCAAATATGTAGTGAAAAATTAATTAAATTAATTAATTTGCACCATTTTCAAACCGAATTTTGCTTTTTTGTTTAAAATGGCCCATGTGCAAAATTTTAGCTCTCTAAGTACACGCGTTCTCGAGTTGTCGTGAGGACGGAACGACGGACGGACAGACAGACGGACATGCAAAAATCAAAATAATTTTTAATTTTATGCATGTGTCCAATCCGTTTTGCTCTAGCATCATTATTTTTATGTGTTACAAACGGAATGACAATCTTATTATACCCTTCAGATTTCATCTAGGGTATAAAAAAAATACGCTCATAAGATATTGCTTTCTGTATACCGCGATCCCAACCAAAAATTCTAAGAAATTTCATCAAATGAGACAAATTGCTTGGCGGAAAATATTTCAAATTATTCACGAAAAATCAATGTACCAGTCAATAACCAGATGTGAAAAGGCAGTGCCTAGATAAGAGTTTTGTCTGTTCTGCAACTTTCTGGTGCGAAAGCGAAGTATGAAATTCTTTTCACTTAAATCACGTATCATACACATTTGCCAAATCCTTCAAATCATCTTGATACTAATCAAGATATGCCTTTAAATTTCTTTATTACAGGATTTTTCGACATTTCTATGTACACATCATTAGATAAATAAAGACGGAAAAAACAAAATTAGATTAGATTCTTTGCTGTGATATGGCGCTATTTGTTATCGAAAACAACTTTTATCCTCATATTCGCCAAGTTTTGCTAACAGGTGGCGGACCGTTTTGTGATCAGATGATATCTATATGTATAACATCAATGGTTATGGTCAGTTTTAGTGCAGAAAAAAATAAATAAAAAAGCTAATCACATTTACATACTTGCAAAAAGTAAGCTACTTATAACATTTTGTCAATTTTTCATCTTTGGTTTAAGTGAAAGGAATTTATTTGTTGGGAAGATAAGCTTTCAGATTAAAGTAAGGAGCTATTAAATTATATAAAATTTCTAAACATTGCAACTCTCAGTTAGGTACATAAAATTATAGTAGAATTAAACAATGCGAATTTATAAAGACTTTCTTCCGTATTGTTTAGGAATTTGTACTGCTTCATAATTACTTTTAGAATACACAAGCATTTTTTGAATTGCAAAATTACATTTCTCTAACATCATAAAAGCTTATATTTAATGCTAACTCATACCAAGGTAGTATTAAAATTGCCAAGAGAGGACAACTGGAAAGCCGATTACTGACCTCATATTAGCTGCACGGTGAGTATTTTCAACTTTAATTTATATAAGCAAAAAATTGGAAAAAAAAACTAATTAAGGTTTCCAGATTACTTCGTTCATACCACTGAATACTTATTTACCGAAACATAATTAAAAGTTCAATAAATATTTTCTTTTGAATCTTTGCAGTCTTTACCCTTATCAAAGTGCAAAACGGAAGGTTCCAATAAGAAAAAAAGTAAATTAGCGAAAGAAATTTCGAACAGGAGCCTCTGAGAGGTAAATTTCCTAGCGAAAATGTTTTTTTTTTTTACTTGAAAAGCAGTTTATTATTTACTCGTGAGATGTTAATTTAGATGTAGATGTAGATAATATATAATGTTAATTTAGATTAAATCTTAGGGTTCGATAATAATTTTGTGCTGACACTTGAAATACATATTTCTAATGATGTTACAAAATAGCTGTTATATTCAAATAAAATAAAGGGCTTAGAATTTTGAAATATTGCTGGTTCTTAGTATATAAGTAGTTCCACAATAATATAGGACACCTAAAGTGAAATTATTCTTTATATCTATATGGCGGTTATGCACGAGCAATCATATAGATCTAATAGTACGTGCACAACGAGACGAGGCCAAGCGAGGCGAGGCTATATCAAGAGTTTAAGAAATAAAATGATTGCACGTTATACTATGAGAGTGTTCATAGCAACGCTGTGGCAGCGCGCGATGTGGCATAAAACCTCAAGGTATCTCGCTCGAGAATGAAATTTTTCATTTTTTCGCGAGTTGTAGCGCGGTAATTTTGATAGCTGTCATATTCGTATAGGTTTTTTCTTTGATATAATCGAAGAGTTCTCTACTCATTCTCATATACTTAAAGTATATGTATATATGTGTATGATGGAATTTCCTAAATTCTAATCGCTTGTTATTTATGGGATCACAAGCAAAACTGCGGAAAGGGCAACAAAAAGTGATTAATTTTATATTATTAAAAAGCAAATTTAAGGAATACTTGGGAATATTTGATGTTATTATAGAAGATAACCTTGACAAACAAAAAACTTTTGATGACATAAATTAAACTCTCAATTCGCGATTTACCAAGAAACTGAACGCTTTGTTGTGAACACTACACCTAGAGATGTATCTTAACCTTGCCTCGCTCAACTGCCTAGCCTCTCCACGCCTTGGCCTCGCCACACCTAGCCTCGTTGTGCACGTATCCTAAGGAAGAAAGTCTTCCGAAGGTTCTCCAATATTTTGGAAATTTTTGAAAAGTTGTACAAATCTATAAAATTAATGATTTTAGCAAAAAAACAAAAAAAAAAAAGTGTCAAACAAAATTAATCAAGGACAATCAAATTATTTAATGAATGAATCACTTCGAGATTGCATTAAACTGTGAAATTCAATACCAATTCGATATCCAGTTATAATTGAAAAGATCTTTGGAAAGGTGTGAAATGAAAAATGTAGCTTGGGGCGGAGGAGGCTCTAAATTGCGTGATGTGTATGAATACGCAGATAATACAGATTAGTACATATTTGAGTCTAGTGAATAGAGTGAAATGTTTTAAAAGCCACCAAAAAGCAAGCCTGAAAATAAATTAAGAGGAGTCTGTACTCAGCAAAAATTCCAATTTAGATACCAGCGAGCCTGTAGGCAATAAAACTTACAATACGTAGGTTTGTGCCCTGAAAGTATGAAAATGCATATAAAATTAGCCTAGACCTAGACCACAAGTCACATTAGAGACATCTAGGGTAAAAGACAGAAACCCAATATGCGAAAATTTAAGACGAAAATGAAAATTTGCAGTTCAAAGAAATTGAAAATTTTTAAAGAGATTTAACTCTCCTGAATTTTATTTTGCACATAATTGCTAAATATACCTACTATTTTGCTTTATATTTCTAAAACTTTCAACGAAATATTGCAATTTCTCGTCGGTGAAATATCGAGAGAAAAAACAAGTACTATTAGAGTTAAACCATTAAAAAATGCGCCACTAAAACTGAAAAAACTCGACGTTATTTGCTAGATCTAGGCTTTATCTCTCTAAAATAGTCACAATATAAAGAAATGAGAATACCTACTAAGAGGAATTTGATTTGAAAAAAATCAATTTTTACCATTTTTTACAAGTTTCCGAGCTAATATCTCCATTCCAATACATTTTTTTTTATTTTTCTCGACGTTATTTACTAGACCTCTTCGTTACCTTTAATTTAAGATATAAATCATTATTCTGCTACGAATAGTTTGCTAGAAATTCGCATTGAAAAATGTATGAAACTTGCAAATCTTGGTACTGACTCCTCTTAAATACTCGAATGGAAATTTGAGAAATTGAGAAATTAAGAGAAAATAATGTCCTACAAGGGCTAATACTCTACATATTTTTGGTACACAATAGGCGAGTAATTATTTCTTTAATCATCATTGTCATTATATTAACCTTCCGGAAGTGGTATCCATGGCAGGATACGAACAATGACATGTGGTCTACAGGACCGCAAGTATATAAACAGTTTTCAAAAGATCAAATAAATGCTTAATTTTCTAACTTTTTATTATCAACGAACGACAACTTAGTTTTTTATACAAACTAGAAATACTCAAAAATTTATGCTAACAATACCTCTAATTAATTGCTAATAACAGCATTTCTTTTTCTGATTTGTTCGTTTTGGAAAAAAATTAACATTTTTCTATCGTGCGCGAGCAATCTGTGGAACCGCAAACTACAACATCAGTACACAAACACATGGAGGAGAGCTGGCGACCGATTGACGTATAGGTCTATTGCTTTACCAGGAATACACAGCAGCTCATAGCAGTAGATTCGTTTAGAACAAAATTAAAAGGAAAATTATATTGGTGCGGACTCATAGATCGCGGGCAACTTCCGGAAGGTTAAGTAATGGTTAGAAATTATGTTAAATTTTACAAGGCTTTTTTTGGTGGACAATAATGGATGAAAGTTGTTACGTAACTATGTTGAGAGTGATTTATTTTGGACGTGAAGTCCCAGCTGTCAGCATGAGCTGACAGATCACTCGGTGGACAGCGTTCATTGCAGGGCGGCACACTAGCACGTCGACTATTGCGTGAGAGTTATAGAGGGGGGGGGGGGGGGGTTAACCAAAAAGCCTGCCGCTGCCACCAGCCATAACAGAAAATATCATCGTGCCTACAAACCAAAAGCCGGCACACATTCGTTCCTGAAGGGACCCTTACATCACTTACCCACATCCAGTGGGAAGGCGCAGATGATCTGCCTTCCATCGCCGTTGCCCCAACCACCCTGCGATACTGCACGCGATATTGTACAGTATCCCTGTAAGACCTGAAAAGGTAGGGTGTAGAGGGCTCCAGGAAAGTGAGAGGAGAAAATGAAAAGATTTACGACTCCATGCTACTATATCATATCAGCAAGTTTAGTCATTCATTTAGACGGGATTGTAGTCTTCCATACATATCGTACAACACTCTAAGTATACTCTTAGGTTAGTAAAGTCGAGCTTAAGATCACCCCCGTAGAATGTTATCGGATAATATCCTATTTGCCTGATTACGTTATTCTATGGGAGTATTTTAAAATCGGACTCTTAGTGGTATGATAGTATACTATTATGTAAAAAAAAAAACTAAGCTTAAATATGTTATTATATGCTATAAAAAGAACAAAAAGGTTCAGCTGTACTGTGATACAGTGTCATCTGGAAAAACTTAAGTACAACTGGTCTACTCTAAGGGAGTATTCCTACAATTATCGTCTTGGTTTCTTGTTGCACATTTATATAAAGAAAATAGACCTCACTAAGCAGTTTACAGTCGTATATAAAAATTTCGTACTACGTTCTAATGACACAAAGAAGAAACATACTAGATAATTCAGATCTCCATCAGGAGAGATCGGAGGTAAATCCCAGTCGTGATCGTTTATAATTAACCTGAGTGAAACGGTCCCTCCACGAAGGCCTTCTGGAGCAACATTGTTCCTGAAAATAAAATTGAAAAAGAAGGAAAGCACATGACGTTACTATAAAACTGGCCGGGATTTCCTGTACAATGCCGAGTCGCGATTAGTTCGTTTTTTAGATCAGAAACATACTAGCACCAATAGTACACAAGCTTCCTTTAGCATGAGCGCAAGCCATTGGCGACTCTTCAATTCTAAATGAGGACTCTCTCCTCGAACAGCCGTGGATAGCAAGGTAGCCCTTTCTGTCAACGGTCACTTGAACACTAAAACTCTTATAGTAACCCTTATTCAGGTCTACAAATAAATTCAATATAGCAATGCATGATATAATTACACGGAAATAACTGAAAGGAGTGCTCCCATATTGGTGCTAATATACCTCTGATATAGAGTTTGACTTGATCAGATAAAAATGTAAGGTATTCTACGTTATCATTAAATAGGCTTTGACTTAAATATAAAGCTACTATATTGTAACTACTCTGAAATTTTATATGTATAAAATAAAACATGCACAATCTATTCTACTTTTGTTATCCTTATCTTTTCTTTTTCCAGATGCTCCTCAGCCGGAAGACGACAGCAAGATGGTGTGATTTCGTGATTTTTTCCAAGATGAAACTTCTGACTGGTGTGGGATCGCATTACCATTATACGTTGCTAAATTTTCAGCAGGAGATAGATGTACGATATCCGTTATCCCCCTTTTTCCCTTTTTTTGGTTCAATTCAAAATGTACACTGGTCCGTCAAATATATTATTTTCAGCCACTGCTTTTCTTTTCTTTGTTGATAATTTTTATGCCAATAAATGCCAAACACAGTTCATATTTGATTGGGTGAGACCACCACTTTTGCTGGAGATGCTTATCAAATTCCTCGATTATCGCAACAATCCTTTCTATTTCTGGACCCTTTTCTGTAATTCCTCGTACGGTTTTTTATTGGATGATTATTTTCGGTTCACTTTTGTGGCTTTTTCAATATTTTTACTCTCGATCGGTTTATAAAAATTTCCACCAAGAAAAACTCTGTGAGTTTGATTGTACTCACAGACGTAAAAAAAAAAAAAAAACACACACCTTCTTTTTCCTTTTCTTTTCAGGTGCGTTCAGTACGCCTGGCTCACTATCCATATAGAAAACAGTAGGCGGGGTGTATATGGTGTCACTAGTCTCAGTGCAACATACTGCTACCTGCCGTATGCTATGACCATAACAAAGTGTTCCGACTAGAGCATTACAAATTACCTTCAATATCTGCTCTTCCTCTATCTCAATTGTCTGTTATCTCGAAAATTTTCTGGTTGGTGGATGGTATCAAGGTGCCGGAGCTGCTATGAAATCCGATACTAAGAGACGAAATGTAGGAACACTCCCTGGTGTTCAACCTTCGCCGAGCCTAAGGTACAAGAAAAAAGGCAGCACATATGTGTGATTAGAGTGTCAGAAGAACGCTGATGATGTGACCCTCCACGAACTCACCGCAACTCATCCAATCAGTCAATTATATAATTTATCAATAATCAATAAGACGTCTCCTAAGGTCCTTAAACATTACTATACCACGCCCATATTTAAATCAGGCAATCCGAGTTCCATTGAGAACTACGGTCCAATTTCTATTTCCATTAGTCTTTCTTTAATTTTTGGAAAAAAAGAATGCATATAAACAACTCTTCTAACTCATCTAACTAAGAATTTTATCTATAATATACAACATAGATTTTTTTCTACTAGTACCACTATTACAAACTTAGTTGTATTTCTTGACATTGTGGCAGCAGATCTTGATGATAGCGAGAAAGTTGATAGCATTTATAGTGATTTTACAAAAACCTTTGATAAACCTAATCACAAGAATATCTGGGTAAAAATGGAACAAATATTGCATAATTATTTTCGTACCTATCGGACAGGAAAAACAATGTTGTCATCAATGGTTTCCAGTCTTCTTTATATGTGCAAATATCTGGGGTTTCTCAAGGAACTATTCTTGGCCCCTTTATTTTCTCAATATATATTAATGACCTTCCTTTCCAATTAGTCTCCCAAAGTGTCTACTCTATGTTGATGACGCTAAAATATTTCGTGTTGTTAAAGTTATGAATGAGTGTCACATTTTGCAACATGATCTAGACACGCTTGCGACTTGATGTAGAGTTATTTACTTAGAACTAAATGTAAATAAATGCAAGGCCTTAACATACACTAGAAAGCACGAGTCTCTTCTGTAAATTTATAGGATTAATAACATTTCCATCTTATGATGCCACGAGATTAAAGATTTGGGTGTTATATTCGATTCCAAATTACTGTTCTCTGCCCATATTAATTACATTACATCCAAAGCCTTTCGCCGAGTGATTTTTATCTTTCGTGCAACTAAAACTTTAAAGTCTATCCTTTCGGTTATAGCGCTGTTCATATCATTAGCTAGAAGGATTCTAGAGAATGCATGTCAAGTGTGGAATCCTTTTTATAACCTATATGAAATCTAAAGGATATACTAAGATTGTCATTCCGTTTGTATCGTACAGAAATAATGATGGTAGAGCAAAATGGATTGGACACCTACGCATAAAATTAAAAGTTATTTTGATTTTTACATATCCGTCTGTCCGTCAGTATGTTTGTCCGTCTATCCGTCCGTCTGTGTGCACGATAACTCGAGCACGTGTGTAATTAGAGATTTGAAATTTTGTACGCAGACTTTAAATACAAAAAGTAAAATTAAGTTCGAAAATGAGACACATCGGGCAACTCTTTAGTGGGGTTGCCATACAAAAATTTAATGTTCCATTATATATTTGGACACGGCCTGAGAACGCGTTGACATAGAGAGTTGAAATTTGGTACATGGCGTTTTAATAGCAAATAAAATTAAAAATATGGAATCTTGGTGTTGCCATATAAAAATTCAGGTTTTTTATGGATACTGTGAAAACGATCAGTCCTATAGACATTTTAATTGTACTAAATATTTCTCTAGAATATGAAATCCTATGAATTTGGTTATAATCATTTTTTTTTCTATCCGACGAACCGTTCTAGAGATATATTCAAAAAGCACTTCAAAAATCAATATAAATTAAACGGGTGACCATACGAAATTTCATACGGTCATTCATCTAGGGTATTATAAGAATTGGTTTTATTGTTAGACCATTTCCAGCTTTCTAACTTGTTACATATTATATTCAGAACAGATTGAATCAATCTAGAAAATTCATGAGACTTTTAATATATAAAAATTGTAACCCATCTCTTGAATATGTACATAGGTTACGCGTACTTAACTTTGCCACTCTATCTAATCATCGCCAAACTCTTGATGCTGTTTTCCTTTACAAAATAGTTACTGAAAATATAACCTGTCTTTCCCTGTTTTCTTTATAAGATAAACTTTCATGTACCTGCTCGTTCCTCTAGGCAATCACTAACATTTAACTTACATTCTTGCAGAAGCAATCTCAGAGAAAAATGTCCTACTTTTAGAATTCAAACAGTATACAATATAAGAATTAACAACATTGACGTATTACATCTCAGCCTTTTGACATTTGAAAGTCTACTTTCTGATGAGATCCGACTAACCACTTAACAACATAATCAATTAATTCATATTTACTTTGTAATTTTCTACTTTTTCTCCAAACTTTCATTACCATTAGATAGTATAATTAATTATAATAGTTATTTTTTCACTAGGTTTTTCTTTAACTTTAAATTTGTCTTGAGCCTCATATTATCTTATAGTTATTAATCTCTTTTTTCTTTTCTTTTTTATTCTCCTATATTATGTTATTGTTATTATTAGCCTTATACAATTTGTGATACTTACACGTAATTGCTTGTAATTTAATGTATTGTTTATCATTATTTTTTTTTAATATCTTCTTCTTTAAATTTAGCTTTCATTATCAATTCGGATTTATTTATATTCCGGAATAAATAAGTAAATAAATAAACTGCCCTAGCCTTGAAAGTAAAAAGCTATCGTCAAAATACATTACCATCACATAATTCGATATGAAGCAAGGAAGGAGTGGTACGTCAAGAATGCGAATCTTGGGATAAACGAATACTGAGGCAGAACAATTCCGGACAGAGCCATTTTAGATACATTATACGCGGATACCATTAAAGATATTTCTGAAAACACGCAGATGGAGCAAAAGAATAGAAAACGAGAATTTGAGGCGAATCTACCCCACGGAGTCAACAACCACTTCAGCTATAGAGTAATTGGTGAAGTTGTTCCTGATGGTTTTGGCCAGCGACCAGAAGCCTTTGCTACCATTGAATCCAAGATTCTTAGTCCAACATTTCTTTTAAAAACAATTTTTTTCTCTCCGAAAAATGGACTTGGAGACTGCACCTTGTGGACTTGTTTCAATTCTGCACATGAATACAATTGATACGCAGACTCGTTCGCTTTTGTTACTTTTCGTTAAACCAAGAGCGACTTTGCTGTTGTTGAAACCTGCTGTAGTAATAAGCAAGGCATTCATGCATGCAAAGACTTAAAATGTCACTAAGTTCTAATGTGCATTCATCAACATTACTCCAAACAGAACAGACCGACCAATCAATATCTCTAAGATACTGATTGAAAATTTCCCAATCACAACTTATATTTTCTTTTTAGTTATCGTGTGAGCTAAGCATTCTAGTAAAACTATTGCATTTTACGAAATAAAAGAAAACATATTCCAAAATAAATCGTTTGCTTTAAATATAATAACTCACTACACCAATATATAATGATTTATTTGCCGTTGTGTAGTTTCGCTAAATTTCCCCAGTTAAGAGTTGTAATTGTTTTACATCGAAAACTCATCAATTGGGAGCTGTTTTTAATTAAAATAAACCTTCAATTTCTTTTATCCGAATAAGATCTGTCCTGCTTCAAATACCCCGAGAAAGGCCACGCACATGTATACACATGAATTTTACAGGCATCAGCACTTCATTTTTCCTCTATAGGTTTTACCAACAACGACTTAAAGTGGAGCGAGGCCTGAGACGTTAGCCATAAGGGCTGCGTTCAAATTAAACGCTTCCAAAAATTTTCAATATTTTTAGCAAAAAAGGCATTGGAATAGATTTTGTTAAGAAAACTTCAGAAGATCTGGTGCAAGTTTTGTTAGTGGTCTTCAAGGAGGGGCGCGCGAATTAACTTTTTCCTTTAGGATTCGTAACAAAAAAAACTGAGGATAGATTTCGGAAAATGAAAAACACAATCTTCACTGTAAACTGAACAACTATGTTTATATATTTACAAAATTATTAATTTATAATCTTTGATTATTACAAATTTTCAATTATCACTAATCTCTGGTTTCTCTTTAGAGTAAACCAACACAATTATATATTCTTTGTTTTCCTTTATTGTAAGCTAACACAATTATATTTTCTTTATTGGATAAAAAGTCACGAACTAAATCACGGCGGTCTTAAGACTGAATTCTGGTTTCTTTAATTCTAAAAATTCTCATAATTAAAACTGCTTACCTAATCATTGTTCCCACGTTAAGTTTTGTTGAGCTTTTTATTAATTTGTCTTTTTTCTGTTTATGGGAATATGGGAAAATGTGGAAAATATGAGGAATGGATCAGGTTCGTATAGGAATTTTATTTATGTCGAGACTGTCTAGACTTGTAATTGAATATCGGTTTCCTGTATTAAGGTGAGGTAACGTAACTCGCGCACCTCGCGCCACCAAGCTGGATCCGCCACTGATTTGCACTGGATGAAACTTCCCTTCCCAAGTTCCACGTTAACCTTTTTCTTCCGATTGATGGAAGAATTAACTGCCTAGGGAATTCCTTCTTCCTTTAATATGGCAATTTACAAAACAGATGTTCAATGCCTTCGCTTCATCTTCGTCTAATCAACGTCCACAGATTTTCCTGCACAAATTTGGAAACGCAATTCATCTCCTCTTTTTATTTAGTTAAAGCATTTTTACAAGTGAAAGTTTTTGTTTTTATACTTTTTTTTCTCTTAATTGCTATGAATATGATGGCATCCCTACATGTGGAATTTAATGATTACATCATTCATTGGGATATGGACATACTTGCCATACAGAGTTGTTAAAGAATGCAGTTTATTTTGGTTTTAATTTAAGGGAATGAAAAATACATATTTTCCATTCTTTTATTCAGTATTATGAATTAGGTAATACATTGCCACATACCTCAAGAAAATATTGCCCAATGCATTCTTTTTCCTTTTAGAAAGAGAATGCATTACTCTAGAACTCATTGCATTCTTTGAAGTCTGTGTGAATTCATTTGCATTCACTTGCATTCAATTGTATTCACTTGAATTCAATGAGATTATCCCGTGAAAGTCTTTTGTGATTACGAATGAACGAACAAAAAGAAAATACTTTTAATTATTTTTTTGAAAGAAATTCTAATCAAATCAAATCATAAACTATTTATTCAGATGCCCCTGTTTAAACTACGTACAACGTTGGCCATTACGGGTCTAAGGAGCATAATTATACAATAACAGATCAGTAAATATAAAGCGAAACAGAATATAGAAAGGATTAAGGATTTCATTATCCTGTGGACAATGTGAATAGTTGGAAACCAGCCCAGATATTGTCTTATAGATACAAAAGATTACAACTAGGATACATATGCGAGGGAAAAACAAAAATAGTAGTAGAAATAATCCAAGATTACACTTACTAATTCAATTAATGAAATCAAATAGTTTTAAAATAAAGCTATATTATGTAACCCGGTAAAAAGTCCAAACGTAAGTTTATTATATATAGAATGGACAATTATCAGAAGTTATAATGAAGGGAAAAATATAATGATCATAATTAAAATTTAAAAATCAAAAGCAAAATATATCCGGGGTCAGATTGAAAAATGTACAAAATCTTTCAACCAAGGATTTTTGCATTCCCTTTGATTGTTCTGTAAGATCCTTCAATTCATTTGATATGTAAATTTTCCTCAATATATTTCTTGCTATGGTTAGCCAAATGTATCCATCTAACATGGGCTGTTTCCTCTGCAGAAAGTTAAGTGCCTCACAAATTGGACGGAGAGGTACTCTGACAAATATTCAAGATCACGATCTGCTAGCTTTGGTATTAATAGACGAGTATAAGGTTCAGGGAGCTTGGTCCTTGTTTTCCAATATTTGATCAATAGAGTCATAAAGAGAGTTCCATCGCGTCACAACAGGATATTTTAATTGCATATCCAACGCTGATATAATCTCCTCAGAACTTTTTGGCCGATTAACTTTATTCCAAATATTTGAACATTTTTGCATAATCTGTAACAAAGTTTTTTTTTTACATAGATCAGTTGTGGCTAACATATTCAAATTGCACATCGAAGGTGGTATGGCTGCATTGTGTCTAATGTCGGTGTACCAGTGCGATTGCACGTTTTCTGAATACAGTC
Source organism: Dioctria rufipes (assembly GCA_963924295.1). Taxonomy (NCBI): domain Eukaryota; kingdom Metazoa; phylum Arthropoda; class Insecta; order Diptera; family Asilidae; genus Dioctria; species Dioctria rufipes. The sequence continues at coordinate 310,258,908 of OZ002740.1, read as the reverse complement.
TGGTCATTTTTAATTCCTGTTTGATTAATCTAGTCAATCAATACTCGAAGGTTTTTATAGGTGGCGACTTCAATGCTGATATTGGTGGCAATTTGGGTCTTAGTGTATCTCTTCGAGGTCTATTCTTTGAACGTGGCCTGCTGCTGATTAACAGTATGCCAACTCGTCATGGACCTATTTCAGCGACTGCTCTGAACCTTATGATCTCATTCTTCGATTTTCGCCCTATCAGATCTGGGCAGACTCCTGGAGTTTCTGATCACGAGGCTGTGTTTGTTTCTTTTGATCACCCTCCCGTTGGTACACTTACAGAAATTTTGCAGCGATTCAGCTTGATGTTCTTACAGCCGGCATACTGCGGACTCACTGGACTACAATGCTTGATTCTTCTGATCCTGTACCACTCAAGTCGATAATCCAGGCTTTTGATGTTGAAAATCCTCCTACTACCAGATGTACGCCTCAGTTGTCAGATGCGTGATATGACGTATTGAGCCTGGAAATGGCTGAAAACTGACGACACTTACAGAGACTTCAAGCGACTTCGACGAAATTCGGCAAGTCATCTCATTAGGGTTATAGAGTTCGCACTGCACTGCTTCGAGGGTCCAATTAACTGGAAGAAAATTAGGAGTTTGGGCATTGGATTTAAGTCTGGAACGAGTTCGTGTGTGTAGATCCGGTTAAGTTTAGTGAGTTAATTCATTCCGCATCGGCTGATGGCTCCAGTGGAATTGTGCTTGGATACTCTAATAATGTTGACCATGTTATTACAACTATGGGGATGGTTTTGCTTTTCGAAATATTAGTGAGGAGGAAGTCCTTTTTGTTATCTCGCGAATCAGGTCTGACGCGGTGGGGCATGGTGGTGGTCCTATTAGATTCCTCAACACTATTCTGCCTCATTTAATAACGGTGATTTCCCAGTTATTCAACAAGCTCTTCACATGTTCATACTTGCCGATGTTCATACTTGCCGATTTGCTGGAAGCTTGGCTTCATCACTCCGATACCTAAGACTCCCTTGCCAATTTCGGTGGGTGTTTGGAGACCAATTACCGTTTCACTGTGGTGTTCAATGGGAGAATTCTCCTCTTCTAAGTTGGTTTTATCGGGAGTTCAGCAAGGGGCGGTATTGGCTCCCGATCATGTTCACGCTCTTTTCAATAATATAGCTCGGGACTTACATGATGCTCATTTTCATCTTTATTGCTGAGCTACAAAAGACGGCTTTCCTTCTCTGATTTTTGACATTAATGTGATTCTTTCCAGAGTCTCTAATTGGTGCAATGCTAATTAACTTGATCTGAATCCTGAGAAGTCGCAAGCAATAATCTATATTAGTGGGCATAATGTTGTCTCTTTGGCTGCTCTCCCTCCCGTTACTCTTCTTGGTCAGAGCATTCCACTATCCTCAGATTTAGTTAAGAATCTTGTGCTATTGTTGGACCAGGGACTGTCCTGGGGTCACCATGTTAACCGTATTTGTTCGTGAGTCTATTTTGGTCTTGGGACGCTCCATGCTGTGTCGGTCTTTCTACCTGAGAGGATTCGGGCTGATCTGGTGCTGGCATTGATTCTTCTCCATTTTCTGTATGCGGATGTTGCTCTTTACCGTCTGCCTGCCCTTGCAATCTTGAAATTGTCTCGTGTGCTTAATACTTGTGTAAGATATGTTTATGGTTTGAATAGTCGGGTGTATGTGCCCGCTCTACTAGAGGAGTTTTTATCTTGCACACTATCTAAGTTCCTTGAGTTCAGAATTCTCTGTTTTATTTTTCGTACTAGACTTGGTTTGATGCCTCCTTAAATTGGCGAAAAGTTTGATTGGAGTACTAGGAATGGATCGCGGATCATTCTTCGTCGAACGCAGACTCTGTTGGGCAGAAGAACGGTCTTTTCTAAGGGTGCGGTCATCTGGAACTTCCTCCATAGGGACATTAGGGAAACTACTTCCCTACTTTCCCTTCCTCTTGGTCTTGCTTGTGCTGATGTTTGCTTCTGTGATCCTTTTAGAGGTGGTCTTACTGCTCTGGTGTTTCGGCAGCTTTAAAAATTTTCTTAGTGTTTTTATGGTTGGATAGTTTGAGGTTTTGTGGCGTTATCGGCTGTGATTATTCGAACGTCATCATTCGATCTGGTGATTATCGAGACTGATTTACTAAAAATTGTATTGTTGCCTGACTTTATTGAAAATTAAGTGTTAAGTTTGAATGATGTGGTAGTTTTTAATATCCCTTATGACTGGATAGTTTGATTTCTTTTTGACTTATGGTGAATTACTTTGAATTGCTTAGTAGGAGATTTATCGTGGAGAAGCTTAGTCTGGTGCTCATTCAGGAGCCCTGGGTACATCAAGGCCACATCAAAGGACTTCCCACAAAATCAAGTAAGTTGATTTACAGTAAGGAGCATGAACATCCTAGGGCAGCATTGCTACACCACACTAATTTAAACTTTATTCCTCTTTCGAAGTTCATTTCGAGGGACGCAGTTGCAGTAGCTGTCGAGGTACCAACTCTGGGAGGTAGCCATGAGGTTGTAGTTACCTCAGCCTACTTTCGGAGAAGCGGATACATTACCTCCCCTAAAGCTAGAAAGTCTCATCAGCTACTGCAAACGAAGACGAAAACAATTCATCGTTCGATGCGATGCAAACGCACATCACACGCTATGAAGCAGCATGGATACCACCGCCAGGGGTGAGTACCTTTATGATTTTATATTGTATAGTAATTTAGAGATACTAAATCGAGGTAATAAGCCAACATTTATGAACTCAATTGGACAAGAGATCCTGGACCTAACACATACCAGTATGTTCATGAGTACAAAAATAAGCAGGTGACATGTATCGAACGAGATTTCCATGTACGATCACAGACATATCAGGTTCGATATAGACGCCACACTTAACACATGTAAAGAGTTCTGAATCCCTAAACTAACTAACTGAGAACTCTATCGACAACACCTTAAGGCTGCAGTGGACTCTCCCGACAGTATCATTAGCACAACGGAAGAACTTGACTCAGCCACTGTGCAGCTCCAAACGGCTGTATTGACTTCATTCGAACACAGTTGCCCTCTGAAGCAAAAGATCTACAATCGGCAGGTACCTTGGTGGAATAAGGAACTGAGCTTGAAAAGAAAAGAGGTCAGGAAACCCTATGGCATCTGGGGGGAAAATAAAAAGGCTCTAACGGAATACAATACAGAATTAAAGAAATCCAGAAGAAAAACCTGGCGATGGCATAAATCAATTGCACGCAGCTACCAGGCTCCACAAGATATTTTCGAAGGATCACACACATGGTTTAGGCTCACTTCAAAAAGAAGATGGGAACTACACCGAGAGTTGCAAGGAAACAGTCAGGCTGTTATTAGAAATCCACTTTCCGGACTCTCTAACTCCCGACCAAGGAATAGTTGTTCCAGATCCAATTGAGGTGGACAAGCACAGGGTTTCTAACAGAATTAAGAGCCTTGCGGGCAAAATCTTCACTCCTAATAAAGTTAGATGTGCCATTTAAGCCCTTTAAATCTGCTGGAGGGGACGGCATCTTCCCCGCCATACTACAGCAAAGTGTTGAAGAAATACTCCTTCCACTACAAACATTTCTTCGAGCCAGCTACGCTCTAGGGTAAGTTCTCCAATGTTGGTGAGTCGCCAGGGTGGTATTTACACCCAAAGCAGGAAAAAGGGCTAGTTGTCTAGCTAAATAGTTCCGACTCTTCATTTTTAATTAAGTCCATGGAAAAAATCCTAGACCAACACATTCGAAGTGAAGTATTGATTAAATCACCACTTCATTCTAAGTAGTTCGCATATCAAGCTGGTAAGTCTACCGAGACTGCCATTCATATATTAGACAAAGACCTCGAAAAAGCTCTTGAGGCAAAAGAGGTGGTCTTATGTGCATTTGTGGACGTAGTAGGAGCCTTCGATAGCAGCTCCTTCGAAGCAATTAAATCAGCTGCCGAGGATAAAGCTTTGAACTTACCACGGTAAATTAGATAGACGCCATGTTTAGAAGCAGGAGGATAACCACAACTCTAGGTAACTGTCCAATCATGATCAACGCAGAAAAAGGCAAAATGGAGGAGTTCTCTCTCCACTCCTCTGGTCGACCGTAATTGATGACCTGCTAGAGAAACTTACTAGTTCAGGTTTTAATGAAGGCTACGCGGATGTCCTAGTAATCACAATACGGGGCAAGCATGATCAAGTCATATCCGACCTTGTGCAAAATGCCTTCTCCAAAATCCGCAAGTGGTGTTTAAACAAAAACCTTAGCATAAACCCCAATAAGACGATTATCGTTCCGTTTACAAGAAGATCGAAGCTTTCACTAACGACTCCTCTTCTTGATAACACGGAATTGATACTCTCAGACGAAGTCAAATATCTGGCGGTAACTCTAGATAAGAAACTTACCTGGAATTCGCATCTGTCCAGAGTGACGGATAGAGAGGAGCGATCTCTCTACACCTGTCGTCGCATCATTGGCAGAAAATGGGGTCTGAATCCAAAAATAATGTAGTGGATATACACCACGATTGTTACACCCATGGTCACCCGTCCGGCCTCGCATGGTGGCCAAAAACAAATCAGAAAACGGCTGAGGCTCTGCTTCAAAAAACAAAGCGGCTTATGTGTCTAGAAATAACCGGTGCCATGAGAACCTGTTCTATGGCAGCCATGGAAGCCTTACTAAACCTTCCACCCCTACATTTGCAGGTAAAAAAGGAAGCGATATCCAGGTCTATTAGAGTGCAAAAGGAGAAACAGTTAAAGCCAGGCGATCTGGTTGGTCATTTAAGTATCTTAAAACAGATATGTTTTGAGCAAATGACAACAATATCTGATATAATCACAGCCAGGAGACCGACAGTAATGGCGTTCCACTAAACCGCCCTTCCAACAAAGATCAATGGTATGGTATACAGACTGTTCAAAAACGAACAATGGAGTCGGACTGGGCATATACGGCCCCAAATGCCATATATCAAAGGCTCTGGGCTCTACTCGTAATCTATTCTAAGCCGAGGTATTGGCCATAATAGAATGTGCCAATATCTGCATTAAAACAGACATAAATGGCGCAACCATCAATATCCTCTCGGACAGTCAAGCTACCCTGAAGGCCTTGAAATCCTACACTGTCAAGTCAGGGATAGTCTGGGAAAGTCTAAACCCTCAAAAACCTATCAAGGAGACACAAAGTTACCCTTATATGGATACCTGGACATAGGGCCACAAAGGCCATGAAATTGCCGATGGCCCAGCCAAAATAAGAGCGGAAACTAAGTTTGTCCGACCAGAGCCATTTTGTGGCAGTTCAAAGTGTTACCTCAGAGCTGCCATAACCGACTGGGAGTAATAACAAAAATCCCTGTACTGGGAAAGGATACATGGACTTCATCAGGCACAAAAATTTATCGACATTTCTGCCGGAAGAATAAAAGAATTCCTACTCGTTAGAAGAAGAACAGAGCTCCAAATGAGTACTGAGCTCTTTTCTGGCCATTTCCATTTAAGGTATCACCAAAATAAGCTGGGCTTGACTGAGACTTCATCTTGCCGTTTCTCTCAGGATGCTCACGAAACCTTGTAGCACTTGCTCTGCAACTGCAAAGCATTTGTTAGGCGGAGACTATTCCACCTCGAACATGCTTTTCCTCCAGAAACCTACGTATGGAACCTCAATCCCAGAATGGTTTTAGACTTTATTATCAGTCTGAACCTAGAAAGGGAGTAAATGCAACGGGGACTCACAATAGATCTTTCAGGTCGCAGTGATAGCAAGGCTAACGCCTACATACCCCTTCACAAATCTAAATTTAATTACTTTCAATAATACTATCATATTTGATTGAGTTACCTGATTTAACTTGTTGGGTTTAAGGCCTTTTTATTGTAAACATCTTCGGGAAGATTTATTTCTTTGGGAGTATTTATTTCTGATTTTGTATATTTTTATTTTTCACAGTCAACCACATTGTTGTATTCTTAATTTCGTTTCATATAAAAAAAAAAAGTGTTTTTCCTACTTCTTTAGTACCTGTGCTCAATCACTTTGAGTTTACACTATTTACTTTATATTTATTGTTTGCTTGAGTTTATGCTTATAATAAAACAAACAAAAAAACTTGTGTAGATCTATGTACCTACCGTTTTAAGGACGTGGCCTTGGCCAGGGTATTTCAATAAAATATTTTTGTGTTGTATTGTATTGTGATGACTCGTTGTTAAAATTTGCATTTCAAAATCATCCATCTTCATCATCATCATCACCATCATATGTTCAAGAATTGGTGCATTGACAATATCAAATTCCTTAAAGGCCTTGATGAAATTTGAGCCATTATTTGTCACAGTAGCAACAATATTCGAAGTCTTGAGATCAAAGTTCACAAATCCTTTCACTGATTCGATCGTATGTATGAGAGCCTTTAAATCTATTGCATGCTAGTGCCATAGACTTCCTTCCTTTTGAACCGAGCATCCAACCAATGCTAAATGTATTCAAGAAAGCTCCGATGTTTAGTTGACCAAATATCAGTAGTAGTGCAAAACTATTGATGAGTGGCCATTAGCGATTTCAAGGACATCATGCCTTCTTAAATGATTTTTTTTACATAAGAAATGGAAAATAATAATTATATTTGGTCCCTGGAATAAAAACTTTTTGATTTGATTTGAACTTTTTTCAAAAAAAAAAAATAATTAAAAGTATTTTATTTGTTTTTCTTTCATTCTTAATCATAAAATAATTTCATGGAATAATGTCACTAAATTCAAGTGAGTGTAGGTGAATGCAAATGAATTCAAATGAATTGACACAGGCTTCAAAGAATGCAATGAATTCCAAACTAATGCAGTTCAAATAATGCATTCTCTTTCGAAAAGGAAAAAGAATGCATTGGGAAATATTTTTTTGAGGAATGGAATCCATTTAATTCCATTTCGAATCTTTAAAAATATTTTTACTGCGGCTTCCAATTCGTTCATTTAAAAAAAAAATGTATAGGAATGCAGCTCAGAAATAATGCGTTCTTTAATAACCCTGTTGCCATATCATGCTCCGAGAACTTATTACCTCTTACCTTTGCTTCGCATGAAATGCTAAATAAACATACTAATTATAATAGACTACATTTTTGGAACATTCAATCAATTCTTATGTAGAAAGGTGGATTCATTGATTTGAACCAAATCTAAATTGTCATAAAGGTGAATAAATGGAGCAGAAATAATTTGACTATTTCACGTCCATTAGGTAACCTGTTTCCTCCTAGAATAATTGATTCTTCGATTTTTGAATTTGAATGCTTTATATGACACCATTCACAAACAAATTTTCTATGCATCAGGAAAAAGCATGAACCACATAAATAAGAAAAATTGGATATTTCCGTAGTCGGGTACGGTATATGTATATACATATAGTAGTCATTCCACCTCAGCATTACCCCAATCCTTAAACTTTATCATTTCCAGTTTCATTCCTCTGTAACAACGTTGGGAACTGGGGGAAGAAACCGCACGACACATTACCGTCGGTGAGCTATCTCCCATGGTGTAGTAGGATATATCCGGAATCATAACCGCATAACTAGCGAGCATATGCATGATGTATGTTGCACGACAAGAAGTTACCAGCCGTAAAATTAGAAGCAGGAAATGCCGTTTCGCCTTGAAAAATGGCCGCGAGTATCAGCTCATAAAGGAAAAACTCGAAATATATTTCGCTTGGCGGAACTTTTTATTACGCGTTGCGCTTTCTCCAGAAAATATGACAGAATTGTACTATAAGGACTCTTCTTCGTCTGTTTGCCTTTGTTAGTGTTGTGAGCCTCATGCCCTGCACCAAAATGCATTTCAGTTTTTCACCCTGTTGACTATTCACAAGCAAGTTGAAGCGAACATAATCCCTCCAAGTTTTGAGTAGTTAATTTAAATGAGAATTTCCAGCCATGCTTGAAGCTGAGGAGGTATAAGTAAGTAGGCGTTAAGGAAAACACGAAACCCATGTGTGCTGCGGTAGTACTTATGTTCACTTGTAATAGCTTTGAGGTGCTGATGTTTCTTCAAGAAATATTATTATAAACAGGAAAGATAATAAGATAAAATAATTATAAATAATTGCACATACTTAAATCGGACTTTAAGCGGGCTCTAACAAAAATCAAAATTTAATAATTTTTAGGGCATAGGTAGGTATTTAAGTAGATATTTTAGTTTAGTTAGTTTCAAGGATCTTTAGATATATTATTTCGATAGCGTTTATGCTGTAATAATTACTATAATAATTAAGGGACTTGTATAAGAATTTCAAAATCCAAACTAAGTACCATGAGCAGCATGTTTTAGGTAGTGAAGCTAAACGGTCATTCATCAGAAAATCGACAAATGATCTAAATGGATCATTTCCGATTTTGATGAAATTTCACAAGTAGGTTGGTTTTGTTGTTACTAGTAGTTTTAAAAAATAGATGATTTTAGTTGGTAGGTGTAACTTCAAAAATTTATATCTCAGAATGTATTTAATTAAGAATGTTTTTAAGTTCCTGAAAAAAATTAGTCGAAGTCCTTTTTCTGAAAATTTATTTCTAAGGATAATGGATATTGTCGGTTATCCTTGAATATATCTCGATTTTTTTATTTTTATTTAATTTTAATTTTTTTCTTTAAAAGCTGTAGAAAGGAGAAAGCGGAATTCCTTGAAGTTTGGATGGAGTTATTTTTGAACTATATGGACTTAAGAGAAGTTTGAATGCAAATTGATGACGTGTGTTGAATTGTCAGGTTAAATGTATTGTGCTCGGTAAATAAAAAGGATGGAGTATGCCAATAGATGCCTTGGGGATGTTTTAATTCCTAAAACAGTGGTGGATCCAGCTAGGAGGCGCGAAAGGCGCGCGCCCCTCCCTGAAGACTAGAAGACTACTGAAAAAAAAATGCAATACATCTTCTGAAGCTTTCATAAGAAAATCTATTGTACTGGCCTTTTTGTAAAAAATATAAAAATTTTTGAAAACTTTAAATTTGATACGTTTAAGAAAGCAGTCCTTATGGCTAGCCGCTCAGCCTTTGCTCTACTTTAAGTCGTAGCTGTTAAATTCTATAGAGGAAACATAAAGTGCTGATACCTGTAGAATTCATGTATGCACATGAATGTGGCTTTTCTCGGGGTGTTTGAAGCAGAACATAACTAATTCGGTTAAAAGAAACGAAACAATATGGCTTAACGGATTCGGTTGCCTTCTTGGAAAACTGCCCAATGGATATAGGGCAGCTTTCAATGAAGCAACTGAATCTAAAAATAAATATTTAACTTTCAGACGAGATCACAATCCAAAAATATCAAAGAACTTACAAATACGGACTTACTTAATAGACTTTTTCGCAGCTCACACCTCTTTACTACTGGCCTGCGGAGGCTTTCCCGTAAGAAAAAGAACCTAATATCGAGGAAACTTTTAGATTTATTACGAGGTTACCATATTTTTTAGTTAAGACGTGAGAGTTAGCTGTTGTAAGTGTTTATTGTTAAGAAAAAATTGTGCTCGTAATAAATTTTCATTTTTCTAAGTATTTATGAGAACGATTTTAATATTTCTAACAATTAGAGCACCATGGAAAGAACCATGGAAAGTTGTCAGACGCCTTTCTGAACGGGAACAATAAAATGTAATTTGTAATTTTTTATACTATCGATCATGCTAAAAAATTGTGACATATATTCCATTATGTATTCAATTACGTATATATGAACATAATAATGACTCCTACTAAGAATTGAACTATCTTCCCATAAAAAAAAAACAAAAAAACTAATTAAAGAGGACCTTTCATATTTAATATTTATGAACGTTTAGATAAATATTGTCCTAGAAAATTCTTAGTAAAATTTGGAAAAAAAATGTTTGTGTGTGTATGTGTGGCACGTATGTTATAATCTCAGAGCGAAATTCAAATAAAAAAAAAATTGGAACAACGTTGTGTCAGTGAAGAAATTAATGAAAATTTGGCGCTAACATCGAAAGCATTGCAATATTCACCCTTTTTAAATTTGTGCAATTTGAATTAAATTTTGCCTATACAGGGTGTTTCCATCTAGGACGTCAATATAGCAGGAGGTGATGGTATTCATTCAGTGGAACAAAATATCATATTGCAAGGGGGGGGGGGGCATATCAACCGTTTCGAAGTTACAGGGTGATTAGGAAAAAGCGCTAGTTTTTTACAAAACACACTGTATCTTAAAACTTACAGATCGTCCGGTCGAAGTTAAGAGCTCATAGTGTGCAGGCCTTTCCAACGACTGGTCAACCAGTCCAGTACTCATCGCCCCTCAGGAGTTATGGTGGTCTAAATGAAAAATTTCGGATTTTCTTACGTAAGAACATTTTACCCCATCGGAAAGCTCCCCATTGACCCATTCTAAATCAAAAAACCCCATGTCAATCCATCCACGTTTACTACCCTAAAACTCTTCCGTCACGAACGCCACTCTCAAAGGGTGGTAGTTACCACCCCCTCCCCAAAACCCTCAACACGTAAGAATATCTTACCACATCGAAAAGCTCCCCATTCACCCATTTTAAATCAAAAAAACCCCATGTAGATCAATCCGTGTTTACAACCCTAAAAATATTTCATCACGAACGCCACTCTCAGGCGCTCAGAAATTAAATGAGTAAGTGTTCACTTCTATCTTTTTCAATGTAAAACTTATAAGTAATAGCTTGTTTTTAAAATATTGTATTAATTTCATATCACATATTTGACTTTAGATAATGTATGACCACAATATTAAATAGACTTCTTGCAAAATTGGTTACATTTGAGCAAGTCTCAGAGAATGTCTTAGATCCAACGTCAACAAAACTAATTTCAGTCTCCGAAGGTACTATTGGAACTTAGAATTTAACATACATATTTCTAATGAAATATGCTTTCAATTAATTTCATAATAGGATAAATAAAAATAGCTCATTTTATAAAATTTTATTAAAATTGTTGCCACCGACTGCTCGAGGACCTAGGTCTAATGAAAATAAAAGGAACATTTTTTAACAGTGCATAGTGAACGTGATTCCTTTTGAGAATTTAAAAAGTAATTATTACTAACTACGTCTTATTTTTTTACTTAAATATATTAATTTTTTCCTTAAAAGTTACAACATTTTTTTATTAGTCAATGAGTAAGGTTAAGATCAGTATCAGACACTTTCATTCTTCCTTGGGTTGTACATATGCATGGATAATGATTACAGATCTGGATTTTTTTAGATATAAAAGAGGAATACTTAAGCTTGCTTGCCAGGGCGCGTGGTTTCGAGCCAAACCACTTAGTACGGACGAGCTTAAGCACGATCCTTTGATGTTACCGACTCGAAATGGATCGGACGCGCCATTTAAAGCCAGACCATTCCCACGGCGCGTTCGCTCGAGCTCGTGCGGGGTGCCTCGTAAAACCATGTGCCGTGGACAACCAGCTTTACGTTTTTCTCTTATTATTGAGATATATTTTATAAAAAATTTTATTTAAGTTGTAAGTAAGAGATTTAGGACCACCTATTACCTAACCTAACCTAATCTAGGAAGAAGAGGGAAAAATAATCCATTTTCACATGCAATACACACACACCAAGCAATCTTATTTGAGATTTAATTCATCGTATTACACCGGTATAAAATTTTGTCCTCGACTTGTAGGGGATAAAATTTCTAAGTAATCGGGGATTATTCCGAATAGGTGAATATTAATATTAATTATATGACAGTTCGTATTTCTGTAATTATTAAGATTTATTTGTGGATTTAATTATAACTTAGTTTAATTAAATTATTAACCACTCTTTTAAAATTTTTATATGTATCCCGCAATTAAGTGATCAATCTTTGCTGATTGTTTGAGAATTAACTTCTCTAAAAATTGTTTCCCAAAAATCATTTTTTCTTCCTTCAGTTTTTGTATTTTCCACAGCACTTGTACATATATATATATATACATATATATTTTGTTCAGTTCTATTACCAGAGCTTTGCTCTGCGTGGACATTACGTGCCGATTTTTTATACTCCACATTATCTTCTGTATGTATCAGTAAAGATAATTCTACGATTAAAAACAAAAGTATTTAAATTAAAACTCGCCGCAAAATGTGTCTGTGATTTGATATCCCGAAAATGTCCAAAAGTAATGCCACCTAAAAAAAACACTTCGTTTTACACATGTTTTTGTTTACGTAAAAGCAAGCGGGATTATTCAGGGATAGGAGTACTCCTTAAGTAGGAAATAGGATTATCCGGATTGGTGTTCACGAACCTTAAAATTTAAAATAGCTTTTGAGTATTACATTGTTGAGAAAAAGTTGGGCATAGTCGTTCCAATTATGATATGCTAAGATGTATTACTCCATAGATGGCATAAGAACTAGATGTTGCATGCAATAGCAGAGTAGAGTATACAAATTTTATATGGCTGAGTGGTCCATTACCGAATGGTATACGTCGAGTGTTGAAACCAACATTAAATAGCCACCTGAAAGTAAAATCGTTTAAAAGATTCTAATTCCAAGTGTTTTTAATTACTGAAAATAGGTTGGGAACGAAACTTTGTATACCTACCTACAAGCACGTCGATAAGGCAATTTTTAGTGGAGATAACAATCGACACATCATGGCTACATTCCATATAAACAAATCCGAGACACAATCCAATAAGGGGAACGTAACTTGCCTTCGATAACATTACGCAAATCAAATGGAATTAGAGTAAGTCATCTGTACAGTTAAATATATCTTCTAAAGTAGCAAATTAGCAATATTGTAATAGGTATCTTATTGTATAATTTATAATCATAATAACTATAAGTAGGCAAAATCAGAAACGGCAATAAAAATACTCAAAATTCCAGTTGCTTTGCACAGCTGCTAGGGTCAATCTACTCTTCTGATCTATGCACAGCTGCTAAGGTTAACGGATTGTTCTGTTGCTATAATATAAGTCGCAGGCCTACTTGGATCTTTCTTTTTTCGCATCCACCTCTCATAGATTGCGCATCATTTGGAATCGACTTGGCTAGTGGTAACAACATAGACTTATTAACTCATTAACTTTATCTTGGGTAACGACTGAGATAAAGATATTTATTTTGGGTCTCGGCTGGATACGTCATTCTAACAAACTCATTTTATCTTGGGTATCTACTGAGATATAAATATTTATTCCGGGTCTCGACTGGAATAAAATTTACTAACATAACAACTTTATCTTTATCTTGGGTATCGACTGAGATAAAGATATTTATTCTGGGTACCGACTAGAATAAATACTACTAACACAACTTTCATTTGGGTGTCGACTGAAGTAAAGTATCTTGCTCCGGGAAACGACTAGAACAAGATTTTTATTGACACAAAAACTGTGTTTTGGGTCTCGACTGAAACGAAGTATTTTGTTCCGGGGCACGACTAGAATAAGATAATCACTAACTATCTATTTACCAACGCCATACAGTCGATTCTACATTTTAAATCGGTGAGTACAGTTTAATTAATCATTTAATACATATTTAATCATACTTAGTAATTATATTTATTCATATATGTATATATATATATATATATATATATATATTGGTGCCATTTCGGATAAGTGAATTTCTTTTACTTAAGTTGATACATAAGTGAGTTTTTTAGTTATTAAGTGACATAGTCGACATTATAAGTATCTTAAGTTATGTTCGTGAATCTGTAACCTCTGAACTATACTTCCCTTTGAATTTGAAGTAGTGTAATAACTTTTACGTATTGTGAAATAAACTACTAACTTTAAGTATTCATTGGCGTTATTATTTAAAGTCCCCATCTTTACTTATATTTTTCTTGAGTGCTCGCATTGAGCAGAACATCGAGTGATTTATATTTTCTCGCATCTACCGCGTTGAGGAGATCGATGAATACAAAACTACTGTTAAAGAAACATTCGCTCATGACACGATCTAGAACGAACATGCTGTGGTCCATCCCGGAATACGTTGTGGGAAGGTAGGGATGATTGTGTGATTCTGGATACGAAAACGGTTTAGTATCTATGATTAAATAAGAACCGATTTTTATACCCTAGATAAATTCCAAGTTTGTCATTCCATTTGTAATGCACAGAAATAATGAGGGTACAGCAAAATAGATTGGACACCCACGCATAATATTAAAAGTTATTTTGATTTTTGCATGTCCGTCCGTCTATCCGTGCGCACGATAACTCGAGAATGCGTTCACTTAGAAATTTTGTACACGGATTTTAAAGAAATTAAGATTAAGTTCGAAAATGAGACGAATCCGGCAACTCCTTCGTGGGGTTACCATACAAAAATGTCGGTTTCCACTATATATTTGTACACTGCCTGAGAACGCTTCGACATAGAGAAATGAAATTTGGTTCATGGTGTTTTTATAGTAATAACAAATAAAATTTCAATTCAAATTTCTTGGTGTTGTCATATAAAAATTTAGGCGTTTTTACATATACTGTGAAACTGTGTACTAAAAACTTCTTCAGAATACAAAATCCTATAAAATTGGTTATAATAATTTTTTCTGTCCGACGAACCCGTTCTAGAAAATATACGCGAAAAACCACTTCAAAAACTTGTATAGATCGTTGACCATACGAAATTTTATACGTGCATTCATCTAGGATATAATAAGAATTCGTATTAGACCATTTCTAGGTCTTTTACATGTTTTTTAGGTATTACTGCTCTTTCCTTTGTTCTTTTACAGCAAACCGAGGTTTACCAAACAAAAAAAAACAGATATCCACTACAACAATAAACGAGAAGTCAAATACGAGGTCGCGCACCCTGCGGGTTCGAATCGTCACCAGCCGACATATGTAGATCCCACCACGGACCCGACGACGAAAGCGCGATAGAATAGTGATAGCTAGATGCGGAGGCCAGGCAATGGAGTCCTTAGAATAGCATCAACTAACTTAACCCTTGAAATACACAATATTGTATTAACTGACACGTAACTGAACACCAGTGGCCTTATATCTTCAATTAATGTTCAAGAATTCCCAATATTGTGTTTAATAGTATTGTCGACGCTTTATACTTAAACAAAAAAGAAAAAAAAAAAAAACCCGTTTCAAAGTTACAATCTTTCGGTCCGTTTGCAGCAAGTTATTAATCGGAGCATATTAATGCATAATTCCGTTTCGTTAAATACTACATCCGCGTATTAATAGTCTCAGTCGAAGTTAGTTTAAAGCTACGTAGTAATCGGCTCTGCTGCCATCTCTTGTCAGGTTACGAGTGTCATATAATTTTTCGAACGTGGCAGGACTACCGCCTGACATGTTCGTTGTTGTCAAAACACCTGTGTGTACAGTACAGGTCCCGCTGAAAGCTACGCGTTTTTTATAATTTGTTTCCACTTTTATATATCTATTTAATATATATCTTGTACATTTATACCTATTAAATATATGTGTTAGAATCGGACTTGGTGTAAAGCCATGACCACGGTCAAAATATGTAAACAATAACCGAAACGAAAAATATAATTAAAAACAAACAAAGTTTGCTCGACTTCAAGAAGAATTTACAACGCAAGCAATTGCCACTATGCAAGCATAATTCTTGATTGAGAAAATATACACACCTGAGGTCATTGTTTTACCATGTCAACACATTGCGATTCATTCAGAAATTGTGTGATCAGATTTGCTGACACTACAATTTCTGATTTTTAATTTTATGTATTGCAATTCTGAAATAATCCCCCCTCTAAATTTAGTAAGAAACACTGATCCATATGTAACCAATTTATATAAATAAGCAGAAATTTAAATAATTCAAATTCAAATAAAGTTTATTTCAACGCTACACAAGTAAGACAAATCTTATAGTTATGTGTAGGTAAGATAATGGGAAAAATTGAAACATAAACATTACTGAACTAAACTAAACTTACAAAATAAGATATCTATTATCTAAATTAATAATGATAAATACTGATAAATACAGTTTGCTTACTATTAGGAAAACAGGTCAAATATACCGTTATGCAGATCTTAAATACTCAATGAAATTATTCCGAAAACTATGATTGTCTCTGCTCCTTCGAAGGTGCAGAGGAAGAGAGTTCCAGAGCCTTGTGGACTGAATAAAAAACAGATGACCACTTGAAAGACAAGTGGACCGAGGAGAAAAAGTTCTTACTGATTGAGAAAAATACAGTCTAGTATAGTGGTAGTCAGGTTGTTCGGTAATCATCAAGTTACGAAGGAATAATGCACGATATTTAAAGTAAGTTTCCAACGTGCATCCCAAGATTGAATTTAAATATTCCGAGACATGGTCGTATAGCCTCAAGGCAAACACATACCGCACGGTAGAGTTAAAAGCTTACGCAATGAAATTGAATCGGAACCACGAAAAACTTAACATCCATAAGTCATGAGGGGAACAATTAACGTTTTAACTAACATAATCCGCGTGTCAACAGGAGTAAAGGCAGAACTGACAGAAATTTTACGCAGCGTTCCATAAACTTTCAGACAAGCGCGTTAATGTGATTGGACCAATTTAACGTATGATCCAAAATTATTCCAAGATTCTTTACGGTACTACTGTAAGGAATAATTACATTGTTTAGGATAACGTTCGGAAAGCAGAAAGTGTCTAATTGACTTTTATAGATCACGATACCATTGGATTTAGAGGCATTTAAGCTCAAACTATTATTAACAGCCCAATCAAGTACATCAGTGAGGTCGTCGTTCATACAGCAGATGGCATCCTCCAGCAATCCCAATGGCCTAGAAATGTAAAGCTGTATATCATCAGCATACATGTGGTAATGACAATTTCTCAGAACCATTGGAAGATCATTAATAAAGATGGTAAATAATAAGGGACCCAGAATGGAGACTTGAGGGACTCCACTCCGCAAAATTAGGAAGGCAGAAGCAGAATTAGAACAGACCACACTCTGATGACGCCCGCAAAGGTAAGACCAAACCAACTTGCATGCAGAATTAAAAAAATTGAAATTAAGAGCCAGCTTACGTAATAACAATATGTGGTTAACTGTATCAAATGCCTTGGAAAAGTCAAGCAGGACGGGTGCCGTAAATTTATCATTATCAAATGATTTCCTAATATCATCTATTATATTTAGCAGCGCTGAAATGCAGCTACGCTTGGATCTAAAACCCCATTGTAGATTACATAGGAGGTTCTCCTCATCAAAATAACTGGTGATTTGGGTATGCAGGATTTTTTCAAAGGCTTCAGAGAGAAACGGCAGTATGGAAATAGGACGATACTCCGTTGAACTACGAGACTTCTTGGGAATGGGAATGATTTTATAATACTTCCAAATAGAAGGGTACGTAGATCTTAAAATAATGTTGTTGAAAAAGTAGGTGAGATTTGGGAGTAGAACAGGCAAAAGAACTTTTATAAATTTGGGATGAAGGTCATCCAGTCCTACAGCGTTAGATTTCACAGATATAATAGCAGAATAAAAGTCTGCCTCGCTAACTTGACTAAAAGCAAACCCATCAAAAGGATCGAGTGTATTTAAATCACTAGGATAATTACTGAGAGTAGAGCCCGGGCCATTTAAGTTATTTGAAGCAGAAAAAAACATCTGGTTTAACTCACATGGATTTACAAATGGATTTACAAATACAGTGTAGCTACAAATAAGCAGCCCAACAAATGAAAAAAACCAAGTTTGAGGAAAAACTTTGCACGGTGAGAATAGGAAAACTATAAAAACTTGCGACCGAAAATGACACATCTAGTCGTACACTCTTCTTCTAATCTAATCAATAATAATCAGACTTAAATTCGACTTTAACGAGTGCTTTTATTTCTCAAGTAAACATCGGCATACTCCGCCATCCTTATCATTAGGATATTCTTTCTACAAACAGCGCCATTACATTATAAAGCGCCACACTCTGCCTTTAAGCACAAATAGCGGCATACTCTGCCTTTGTTTAAATATATGCATATACTGGAACTCAACTTGGTTGTAGAATTGCATTACGTAGTATACGTAGACCTACATCTTTTAGGATGCTGTGGAACCCGTCGTGCTTAAGGATTATCCTATATGGTGTATAAATTGGTACCCTGTTGTTGATATATATCCCGAATTTGTTGAAGAGTTTCGCTACGTGGAATATATATTACTAATATGCAATGCGTATCATTTGATTTGAGAAAATACGTACATAGAACTATGGGTACATATCCACGTAGTATCAACTTCGACTACTAACAGCTCTGCGCAATTGATTAGATATATATTCGTATGGGTAGTTGCAGTAGCAAATTCGAATTTACTAGCTGACTAGTAACTAACCAACCTCAACTCATTTGTTGCTCCTTTCCGGGACTATGGGTTGTAAAAGTTGGTGTGGACTTATGCATACGTAATCCAACTTTAAATATAATTTAACCAACAAATTTTAACTATGGGAGTAAACATGCTCTTGAATAGAAAACGAAACTGCCTTTTGGTGTAATTCTAATTCACCTGCGGCTTTAAGACTAATCCTACTCCTCATATACTGTAAAGTGCTTACGCTGGCTGTACGAACCCGAGACAAAACTATTAATATTAAAGGCAAATTACCATTTTTGCTGTACCAATTTTTACAAATCACTTTTCATATTATGAAGTTTGTTGTAGATAGTGATAATTTCAAAATCAACTCAGTTCGAGATAATTTTTATGAATGTTGAGATGAACTTGTTATGAAGTTCGCAGCCGTTAGGGCAATATAATTTGATTAATTCCACAAAATACTACAACTAAAAATATATCCAATACTTCATAGAATTATTCGGGCTAATTTTTCTCCATCACTCTGCATCTGGACTTATATATTGTCAGTGCTTACACACTTACACCTTACAATTGATTATAAATTTATTCATCGTATTATATCATTTTGCAATTAACAGTAATTCATTTATCCAAAAATTTTGCTACACATTTTAGTTTTCCCTTAATTTTCTCAAATCCTGGATTCATTAACACGAGTAAAAGTCGCCCCTCAAATAAATTTATTCGGAAAATAGAAAAGGCTTAGAAAAATACCGGCATTGGGAACGACCCCACAGAGAATGCATTTTAATAGATCAAAGGGAATTCCGGCAGGATATCTTTGAAAATGTAAACTCGAAATGTCTATTTTACCCGATTGCATTTCATGTGGTTTTGGCTTTTGTGTGTCCTTTTATCTGTTTCCATCTGTGTTTAATTGAATAACAGAGGGAGTTTGTTAATTTGCTTTGGGGTGCTTGTACAAAAGTGACATAATCTGCTACTAATGTGAAGTATACTTAGCTTTATTGGAATTTGTGTTTTTTTTACCGCAACAGATATGTCAAAGGGATGACTAGAAGCGCAAAAAAAATGAATAGAACCAAAGAAAAAATCATTGCAGTTACAAATTACTGACATTTGAATGAATAGTGATGCGTTTATGCGTGATGTTTCGGATGCGTTTGGAAATTTGTGGTGCGGTGTTGCTTACCTGTCAAAAATTTAATCTTCCGATTAAAAGCTTAGAAAAAAATTAATTTCAATTAAATTAAAATTTTTTATTTTTCAATATTTACGATTTAAAAATCTCCGATGCCACACACTAACACTAGAAGAAGATAATTTTGCAATAGCCTTTAGAATAATTATTCCTTAAAAATGTAAAAAATTCAATGCTTATGCGTTCGTTCGCTTTTTGGATTATTTCTCCCATCCAAGTTCATCCATATTGGATTTTACACCTACTTTCTTTGATAAGGAAGAGTACATATATGCAAAATTTTCTTGAAATAAAATAAGGAAAATATAAATGTCAACTCGTGTTGTTATAACGATAGTGAGGAAAGTAACGCTTTATAAGTAAATTTATGATATAAATAATTATTTATTTATAAATTACTTAAGAATAATACTGAGCACTTATGTTGTGTGTAAATTTTGTGTTGTTTATAAAACGTAAAGCTAAGTTCTAAGTAGCCATGTTTTGAAAAAGTTCACATTGGCACAAGATGGTATCCTATCACCTTTCTGTGTGTGCTTATTATAGACGATCTCTTATTAACTTTCACCCGGATGAGATACAATACGGTATGCTACACAGACGATCTGGTGATTTTAGTCACCGGAAGTTATGAATCGGACGACTGGTACATACCGCGTTCCGACTAGTCGTACACTGGGCTACGGATTTCGGACTGTACATCAGTCCTTCAAATAGCGAACCACACATTGAGAATGGAGGGAACAAAGCTGTTAGAGCTTTCGCAATGTGCCATAGATCTATAGCGAAAAGTGGGGACTTAAACCGCAAATGATCCTATGGATATATACAATATATACAAGCATCATTCACCAATGTCGCAGCGCTGAGGCTGCACATGAATCAGAGCTGAATTCATTCGGGAACCATGGTTCCACACGAGTCCATCCTTGATTTTGTGCGGTCCATCGCACTTGAAAACGACAGGGAAAGTGACCACCTCATCGAGAGCATGCTGATTAGACAGTTTAAAACGAAAATCCCATCTAGGGAGGAATTGGCAGCACACTTTCTGCTCCACTCATTAATAGACACTGTAAGTTATACAGACTTTAGATACACCTGGAAACCCATGTTACGGTCTTCCAGGCGGAGGTCAAGGCCGTTCTTGAAGCGGGAAGGAACCTCCTTGGCTCGAACACGGAGAGAATAAGGAGATTGCCATCTGCTCGGATAGCCAAGCCGCCTTGACCAAACCTTTCATAACCTCGAATCTAGTACTGGAGTTTAAGACTACCCTGAATTCCCTCTCTTAGTGTAACAGGGTACACGTTCTTTTGGGTGCCTGGCCACAGGGATGTCAGTGGAAAATAAAAAGCGGACGATCAGGCGCGTCTTGGGGCCTCGGGGCCTCGGGGTACCTCTCTCCACAATTTGGATCGCAGTGGGACACCTTGTCTCTACAATTGCGACTTGGGCCGATTGCCAACACAGTTGTCTTTGGTTAGATGACCCTTCGGGTAGAACAACAAAGGATATATGGAACAAACCTAGCCCATGTTTCACAAAATCGTTGTTAGGACTTAGCAAGCCTACACTGAGAATTCTGGTGCCTATTCTTACTGGACACTGTTCTCTCAGGCGTCACCTACATAGGTTAGGACTTGTGAATAATCCGATATGTAGAGGATGCGGAGAGGAATCCGAAATAGTGACTCACTGTCTTTGTTATTGTCCGGAATAATTGAGCTGTGTTAATTTTTGTTTGTTTTGGGTGATTAGAGAAATAGTTCAGTATCCGGTTTGAACTACAGGGTTTACAGTACCAGTCAGTTGTTATTTTAATGTTGTTTGTTCTGATTAAGCGGATGTCCAAGAATGGGATTGTTTTGTTATTCTCTTTTTCGATGGTGAATTTTAACCTATTGTGGATTCTACTGAATGTATGTGGGAATTCTATTTTGGACCATTTTGGTATAGCGTAGATAATGTCATCTACGTACTTTTTTATAAATGTCGGATACTGAACTATTTCTCCAATCACCTACAACAAACAAAAATTAACACAGCTCAATCATTCATCAATAGAATATTTAAAATAAGTAATCGGCAATTCACACAGAAAAACATAAAGATTGCAACAGACATTTTGACAAAAATCAACTATCCACACCACACAATAGATACATTAATCAAGAAAGCAACAAGGAATACTCATTATTATAACACCCAACATAATAGAACGATCTATTACAGCTTTTTTCCAGAGCGTGTTAGTTAGTGTACTGCAAAAAACAAATTACTTTAAGTGTAAAATCTTCGGAAACACTCATATTAAATCCTAAATATTTTTTTTTTTAAATAAAAATAAAAACTGATTTGAAAATCATAAACTGAAGCACTAACAACTTAAAAATAATTTTTTTTTTGTTTTTAACAAACAACAATTGCTATTGCAGTGAACTGGTTTCCACAAGATTGAGAGCTAAATCTTGAGTCTCCTTCATGCAAATAACTATGAAATATAGCGACTTTCATCAAAATTGACGTAATGATTTGCCGCCAGGGATGGTAATCTTGTATTTAGTTATTTCTAGAGTCACCATCTTCCCATTCTCTGTCAATGCGAAATCTGTATCGCAAATCATTTATGATTCGCTCTATTTGATTAAATTTCAAGACTAAAAATGTTAAAACTGGAAACATCATTGTTCAAGAACTATTTTGTTCTCTATGAAAATTTAGTAAGTCAAGGTGTTACACCTTGGCTTTTGATGAGAGTGCAGCGGCTCTTGTACCACTACACCAAAATTAGAATCTGAAAAAAGCTTGATTAAGTGAACTCAAAATAAAACACAGCTGTTTGCTACTAAAAACAATACTGATCGTTTATTACACACCATATTCAATTTATATTAAAATTGCACTTAACTAAGCAATTCTTAATAAGTTCATACCTATCACTAATTGCGAAAATCAATACCTACATACATATTTACTAATAACTTAAAATTGCAATAAGTTGCTTGGCTATGCAAGGCGATAACAAAAAAAACGAATAATGAAATAACTTAAATGTAAAATGCTTACCTACTTAAATTACAATCAGTCGAATAATTCTTGCATTCTTCTCTTGCACCTTTGACTGGGTGTCATATTCATAAAAATATTTGCAATGACACATTGAATGCAAGAATTATTCGCTAGAATTAGCGTTATTGTTTTTGGGGGCAAGCGCCCGCTTATAGAGCAATTACTTGCTGATTCTATGCGAACGTTGACCCTTTGCCGAGTGCAAACATTCTCCCCCACGTTGAACGAATGTTCAATCTATGATGACGCTAAAGTCCGGCTCTTTGTGATTCCTAGGTTTGGGTATTGGCACTGTAGACTGCTGCTTCTGCCTTTTTGATAATATTAATTTTGTAATTAATGATATGAACACAATTATTGTAAGACAGATACTGATATATCCAATGATGGTTGTGTGAGATGTCCGTTCGTGTATTAATTTCGGCAGCTCTAGATTTTGAGATGAGAGTTGTTGCTGTAAGAGGCTCAGTTCCTTCCATTGTGCATGGTAAGTGGGTGAATTTACCAAGGCTGGGGCCGGTGACCATGAAACTGACGTGTTGAAATCATTAATCAGCTTCTCATATGATGTTGTTATATTACTCGGATATTTATGTTGCCCTTCGATAGTAACTGAATGATGCTTAAGTATGCAATTGGGTTGGATGGTTAGGAGGCCAGATCCTTGCAATGTTGTAGTAAAGGCCTTATTTTCACACACCGCGTTGATTGTTAAAGCCTCCGTAAGTGCATATATCCATTTGTTTTTATGGAGAGTCTGAATCCATACTGAGTTGTCTCTTATTTCCTTTAATTGACACTCCTTTGGAGTAGGTGCGTCATTTAAGAAACTGATCTCACATTGCTGATTTGAGACCCTCTGTTGTATATTGGATGATGCTGATTGCATAGATAATGTTCCTCATATCCAGTTGCCACGCATGACGAAATTTCTTGATCGGACAGCGGGTAATTGTTGTCTCGATGCGAGCTGATAGCTAAATAGGTCGAATGCGGCCTTATACACATTAGTGTTCCATTTATCAGGAATGGTATTGGAAATACCTTCAATAACTCGAAATCTTCTGCATTTATGAGTGGTAGTTTAATTTGGAAGATTGCGAGCTTGTCAACTACCCGTCCTTGCACTATCATTAGTTGGTATAGATGTAAGATCTCATTTTGTTTCATTGGCAAGCGCAGAGTTGATGGTAAATTCATTTTTATGATTGCTATTGCTTCCCTTAGTTGTTGGGGTGCAAGCAGCAGTGGACTGATTTTTCCGTGACGGAAGTCGGTTAACGTGTCTATGAGAGATGACTGAATCCTCTGTACACTTGTGATAATCAACATTAACTGGAGGGATAATGACATCACAAGGTGCTGTACCTTTTGTTGATAGACTTCCTTTTCAGTAGTGTCGATCTGGTTGCTTAGTTGACTCAACTGATTGTTTATTGCGTGGAATTTTTCTTGAGTAGCTAGCTGATCTCGTTTCATTATATTAATAGTGGAATCCACTATGGAGGTTTGATTTTTTAGGAGAGAAAGTAGGTGATTGTCATCTTCCTTGATATCCTGAATGACTTGAGACATTTTTTCTGCGTATTCGTTGTCGAGAACTCCGAATAATGAGTTAGCTACATTTCCCACGAAATTGAGTGCTCCCCGTTTTTGTCTAAGGGCTGATGAATCGGCCGAAAGTAGCTCATTGTCTCTGTCTATTTCCTCCTTAATGTGTTCTAATTGTTTAAGTATCTGAGTGCAACCACTGTTAATGTCGATCTGGTTACAGAGATGCTGCACTGCAGTGGTACCCTTGATTAATGCCGCATACTCAAGCCAATATGATTTCAAATCATAGTATACTGTTGTGCCTAATTTGAGCGACTGCTCAATGTAACTACCACAACACTGGGGAATGTTCTCTTGCGCTTCGATCACCAAAAAACAAAACCACTTGACTTATTTTTTATGGCATTTATTAATACAATTACTACTGTTCACAGATGAGTAATAAGGTTGTTATCAGTGATTTACCGAAAGACAAGTAATTCGACACTTCTGTACGCGCGAGTGGTCAGAACAAAACTCTCCTCTACTACTCGCCTACCTCTGCCTCGTCGCTTCTTTTCTTCATTTTTATTTTTGTTTTTATTCTACTTAAAACAATGAATTAATGTACTACCGGGCCATTGAGTAATATTTTTTACTCACTGACCACAGGTGTACAATTTCAAAACAGTGCCGCTTAAATTCGTGGTCACTGTGATTACATATATTTTCTTTAGTTCCGCAAATGCATTGCGATTACCTCATAGCTACCTACACAATTCATAGCGGCGCTTAATGGGTCATCATGAAATTGTGCAGCTGATGAGTGTCACCACATTGCATTGCGTTCGATCTACAAATATTATTTTCACAACATTCCTCCCCCTTGCGAAGACGCCGTCGTCGTGACAGAGGCGTTCGAGAAGCTCTGGACCATTATAATTTTATTTTGCTTAACATGCACATTACTTATTACATATTATTATATGTTTTTTTACCCTAATATCTAATTCGACATAGTCTCTATTATTTAGTTCTTAATTATGTACATATATTTGTAAAAAAAAAAAAATATCATTATTACATGAAATTGAACTTTTAAAATGTTATACACATATATGGAATCATTATTACTAACAAACTTCTTGTTTTTTTTCTTTTGCATTGGCGGTCAAATTTCTTACCTACGTCAAAAATTTCCGTCTTTGTTTTTTTTTTGTGAACTTGACATTGTACATACTGAGTGTTATTATTACATAATGTATATACGAGTACATATAAACATTTTTTTTTTTTTTAATTTTGTTGACTAATCTTATCGGCTTTTAATTCTTTCAATTTGATGGTCGTAAAAAAAAATAAAAACAATTTAAAGTTGGTAAAAAAAAAAAATTAAGTAATAAAACAAATTTCTCATAGGCAGTGATAATTTTTTCAAACCTTGTAAAGGTATGATTCGCTTGGGTCGTTTGATGAATGCGAATTTTCAATACTAGGATGGAGTGTTATTATTTGATTAATGTTTGGGTTTGGCTCGTCCGTTTCTGGGATTTGATTAGAGACGGTGTGAATTTCATGTATGGGTGGCTGTTTCCCATTTTGACTTTTGACTGGGGGTGATTTTTTGTCCGGGTTATGTGTGTCAACTCTACTCATAGTGAAGGTTTGCCTGCGTTGGATTTGTATGTTGGGGGCTTGGACAGATGCTTTATTCTGACCTTTGTTTTTAATATATCTTATAATTAGAAAAAGAATTAGAGCAATAGAAAATGTTACCATAATTCCAGTGTTAGTATATGTTTGTATACTGAGTTTTTCATGTTCCCTTTTTTCTACAGTTTTCCGCAATTCTTGTTGTAGTTCTTCAAGATCTTTACTTGTCTTCAAGAGCTCTTTATTGTGATTTCCGGAGGTATTTATTTTTAGACCTGTTTTATTTCCGAATTTTACTTGTGGAGTTTCCCTAAACATCTCTTCTAGGTTGATTTTGGGGAAATTTTGCAGCTCAGGTTGGTGTATGGGTGTGTGATAGCTGACACTACTCTCATAGGGTATCTCGTGTTCATTTAGTGTAAATATGCATGGTTGGGTTAGTGAGAGTATTCCAGAACCCTTTAGGGTCATGTGGTTGAACTGATTACTACAATTACAAGAAAGTGTTTCTTCCTGCGTGGCTACAAATAGCCAAGAGTTCGGTCTAACCATTTTTGTAAGTAAATTCATATTATTTTCCATAATTCTATGGGTACAAGGAGCGGGTCCCGGAGAGGGATTATTGAACAAACCCATGAGACAGTTAGACTTACTGAAACTTATTCCCTTAGGTACGGTTTGGAAACAAATGTGTATCTTGCTACTAGCAGATGTTGTCTTCTTGCAGTGTTCCCAGTAATCTGCACTGGACAGTTCTACATATCTCTGCGCTTTTGTATTATTTAAAAAATAATTTGCTTTGATATCTAAGATAGCTGATTTCGCCAGTGAGATCGGTGTGGGTAGCAAGTAGACTTTGTTTATTGTAAAAATAGTGTCTTCTGGTAGAGGTAGTGTAATTCTGATAAAGTATTCTTTTCCCTTCTGGACGCTATCTACTTGAACTATATGACTTACCAGTTTAAAATCTAGAAGAATATTTCCCATACCCTGCGCACTAATTTCTTTATAAATTTGGACTAAATCGTTTGCGGATAAAATTAAAGGATGTAATGAGTGTTGGTGTAGAGCATTTATTACCATATATTCGTCTGTTAGACGTTGATGTATCTCCTGGAGTTGGTGTAGAATATATATAAGAAGTCCATTTGTGTCGGCTTTAATGTGGACTGATTTGAGTTCTGTCTTGATTTCATTCGTGGAGTTCTGTACTTGGTCTATGAAGTCCTTAAAACGTTCATCTAGGCTGTTTTGGTAATGCTTTATGTTTTGGAATGTTTGGTCAATGGCATTAAATTTTGCCTTCACTATGCTGACTTGTTTTTCCATTAAATGTATGTTCTCTGAATTTTGGCTGTCAAGGTCTTTTAGTTTTTTGTAAATGGTTTGAGCATCCCTATCATCCATAGTACCAAATAAGAAATTTGAAAACCTGCCTACTATATTTGCTAATGACCGCCTATTTCGATTTAATAAATAAAAATTTGTATCTCTTAACCTATTCTTAATCTTATCTACCTGCCGATCTAAGTCTATTTTCCACGTATAACACGAGTCTCTTTCCTCGGTGCTTCTTTGTACGTGACAGAGACGTTCCACTGTGTCTTCGCAGCGGTTAATAAATTCCAACGCCTCCGTTTCTTCAGTGATTTGAATTTTGGTATAAACAACCCAGGTCTTCGTGTATAGGTACGCCGGATTGAGTGGTTCAAATAATACGCCTGTGGGGGTGAGAGTCTCTATAGCAGCTTGTGAGTTCGCTAGATGTATGGCCGCCCACAGCCATATTAATGTTCCCTGTGGGTAATAAGGAAGTAACAATTAAATTCTGCTAATCCCCAAAATCGTAAATATAACTTATTTTTAACTAAAATAATTTTAACCTATTATTATGCACCCTTCGTAACTTCCGACCAATTTGGATCGTGCAGTTTACATCATTATTAACCTGTTTTACTATGTACGGCCCAGTCCAAACTGGTGATAATTTATTCTTTTTAACTGCATTTTTTAGTAAGACTTGGTCTTCTACATGCAGTACAATGCTACGGGTATTTTTATCGTAATATTCCTTAGACTTTAGCTTGCTTTTAAGAAGCTCCTCCCTAACACGCTTGTGCAGTATTTGCATTCTTCTTCTACGAATGCTTACAAAATCGTCATAGTTATAGATGGGTTCAGGCTGTCGTTTTAGATTGTTTGGTGGCGGGTCGTAAAATCCCCATAGAGCCTCCATCGGTGTATGTTTTCCACCAACATGAGTAGAATGGTTGCGAACATGGACTGCTTCCTCGAGCCACTGGTCCCATTCGGCTACATTTTCGTCCACCAAACTTCTCAAATACTCAATCAGGGGTCCGTGTGCTCTTTCAAGAGCGCCATTTGCCTGTGGATGGTAGGCTGTGGTCTGCAACTTTCTCACTTTGAATAGCTTGCAAAGTCGTTTAAACAAATTACTGGTGAAATTTGCTCCCTGATCAGTGACGACAGCTTTGGGTATCTTATACTTCATCATTAATTTATAAAATCCTTCGGCTACCGTGATGGCTTCTCCATTAGTCAACGGTATGCAATCGAAAACTCTAGTTGCATCATCCAGCAGGGTAAGTATGTACTTATTTCCCTTAGTGGTTTCTGGTAGCGGGCCCACTATGTCGAGATAAACCTTATCGAATGGCCTCGCTGCAATGGAACTTATTACCATCGGCATCTTGGTGATTCTACTATGCTTATTTTTTCTACACTTAATGCAATTTTTGATATGCTTGTGAATGTCTTTGAGCATTCCTTTCCATTTAAAGTTTCTTCTGATACGTTTATAAGTTTTATAGACTCCCAGATGACCTCCTAAAGGTGCGTTATGGTAATCCCGAAGAATGGTCTCGATCTCATTCCGGTTACCAAGTATTTGCACACTTTCGTCAATCTTGGACTCTTGGGAACTAACTGAATTAGTTTCTGAGTCCTCTCCAATACAACTAGACTTATTTTTGGGCGAGTCATCTTGTCTTTCAGAAAAACTTGTGTGGTCTCCTTTAGCTCTGCTTTGCGCTCTGGTAATGGCCATGCATGCGGGATTGGGTTTATATTCCTTATCATCTGTAACTCTTTGCTGGTGGACTTGTGCTTTAGTTATCATTGTCTGCGGAACTTCGTTCTTATTGCACTCCATCTCACTAGAACTCTGGATTCTGCTTAATGCGTCAGCGTTACGATTGAGCCTACCTGGTTTATACTCTATGATATAATCATACTCAGAGAGTTTATGGCGAAATCTTAGTAATCGCGAGCCAGGATCTTTGGTACTGTAGATTCCCTTAAGTGGCTTGTGATCAGTGTAAATAGTAAATTTTCTACCATACAAATAACACCGAAGATTTCTTGTAGCCCAGACTATTGCCAGCATTTCTTTTTCTGTGGCGGAATAATTTCTCTCGGCTTTATTCAAACTCCTGCTTGCGTAAGCAATGGGCCGATCGTTCCCCACATCTCCTTGGGATAACACTGCACCCAAAGCTTCTCCGCTAGCATCCGTAGTTAAGGAGAATGGTTTATCGAAATCGGGGTAAACTAAAATAGGGGGTGAGATTAGCTTGTTCTTAAGGTTTTTAAAAGAATTTTCACATTGATCCGTCCATTTGAATTTTACATTTTTTCGTAGGAGTTTATTGAGGGGTTCTGCTATTTTAGAGAACTCTGGAATAAATTTCCTATAATAATTAGCCAACCCAAGGAAGGATTGTACCTGCCTTACTGTCTTGGGCTGGGGGAAGCTTTGAACGCAGCTTACCTTTGAGGGATCTGGCAAGGCTCCTTCTCTGGAACACTTATGTCCCAGATAGATTACTTCCTTTCTCAAGAACTGACATTTTTCTATTTTTAGTTTTAAGTTATTTAGCTGAAGTCTTTTGAGTACCTCCCTAAGTTTAGCGTTATGATCCGACAAGTTTTTCCCGTAAATTACAATGTCGTCTAAATATACGAAGCACTTAAAACCCTGCAAACCAGTTAGCACATGGTTCATTAATCGTTGAAATGTAGCAGGTGCGCTTTTCAACCCAAAAGGCATCCTTTTAAATTCAAAATGCCCGTGTGGAGTACTGAAAGCGGTTTTAGGTTGGTCTTTCTCCTCCACTAGCACTTGATGATAACCACTGGCCAGGTCAAGCGTGGTAAAGTACCTTGAATGCCCCAATTGATCGAAGATATCTTCAATTCTGGGTAAAGGGAAGGCATCTCCAATCGTGATTTCATTTAGCCTTCTGAAATCTACCACAACACGCCATTGTTTTTCTCCATTTATTCCAGCCTTTTTCGGAACAACTAAGAGTGGCGAATTCCATGGACTAGTGCTAGGTACTACTATATCATTTTCAAGCATTTCTTCAACTTGTTCATGGATGATATTTCTTTGCTTCTCCGGTAGTCTATACATTTTCTGATTGAGAGGGGGACAATCTTGCTTAATTGGAATCTCGTGTTTTATTGAGCCCGTATAACTCAATTTATCTCCAGGTAGAAGAAAGATATTGTTATATTCATAACATATTTCGAGGACAGCATTTTTTTCTTCTTGATTGGCATCTGTATCCATATTGATTTGCTCTTTCAGAATTTCGATTCGTTTCCTGTCTCGATTGTTAATAAACGCATGTTTTCTGCTTCCAAAGGTCTTACTCTCTTCGGTTTTTATTTTGGGTTTTTCCCAGTTCGTTTCGTTTAATGTTAGAATATGATAATTTTCTATTGGGTGAAGATCAATTTCCATGTTATCTAATACCTGATCAGTATTATTAACGTTAATAATAGGCAACACAACTCTACCTTTCCATGGTCTTGTTAAACAATTTCCTGAAAAAACACCTTCACTCACTTCTTTTGATAAACAAACAAATTCGCCGTTGTCTCTAATAGGAATTGGCACTAATTTTTCTGAGCGTGCTGGAACTAGAATCTTCGTTCTAACCTTAAGTCCCTTTGCTTGCTTCCGTTCAGATTGTTCACCTTTATGCGGAATGGACCACTTTCTCTCGGAGATCTGAGTGGTGTTTTCCATTTCCATAGGTTGCGGCTTTCCAGGCTTTTCCTTTTGGGCTTGGACCGTAGACCTGCTAATAGGTGAATTTAGTGTCGTTTTTAAGTCCTTAGAGTCGCGAAATTTGCAGTTCATATTAAGTGGCACTGAAAATGTTGCTAAATTTGTAGGTGTCGCTGGAAATTCTAATATTCCATCTGGACCCTTTATATTACATTTATTTAATAGAAAATTATTTCCAAGTATTCCATCATATGGGACATATTCACTATCTTTAATTACGTGAAATTTACATGTTTGAGGAGTTTCTAGCTGAAATTTTCCTGTACATGTTCCAATTGTCTGTCCCTTTCCAAAAATACTGCTCAGTTGCGTTTTTTCCTGAGAATTTATTATTTTCTCTCCTTGTAACATGGATTTTTTTAATAGGCTCACGTCAGCTCCCGTGTCGACTAATAGTTCTACCGAGGACTTAGCTGCTATATCCAAGGGTAATTTAACTGAACATTTAGGAACTTGGGAGGGCTGACACCGATTTTCTTTACTAACGTTTGGACTTCCGCGGTGTCCTCGCAAGTCCTTATTTAGTTTTCCGAAAACTGGCGGTTATTTTGAGTCGACCTACTTTCCCAGTCTTGCTTTGCTCGGCACTGGTTTGTATTGTGACCTCTTCTTTGACAAAAATCACATTTTATTGCACCACCTTCAGCAGACCTGCTATTTTGTACTAGGTTTATCTGCCGATTTTGAGTCTTACTATCCCTGTTATTGTTTCGAGAAGCGTACGCAGAATTCTGATAACTATTACCAGAAGTCGCATTCTTCCTTTGGTAGCACTCCGAAAACGTATGATTGTTTTTATTACAATAAGTACATTTAATTCGGGGGTGATAGCCTTTGGTATTATCATACTGATTCCTTGCACTTGGGGCGAAATTATTATAATGCCTATTTTGAGGTGGGTTTTGCATTGGTGGATCTCTGATAGGCATCCAAGTAGTATTGACTGGATAACTATCAATTACTGGTTGGGCCAATGGTATACCTAAAGGATTTTGTAAAATCGACAGTGTTTGTCTTTCGGCTTCTTCTAGCTTTTCAGCTTTTTCGACTACTGATGCTAAACTCTCACCAGAGTCCTGTAAGAGAAACATTCTGTGGTTTGGGTTGATTATACCTGTCTTAAATACATATATGGCTGTTTCCTCTAAATCCCTTTTTACTGCCTCTGCTGCTGTGCCAGAGTGTCGATCAGGGATTTTAGAAACGCAGCTTTTAAATAATGTTTTTATCCTTTGAGCATAGCTTGTCAAAGTTTCTGCTGGTAATTGAAACAACACCCTAAGTTCATTTACAAGTGCCACGTAGCTCTTTGTATTTACTAATTTATTTTGGATCTGGGTCTCCAATTGCTGGAAGTTATTGAAACCTGTACCTTCCAGAACACTTGCCGCCCTGCCTCTGAAGCGCGTTGGAAGCAATTTAAGGAATACTGGAATTTCACTTTCGGTTAGACAATTAATAACATGCTTACAACAATTGATAAATATATTTATTTCTGGAACTAAGTTGGGACCTATTTCGCCCATTAAAATTGGTACACTATTAAATATTAATTGATTAATTTTAATTATATCCACTGGTGGCTCCATTTCTAAAATTGAGTTTTCCGATGAGCTCTTTTCACTGGTTAACTCGTCTAGCTGCACAGAACTATTCGAAGATTGACTGTGTTGCTGTTGTTGTTGCTCTTCACTGATATTGTCTTCTGGCTGTTCCAAAGATTGACTCCGTAGTTCTTCTTCTTCTTCTTGGATTGATGGTAGTGCGTCCAAGGATTGTCGATACCTCCCTCCGGATCTTAAGGACATCAATTCCGTTATTGTATCCCTGGTCTGAGTTTCCACATCCACTTTCTCAATAATGGGCCTTCTATCCTCAGTAGTTTCCGTAATGATACACTTCTCCTCTATTGGTTTGGGGATAACTGGTTTATTCTCGTCCAGTTCTGACACAATTAACTTATCCTCTGCTGTTTCCGAAGTTCCACAATCAGTTCTTGAACTAGTGTCCTCTGTACTAACAGACGGGCTGGTGTTCTCGAAGGAAAAAGTTGATTGTCTTCCAGAATTTCTTTTGAGCAGAACTCAATACATAGAACGGATACTCGCTCTGATCTCTCGTCACTGGCGTGGAATGGCTTTTTGGTGGACTGCTAAAAGTCGCGTTGGGTGATCTTGGGTCATCTGATGTTTCTTGCGACATTAAATGTCTTACCTGGAATCGATTTTGGTCTCACACTGCACTTTTTTTTCTATCACTAACACAATTTTACACAATATCACACGCAACGCTACTAAATTTTGACATTAACCGGAGAAATACTAGAACGAGACCAACAACCGAAACGGAAATCAAACAAAATGATTTCAACACGTACTTTGCGAATGGATAAAACAAATATCACACTTAAAGTGAAATATCTACCATTTTCCGGATTAAAGAAATTTCAATGAAACATTTATTTGTGAACCGTATGTATGTATGTAATTCACTGTTACTTCGTTTGAAAATGGACTTTTAGACAGGATTCTGAATTATATCAAAATTTTTTTTTTTTGCAATTAGTGGAAGTGCGGCCAACCATTTACAAGTGAGATATCGGACCGCCACGATCTAGTATTCGCATTTGAATTTAAAAAAAAAATCAACGGGAAGTTGACAACTGACTAGTGTCACATTTAAAGTGACTAACTTGATCTATAGTCATCAAGGTGAATTACACAAAAAAATTTTTTTTTTAAATTATCACGCCTAATATCAATTCTTGCCGTTCTTAATTAAATATCACTCTTATAACCGATCAAATTGAAAGAATTTTCACTCATAAAAATCATAAATCTATACCAATTGTTTTTCTTAAATTTTTTTCTTTTAAATAATAATATTCTAATACTTTTCTTGAGGAGAAAAAACTTATAATTTAATAGTATATACTTCTATATACGTGTAATAAAGCTTAATCTAAGTATATCTTTTCAAAATAGATTTAACTAAAGAATGAAGTGAATTTTTACCTTAATTAACTTAGAGCATTTATTGTTGCCCATCTCCTCGTAGTGATGACTTTCCTGTTTCTTTATTGTCCAATTTACTGTAATACTTTCGTCTGCTGTTGTATCGCTGCCGGGGGGGCCCTAGGCCTTCTTAAATTCCCCTGGATCTGCTGAAAGGGGGGCTTAAAGCCGTCTTCGTTTTCCCTTTCAACACAGGAACGAAGTTTTTCTGCTACTGATGATTTTGTTGCTGCTGATGAGATCGAATTGGAGGTGACGTTGACTTCTTCTGGCTATGATGTGTTGCTGGCCAGAATTCCTTGTTGCCTTCTTATCTAACAGGGGTGAACGCTTGCCCGCCTGGAGCAGAGGCGCCTAAAGATGCTATCTACCCCGAGCGTTGGGGGTGACTTGGCCGTTTTATATGGCTCTTTGTCACAGGTACCCCTTTTTGTTCGTATAGGATCAAGGCTTTTAAAGCGTTTACGGTTGTTTATTTAACCAAGCTTCCTTGATCCTACCGGCTGCGCCAATTTATGTTGTGCCTAATTTGAGCGACTGCTCAATGTAACTACCACAACACTGGGGAATGTTCTCTTGCGCTTCGATCACCAAAAAACAAAACCACTTGACTTATTTTTTATGGCATTTATTAATACAATTACTACTGTTCACAGATGAGTAATAAGGTTGTTATCAGTGATTTACCGAAAGACAAGTAATTCGACACTTCTGTACGCGCGAGTGGTCAGAACAAAACTCTCCTCTACTACTCGCCTACCTCTGCCTCGTCGCTTCTTTTCTTCATTTTTATTTTTGTTTTTATTCTACTTAAAACAATGAATTAATGTACTACCGGGCCATTGAGTAATATTTTTTACTCACTGACCACAGGTGTACAATTTCAAAACAGTGCCGCTTAAATTCGTGGTCACTGTGATTACATATATTTACTTTAGTTCCGCAAATGCATTGCGATTACCTCATAGCTACCTACACAATTCATAGCGGCGCTTAATGGGTCATCATGAAATTGTGCAGCTGATGAGTGTCATCACATTGCATTGCGTTCGATCTACAAATATTATTTTCACAACAATACCACCAGATCCCATTCAGATGACACTAAGCTTGTTGTTCCCATTTTGTCAAACCGGATACCCGGGCGATTATGAAACTTGGTGTTTTCGATTGGATTTGCTTCAGTGATTGGAAGAATCAAGCAAGTTAAGAGTAAACTTATTAGTGCAGATCCAATTGAAGGACGCATTTTCTTCCTTGGAGCTTCTCTAGCGCGTCTACTGTCTCGATTCGATGGTGTAATATCGTTCGATTGGTTGATTGTATTCGTCCCCGTTTGAGATGATTCGTGCTGGCGTTTAAGACCTTCATGGGATTGGTTGTCTTCCTTGTGTGATACAGACGGTGTTGGTTCGCAGTCTGATGCCTCTTCTTCGCATGGAAGTGGGGAGAGCCTATGTATAGGGCGCCGAAGAATTCCGGTCGCAGTCTTTACGTCTGCTACTCTGATATATCCATCATTGCCTTGGTAAGTTTTTAAAATTCTACCTAGAGGCCATTTCATGACAGGTAGATTATCTTCCTTCAAGATCACTATTCTTCCTGGTTTAACATTGTGACAGATTCGATTCCATTTGAGGCGGTATTGCAATTCGTTGAGGTATTCCCTTGACCAACGTATCCAGAATTCTTGTTTTAGGTGTGTGATCATTTTCCACCTGTTCTGTAGATTTGTCTTGATCGGTTCTGACCTAGCATCAATTGTGGATGTTAGAGGCTCTCCAATAAGAAAGTGGCCCGGTGTTAGGGCGGTCAAGTCATTCGGATCATTGGACATTGACGTAAGTGGCCTAGAATTCAATATCGCCTCTATCTCTATCATTACAGTTTCTAACTCCTCATAGGTTAACGACGTTGATGCAATGCTTCTATGTAATAGATGTTTAGCAGATTTGACTGCGGCTTCCCAAAGTCCACCGAAATGAGGGGCCCTTGGTGGTATAAAATGGAAGTCAATGCCTCTTGTACTGCAACTGGTAGAGATTCTTTCCTTTGACTGATCTGAATAGATGACTTCTTTAAGTTCTTGCAGTTGATTTTTCGCTCCCACGAAGTTCGTTGCGTTGTCGCAATAAAGATTGAGACAATTACCTCTTCTGCCTATGAAGCGTTTCAGTGCAGCGATGAAGGCATCTGTGGTTAGGTCACTAACTACCTCGAGATGGACGGCCTTTGTAGCGAAACAGCAGAATACTGCAACGTATCCCTTGTGGGGTCTTTTGCCTCTTAAACGATAATGGATTGTTATTGGTCCACAAAAATCAACTCCAGAGTTGACAAATGGCCGAGCAGGTTGAACTCTGGCAGCTGGGAGGCTACCCATTAGTTGTGTAAACATTTTCGGTTTTGCCCTTACACAACGAGTGCAGTGCTGTACTATTGATCGTGCAATTGACTTGCCCTTAATAGGCCAAAAGCGTTGTCTAGTGATATTAAGCAATGCTTGCGGACTCACATGTAAGTTTTCTTTGTGAATGTCATTCATTAACAGCTTAGTGAATTGATGAGCATATGGTAGCAGCATCGGATGGCGTGCGTCATAAGATAGCATGGACGCTTCTAGTCTTCCCCCAACACGAACGAGGCCCTTCTCATCAAGGAATGGAGTTAAAGTGCTGAGTGAACTGTTTTTGTTCGTTTCATTATATTGACGAATATGGCTGATGTCTTCCTTAAATTCTGCTGCTTGCATATTCTTTATTATAAAATAAAGGGCTTCGTCTAACTCTCCTGCCGTTAACGTGCGACTCTTTATCCCTTGACTATTTAGCCTTCTAGTATTATTCACAAATCGAAATACATAGGCGATGATGCGCTGCAACTTACGGAATGAGTTTCCGTGATTGATGTCAAGAATAGGCTTCTCTAATACATTGTTCCTGGATTCATCATTTGTTGTTGCTGATAAAGTTATGCCCTTTCTTTCCAGATTAACTTGCCTCTCTTTTACATATGATGGAGGCCATATTGATTCACTTCCATGTAAGAATGGTGGTCCGTAGAACCAGATATTGCAGGTTGCCAATTTTTCTGGAGAAATTCCTCTGGAGAGGACATCAGCTGGATTTTCCTTAGAACTAACATGACGCCATTGTTCAACTATGGATAATGATTGGATGGATGATATCCTGTTTGCCACAAACGTATGAAAGGATGAAGATTCTGCATTTATCCATGCTAGGACAATCTCGGAATCTGTCCAGTAGTATGTGGGTATGTCTTTGGCTCCTAGAATTTCCTTTACTCGGTTGGTGAGCTGTGCAGCTAGGTTAGCAGCACATAGTTCTAGACGCGGGATTGTTGCCTTCTTTAGTGGAGCTACCCTGGATTTGGCGCACAATAGGCGCACTATAATTGATCCCCTTTGGTTGAGGGATCGCATGTAGATCGCTGCCCCATACGCCTTCTCGGAGGCATCAGAAAAAGTGTGAATCTGCATTTGTTTGGATGTTTCATGGCCAAAAACATGTCTAGGAACCTGTATGTTCTTCAGATGCCTTAGGTCGTAACGAAATTTTATCCATTTGGTGTGTGAATCTTGAGGTAGGGCCGCATCCCAATCAAGTCGCAGTTGCCATAATTCTTGCAGAAATATTTTGGCGGTGACTATAACAGGAGCCATCATTCCGAGAGGATCAAACAATTTTGCTATGTCTGATGCTACTATTCGCTTTGACACTCTTTGTTCATTGGCTTCATTGACCTTTATACAAAAATTATCGGTCTTTGGTAGCCATGTCAAACCTAGAGTTTTGATCCGCTCTTCAGTTTCATCTGTGAAATCTAATTGCACTTCTTGATCTTCTGGTTTGACGTTTTGAAGGAGTCTAGGATGGTTGGCACACCATTTTCTCAAAGTAAAGCCTCCTTCGCGAAGCAATTTTGTAAGTTGCTCTTGCATTTCGAGGATTTCCATCATGCTGTTGGATCCCGTCATAACATCGTCAACATAAAAGTCAGTTTTTAAAACCTGAGATCCAAGTGGATAATTTTCGTGTCGTTCTTGGGCCAACCTTTGCAAGCACTTTGTTGCTAAATATGGAGCTGATGTCGTTCCATATGTAACTGTGCATAGTTGATAGTATCTAAGAGCCTCATTTGGATGGTTTCTCCAAACTATGATGTGGTATTTTCTATCTTCCTCAGCTAATATTACCTGCCGATACATTTTTTGAATATCAGCGGTAAATACAAAACGTGTCATTCTGAAACGCAGCAGGATGGCGAAGAGTTCATCTTGAATGGTTGGTCCTGCACATAGTAGTTCGTTTAGCGATATGTTTGAAGACGTCTTTGCAGATGCATCAAACACGACTCTCAGTGGTGTCGTCGTGCTATCTGGTTTCAATACGCTGTGGTGAGGCAGGAAATAATATGGTGGCTCAATAATCTCAAGGTTGATGGGTTCCATATGTCCTGCCCTTAGATACTCGTTCATAAACTCTGTATATTGACATCGTAAGGTGGGATTCTTAGCTAACCTTTTTTCTAGTGCGAAGAATCGTCTGATGGCTATGTCTTTGGATTCTCCCAGCTTACTTGGGGCGTCAGCGAATGGTAGCTTTACTATGTAACGCCCATCGGAACTCCTTCTAGTTGTTTGAGTGAAATGATCTTCACAGCGCTTCTCTAACGGAGTGCGATTGGACTTGACTTCCATAGGCTCTTCCAGTTTCCAGAATTTCTCAATTCTTTGACCTATGCTCTCGTCTTCACTACAGATGCTGCATGTTGCTGTAGCTGGTCTTGTTACATTGATCTTTCCTGAAACTATCCAACCCAACAATGTATTTTGCAGAATTGGTCCATCATTTTTCAATCTTATTTGGCCAATTGACAGTAGCTGGAGGTAGAATTCAGCACCTAGTAAGATATCGATACGTTCTGGCTGGTTGAAATCAGGGTCTGCTAGCTGAATATTGCGTGGAATAGACCACTTTGACGTGTTAATCAGTTGCGTCGGCTGAGGTGAAATTATATGTGGAATGACGAATGCCTCCAATCTCGCAGAGAAGCCATTTAGTGCGGATTGCATTTGTACACTTATTCTTTTCTGTGTTCGCTGTTTCTTGTCGCCAATGCCTTGTATGCACATTGAGTCAGTTGAAGTATTCAAGTTTAACTTCTTGACTAATCTGTCAGTAATTAGGTTAACTTGCGAACCTGAATCTAATACAGCTCGACCTTCCACACATTTGCCTTGGTTGTTAATCAATTTTATTATAGCTGTACTGAGCAGTGTATATTTTCTTTGACCTTGATTGGTAATGGTTGCTACAGTTGAACCCTGATCCACCAACCCTGGCGATATAGATGATCTGCTAGTTACTTGTGTCTGAAATGTATTGGAATCTCTGACTTGTGTTGATGATGAATGATCTGGTGTAGTTAAATGCACTAAGGTGTTATGCCGTTTATTACACTTTGTGCATCCTCGAGCATTGCAGCTTGTGGCATTGTGTCCTGATCTTAGACAATTGACACACAATTCGTTTTTGCGGAGCAGACTTAATCTAGCTGCTGGTGTTAATTTCAAGAAGTCCTTGCATGCGAATAACGGATGATTTCCTTTGCATACCACACAAGCAGTGTGCCTGATTGATGAGTTGGTGTGTACAACTGATGACAAGGATTTGGCGCTGTTGGATTTTCTCTGAATGTCCTCTGTATGTCTTAGTTTGTTACCCAGGGCTTCCAGTGATTGAAATCTTGTTTGTAGAAATTTCAAGAATTCTTTCATGGACTGTATTTCCCTTGGGTTGGTCAATGATTGTTCATACAAGGTATGAGTGGCTCTATCTAGCCTTTTTATCAAGATATGCAATAATAAGGGGCCGCAGTCAGCAGTTGAGATTCTGAGGCTCTCTAACGACATGAGACCCATGCAAGTTCCTTATATTTTTCGCAGATAGCGTCAGTATCATGACTTGGCTGTGATAACAATTTGCTTAGCAAGGCAGATACGAGCAGTCTGCGATTTTCATATCTTTCATGGAGCATCTTCCAAGCAGCTGAGTAATAATTGTCTTTAGATAAACTCAAGTGCCTAATGAGTCTTTCAGCTTTATCAACTAAATTCACTTTCAGGTACCACATTTTTGTACATTAGCCATCTGCTGCTTGTGTACGATTTCGGTAAGCAGATCTGTGAACTGGCGCCATTTTAAAGAGTCTCCATAAAACTTGGGAAGTAATATTTGTGGAAGCTTGAATGTAGTGTTGGCTGTTGTGGTTGTTGCAGCCTCATGTGGTGCACAAAACTTCAGAATTTACTTGCTGTGTCTGTACCTCTTTTAAGAGTTGAATATAGTTTTCAATTTTATAGCCTACTGTGCTTGGCTTATCTGCTAGCTCCCAAATGGTGTGATTGTACTCCTCTATTTTGACCTAGTATTGATTTAAGGTCTGGAGTCTAATGTAGTACTACTGTTAGGGGTGATCCCTCGTTGCCTCCTAATGATTCTTATTACATCTGCTGAGGCTTCAGACAACAATGGAGCAGACTGTTCTTCTGGTGAACTTGACTTGGCTAACGTAATCAGTGGCTTTAATGTGGCTCTTGCATGATTCGTATTCCTTATGTATTTTTTCCTAATATCCCTTTGCAAAATACTCATGCTCCATAGGAATTTTGACCAGAGGCCTAATTTTACTGTCGTTCGAGTCGAAAGAAGACCAGAATGATTCCAGTCTTTTCAATTTATTTTTTTTTCATAATATTCCTTAGGTTTTCTGTAATCTCCATCTTTCCAACCATTTCCTGCTCCTTAGATAGTTGATTCATTTTGCCGTCAAAATGATTGTTCCGAAGATTCGGTTCTGAATGGAGTTGTACTGTGATTCAAGTGTTTCACCTGAATCACGTCGGGATCACCAATGTTCAAGGACTATTTTGTTCTCTCAGAAATTGCTAATAAAAGATTTTGATTAATTAAAAAATTTGGTTGCGACTGGAAGAAAGACTGAACTTTTATTGCAGGCCATATTCAATTTATATTAAAATTCACTTATCTAATCACACCTTAATATATTCCTACCTATAAATAATTGAGAAAATTAATACCTACATACATATTTGCTAAAGATATAAAAATTTCAATAAATTACTTGGCTATGCAAAGCGATAAAAAAAAAACTTATAATGAAATAAAATGTAAAATGCTTACCTACTTAAATTACAATCAGTCGAATAATTCTTGCATTCTTCTCTTGCACCTTTGACTGGGTGTCATATTCATAAAAATATTTGCAATGACACATTGAATGCAAGAATTATTCGCTAGAATTAGCGTTATTGTTTTTGGGGGCAAGCGCCCGCTTATAGAGCAATTACTTGCTGATTCTATGCGACCGTTGACCCTTTTGCCGAGTGCAAACAATCATTTTGTTTCTATTTTAGCCTATACAGTTATCTGTTTCTATAAGCAGTTTGCGTCCATATTTTTTAATACCGATTTTCCTTGATGTTTCAAGGAAAGAGCACGTCAATCAATTGAACAACTTTAAAAGTAATGAGAATGCGGTAGTAGCGCATATTCGTGCAATTTTTCATATTAAAATTTACAGAGAAATGTCACGGATCCACATAAAATAAAGAAAATTATAATTTTCACGAATTTGCCGTCATTGCGGAAGAATTTGGTAGAGTAATGCCTAATCTACAATACATGGTAAAACCACGTCGTCAAAACGATATCGTTTGCTGAAGAATGCATATAAATACTCGAAATATATAAGTAGTGGTAACCTGCCAAATTAAACAGCTGTTGACTTGTGAATTATCATAAATGTAATTGATTTCTCGATTTCATTACAGAGTTATATCAAAGTAAGTATTTGGTATCAATAATTTATACTATAGTAGATATAGTAAACTAAGAAATCGTTTGGGAAAAGGCTAATAATAAAAAATATTGCATTCAAAATTGAAAGTACAAGTTCCAGTTTACAGCTGTAGTGTTTTAAATTCCCCTGAATGGTTCTAAATTATGCTGAATACACCTGAGGTATTATTACATCGTTTTTGCTGATTATCTACTACACATAAGTTCGTGCTTATGTCGTCAAATAAATGAAACAGAAGAAACATTTTTGCATGCATGAATTTTCAAATGCAAGAGTCGGAAGCGATCAAAAAATCCATGTCGTTTTCACGACATGGTTTTACTATGCATTGTAGATTAGGCATAATAGTCGAAGATGAATATTTGATGGTTAATAACCACGCTATAGAGAATACAAAGTATTCTCATTACGAACCACGTTGTGGATGAATTGTCGTGTAACGTAATGTGTAATACATGGTACAGAGAACATAATACTCTCTCTTCTCCCTCTGTACATTCAATTAAAATGTATATACATTGGTGGACGATAATACGTCACATGTGTTCTGCCCAATGAGAACACTCAAGAAAAAATATAAAGAAGGATGTGGACTGTAAATAATAAGGCCGGGGAATATTTTATAGCCAGTGGTTTATTGGACGCACGTAAAACTTAAGTACAACATTACAACTAGAACTAAAATTAACAGAATTCAATTTCACACTTAAGAACTAAACTTCAATATATTCAAAAATCGCTTACTCACTACACAATAATAATTTCAATATAATACTGTCAAAGTTGTGGCTACTTTGACCAATGGCACTATATGTATATATATATAGGTATATAAATATATTAATCAATATGAAATATAATATATGATTAATCAAAGATGTACTCACCAGTATAAAACTATGGAATCGACTTTATGGCGTTGGTAATTAAATAGTTAGTGATTATCTTGTTCTAGTCGTTCCCCGGAACAAGATACTTTACTTCGGTCGAGACCCAAAGCAAAGTTGTATTAGTCGTGTTTATTCTAGTCGGTACCCAGAATAAATATCTTTATCTCAGTCGAGACCCAAGATAAAGGTTTGAGATTAGTGAGTGTTATTCTAGTCGCTACCCGGAATAACTATCTTTATCTCAGTCGAGACCCAAGATAAAGGTTTGAGTTAGTCTATGTTATTCTAGTCGCTACCCAGAATAACTGTCTTTATCTCAGTCGGTACCCAAGATAAAGTTGTTGAGTTAGTAAAATTTATTCCAGTCGAGACCCAGAATAAATATCTTTATCTCAGTCGTTACCCAAGATAAAGTTATTAGGTTAGTAAATTTTATTCCAGTCGAGACCCAGAATAAATATCTTTATCTCAGTCGGTACCCAAGATAAAGTTGTTATTAGTAAGATTTATTCCAGTCGAGACCCAGAATAAATATCTTTATCTCAGTCGCTACCCAAGATAAAGTTATTAGGTTAGTAGAATTTATTCCAGTCGAGACCCAGAATAAATATCTTTATCTCAGTCGTTACCCAAGATAATGTTGTTATGTTAGTAGAATTTATTCCAGTCGAGACCCAGAATAAATATCTTTATCTCAGTCGTTACCCAAGATAAGGTTGTTATGTTAGTAGAATTTATTCCAGTCGAGACCCAGAATAAATATCTTTATCTCAGTCGGTACCCAAGATAAAGTTGATATGTTAGTAGAATTTATTCCAGTCGAGACCCAGAATAAATATCTTTATCTCAGTCGGTACCCAAGATAAAGTTGATTTGTTAATAATTATATTTGATTACACTAGCCAAGTCGAATTCCAAAATGATGCGCACTCTATAGAAGCTGGATACTAAAAGAGGAAGATTTGATTTAGCCTGCGACTTATATTGCCTTTGAATTGCGCACGGCACCAACAAATTATTTTATCTTGCGCACAGCAAGCAAAGTACATTGACCTTAGCAGCTGTGCATAGGTAGCAACAGAAAAGTCCGTTGACCTAAACGGCTTTGCGTGGGTTAGACGAGTACATTGACCCTAGCAGCTGTGCTTAGCAAGTACAACGTATGATTACATAACGATGCGAAATATTATACCACATGTATATACATATATAATATGGCCATTCCTAAATTATTTTCAAGTACAGGAAAGGTTTATGTTTTTTAGTCTAAATTATTATGTTCTTAAATAAAATATATTTTTGTGTTGATTCCATTAAATGATGTGGAACGAGTCTTCATTTAGAAGTGTGGATTCTGTCGCACTTTGATGTTGGCTGCTCTGCGGTATTACTGCATTGCCGACTCCTTGATTTCTTGAGTGGGGAACATGACATCTGACGTTTATTTAATGTTTGTGTTGTTGTCGCTGATGGCTAATGGTAGTTTGACCTGGGAAAATTATCTTTTATTAGGTACGTGTCATGACTTCTAATAATTTAAATTGGGATCCTTTGTGGTTCTTTTGACCTGTTTCTTTTCAGTATAAGTCTGAGAAGAATCAAGTGACAAACCTTGACACCTCCTAGTGGGAGTTCGAGCTTCAACATACTGCCCCCCATTGAAAGGTTGAGGTCAACTTTTTAAAAGACGTCAATCTTTCAATAACAACTTTGGTGCTTGTTTTTGTTCGTTAAGAGAAAATAAATTAGATTAACTTTACTTTACCCGATGTGTTTTTTAACCTTACTGTTAGTGAACTTGTATTTCTTCTCTTAATTTGGTCTTCATATTGG
The DNA here is from genome assembly GCA_963924295.1 of Dioctria rufipes. Taxonomy (NCBI): domain Eukaryota; kingdom Metazoa; phylum Arthropoda; class Insecta; order Diptera; family Asilidae; genus Dioctria; species Dioctria rufipes. The sequence goes on along the minus strand of OZ002740.1, from coordinate 310,214,315 downwards.
CTTTTGAAAAGAAGTTGGTATGTGTGTGTAGTTTACCGGGCCGGTGTGACACTTCACTGTCGCCTTAGTTCTTTACCTTCAGTTAATGTTGCATTGTTGAACTCTACTTGCCGTGGGTTGGGTGGTCGAGTTGTTTACCACCACCATCCTCGAGGCCCCGGTTCGAGCCCAGTCCGCCTAAAGTCGCTATATGTTTTTTTTTTTTTTCAAAATATTGCCTAATAATAATCTTAAAACAAATAATTAAATTTGGTTAAAAGAGAAAAGAAAAAAAAAACTGAAGGAGAAATTATTGTTGATTCTCAAGTATGATTCAATGAAAGAGAGCAATGTGGAACGGGAAAGGAAATAAAAGACAGCCCAATGTTTCTAGTTTAGTTATTTATTTTATAACCTTTATTTTTCCATCTGCCAATAATTTTATTTTGATCCTTATGCCGTCACGTGTCGTAAAGCGCTGCCTCCGTTTCTTCGATTTTTGTAACGCTGCATATGATACCGTGATCGTCTCACATACATCTTGCCGGTTGTTATCGATCACGAGCTCCTGTAGATCGTTGTCTGCGTGTGCTGCGGGAAGAAGCACAATATCTTGTAATATTTTGGGTCGTGATTCTGATGCAGGCTGCGATGAAGTCATCAATCTCACCTGCTGGAACCCAGAAGCGTTGAGTGATGTCGCCGACTGTGTTGTTACAGCAGCAGATGTAGTTGGCGAAGGCTGCTGCTCAACTATGTAGCTAGCTGCCTGTAGCAGTCGCTCCGCTGTACATGGCTGTTGCTGGATTTTAGCAGAAGTGGACGGCTGTGGCTGCTGTATGGTAACAGCAGACGTAGACGATTGTGTCCGCTGTTCCGTTAAAGCTGTAGCTGGCTCTGCCTGCCTCGGCGTGGATGCTGTATTGGCTACCTTTTTCCTCTTTGGAATTGGAGACGGTGGAGGTGAATCTTCTATGCAGATCACTTCTGGACATGGGATTCACCCAATCTCAGCTTATCCAGCTCCCGAAGAAACTCGTCAATGCTTTTTCCAGGCGTTGACGGCCGCGATGATGCACTCGACAAATCGCGTTCGGGTGATTGCATCTTGAAATAAAACTGATACACTTTGGATTTTGTGCGCGCTATTTAAAGGGACCTAACGGGTAGTAATTTTGAATGCTGATTCAAATTTATAGGCAGGGCTAACGGACTTCTTAGGAGTTTTATGCAAATCGATGCGGGCTATATTTGATAAATTTTCAAATTTGTTCAAATTAGCGGTTGTTGTTTTTGAATTTGGTAGAGGTGCAACTTTGTGGGTATGTTACGGCCGGTTCTGCAGAATTTACCACTTGATAAAATTTTCTCCCGAAAGGATTGTATGCATTTGAGATTAAAAAAAAAAAAAAAAACAGATTTTATTTTGTATGCAGGCTTGCTGTTGTGTACCTATATGTAGGTACATATGTTAAAAATGATTTGTTTTTGTTTTTTTTTTAAGACAGATGCCCTTATTGTTACAGATTTGGGCTTTCTGCAGATTTTGGAAAGAGACATACTTTCGTAATAGGTCTTTTTAAGATGCCCTTGCTGGTTTTTATTGTAACTACCCTCACGTAGTTATCATGTCCTTTATGCACTTCTAGTATTCTTCCTAATATCCAATGACATGCAGGTAAATTTATTTCTTTAATCAGAACTAAATCTCCGACAGAAGGATTTAATGTTGGTTGTTGCCATTTAGGCCTATTTTGCAATGAATTCAGGTAATCGGTTGACCATTTGTTCCAAAAGTGTTGCTTCAGGAGTTGTACATGATTCAATCTAGTAACTGATGATATTCTCATGGGCATCACAGGCTCTGGTGGTGCGATTAAAGATTTTCCTATCAAAAAATGTCCTGGAGTTAATGCATTGAGGTCATCTTTATCTTCAGTCATGGGACACAAGGGTCGCGAGTTTAAACAGGCCTCGATTTGAGCCAGGACTGTTGCAAATTCCTCAAAAGTTAGAAGGGCGTTTCCTAAGACTCGTTTTAAATGAAATTTAATAGATTTCACTCCAGCTTCCCACAGGCCTCCAAAATGTGGAGCCGAAGGTGGATTGAAGTGCCAGTGAATGCCGTCGTGCGCAATTTTTTCAGCAATTTCGTTGCTTGCGTTTTTGAGTGCAGATTTGAATTCTTTCTGGAAAACCTTGTCGGCACCAACAAAATTGGTTCCGCAGTCAGAATAAATATCAGTGCACAAACCTCGGCGACTAGAAAACCTTTTGAAAGCTGCGATGAAACTAGCTGTAGATAAGTCAGAAACTGGCTCAATATGGATAGCTTTCGTGGCCATACAGACGAAGATACATATATAGCCTTTGTAATATCGATTGCCCCTGTGCTTTGACATTTTTAAATTAATAGGACCGGCATAATCGACACCTGTTTGTTGAAATGGTCTTGAGATATTCACTCTTGGAGTTGGCAAATTTCCCATTATTTGAGTCCTAGTTCGGGCAGCTTGCTTGAAGCAGGGAATGCATCTATGTAGGATGTTTTTTACTGTTCGTCGTCCTTGTAAAACCCAATATTCGTGTCTTAGAGTATTTAATACAAGCTGTACACCACCATGCAAAGTTTTTAGATGAATATGATCTATAATTAGGTTTGTTAATTTACTTCCTTTTGGTAGAATGATCGGATGTTGTTGATCATATGGGATATGAGCGTTTTGTAAGCGACCTCCTACCCGCAATAACTTGTTATTGTCAAGAAATGGATTAAGGGATATCAAATTGCTTTTAGCTGGAAGCGATAATCCTGCTTTTAATTGTCTTATCTCGGTATCGTAAGTAATGCCTTGCGCTAATTTTATTAACAGATATTTTGCTTCCAGCAGCTCTGTTGGGGAAAGCTGTTCGGTTTGTTTAATTAAACCTTTTGTCAGATCTTGGCTTGCTCGGATATTGTTCAAAAATCTGAGGCAATATGCTGTGACACGATTTAATTTTATGAAAGAAGAATATTTATCAAATAATTCGTTTATCATTGTTTGGGCTACAGCAGTATGTGTCACGCGCTTTTGTTCAGAATCTATCTGCATGTTAGCTGAGGGTTTTGACTTAGGCCAATGTTCCTCGGGCTGCTGAAGCCAACTGGGTCCGTGCCACCAGAGTTCAAGATTGATTAGATTCGCAGGTTTGATTCCTCTGCAGTTGCAATCTGCGGGATTATCTGCGGAACGCACGTGACGCCAAGCTTTGATATCTAGTTGTTCCTGGATTTCAGAAACCCTATTCGCTACATAAGTCTTATATTTGTTTGGATGATTGTGTATCCAAGATAAGACTATAGAAGAGTCTGTCCATGCATAGATGGGGACTCGATTAAGTTCCAAGTCTATCTTTACTCGATTTATAAGACGAGTTAATAAAACTGCTCCACATAACTCCAGCCGAGGAAGTGATACAGGTTTCACAGGAGCTACTTTTGATTTTGCCATTAGCAAATTGAGATGAATTTTTCCTTCGACGTCAACAACCTTGATATACACAGCAGCAGAATAAGCTTGATTGGAGGCATCTGAGAATCCGTGTATCTGACAATTTGTTAAATTGTTTGTCGTATGTAGCCAGCGTGGGATTTTAAGCTGGCTGATATGATACAACTCTGCCTTAAAATGCCGCCATTGGGTGTCAATGGGTGCAGGAATCGGATCATCCCACGAACATCCAGAAAGCCACAAATTTTGCATCAGAACCTTTGCAGTGATTACTATTGGTGAGATCCAGCCTAGTGGATCAAACAATGTAGCAATTTCTGATAAAACAGATCGTTTAGTAGATAGACGGTCTGCGATTTGTCGATATTGCAAGATAAAGTAATCAGCTCCTGGATACCAGTGGATACCAAGAGTTTTTACTGACTCATCACTTACAAACCGTAAGGGAAGTTGTAATTCCCTTTGCTCCTCTGGAATGTCTGCTTGAAGATCCGAGGAGTTGCTAACCCATTTCCTTAGATTAAACCCAGCTAAAGATAATAGACTAACGAGCTGCGTTTGTATCTTGACAGCTTCATCGATAGATTCTGCACCTGTAATTAAATCGTCTACGTAGAAGTCGCGAGTAACAATTTTAGCAGCAATTGGATACTTCTCAGCTTCATCCTGTGCAAGCTGATGAAGTGTTTTGATAGCGAGATAAGGAGCTAGAGTAGTGCCAAACGTTACCGTTGTTAGTTGATAGTCCTTTATGGGTTCACTAGGACTATTTCTCCAATTTATTCTCTGATACCTTTGATCTGCTGATTGAATGTTAATCATTCTATACATCTTTTCTATGTCGGCGGACATAGCGTATTTGTATTTTCTCCATCGTAGTAAGATAGAAAAAAGTTCAGATTGCAAGACTGGTCCAGTATGGAGCTGTTCGTTTAAGCTTTTCCCATTAGTAGACTTGGCTGAAGCGTCAAAGACGACTCGAACCTTTGTGGTCGTACTATCTGATTTTATAACAGCGTGATGCGGATTGTAGTAGCTTTGTTCTCTGCTAACTTCCTTTTCAGCTGGTTTCATATGCCCTAAGGCATGATATTCGTTTATGCAATTTTTATAGTCTTTGTAAAGATCAGCATTCTGAAGTAGTTTCTTCTCGAGACTATAAAACCTGCGTAGGGCCATATTTCGGGAATCGCCTAGCACTGGTTTTTCTTCGATGAATGGTAAACATACTTCATAACGACCACTCGCATTGCGACGATGAGTATTTTGATACAACCGTTCACACTCTTGTTCGGATTTTGAGAACTTCCGTACGTGAGGAGTGATTTCCTCAGTTTCCCAAAACTTTCGCAGGATTTTGTCTATAGATGCGTCTTGTTCAGCTTGCGCATTGATTGTTAAAGATAAAACCTTGGAACTAGAGTCTGCTTGAGATAAATTTCCAAAGAGGATCCATCCTAGGGTGCTATTTTGGGCAATAGGGGTTCCTGGAGGACCCTTTCTTAATCCTTCCAATAAAATTTCCCCGTAAACATCTGCTCCTAAAAGTATATCAATTTTTCCGGGTTTATGGAAAGATTGATCTGCTAGATCTAGATTCTTTATATGTTCCCATTCTTGTATTTGAATGGTGGAAGGAGGTAGGAATTCAGTGATCTTGTTCACGATTAGTGCTGTCACTGAAGTGGCCTTATGTGAATCTGATAACGAGCGTATTTCAAAGGATGTTTTTCCTTTTACATTTGTAGCTTGTGTGTTCCCCAAGCCTGTTATCTGAATTTCTACGCGGGTGGTAGGTAATTGCAGTTTGCGTGCTGCTGCTTGGGTAATGAATGACACTTGAGACCCAGAATCTATTAAGGCTCGTAATGTCAATATGACGCCCTTTGAGGAGGCAATATTTAGCAATGCTGTTGCAAGCAGTGCTTGTGTAATACGCCGTGGGCGATTGGTGTAGAATGTTCGTAAAGAACTATCTGGTATGACCTCAGATGTAGAGGGAGAATTGAGTTTCTGTGCTTGTTTAATAGAATTATTGCTTTGCTTAGTTGAAAAGTGAGTACTTTGATTGGATGTACCACTATTCTTGTGAAGCAAAGAATGGTGTTTTCTACCGCATTGCCGACACGTAAATTTGCTTGGGCACGATTTCGTGTTATGGTGCCTTGATAGGCAGTTTACACATAGACGGTTAGATGTATCGATCTTAAACCTTTTGTCAATGTCACATTTGATAAATTGTGGACATTTAAACAATCTATGTGGCTCTTTGCATATTGCGCATTTGTCTGTAGATGATGAGAAATGTGTTGATATCTTTTTAATGAAATTATTTGAGTTATTTGTTTTTTCTGGATGAACTGGCTTTGAATCTAAAATTGCTTCCAGAGTTCGGAATCTGGTCTCTAGGAAGGCTTTTAGAGAATCAAACGTAGGCAAACCTTCTTCATTATTTACCTCCTGCTCCCACAAGCGATGGGTTTCCGTTGGTAGGCATTGCACCAACTTGTATATGAGAATTGGGTCTCATTGCTTTGTGGAAACTCCTAAAGCTTCAAGCTCGAAAATGCATTCTGAAGATCTGTCTAATAAGGATCGTATCGCCTTGGCAGATTCATTTGTTATTTTAGATAGATTACACAGAGTTTTCAGCTGAGCGTTCACTAATACTCGCTTATTGTCGTATCTATCCTTTAACGTTTTCCATGCATTTTCGTAGCTTGCATCTGTTACTGGAAACTGTCGCAGCAAGTGTTCAGCCTCGCCAGTAACACTTGTTTTAAGAAAATGTAGTTTTTACTGGAGGTAAAAGTGATTTTTATGAACTAGAGAATTAAACAAATCGTGAAATGATCTCCATGAATCATAAGAACCAGAAAATATTGGCGGTGTAATTCTGGGCAACTTCAAAAAAGACGAAGATTGCTGATCAGTTCTAGTTTCTGCAGCAATTTTTTGTTCTGCTTTTGGCTCAAAAGCATCTAACGCATCCCTAAGAATACCTCGGAATGCATATTACTTATTTTCCACCTCTGCAAATTGATCATGTACGAAATAGTCGTACTTCTCAAGTTCACTGTCATCCAATGCCTGCGTAGCTTGGATAATTGCGTAATGAGTAGACTTGTAATCTGACCAGATTTCGCTTAAAGCGATTAAGCGCTCAGAAACAAGCCCTTTTGTTCGTTTCTCTACAGCAGTATTGTTGTAGTTCTTAAGAGATTTTTCGATGATTTTTGCGGAGGTGGCTTGGTTAGCCAAACATTTTTGAAGTGTACTCATGTTAAGACGTGTGAGATTATAAACCACTAGACTTTAAATCCGGCTCGAAGGACCATTAAATGTTCTGCCCAATGAGAACACTCAAGAAAAAATATAAAGAAGGATGTGGACTGTAAATAATAAGGCCGGGGAATATTTTATAGCCAGTGGTTTATTGGACGCACGTAAAACTTAAGTACAACATTACAACTAGAACTAAAATTAACAGAATTCAATTTCACACTTAAGAACTAAACTTCAATATATTCAAAAATCGCTTACTCACTACACAATAATAATTTCAATATAATACTGTCAAAGTTGTGGCTACTTTGACCAATGGCACTATATGTATATATATAGGTATATAAATATATTAATCAATATGAAATATAATATATGATTAATCAAAGATGTACTCACCAGTATAAAACTATGGAATCGACTTTATGGCGTTGGTAATTAAATAGTTAGTGATTATCTTGTTCTAGTAATTCCCCGGAACAAGATACTTTACTTCGGTCGAGACCCAAAACAAAGTTGTATTAGTCGTGTTTATTCTAGTCGGTACCCAGAATAAATATCTTTATCTCAGTCGAGACCCAAGATAAAGGTTTGAGATTAGTGAGTGTTATTCTAGTCGCTACCCGGAATAACTATCTTTATCTCAGTCGAGACCCAAGATAAAGGTTTGAGTTAGTCTATGTTATTCTAGTCGCTACCCAGAATAACTGTCTTTATCTCAGTCGGTACCCAAGATAAAGTTGTTGAGTTAGTAAAATTTATTCCAGTCGAGACCCAGAATAAATATCTTTATCTCAGTCGTTACCCAAGATAAAGTTATTAGGTTAGTAAATTTTATTCCAGTCGAGACCCAGAATAAATATCTTTATCTCAGTCGGTACCCAAGATAAAGTTGTTATTAGTAAGATTTATTCCAGTCGAGACCCAGAATAAATATCTTTATCTCAGTCGCTACCCAAGATAAAGTTATTAGGTTAGTAGAATTTATTCCAGTCGAGACCCAGAATAAATATCTTTATCTCAGTCGTTACCCAAGATAATGTTGTTATGTTAGTAGAATTTATTCCAGTCGAGACCCAGAATAAATATCTTTATCTCAGTCGTTACCCAAGATAAGGTTGTTATGTTAGTAGAATTTATTCCAGTCGAGACCCAGAATAAATATCTTTATCTCAGTCGGTACCCAAGATAAAGTTGATATGTTAGTAGAATTTATTCCAGTCGAGACCCAGAATAAATATCTTTATCTCAGTCGGTACCCAAGATAAAGTTGATTTGTTAATAATTATATTTGATTACACTAGCCAAGTCGAATTCCAAAATGATGCGCACTCTATAGAAGCTGGATACTAAAAGAGGAAGATTTGATTTAGCCTGCGACTTATATTGCCTTTGAATTGCGCACGGCACCAACAAATTATTTTATCTTGCGCACAGCAAGCAAAGTACATTGACCTTAGCAGCTGTGCATAGGTAGCAACAGAAAAGTCCGTTGACCTAAACGGCTTTGCGTGGGTTAGACGAGTACATTGACCCTAGCAGCTGTGCTTAGCAAGTACAACGTATGATTACATAACGATGCGAAATATTATACCACATGTATATACATATATAATATGGCCATTCCTAAATTATTTTCAAGTACAGGAAAGGTTTATGTTTTTTAGTCTAAATTATTATGTTCTTAAATAAAATATATTTTTGTGTTGATTCCATTAAATGATGTGGAACGAGTCTTCATTTAGAAGTGTGGATTCTGTCGCACTTTGATGTTGGCTGCTCTGCGGTATTACTGCATTGCCGACTCCTTGATTTCTTGAGTGGGGAACATGACATCTGACGTTTATTTAATGTTTGTGTTGTTGTCGCTGATGGCTAATGGTAGTTTGACCTGGGAAAATTATCTTTTATTAGGTACGTGTCATGACTTCTAATAATTTAAATTGGGATCCTTTGTGGTTCTTTTGACCTGTTTCTTTTCAGTATAAGTCTGAGAAGAATCAAGTGACAAACCTTGACACCTCCTAGTGGGAGTTCGAGCTTCAACATACTGCCCCCCATTGAAAGGTTGAGGTCAACTTTTTAAAAGACGTCAATCTTTCAATAACAACTTTGGTGCTTGTTTTTGTTCGTTAAGAGAAAATAAATTAGATTAACTTTACTTTACCCGATGTGTTTTTTAACCTTACTGTTAGTGAACTTGTATTTCTTCTCTTAATTTGGTCTTCATATTGGCTTTTGAAAAGAAGTTGGTATGTGTGTGTAGTTTACCGGGCCGGTGTGACACTTCACTGTCGCCTTAGTTCTTTACCTTCAGTTAATGTTGCATTGTTGAACTCTACTTGCCGTGGGTTGGGTGGTCGAGTTGTTTACCACCACCATCCTCGAGGCCCCGGTTCGAGCCCAGTCCGCCTAAAGTCGCTATATGTTTTTTTTTTTTTTCAAAATATTGCCTAATAATAATCTTAAAACAAATAATTAAATTTGGTTAAAAGAGAAAAGAAAAAAAAAACTGAAGGAGAAATTATTGTTGATTCTCAAGTATGATTCAATGAAAGAGAGCAATGTGGAACGGGAAAGGAAATAAAAGACAGCCCAATGTTTCTAGTTTAGTTATTTATTTTATAACCTTTATTTTTCCATCTGCCAATAATTTTATTTTGATCCTTATGCCGTCACGTGTCGTAAAGCGCTGCCTCCGTTTCTTCGATTTTTGTAACGCTGCATATGATACCGTGATCGTCTCACATACATCTTGCCGGTTGTTATCGATCACGAGCTCCTGTAGATCGTTGTCTGCGTGTGCTGCGGGAAGAAGCACAATATCTTGTAATATTTTGGGTCGTGATTCTGATGCAGGCTGCGATGAAGTCATCAATCTCACCTGCTGGAACCCAGAAGCGTTGAGTGATGTCGCCGACTGTGTTGTTACAGCAGCAGATGTAGTTGGCGAAGGCTGCTGCTCAACTATGTAGCTAGCTGCCTGTAGCAGTCGCTCCGCTGTACATGGCTGTTGCTGGATTTTAGCAGAAGTGGACGGCTGTGGCTGCTGTATGGTAACAGCAGACGTAGACGATTGTGTCCGCTGTTCCGTTAAAGCTGTAGCTGGCTCTGCCTGCCTCGGCGTGGATGCTGTATTGGCTACCTTTTTCCTCTTTGGAATTGGAGACGGTGGAGGTGAATCTTCTATGCAGATCACTTCTGGACATGGGATTCACCCAATCTCAGCTTATCCAGCTCCCGAAGAAACTCGTCAATGCTTTTTCCAGGCGTTGACGGCCGCGATGATGCACTCGACAAATCGCGTTCGGGTGATTGCATCTTGAAATAAAACTGATACACTTTGGATTTTGTGCGCGCTATTTAAAGGGACCTAACGGGTAGTAATTTTGAATGCTGATTCAAATTTATAGGCAGGGCTAACGGACTTCTTAGGAGTTTTATGCAAATCGATGCGGGCTATATTTGATAAATTTTCAAATTTGTTCAAATTAGCGGTTGTTGTTTTTGAATTTGGTAGAGGTGCAACTTTGTGGGTATGTTACGGCCGGTTCTGCAGAATTTACCACTTGATAAAATTTTCTCCCGAAAGGATTGTATGCATTTGAGATTAAAAAAAAAAAAAAAAACAGATTTTATTTTGTATGCAGGCTTGCTGTTGTGTACCTATATGTAGGTACATATGTTAAAAATGATTTGTTTTTGTTTTTTTTTTAAGACAGATGCCCTTATTGTTACAGATTTGGGCTTTCTGCAGATTTTGGAAAGAGACATACTTTCGTAATAGGTCTTTTTAAGATGCCCTTGCTGGTTTTTATTGTAACTACCCTCACGTAGTTATCATGTCCTTTATGCACTTCTAGTATTCTTCCTAATATCCAATGACATGCAGGTAAATTTATTTCTTTAATCAGAACTAAATCTCCGACAGAAGGATTTAATGTTGGTTGTTGCCATTTAGGCCTATTTTGCAATGAATTCAGGTAATCGGTTGACCATTTGTTCCAAAAGTGTTGCTTCAGGAGTTGTACATGATTCAATCTAGTAACTGATGATATTCTCATGGGCATCACAGGCTCTGGTGGTGCGATTAAAGATTTTCCTATCAAAAAATGTCCTGGAGTTAATGCATTGAGGTCATCTTTATCTTCAGTCATGGGACACAAGGGTCGCGAGTTTAAACAGGCCTCGATTTGAGCCAGGACTGTTGCAAATTCCTCAAAAGTTAGAAGGGCGTTTCCTAAGACTCGTTTTAAATGAAATTTAATAGATTTCACTCCAGCTTCCCACAGGCCTCCAAAATGTGGAGCCGAAGGTGGATTGAAGTGCCAGTGAATGCCGTCGTGCGCAATTTTTTCAGCAATTTCGTTGCTTGCGTTTTTGAGTGCAGATTTGAATTCTTTCTGGAAAACCTTGTCGGCACCAACAAAATTGGTTCCGCAGTCAGAATAAATATCAGTGCACAAACCTCGGCGACTAGAAAACCTTTTGAAAGCTGCGATGAAACTAGCTGTAGATAAGTCAGAAACTGGCTCAATATGGATAGCTTTCGTGGCCATACAGACGAAGATACATATATAGCCTTTGTAATATCGATTGCCCCTGTGCTTTGACATTTTTAAATTAATAGGACCGGCATAATCGACACCTGTTTGTTGAAATGGTCTTGAGATATTCACTCTTGGAGTTGGCAAATTTCCCATTATTTGAGTCCTAGTTCGGGCAGCTTGCTTGAAGCAGGGAATGCATCTATGTAGGATGTTTTTTACTGTTCGTCGTCCTTGTAAAACCCAATATTCGTGTCTTAGAGTATTTAATACAAGCTGTACACCACCATGCAAAGTTTTTAGATGAATATGATCTATAATTAGGTTTGTTAATTTACTTCCTTTTGGTAGAATGATCGGATGTTGTTGATCATATGGGATATGAGCGTTTTGTAAGCGACCTCCTACCCGCAATAACTTGTTATTGTCAAGAAATGGATTAAGGGATATCAAATTGCTTTTAGCTGGAAGCGATAATCCTGCTTTTAATTGTCTTATCTCGGTATCGTAAGTAATGCCTTGCGCTAATTTTATTAACAGATATTTTGCTTCCAGCAGCTCTGTTGGGGAAAGCTGTTCGGTTTGTTTAATTAAACCTTTTGTCAGATCTTGGCTTGCTCGGATATTGTTCAAAAATCTGAGGCAATATGCTGTGACACGATTTAATTTTATGAAAGAAGAATATTTATCAAATAATTCGTTTATCATTGTTTGGGCTACAGCAGTATGTGTCACGCGCTTTTGTTCAGAATCTATCTGCATGTTAGCTGAGGGTTTTGACTTAGGCCAATGTTCCTCGGGCTGCTGAAGCCAACTGGGTCCGTCCCACCAGAGTTCAAGATTGATTAGATTCGCAGGTTTGATTCCTCTGCAGTTGCAATCTGCGGGATTATCTGCGGAACGCACGTGACGCCAAGCTTTGATATCTAGTTGTTCCTGGATTTCAGAAACCCTATTCGCTACATAAGTCTTATATTTGTTTGGATGATTGTGTATCCAAGATAAGACTATAGAAGAGTCTGTCCATGCATAGATGGGGACTCGATTAAGTTCCAAGTCTATCTTTACTCGATTTATAAGACGAGTTAATAAAACTGCTCCACATAACTCCAGCCGAGGAAGTGATACAGGTTTCACAGGAGCTACTTTTGATTTTGCCATTAGCAAATTGAGATGAATTTTTCCTTCGACGTCAACAACCTTGATATACACAGCAGCAGAATAAGCTTGATTGGAGGCATCTGAGAATCCGTGTATCTGACAATTTGTTAAATTGTTTGTCGTATGTAGCCAGCGTGGGATTTTAAGCTGGCTGATATGATACAACTCTGCCTTAAAATGCCGCCATTGGGTGTCAATGGGTGCAGGAATCGGATCATCCCACGAACATCCAGAAAGCCACAAATTTTGCATCAGAACCTTTGCAGTGATTACTATTGGTGAGATCCAGCCTAGTGGATCAAACAATGTAGCAATTTCTGATAAAACAGATCGTTTAGTAGATAGACGGTCTGCGATTTGTCGATATTGCAAGATAAAGTAATCAGCTCCTGGATACCAGTGGATACCAAGAGTTTTTACTGACTCATCACTTACAAACCGTAAGGGAAGTTGTAATTCCCTTTGCTCCTCTGGAATGTCTGCTTGAAGATCCGAGGAGTTGCTAACCCATTTCCTTAGATTAAACCCAGCTAAAGATAATAGACTAACGAGCTGCGTTTGTATCTTGACAGCTTCATCGATAGATTCTGCACCTGTAATTAAATCGTCTACGTAGAAGTCGCGAGTAACAATTTTAGCAGCAATTGGATACTTCTCAGCTTCATCCTGTGCAAGCTGATGAAGTGTTTTGATAGCGAGATAAGGAGCTAGAGTAGTGCCAAACGTTACCGTTGTTAGTTGATAGTCCTTTATGGGTTCACTAGGACTATTTCTCCAATTTATTCTCTGATACCTTTGATCTGCTGATTGAATGTTAATCATTCTATACATCTTTTCTATGTCGGCGGACATAGCGTATTTGTATTTTCTCCATCGTAGTAAGATAGAAAAAAGTTCAGATTGCAAGACTGGTCCAGTATGGAGCTGTTCGTTTAAGCTTTTCCCATTAGTAGACTTGGCTGAAGCGTCAAAGACGACTCGAACCTTTGTGGTCGTACTATCTGATTTTATAACAGCGTGATGCGGATTGTAGTAGCTTTGTTCTCTGCTAACTTCCTTTTCAGCTGGTTTCATATGCCCTAAGGCATGATATTCGTTTATGCAATTTTTATAGTCTTTGTAAAGATCAGCATTCTGAAGTAGTTTCTTCTCGAGACTATAAAACCTGCGTAGGGCCATATTTCGGGTATCGCCTAGCACTGGTTTTTCTTCGATGAATGGTAAACATACTTCATAACGACCACTCGCATTGCGACGATGAGTATTTTGATACAACCGTTCACACTCTTGTTCGGATTTTGAGAACTTCCGTACGTGAGGAGTGATTTCCTCAGTTTCCCAAAACTTTCGCAGGATTTTGTCTATAGATGCGTCTTGTTCAGCTTGCGCATTGATTGTTAAAGATAAAACCTTGGAACTAGAGTCTGCTTGAGATAAATTTCCAAAGAGGATCCATCCTAGGGTGCTATTTTGGGCAATAGGGGTTCCTGGAGGACCCTTTCTTAATCCTTCCAATAAAATTTCCCCGTAAACATCTGCTCCTAAAAGTATATCAATTTTTCCGGGTTTATGGAAAGATTGATCTGCTAGATCTAGATTCTTTATATGTTCCCATTCTTGTATTTGAATGGTGGAAGGAGGTAGGAATTCAGTGATCTTGTTCACGATTAGTGCTGTCACTGAAGTGGCCTTATGTGAATCTGATAACGAGCGTATTTCAAAGGATGTTTTTCCTTTTACATTTGTAGCTTGTGTGTTCCCCAAGCCTGTTATCTGAATTTCTACGCGGGTGGTAGGTAATTGCAGTTTGCGTGCTGCTGCTTGGGTAATGAATGACACTTGAGACCCAGAATCTATTAAGGCTCGTAATGTCAATATGACGCCCTTTGAGGAGGCAATATTTAGCAATGCTGTTGCAAGCAGTGCTTGTGTAATACGCCGTGGGCGATTGGTGTAGAATGTTCGTAAAGAACTATCTGGTATGACCTCAGATGTAGAGGGAGAATTGAGTTTCTGTGCTTGTTTAATAGAATTATTGCTTTGCTTAGTTGAAAAGTGAGTACTTTGATTGGATGTACCACTATTCTTGTGAAGCAAAGAATGGTGTTTTCTACCGCATTGCCGACACGTAAATTTGCTTGGGCACGATTTCGTGTTATGGTGCCTTGATAGGCAGTTTACACATAGACGGTTAGATGTATCGATCTTAAACCTTTTGTCAATGTCACATTTGATAAATTGTGGACATTTAAACAATCTATGTGGCTCTTTGCATATTGCGCATTTGTCTGTAGATGATGAGAAATGTGTTGATATCTTTTTAATGAAATTATTTGAGTTATTTGTTTTTTCTGGATGAACTGGCTTTGAATCTAAAATTGCTTCCAGAGTTCGGAATCTGGTCTCTAGGAAGGCTTTTAGAGAATCAAACGTAGGCAAACCTTCTTCATTATTTACCTCCTGCTCCCACAAGCGATGGGTTTCCGTTGGTAGGCATTGCACCAACTTGTATATGAGAATTGGGTCTCATTGCTTTGTGGAAACTCCTAAAGCTTCAAGCTCGAAAATGCATTCTGAAGATCTGTCTAATAAGGATCGTATCGCCTTGGCAGATTCATTTGTTATTTTAGATAGATTACACAGAGTTTTCAGCTGAGCGTTCACTAATACTCGCTTATTGTCGTATCTATCCTTTAACGTTTTCCATGCATTTTCGTAGCTTGCATCTGTTACTGGAAACTGTCGCAGCAAGTGTTCAGCCTCGCCAGTAACACTTGTTTTAAGAAAATGTAGTTTTTACTGGAGGTAAAGAATGATTTTTATGAACTAGAGAATTAAACAAATCGTGAAATGATCTCCATGAATCATAAGAACCAGAAAATATTGGCGGTGTAATTCTGGGCAACTTCAAAAAAGACGAAGATTGCTGATCAGTTCTAGTTTCTGCAGCAATTTTTTGTTCTGCTTTTGGCTCAAAAGCATCTAACGCATCCCTAAGAATACCTCGGAATGCATATTACTTATTTTCCACCTCTGCAAATTGATCATGTACGAAATAGTCGTACTTCTCAAGTTCACTGTCATCCAATGCCTGCGTAGCTTGGATAATTGCGTAATGAGTAGACTTGTAATCTGACCAGATTTCGCTTAAAGCGATTAAGCGCTCAGAAACAAGCCCTTTTGTTCGTTTCTCTACAGCAGTATTGTTGTAGTTCTTAAGAGATTTTTCGATGATTTTTGCGGAGGTGGCTTGGTTAGCCAAACATTTTTGAAGTGTACTCATGTTAAGACGTGTGAGATTATAAACCACTAGACTTTAAATCCGGCTCGAAGGACCATTAAATGTTCTGCCCAATGAGAACACTCAAGAAAAAATATAAAGAAGGATGTGGACTGTAAATAATAAGGCCGGGGAATATTTTATAGCCAGTGGTTTATTGGACGCACGTAAAACTTAAGTACAACATTACAACTAGAACTAAAATTAACAGAATTCAATTTCACACTTAAGAACTAAACTTCAATATATTCAAAAATCGCTTACTCACTACACAATAATAATTTCAATATAATACTGTCAAAGTTGTGGCTACTTTGACCAATGGCACTATATGTATATATATAGGTATATAAATATATTAATCAATATGAAATATAATATATGATTAATCAAAGATGTACTCACCAGTATAAAACTATGGAATGTTCTAGTAATTCCCCGGAACAAGATACTTTACTTCGGTCGAGACCCAAAACAAAGTTGTATTAGTCGTGTTTATTCTAGTCGGTACCCAGAATAAATATCTTTATCTCAGGCGAGACCCAAGATAAAGGTTTGAGATTAGTGAGTGTTATTCTAGTCGCTACCCGGAATAACTATCTTTATCTCAGTCGAGACCCAAGATAAAGGTTTGAGTTAGTCTATGTTATTCTAGTCGCTACCCAGAATAACTATCTTTATCTCAGTCGGTACCCAAGATAAAGTTGTTGAGTTAGTAAAATTTATTCCAGTCGAGACCCAGAATAAATATCTTTATCTCAGTCGTTACCCAAGATAAAGTTATTAGGTTAGTAAATTTTATTCCAGTCGAGACCCAGAATAAATATCTTTATCTCAGTCGGTACCCAAGATAAAGTTGTTATTAGTAAGATTTATTCCAGTCGAGACCCAGAATAAATATCTTTATCTCAGTCGCTACCCAAGATAAAGTTATTAGGTTAGTAGAATTTATTCCAGTCGAGACCCAGAATAAATATCTTTATCTCAGTCGTTACCCCAGATAAAGTTGTTATGTTAGTAGAATTTATTCCAGTCGAGACCCAGAATAAATATCCTTATCTCAGTCGTTACCCAAGATAAAGTTGTTATGTTAGTAGAATTTATTCCAGTCGAGACCCAGAATAAATATCTTTATCTCAGTCGGTACCCAAGATAAAGTTGATATGTTAGTAGAATTTATTCCAGTCGAGACCCAGAATAAATATCTTTATCTCAGTCGGTACCCAAGATAAAGTTGATTTGTTAATAATTATATTTGATTACACTAGCCAAGTCGAATTCCAAAATGATGCGCACTCTATAGAAGCTGGATACTAAAAGAGGAAGATTTGATTTAGCCTGCGACTTATATTGCCTTTGAATTGCGCACGGCACCAACAAATTATTTTACCTTGCGCACAGCAAGCAAAGTACATTGACCTTAGCAGCTGTGCATAGGTAGCAACAGAAAAGTCCGTTGACCTAAACGGCTTTGCGTGGGTTAGACGAGTACATTGACCCTAGCAGCTGTGCTTAGCAAGTACAACGTATGATTACATAACGATGCGAAATATTATACCACATGTATATACATATATAATATGGCCATTCCTAAATTATTTTCAAGTACAGGAAAGGTTTATGTTTTTTAGTCTAAATTATTATGTTCTTAAATAAAATATATTTTTGTGTTGATTCCATTAAATGATGTGGAACGAGTCTTCATTTAGAAGTGTGGATTCTGTCGCACTTTGATGTTGGCTGCTCTGCGGTATTACTGCATTGCCGACTCCTTGATTTCTTGAGTGGGGAACATGACATCTGACGTTTATTTAATGTTTGTGTTGTTGTCGCTGATGGCTAATGGTAGTTTGACCTGGGAAAATTATCTTTTATTAGGTACGTGTCATGACTTCTAATAATTTAAATTGGGATCCTTTGTGGTTCTTTTGACCTGTTTCTTTTCAGTATAAGTCTGAGAAGAATCAAGTGACAAACCTTGACACCTCGTAGTGGGAGTTCGAGCTTCAACAACATGAGAATACATTTTATGCTCATTAAATTCAGCAGTGACATTTCTTATTTAGGTGTTTGTTCTTCGATGTACTACCGTCGGTTTTTCGAGTATATATATGACAGAAAAGTGGTCGTAGTGTGCTGCATGCAGCAGAGTGCTACATGTATGCCGCTGGCAGACGTAGCAGTGTTCAAAGTGTGCCACACGACGATACGACCACATGACTTAACTCATGCTGGGACTGAAGACAGACAGAAAAGTGCTGTAAGGAAGAAGAAGACATTTTTTTGACAGACGAAATGGAGAGTGTGTGAAATTTTTGGAACTCCTTCTACTCTTATTTGGAGTGAGCATGAGCAGATGAAAAGAAAAGCTTTTTTGTACAAGAAATTCATCGGTGAGATATAGAGAAAGTTAACTTATAGTAAGAAAATCTAAAAATAGTCGCGGAATCAGTGAAAGAGATAAGTAGTGAGGCAGAAAAAGTTTTGGGCGACATAGTAGCGGATTAAATGGCAGAAATATAATTGCTTTTGTATTGTATTGAGATGGCGATTCGATTTCCAGTTTCAAGGATTCCAATCAGCAACTTGACCAAAAGTCGGGGACTCATTTGTAACATTTCAGATCTTTTTCCCTTAGATATGGCTGAAAAAAAAATTGTTTAGCGTTCATAACCAAAATCGTACAGCCTGAATTTGCTGGAATTACTGCATGTCTTACAAGGATTAATTAGTAACCCTGCAGTTAAGATAAAAAGTTTTGCAGAAATAATCGATTAAAGCCATTTGCTTACTAAAATTAAAGCCTGCGGAAAGCATCAACTGAAATTATTTGCAGAAATAGTATTCCAAAATAGTAGTGTGCCAAAGTATTGGCGAGAATTTTTAATGATGATGTTACCAAGTTAAGAGTATGCTTAAATATTGGGTAAGATTATTTACAAAATACTTTTTTTTTTAAATAATAATTTGCCTAAATACTGACGAGAATTAGTTATAAAAGAATTTTGGTGAAATTATAATTTGTTTAAATTCTGACTAGCTTTAGTTAAAGAAAAGAAAATTTGCTAAAAATATTAAATTGCGGAAATGACAAGTAATAGACACGATTTGTAAAAACTGGGCCAAAGGAAGTATCAAAATCATTTGCTAGAATAGTTCGCTGAAGTAATTCACAAAACGATTGGTCAAATAGTTTGATTACAATTTTTACGAAGTCATTTTCAGGACGACTGCTAGAGTAGGTGGTAAAATAGCTTGTATGAATCATTTGTTGCAGAGATTGATTAAAGTTAAGTTGAGAAAATTTACAATGAAAGATACCTGGGAGTTCCGAAGAAGTTTCAGGTTTTATAGCTGCATGCAAATAATGGCAACCTAAATAATCTTTTAACAGTGACAGTGGAACATTCACGGAGACGCCTCTGCAATGAACCACAGTAAGAAAATTGTAAGTTGCTGTTGTTTTTTTCTTTATATAAATATATGAATTGTTTGTATTGAAAGAGAAAAAAAAATAAGTAGAAAGTGGACAAATTTCATTATATACGTTTACAATTTTTGAGATTTAACCCAGAATAAAATAAAGAGAAAGAAAGTATTAGTTACTGATCGGATGTTGTCCAGTAATTACAATATGATATAACATAGTAGCTTATAGTATTCATGTCGTTATCTAAGTTTGTTTTCCATATCCCCATTGTGAATTATTGAAATGAAGTCTTGTTCTATTTTATTACGTGATGACGCTGTGAGAGCTTTTTTTATTTTTGCCTCACTCTCCTGGAGCCCACTCACTATAAAAGTTGACTAGCTACTCCGCTTGACTTTTCTTTCAAATCATCAATAAGGATACTGAAAAAAATTTACTGCCCTCAGTCTCATTCGGAGGATGGGCAACAGCAGTGAAGACAGTCCATCTGCGCCTTTATGTAAGTAAGGATAAGTGATGTAAAGGTCCCTTCAGGACCAGATGTACTCCTTGTGTTTTTTGTATCACGCATGATTTCTTTTTGTATATGCGCAGTGACAGCGGTAGGCTTTGGTATACCCATCCCACAACTCTCCCGCACTAACCGAGGTAGCCGCCCTGTGTTATCGCCGGTCACTGAGTGAGCTGTCAGCGCCTACTGACAAGAGGGACTTCATGTCCAAGAGTACTCACTCGAAGGTACTACCATAGCATAGGTGTAACACTAGGGTCATTTTGACGTACAATAACGTCAATGGAACGATTTCAGTGTATCACTGCAAGAAGTGTGTAACACTTCTGCTAGCAAATGTGATCAATGCAAATAGGTATTACATGGATCTTAAAAGGCATGACTCAATTTTATTGCTTCCTTGGTACGAACAGATTTATCCGAGATGTTCATCAGTATATTACCATAATTATTATAAAAATTTGTTTTGGTGTTAACGAATGCCGTTTTATTGGCAAAAACTGCATTGATTTTGTTAAAAACTGTGTTACTTCTTTTAAAAAACATCTTATTTGCTATAAAAAAAACGCATATTCAAAATCTACGATCGGGGACACTCTTTGACAAGAGCAATTCTACAACAATTCCAGACTGTTCTAAAAAAGAATAACAATTAAATAATATCGTAGAACGAAGTGTAAGGACTACCTTAGTCGAAAAAAATACAAATAATTATAGCGATCCTTTTTTTGACTGTACCACTTTATCAAGATTGTCATGGCTGAGATTTCATCCTACCGTATCCAGCAAGATATTCAAGAAACATCAGAGCACTTGATCTGCAATTGTGTAGCTGTAGATGTAATACTACTATTTCTTGAGGTAGGACTCGATTGAATATGATTACTACTCTTTGTTGGAAGTAGAACTTACTAGCCCAAGATGATCTTGAAGTCCAGAGTAGGAGCTGATAGATAATATTGCTAGTTGATGTGTAAGATCAATGTTTCTCTGTGCGGGACAGAACAGCAGCTTAGTTGCTGATAAGGATAATGTGTCGACAAGTTCTGCGAACACAAAAATACTACAGACAGCTTTCTGGTAAGGGACTTTAATTCTCCACGAGAGGTATGGCAAGAGTTATTTGAAGTAGTATCTGGTTACCCGATCCTCAGCATGACCTCCTTGGGGAAGACTCCAGGATTGTGCAAGAAATGATTCATTTAATGTCAAATATAAGTGATAATTTGTGTGTCGAGGATATATCTGACAAACGAAGGCGACGCCGCCACATAGCAACAGCCAAGCGCGGATCTAGCGTTAAAATTAGGGGGGGGGGGGTCATGGTCATCTTACTGCGAAATAAAAATACAATTGTAAGGTGTTTAATTTACCAAAAACGAGTATGTATTTCAAGATTTATATAACAGATATGTATTTATATAACATTTAAATAATATGGTTACGTGCTATAGTGCAATAGAAAAGAAGACATCTATTGGAAATGGATAGTTTGATTGAAAGACTAATTAAGAACGGACATAAACAACTTTCGGAAAAAGAAAGGCAACATTATGGGGAAAAATTTTGGCTTTCATCTGAACACTTCCCAAATTTTGCGAAATTCTCATGTACCAACCAACACACTTCACTTCTAGGGAAGGAAGGAATTTGCTAGCCTCGTACAGAGACGTGTTATCACAATAGTTTTGCTACACTATATTCCTTATATGATTACCAGGTTAACTGTGTAAACGTTCAAACAAGTAACAATTTTTTATATAAATAATAAGTGTATCACAAATTCACTGCACATAATGAGAATTTTATTATATTATCACCTCAAATCGGATGTAAGACAGGGCCAACACGCGGGTGATTATATGCAGTTTTTAGGGATGAGAAGTATTCGGGGGTAGGACAAATTCCGAAATGCTAAATTTCGATCTGGAGGACGGGCAGTATACCAATAATACTACTGAAAAGGAAGTTGATTCGGTCATTTGAAAATTGCGAAATTTCTAATCGATCGGTTGTATAGTTGTTTACCTGCGATTTGAGGTGATAATATAATAATTAAATTATCATTACGCGCTGTGAGTTTGTGATACAGTTATTGTTTATCTAAAAAAAAACTCTATATATTTGATGGAATCTTTCGTGACCGATTTGTGAAACATTATTAAAAGAAATTAAAAAGTATTCTACTTGTTTTTACATTTATTTCACAAAAAAATTTTCTTCTTGTTATAAATTTACTGACAGCTGTTTCGATCCCAATCGGATCATCCTCTTGTAAACAAGTGCTACTCCTCTGAGGATGATCCCATAGGGATCGAAACAGCACTTGTTTACTCCTCTGAGGATGATCGGATAGGGATCGAAACAGCTGTCAGTAAATTTATAACGAGAAGAAAAAATTTTTGTGAAATAAATGTAAAAACAAGTAGAATACTCTTTAATTTCTTTCAAAAACTCTAACTTAATTGAACACACACACAATTAATTTTGGCAATCATATATGGAACTACGCGTAACAAAATTATTGTGCTGGTATGTCTAAGCACAAGGGGAGGAAAATCCTTCCTTCCTTAAAAACTTCTCCCATTGACCGTAAAATAATAAGATTAAGATTACAAGTATATTTGTGCTCGATTACTGTCACTGATATCGACAGATAAGAAATACAAATCACCTGATATCGACGGCTGCACTACTATAGGTCTGTTCGCAAATTTTTTTCAAATAAAAACATGAAAAACGTCAAATTATATGATAGGGAGATAAACTGCGAGTGACACTCGCAAAGTACGCGAAAGGCTCCGAGTAAAAACTTGTGTAATGTCAAATAATTAAAGTGGATTACCTGATTTATTATTTAAATTATTGAGTTATTGTGCTCCTATTTGAAATAAATATGCATGCCAGAGAATTACTTTCTATAGTACAAGTACAATAAACAAATTTAATTTACCACTTTGAATACGTAAAATGTTTTTGTAGAACATTCTACTTCCACTGGAGGAGGAATAGCAGGTTTATCCATTTCTTTTGAAGTAAACTAAAAACTTGAAAAATAGCTAAAAACTCAAAAATAACTAAAAACTAGTGCGAGCTGTCAAATCTGACACTTTTGAAGTTTTTACTTGACGATTTTTCTCTAGACAAATCAAGTGATGTAAACAATTTCTCTCTCAGTTTTCGAGTACGCGAACGCCTTCGAGTAAAAATTTACAAAACGATTTGAAGCTAGTACGCGAACAGACCTAAAGTTTATGAGTATACTGCAGGGGCATTTTGCTACACTTTTGTGCCTAGACGTGTCAATGTCGTCAATAGAAAGGAAATAGTTCCGGAAATTTTGAAATTGTGAAATATCTGATCGGGCGGCTTATTTAGGGCCAACCCACACGAGAAGTTTTTAGGGAAGGAAGAATTTTCCTTCTCTTGTGCTGAGACGTTATAGTTTTTGATATAAACCTAAACAGAACGCCATATAGAAGTGAATTTACTTTCTGCAGTGTCTTTCTATGGACATTAGTCATTATACACGTCAGTAGTTTTTTATAAGAACACTGCAAGTATTTTAGAATGTTAGAAGTTAGGACTAAGTTGGGGCTCTGATGTGGTAGTGAGGGAGTCTGTTTTGTGGCTTAGAAAGTGTTTCTCGAGAAGAACTTATACACATACATCACATGCACACAATAATATTCATTTAAATAAATTTTGGTTTTTTTAAGTTTTGGAATAAAATATTTTTTTGAAGTTGAAAAATATAAAAAAAAAATACAAAATAATAAATATATTTTTTCAAATAACTCAATTAATTAAATATTTTGTTCTTCAAATTTAGGGGGGTCATAACACCCCCCCCCCCCCCGGATCCGCCACTGGCGACAGCGAAAAGAGTAATAATACTAGACAGAATCAATGGGCTCAATCTACGATTATAGTAAATTTAAAATAGGGAGCCACGATAAATTTTCCAAGTCTACGCAAAAACAAGGGTAATACCACAACACTCGTTAACGTATCTAATCTACATTTTATTAAGAGTAACTGCATGTTTATATTTTAGGATTTTTAGAAAAAAATATTTATTGTGTATATATGGCAAACTTTGCATTCTCTTTGATTATATACATACTGTAGTAGATGTCTTCAGAATTATTACTGTTTTGTACATGAGACATCTTCACTTGTTTTTCGCTTGTTATTTCCAGCTTTAAAACTTCTAATAAAAGAATTTTCAATGACTGGTTTTGGATATTATTTTTATTTGAACTTTAACCATTTTTATTTTATATTTCTGTCATTAAAAGGAATTTTCTATTACATTTTTTGCAAGTAGCAACATCTCCCTGTATAATACATAAATGATTCTGCGGACATCTACTACAGTCTATATTCAGAGGCATTCTGCAATATATTTTTCACTTCTGATTTCTTATATTGCACAAAAAGCTTTTTGAAGGTACTCTCTTGACTTTAATAATTTAAGCTTTCTGTAGGTTAAACTTATTAATATAGAAAAAAATCTCAAATCTGATCACTGAAATAAATAAATATGTATTCCCTTCGATAATTTTGTATTTACTATACATATATATGTACATAGTTGTGTTTATTTCCAAGCATTAAACAGAGTTAACCTTTCCATTCAAAATCCATAAATGGCATCATGCAAGGGCAAAAGTACGCCCACTGTATAATCTGTAGTATAATAAAACTTTATTGAACTGCACTGATTTCAAAATTACTTCAGCTCAAGCATAAAAAATTTCTAAGGGTTGTTGGTTCGCCTGCCGTTCGCTATACATATTTTCTGCATCCTATCCTGTTAAGGTTGGCTGGAGGCGAACCTAATCGTCCGTGAGAAATATCTTTTCGTTAAGTGAATTAGATATAAGCAAACAACGTGAAACAATACGGGAAAATCACTTTGGGGAGGACTATGTATACATTTGTTTTATTAGCAGTTGAAAGTGGAATATCGACGGGAAAATTACCAATAGTTTTATGATATAAAATCCCTTTTTTCTTTTTCCTAATATATGAACGCTAAAAGTGAGCCTTAGTTGAGTTAGTTTTCGAAGATATTGGATTGAGAAAATTGAAAATAAACTTTCAAGAATCCATAGTAATTGAATTATTCAAGAATATTGATGTGTAGTTAGTAGTATTCCTTGTTTTTTGCCTGAAAGGTGACTTTTGCCTTCGTTGGAAAATTGTTTAGCTATTCTATTATTAAAGTTAAGTTATCTTCGACTTCTTGGTTGGTAATCCAATAAATATTGTATTTGAACATGATCATTCGTTTGATATTTTTAAACATAAATGGTTATTTTTTGCAACCTCAAATCTAATACATACATATATAACTTATTGCAATTCGATCATACTGTGAAAGTTAACTTTAGGCTGAACTACAATAGACGTATACGTAAGTACATTTTCTTAAGTAAAGCGAACGCGCCCTTTAATTTAACTGGCGTACACAAAGTAACTTTAACTCGTGTGAGTTGAACTTTTGTTAAGTTTAAAAGTCAAACTGCGATGTGATCTGCCAAAAAATTAAATTATTACTATATGACTAAAAGTACAATGTAAAAATTAAAATGGAATAAAAGTGGTACTACTAATTAATAGAAAACACAAATATTCAATTCAATCAACTTCCACTGCTTATATATTTTTTTTGTTTCTACCACTTTTTAAAATTGAAAACATTAAATATCAAGATAATAACCCTTACGGAATGTGATATAAATTTAGGCTAAAAATATCAATTTTTCGTAAGTAAACCTCGTTCAATTTCGTAAAGTTATTTATACGTCTACTGTAGTTCAGCCTTATGACTGCACTGTACTTACGGAATTTTGACATTTTAAACTTAACGAAACCTTACTTATCGACGCTTAAGGCTATTTTGGGTACGTCTGATTAATTAAAAGGGTACCCTTAACCCTTTTAGTAATAATTTTTTGAAGTGAAAACTGCTTAATTGCACTGCGTACAAGAAGTTTCGATTATCGAATTCTCGAATGTCAGTGACAGATGATACGCTGCGAGTAACTATAGAGTACATTTCAAGTTAGTTGATAATTTTTCGCGCATGGGAAATATTTGGGCAATTTTCTAAAAAATAATTTCGCTCTTTTTGCTATTCATACAAAACATGCATCATGTATGTATGCAAGTTTTTTATAAATAAAGGGTTTTCCAATAAGAGGTGTTATTTTAATTAGCCCGCTATTTCGGTAGATGTCACCTTCGGAGCTGTCATTTGACATTTGACAAGTAGAAACTACGCCATTAATAAAAATGGAACGATACACGATTCAACAACGCATTGAAATTATTAAAATTCACTATAAAAATGGTGAAAATGTGGCAGAGACGGTTCGTAAAACTCGAACATTTTTGGGTCGTCGTGAAGCACCTTGTCGGACCGCAATATAAAAATTGGTAGAAAAATTCGAGCTGTCGGGACAAGTTAGTGATGTGAAGAATAAAACCCGTGCACGTCGCTCAAGAACAGCCGAGAATATTGCTGCTGTAGCCGAAAGTGTTGAAGAAAACCCAGGTTTGTCCATTCCTCGTCGTTCTTTGGAATTAGGCATTCCACAAACGTCATTACACCGTATTTTGCATAAAGATTTGGGTCTTAAGGCTTATAAAGTTCAGTTAACACAAGAACTCAAGCCGGCCGATCATCAACAACGTCGAGTCTTTGCTGATTGGGTCCTTGAAATGCATGAAAATGATCCGGAATTCCATCGAAAACTCATCTTGAGTGATGAGGCCCATTTCCACCTCGATGGCTTCGTCAACAAGCAAAATTGTCGCATCTGGTGCTCGGAAAACCCAAGAGTTATTGTTGAAAAGCCTCTCTATCCTCAACGTGGGACTGGTTGGTGCGGTTTATGGTCCCGCGGGGTCATTGGACCTTACTTTTTCGAAAATGAGGCTGGAGCAACAGTTACGGTGAATGGATTGCGCTATCGACAGATGATTAATGATTTTTTATGGCCTGAATTGGATGGTATTGATCTGGATAACGTTTACTTTCAACAAGACGGCGCTACGTGCCATACAAGCAACGAAACCATTGATCATTTACGGGAAAAGTTTCCGGACCGTGTTATCTCTCGAAGAGGTGATCACAATTGGCCACCGAGATCTTGTGACTTAACACCTTTCGACTTCTTCCTTTGGGGCCACGTGAAAGAGAAGGTCTACGCCAACAGCCCAGCGTCGATTCAAGACCTCAAAGATGGAATTCGTGAGGCTATCGAGGACATAGGCCAGCCACTTTGCGATTTGGTTATGGAAAATTTCATGAAAAGGATATGGTCCTGCAGGCGTGGTCGTGGTGGTCATTTGGCTGATGTTATTTTCCATTATTAACGGCATACCTTCCTCTTTATAATCCGATCATTTATCTCAAAAAATGGCATTTTTCTTTGAATATCAAAATAATACCTCTTATTGGAAAACCCGTTATTCATGACAAGTTCCTCTCCTATATAGAAATTGCGTAAGTACAAAAAAAAAAGGCAATCACCCTTAGCAACTGTCAAAGCAGACTAATTTATTTTCAAATGAGAAAGTTTGTGAACATTACCTGTTTATCTGCTCTGAAACTCAACAAACAAAATGCTTAAGCGTACAATGAGCGCCGCGCGTTTTTTATTATAGCTAGAGCCAATGTAAGCCGCGCCACTTTGGGGCGTCGCACATAGGGGTATGGGGCCAATCTAGCCGGTCAAAAATATTTATTTCGGTTTTTTTAATTTTAGTACAACTCTCGTTGATATTGAAGCTGCATGATATTTTTCTAATAAATAATGCATCTAAAAAGGTTGTACTTATAGAAAAAAAAAAAAAAAAATAAAAAACCGTATTTTTAAATATAATTTTATTATTTTCATGCAAAAAATGATAAAATTAATTTTAAATCTAAGATGAATTCCATGGTTCTTCATCGTCATGGTCACTATCAATATCTTCTTGATCCGACTCTGCTTCATCGTCAGAGTCAGGTTCAGCTGGTAACAGTAATTCTACTGCCTCTTTGGTAAAGGGTGTCGTTTTCTTCTTGGGTGTTGGTCTCATGCTGGTAACGAGAGGGTCGGAACTCAGCAATAGCCGGTTCATAACGTCGAAGTTACAATCCACTCTTGAAAATTTTCTGGCAAAGTTTTGCCTGTATTGGCGGAAATGTTTATTGCTGGCCTCAGCAGCCTCTTCTGATAGTAACCCTATAGGCAACAATGCCTTTTCTATTACTGTTGCGCCATGAATCAATATTTTATGCATTGTGGGTGTCATAGGATTGATTAAACTTTAAACCTTGCGGCACGGTGTGTTTTGCTTCGTTTGTTCCTTGTTACATTTTTAAGAGAACAAATAAAATTACTGACAAGTTTGATATGAAAAATTTCACTTTTTTGGTAATAGTTTTTTAATAAACTTTTAGGGCAAGAATACTTGCTTTAATTATAATAATTAGTTTTTTTATTTATTTATTTTTAAATACTTTTTACAATTTTACAGAAGTAATTAACACACCTCAGATAGCTCGAACTGTCAAGTATAAAAAAACGCGCGGCTCTCATTGTATCATAAATGCCTCAAAACGGCGCTGCAAGAAAAATGCGCGGCGCTTATTGTATATAGGGGTCAAAGCCATATTATTAATAGCAATGCCGGTGCAATTAATAAGTTCGTACATGCTAAAGTCAAACCTATAGGAGTTAACATGCAACAGAGGTAGCCTTATTTTTGTTCTGAAGATGTGATTTGGAAATTGACATCACTTCACTTGTAGAAGGACCTGCTTCAGAAGTAGAACTATCATCAGATAAGGAAACAATCAACTTATCTGTTAACTTGTTCAAAAAGGCTTCATATCCATGATATCATTCCTCAGCTTTTATAGCATTTTGATAAACGCTTCACCAGTTCTCCCCCGTAATTTTTTCGAATGCTTCCGTTGCTAACTGCTTAACATTATCTGATTTGAAGGATGTATTTCTGTAACCAACCCTGGACTTAACCGTAGCCCAATTTTGTTCAATTGGATTTAAATCGGGGTGGTACGGTGGTAGATGTAAAACTTCATGTCCACTACTCCGCATCAGATCATCCACTATATGCTTTCTTGGAGTGCGGTGTCTTTTAATCAAATTATGCAACTGAAGCTTGAGTATACTTTCCTCAAATTATGTGTTATTTTTCCTTAGCCATTGTTATATTTCAGTCTTCGTATTGGCAGATGTACCGTAATCTTGTTCAAATTTGTTGTGATATGATGCAATTCCACTGGTATCAACGGTCTATGTTATAAATGTCAATGGCAGGGACCATATCCCTAGCTAGAAAAATGGACATGCCTGACTTAGATAAGGTTTTATTGTAAGCATTACCTGGAATTCATTAGTAATAAGTACGTGAATATACCTTACGTTGAACTGGTTTAGGAAGGTAGGCGTCATATATTGATGAGTTATATTTTTGAGCATGTTATGTAGGTACATTTCAGGGAATGCATAGAAAAGGCAGAGGTAATGATTTTTGATTTGTGTATTATTTTAGAAGATGAAGTGGATGATTATCATTTAAATACGAGTTACGAATAAGTGAAGGCGTGTTTATTTTCCATACCTTCATAAGAAAACAGAAAGAGTTCTTCACTTTAACTCTCATGGCCGGTTTCACAGTCAAGGCTTAAGCCACAGCGATGGCTTAAGCCAAGGCTTAATAAATATTTCGGTTTCACAGTCAAGGCTTAAGTGAAATCACTGGCTTAAGGAAAGCTTAACTTAAGCCCGTCATCTCGAAGGCTTAAGCCTCAGATTTTGCTGTGAAACACATAAGAAATTATTGCTAAATATATATTTTGCCTAAATATTATAATTTTTGTTATTAAAAGAACGTGCATATTTCAAAAGTTATACTTTAAAACTAAATTGAAATTTTCCAAGCGAAAAATAGTTATCTAATTAGCAGTTTTGAGTACTGTCTGGCAGCTAGTGTCAGCATTGCATTTGACGATTTAAGAAGAAACCAAACAGTTTAGGACAAAAATGAGTTATTTATCTGATGCAGAGGATATAAGAGACCAAGAAATGTATAATATAATATCGCAAGGTGTGACCCGTGAAAAAATTATAAAGAGTCGCCCGCAACATTTCGAGAAATGGGATGACGTTGATTTTTATTCTCGGTTCCGGCTGTAGATACATTCGGCTTTGATGGTTCACGTTGCCGAAGCATTCTGCAACAATGATTTTGGATTTGATATCCTTCCAGAAAAAAAACCACAACAAACTGGTAAATAAAAAGATCTTCTTCTTTTCGCTTAGTTTTTGATCCACAATGGCAATTTTCCTTTAGAAAAATTCACAATTACCGCAGTGCTGACAACTTAAAAATTTTCATCCGCGGCTTAACTAAGCCTCAGCTAACTGAGTACTGTGAAACCGAGTAGGCTTAAGTTCTGGGCTTAAGCCACACCCGTGGCTTAACTAAGCTCTGGCTTAAGCCTGGACTGTGAAACCGGCCATCAGTGAAACTAGAAACAATTACTTTCCTGTAAATTTATAATTATATAAGAAAGTATAACAAGTAGAGATGTGAAAATACAAGACCAAGACCAAGACTATAATGGCCTTGGTGTTGGCCTTGGTCTTGCAAACTTAGTCTTGGTTTTGCTCTTGGTAAGATTGGTATAATATTGGTCTTGGTCTTGCATAGTCAAGTCTTGGTGTTGGTCTTGGTCTTGATCTAGCTCTTGGTCTTGCAATTCAGTCTTGGTATTGTCTGTGATCTTGTAGTAGGTTTTAGATTTGGGTTGCACAGTCAACTTTTGGTTTTAGTTTTAATCTAGGATTTCGTTTTTTTGCGCAATTGTATAATTGATGTATCATGCCATAAATTTATAAATAGTTAAAAACTACCTTATCCCTGTCTAAATAAATCTTGTCTGTGCACGGGATGTGTTATTTCTGTCCTTTTAATCTTTATATAAATAAAATACAATAGTGCTATGACTTGTGATTGAACTGTGAAAATGAAAGAGAAAGAAAGCAACAGAAGCGACATTTTGTGAATCCAATATATTTATTACATTTCTTTTGCCCAGTTTTTCTCTCAAATTCCCGTAAAAAACGTACCGATCATAACTATGATTCGCTATTGCATAAATTACCAGATTTTTATCTTGCATAATGTGGACTTGCATAATGAGTCTTGGTCTTGCATAATGTGGTTTTGGGCTTGGTCTTGTAAACGTACACATGGTCTTGGTGTTGGTCTTGTGAGCATGTTTACAATCTTGGTCTTGGTATCGGTCTTGCATATTCTACAAGACCAAGACCAAGACTGCAAGACCAAGACCAATTTTGCTCATCACTATCAAGCCCAAACATATATCACATTTACCTGTTACCTGCAGTACTCTCACATGTACATTAGTGTAGGAAGAAATATTTTGCAAGCATGAGAGATTTTAAAAAATTTATCAAACGTAAAAGTCCTGAAATTTTACAGTTTACTCGTTTCATTATCTCTTTGCTTTTTCGCACATTTTAAAGTGGGAGACGACTGGTACCTACTGCGCATCAAGGGTAATTATCAACTGTGCTGAAACGTACTCTATAGGGTAAAAGAAATTGATCTTGTTTTAACTTGACAGCCAGCTTGAAGAAGGTATATGGCACAAAGTATGACTAGTATGAACCACTGTCGGCCATCTTGGGCTTTATGGCATTAGACGATTGTACTAAAGATATATTATATTAATTTCAGTAATAATGAATAAAATATTTTACGGATTAAAATTTCTGTAATTGCTTACCTAATCGCTTCCCAAAAGTATTACTTTTCTTGATTAAGATGTCAGGTAATGATATATTTTTGTTTTAATTGTAATCTTTATTTACTACGAAGTCATTCGGTTTAAGTTTTTCAAGGCTGTTACTAAATAATTTATTTTAATAATTATTCTGAATTCTTTATATGAACAGAGATGCCGTGACGTCATAGCTCAAGTGTCAAATAATTAGTAGGCCTACCTTGTTTTGTTACTGTCAAGCCGTGAAACAACTTAACTTTTCGTCACCTCATACATTGAGACGAAATAAATTTGATTGATAATACGAAGAAGATTTCTCGTCTAACAGACTGAAATTTATTGAAAATAATTTCGATAAATTTACAAAAATGCATTTAAGTGCAAAAGAATGATTGAACTTTTCGACCCAGCGATCAGAGAGGTCTCATCGGTATGGTTATCTCTGATCGCCTGTTCAATGATGGAGGTCACACCAATAAAATTCAGTCTGTTAGATGAGAAATCTTCTTCGTATAATTTCTACTTGGTTTATCCATGTGCCGTCAGGCAAAAAGGGGGAACAATCACCCAATTTGAAAAGTGCAATGAGAAATCTTGCCACCATATAATTCACACTTACTTTTTATAAAAAGTATTTATATGGGCAATTGGTGTGACCTCCATCATTGAACTTCTATGGTAGGCGATCAGAGATAACCATACCGATGAGACCTCTCTGATCGCTGGGTCGAAAAGTTCAATCATTCTTAATTGATAATGTCACATACCTAACCCGTTCATTGTAAAGCCATGACAGCAGACAAGCAAAATGAACACAAATCGGAACGAAAAAGAAACCAAAATTCGCTCGACTTTAAGAGGAATTTGCAACATAAGCAAATTTCGCTATGCAAGCATAATTCTTGATTGTGAGATACCTACTTGAGGTCATTGTCTTACAATATCAATACAATGTGAATTATATAGATTTTTCGTGATCAGAAATGCTAACACTACAATAATTTAAATATATTTATTGAAAACTCTGCAATAATTCCCCGCTTTAGTTCCATTTTCCGCATTTTCGTAATGTTTGAGAGTACGTTTATCGTAGAGCAGATTCGGAGATAAGGCGAATGCTTTACTCGACAGTAGTTACTTCAAGTATAAATACTTAATTTAAAAGAGGAGACTTTTAATGCACCCCATAAATGAAGGAAGACCGGCATTCGGAGAGTTTAACCATTTGCATAATCAATCACCTCACTTCCTCCCTTTACGATAATTGGTATTCCTTAATCCTAATGCACTGAATAAAATTTTCAATTTTATCTAATTGCGTTGTACTTCTTAACCTTAGATTCATAAACATGAATGGGAGCTACACTATACATAACCGTTTGTCTCTCAGCAAAATTCTCAAGAATACTTTACAAGTCATGAAACAGACTCCCTCACTACCACATGAGAGCCTCAACGGAGTCCTAACATTCTAAAATATTTGCAGTGTTCTTATGTAAAGCTGACAAAAGTTTGATTTGAATAGCTCCTCCGCCCTAAACTACTATTCATACAGAAAAATGGTGTTCTAATAATCTTAAGCTTGCTTTCTTATCTTGCGAACCTCATTAAAATTTTTATTTCTTTCCTAACAAAATAATTTAAAAAATTTATCTGAACGAAATGACTACGTTTGCTCAAACAAAAACTCTCATCATTGAATATGAAGGTGTGCCATCATGGCATGCCGTGCCGTGGGCTAAATGATATCGAATGTAGCTGGCTACAAATTCGGTCGGACTCCGGGTGCACATACACACACTCAACTGAGAGTTAGAGAGCGTAAAATGGCAAGGTTACCTTGTACAAAAATATTTTATTATTTTTTTAAGTAAGGTATAAAGTAAGTGTAGCCTTTGGGAAGGTAAGGAAGCAAGCTGTAAATTACTAGAAGATTATTTTACTGTATGGATAGTGGTTTAGACTCTATAGCATATAATGTTTGGCATTCTTCCATAAGTATCAATATAGAATATTTTAGAGAACGGACTCCCGCACACATATAGATTTCTGTTTCATGGCTTGGGAAGTATTCTCGAAGGATTTGCTCTCAGACGAACAAACGATATTGACGATTTTTGTTTTAGAGAATACAATGAGCAATAAAGCACACTTTAAATCTAAAAAGTTTTTTATTAATCATTAATTTTCTGAAATAAAAATGAACACAATAGTTATACTGAGCAATCGACACATATTAAACCGCGGTGATCCATATACCTGAAGTTTTTACATCGGGTACAATAGAATTTTGTCATTCGACGTTTTTTATAATCTGGGAACAACCTGCACACTGTAACTCCATTAGCATAAGTGCACTCTGACATGCGACAGGCGCAATACTAATTATTTATTGAACTATCTAGGGAGGTACTTAGCAGTTCATTTTTCTATCTCTTGCACTTTAAAAGTTACAAGTGTTTACGTATTTTGCGCGGCCCCACAAATGTATGTTTATGAATCTAGGGTTAATTTGAAGTTTTGTTTAATAATTAGCTCTTTCCATAAGCGATTTCGCTTCAGTAAAACAAAATTTTTGATATGATTCCATCGTCGCTGTTCCAGTTGATTCTTTATTTGATAGTAAACGACAAATAAAGCAATATAATCGACTATGTGATGGGGTGTGTTCTCCACTCCGTGAACGCATGGAGGATTGAGTTTCCAACTTAAAATTTTAACAATTCTTCCTTAGATTTGGGCCTTTACAGCTTTGAAAAAAACCGAAAAACGCTGCATGTTGCATCAGAGATTTTTTCAAGGAGAGGACATCCCTATTCTAAAATAACATTTTTATTTTTACAAAATGCACCAAGTGCAATTCTCAATTGAATGAAAATGGCTCAAAACTAGGGTAACTACCATGATCAGGCCTACCTTACTTTAAAATGTATGTACATACACTTATATTCTAGATGTCAATTGTCGGAATCTAAATACCTTTTCATCGTTCTTTTTTTCAACTATTTCTTTAAACCGTGTTCGGACATAAGATATTACATAGGTACTGTAACTGGACCTACAATGGGTCGCATCATATGCCATTATATTTTAGTTAGTAATCTCTTGTCAGTAGAAGGATAAATTGCCAATTTTGCAATGATATAGTATCGCCTTTCTTTCTAAATGTCGATTTAATTTCAGTATATAACAGCCCGCATAATTTTTCGCTTGAGACTCGATTATTTCACCGATTTTTTAGAATTCAGCATAAACATTTATTTACAAACGTATGCAATCACGTCAGTTATGTCTTTATAAATTGTGTAGTGGCCTCTCTCGAAACCATATAGAAGTACCTACTGTTTTAATATTTGCGTTTAAAAGTGGCATTTTTATTTTAAATGATTTCTTACAGTATATCCATAACTGAGATAGCTGAGGAATGGAATATGTTGATACTGAACTTGATGTCTTCTTATGCATCGCCATATGTTACGGAGGTAATAAAAGATTTAGATAATATTCATGTAACTCATTCAATTCATATTACTTTTCTTAGCTTTTAATTTTTTTTTCTATTTCTTAGTAGAAGGACATCAAGTCGGAAAGGTAAGTCTCACTCTCAAATAAATTCAGAAAAATTGATTAGTTGAGTAAAAGCAAAAGGTAACACAATAACAAGCACTTCGCTGTAATATTACAGGACAAATTCAATTTCATTGAAATTATCTTTGAATTATATATGCTTGGAGAAAATTTATTGAAAAGCTTCCCATCTTAAGATGGACTTTCATTTAATTTCATGAAATGAAACTAAGTTAAACAAAGCATATTGTTGCCTTTATGTTTGCTACGTGCCCATTATAGATAAAATATAGAGTTACCTGACGTAAATTATAAATTTTTATTGATATAATTAGGCGCTCGCAACACTATCTCCTACCTTCTTTATTCACAAAGAGATTTGTAATGGTAGGTAGGTGCAAGCAACCATTGCAAGTGTGGTATGAAGCTTTATAAATAGTAACCAGTTTTTCAGAAAACATTATTCTATAAGAGGTAAATTTTCTATACAAAACTAAATTTACAATCACTAATAATAGAAAAAGGTATTCACAATTTTCATAAATGTGTAATTTTAAACATTTCATTACTAAGATTAAGGTGTAAGAATAAAATACATAGAGTTTGAGCCAATTTAAATTAGGGGTCGGAATGAGAGCACCTAAGTAGGTGCTGACCTATGCAATTCCATACTAATGTATCTCAGTGCTACAAGTTTTTGTCTACTTCATTAAATGCTCAAAATACATACTCGTGGTGATTGCTGATAACCAACTTTAAATGTTGGGCTGTATATTGATTATTGATGTTACTCCTACACAGTCATATGTAGGTGGAGTTGAACTGAAAGCTAGCGACTTTTTCCGCGGGAAATATTTAAATTGCTACGAAACAGAAATCTAAGCTCCACAACAGGATGGCAGTGATGACTTTATCTTTTCGTTCACAAACACCATTTTAGAATATTAAAACAATGTGAATGAGCCATAAAATATACGGATTTACTGGACCTATCTCCTACAGCTAAGGTCCAAGATCCACTTGAGTGTTGCTCTGGAATGTGAGCTTGGAATCGGGAACTACAAGACCTGTGGATTGATTGGACTTATCACCTATGGACAAAGTTTAAGATCCACTTGAGTGTTGTTCTGGAGTATGAGCTTGGATTCGTGTACTATTAGACCTATCCCCAATTGATAAAGTCTCGAGTTCTTTTGCCAGGCGTTCCGGAAACGCAAAGGTTGGATATCAGAAGCTATCTTCTATGAGTCCAGATCTGTTGCTAGAGAAGAACTATACTAGTTCAGCTTCTCGAACGAAGGCACAAGGCTCAACTTTAGTTTAATGTCAGTTCTTCAAGGTCTAAATATGATTTCGAGATCCATTGGAAAGAAATGAGAATATATACTATATTTGTTTTTCGAAACATTCCTTAAGCGAAGAAGCTTTTGCCTTTCCTGGAATTTCTTAGCTTTAAACGCAGATTGTATAAACTGCACTTGAACCCATATACCAAGGCTAATATAGTTGCTTGGTCCGCTAGTTATTGGTGGGGGTATAAACACCACTTTGAATATCAACGCTATCTGTCTCACTCACACTTCATGGAATGATTCTCCGTCTCACTCAAGCTAGAATCTTAAAGTTACGCTCTTAAGGCAAGCTTTGGGTACACTAGAATCAATTTTAGTAGGTGAAAAGAAATTTTTCGAAACTGGGTTTCTTGAAGAAAAAAATTTAGCAAGTGTTGTACCATTTTAGAATCCTTATTATATGCGTCAACTTTTAAAGTTACTTGCCAGACTGGCGTAGTACATTTTTTTTTTTCAGTATACAGTCAGTTAAAGTTCAACGAATTATTAATTTTATATTGTTGGTTCGGCAAAATGTGACATTTTCTTCCAAGCTGCAGCAGTTGGCTAGAACTTAAAGCAACAGGTTACATAAGCACTAATCGGGATTACATAAGAAAAATAAAATTGAAAAAAAGTAAAGATTTGTAGCAAACAGGAGCTAAAAAACCATCACAAGGTGTACATTTTCTTGAAAACAAAAGAAATGCCTATAATTTGAAAAATACATGACTTAGAATTTTTTTTATATTTTTCTGGTAACTGTTACGACTTGGTCTATCACCCGGTTCCGGGTTGACGTCGACTTACGGAACACCTTGTATATATATACATAAATAAGTTCTTCAGTAATTGCAAATATCTTTACATGTAGAAAAGTTAAATTACATCAATGACTAAGAATTTGTTTTGCATGAAGCGAGGTGAATGAAGTACACGCAAGGTGAACGAAATTACGTTTCGTATTACAATGATAATATAAAATTATATTTGAAGAAAGGATAACGTTTTAGGAATCTCCGATCAGTGAGAAGAAAAGTTGTTTGAAATTAAATTTTTATTTTATTTCAGCTTGGCCCGACGTTTTGACTCTGGCTGTGAGTCCTTTTCTAAGAAACGCGGAAGATATTATATTTAACGTGTGCTGCTTATGTTATGCGTTTAAAATTTTCCATCTGACTTCCGCTTTAAAAGTTACTTTCTTTAGTAGTTCCATTTATTACCACCAAGCGACGTGTCTTTATCGCCAATTCAAAATTTATGGCACATTTTATTTTTTTACCGATTAAAGAAATGTCAACGTCGAGTCGGACCGCCGGGATCAGCACGCATTTTTGTTAAATTGAATACTTATTGTAATATCGGTTCCGTTGATTACAACATTATTACATTATTATTGGCCTCACGGGGCAGACTGTACCCCTCCAGGTACGCAACTGCCTCATATTGCATAAGAAAAAGGTGTTTTCTTTGGATTTGATCAACTTATAGTTCTAGAAGAAGATAAACTTTTTGTAGTTTTTCATAGCTTAATTAGAATAAAGATCGTAGATTTAAATAAGAAATATGAAAAGGGTGTCTAAATTAGTTATCCGCCACTATACATAGATAATATAACTCCTAAGATATTCCA
This sequence comes from Dioctria rufipes, assembly GCA_963924295.1. Taxonomy (NCBI): domain Eukaryota; kingdom Metazoa; phylum Arthropoda; class Insecta; order Diptera; family Asilidae; genus Dioctria; species Dioctria rufipes. The sequence continues at coordinate 310,176,258 of OZ002740.1, read as the reverse complement.
TAAATTAAAACTGGGGTGATTAGAGCGGACTCTCATTTTGCTCCGAAAAATCGTTGCCCAACTTTTACTTCTACTTTAGATCATTATCGTATTGAAATACCCATACAGAAGACATGTATTTAGCCCAGTGGCGTAACTAAGGATGTATGGGCCCTCCGCAAATTAAGATACTTGCGTAAGAAAATTTAATTTTTTGTGTCAATTGTAAGAAAATATTATATGAACTTGGGATGTATGATGTTTCCTATAATTTTGTACGGGGAGACGAAATTATTCCCTTCTCCCTTTTTAATTTTTTTCATGCTAGAAATTCCCACAATATGGAAGAGTTCCTACAATCTCCCAACAGTGTCTTCACTCCACTCACGTCACTCCAAGCCAGAGTTGACCAAAAAAATAAAAAGGTTTCGTGGGTACTCCGAGCAGTGTTGCCAATATCTGGATTACCAAACTTACTTGTTTAGATTTACTTCGTGCTCTACATTCATCATTAAACCTGTTAAAAAACCACTGGAAAATCTACCATATGCTCACGAAAGCACATTAAAAGGAAAACCGATGAGTATCTGAGAGAAACGCTTAAGCAAGCCAAAGCGAAAGGGGAAAATGTTTCTTAAGGCGGAATTACAATGGACGCAACGGAACGCAACTGAACGGAGAGAAATGTCAAACCGGTTTTCTTTCGATGCTTTTCAAATGGAGTTGCGCACAGTGGACGGACGAAAACGCAATCGTACGCAGCAAGTTTAATAAAATCTGAAATTAACGCAACTGAACGTAGCCTCAAATTAGCTTTGGGATTGTTTATTTCGTTCCGTCAAGTGAAACTGTGCTGCGGTAAGTGTGTAATAAGCAGAGAGGATATGGAATGAAAAGAGTTTTTTGATTTTATCCATATTTGTTTATAAATTTTGGGTCAAACGTCACTGTCACTTTCAACTAATCATGGGACCATTGTAAGCAGCTAACCTCGACATCCGTTTTACTGCGTAAATTTGACATTTCACACCGTTCAGTTGCGTTCCGTTGCGTACATTGTAATTCAGCCTTTACATAAGTAGCCGGAAATATCCGATTACTTATTGTACACATTCACTTACAGTCCGCCTGCAGGCCGTGGACTGCAGGTCAGAGGCCTGCTGGCTGATTTCCACCATACACTTACTGCATATACAGACCGTCAGTCTAATGAAACTGATAAGTAACTGACAGTGTGTGTTGAAGTATCGTCGGCTGCGGCCGTCGTCTGGAGCTTTTGTTTCCGTAAATATTTTAGCCACAATCCAGAAAACAAAAATGGCCAAAAATGGGGATTTTGTTGCCGGATTTATTAATGTTTATCGTAATAATAAGGCCTTAAGACAAATGAAATCAAAATCCAGTAATCCTTTTTCAAAGCATTATAAATGAATGTACATGTCTCCGGTATAATGTTTCCCAAAGCTGGCGGCAATATTATCGTCGAGAATTTCAAAGTCTCTCTTTTGCGCTTATAGCACATCTTAATCTGGTATTCTTTTTATACCCTGGTTGAAATTATAGAGTATTCTAAGTTTGTCATTCCGTTTGTAATGCATAAAAATAATTTTGCTAGAACAAAATGGATTGAACACTCACCTATTATATTAAAAGTTATATTGATTTTTGCAAGCCCGTCTGTCCGCCTGTACACAGGAAAACTCCAGAACGCGTGTACTTAGGGAGCTAAAATCTTGCCACAGACCTTAAAAAGAAAAGTAAATTTAAGTTCGAAAATGGAACAAATCGGGTATCTCGTTCGTCGGGTTGCCATTCAAAAATCTAATTTTTCACTATATATATGGACGCTTCCTAATAACGCGTCAACGTAGAGAGCTGAAAGTTAATACACTGCTTTTTTTATAAAAATAGTAAATATAGTTTCAAAAATCGGCAACACCAAGCCATATAAAAATTTAGGGTTTTTATATATACTGTGAACACAGTCAGTCCTTGACGTTTTTGTAGTACTGAAAACTTCTTCAGAATATGAAATTGTATGAAATTTGTTATAATAATTTTTACTGTCCGATGTACCTTTCTAGAAATATATCTGAAAAACCACTTCAAAGAACAAACTTGCACAGATGAGTGACCGACCATACGAAATTACATACGGGCATTCATCTAGATTATAGGGTATTGCTTATAATTGGTCTTAGACCCATTCTAGCTTTTTTACTTGTTAATGAAATATTAAACCAACTTCAGTAAAATTTGAAATCGCCGTTTATCCATACGAACATACATAATTCTCCAAATCATCTTCTTTTTAACCTGCTCACGTGCATCTTACTCGAATTCCAGAAGCCAATTTTTCACCCGAAATCTGTTCTTAATTTTTGTCGGTTTTTTCGTTGAATAAAAACAATATAATATACAAAAAGCACAACTTCTTTTTCATTTGCAAGAGTCATTTTATCGCTTTGAAATGTGAAGTTTGACTGTCAGGTGAACTGATAGTATATGGCGAAATTGCAGTTTGTCTGCAGATCACGGCCTGACAGACATGGCCCGCAGGTTTAGGCAGTCAGTTAAACTGTGGCCCACATCAGTTCTCATCAGCAGTCCATATCTAACAGTCCATGGCCTACAGCCGGACTGTAAGTGAATGGGTACCATTAAAGTAAGAGCCCGAATCCACTGATCACCGCACCGTATAACAGTGTTGGGAGCTTGAGGGAATTTCAAAACTTCTCAACGTGAAAAATTTGATCGTAATTATATTTTAATTTTCGTTCATTGCTTATTTATCTAATATTCTAAAGTTAAAGTAATACACTTCTCTCATCTACGAACTTTGATGCATGCTAGCAACGTGTACGCCTCCTAGCCTAAGGAAGTCAGCCAAATACTTCCCAAAAACTAATTTACAGTGCTTCAGTTTCAGGCGTATCTTTTTTCTCCGTTTAAATACAAAAAATAAATAGAAAAATTCTCGACTTTTTATTGTTGTATCATCACTACTGTTTAGTATTTGCAGCTTCTCAAAGCCTGAACACATTTAGATGGAGCTGAAATAATGAAATCATTACAGAGTTAACATAATTTTTATTCAAAAACCGAATTTTAATTGAGTGAATTTAACTGGTTATTAATTCAGCGTTGTTATTTTATGTGGTTTCACGTTTCATCATTTCATACGAAAATATTAATTTTGTAGGGATTCGTGGACCCCTAGAAACTATGGGCTCCCCCGCTTGGTGTGGCCTACGGGGGCGTTAGTTACGCCAGTGATTTAATCCTTTGCTAAAGGAATCATATCTAGAATATTGTAAAATATGACAATAAAATAAAACAGTGCGTAATTTCGTTATTGGAATGGAAGGTGGAAGCTAAAATAAATTCAATTGATTCTCTTCACCCCATAATAGCTTGCACCATCGATCTGTATCCTTCATTGATATAACTTCGAAAAAATCTATTTCAATTTATCTTTTGCAAAAGTAATTTTTCGCCACATTTTTCTTTTACCCAACATTTAAGTATTCCAAACTATCCCCAGAGGTTTTCTTTTACGTTGATATATTTTTAAAGGGATTTCTTTTTAAATTACTGAATTATATTTTTAAAATTTTTTATTATAAATTTATGTATTCTCAAATTTAGTTTTATTGTTTTTACGATGTGCATCAACGTGATTTTTTTATTTACAGGAAAATATCTTCTTGCATCAATTGCTATGTTAGTACCTACCTACTGCAAAATAACTCCAAAAGTCTTACCTCAGTTTCTCACAAAAAACTTCCAATTTAAAATATCGGAATATTTTCTTGTTTTCCGAATAATTTATTTTTCACTTATTGTGAAAACGTAGCGAGAAAACCAATTTCCTTAAAGTTTTCGTCGTATCTTTAAATCATAGCAAACATTTTCTTCTACTTAAGCAGAAGTTCTCCCAAGTAAGGAAATTAAGTTTTTGTTAAAGTTTTACAACTTCAAATGAAGTTTTGTGAAATTAACCCAAATTAATAATAATAATCCTTGAAAATACCAATTATTCCAAATACATAATGAGTTTTTCGATTCTTGTTATTCGTTGATATCTTTTCTACATTGCGCGGTCATAATGTGGAACGTACAGTTTTCTTCGCATAACAATTCATTATGTTTTATACTTTATAATAGACTCAAAGAGTGCTCATGTAGGTGAACTAGTTCATACATATAACATAAATGTCGTAATGATTACTGAATGTCACTTCCCGGTATACTTCATAATTTTGTTGATGCATGAGAGCTCGTCAGAATAATTTTTTTTTTTGGTGGTAAACTGTTTCAGTAAACAGAACTCCCAGTTCATTTTATGACTCACACTTAAAGTCTAGATAGTTTCACCAGTTGCTATGTTTAATAAAAAGTCCCTGTTCCTGTAAGGAATTATTTCACGAAACTCAAATAAGTAGGTTTTAGAGGAGCTGTAAACTGAGGAATTTTACGATGCTGTAAACGTAAATCATTATCTTTTCAAATAGCTTTTGCGAAATTATTTAAGGAAGACATCTGGCTTGTGTTTAAATAATTTATTTTATGTATTTTAAGGTTTTTACCTTGAGATATAGTAGAATTTGTTTTTTTTTTTTAACAAAATGAACCACAGTAAGTACCTACCTAGGTATACTTGTATACTATAAAAGATACTGCGGATTTATTTTCTACATGGAACTGTTTTCTGGACACAATAAGTTTTGATAGCCTTATTCTGGTTTTCCTATTCAGAAATTGACTTTTGATGCTTTTATGTGAGAAACATGAAGTATGATTTTTTAGTTATTATGGTGTCTTTTTAAAACTGATTGTAAACTTAATTATAGGAGGTATTATGGCCTTATTTAATTGGGAGAGTACTGCTGCTGCACGATATCTACTAAACAGGTCATTTATGATATTCAGATTCTCCGTAATACCAACTGCAATTTCTTTTGAAAATTGAAAATTTGAAAAATAAAAGTTTTTGAAAATTGAAAAATTAAAACAAGTTGAAATGAAACTGCTCAAAATCAAATGTATAAGTTAAAATGCACAATTGACTTTCCCGCATAAAAGCTGTAATTTCTTAGCTATTGGGTTGCAAAAACACCGGCGACACATTGCATTTTCGACAGTTGAGCTTTAAATTTTGCATGGTTTCTTTAGTTTTAAATCTTCAGTTTTAATTGATATAATAAAACAATTAAATTAATTTGAAAAAATTATTTTTAACTTATAGTCAAAGGATAGAATTTTTACTCAACGTTTATGTAACATGTTGCTTTAAATTCTAAGCCAACTGCTCCAGCTTAGAAGCAAATGCCATATTTTGCCGAACCAAGAATCGACAATTAATACTTCACCCAACTGACTGTACTGAAAAAAAAAAAAAAATGTACTACGCCAGTTTGGCAAGTACCTTTAAAAGTTGACGCATTTAATAAGGATTCTAAAATTGTGTAGCACTTGCTACATTATTTCTTAGATTACAGAAAAACAAAATTTTTTTTTTCAAGAAACCCAGTTTCGAAGAATATCTTTTTACCTACTAAAAATGATTTTAGTGTACCCAAACCTTGCCGTAAGACCGTAATTTTAGTTTGAGTGAAACGGAGAGTCATTACATGAAGTGTGAGTGAGACAGATAGTGACGCTTTCAAGTTAGAGATGCTAACCTTTTGTTAAATTTAGGACAAATTTTCCTTAATTTTAATATTAAACACCAATTATTTGGATGCTAAGATTTATTATTTACAAAAGATGTTCAAACTGCCTTCCTTCAGCTGCAATACAAGCTCAACATCTTCTTAAAAAAAGATCGGGTTATCAAACGGGCAAATTTTCAGTTGTTGACAAATTCAACTGCTTCCGTAATTCTGGTGCTCTTGTTTTTGTAAAATTCGGTGAACTATATTTTAGGCACTTCTGTGCTTTCCTGGATAGCACGTCCTCGAAGGGGAAGGAACTTCTTCCTTCACAATGTACTTGGCTTGGAAATCGGCCTTCTGTGGAGAGTAGATGGTGCACATTTGTAAAAACTCGATGATTTGACTCATTCATTAATTCATGCAATGACTCTTCGTCTCACTGAAACTAGAATCGTAAAGCTACGGTCTTAAGGCAAGCTTTGGGTACACTAGAATCATTTTTAATAGGTAAAAAGATATTTTTCGAAACGGGGTTTCTTGAAGAAAAAAATTTTTTTTCCGTAAACTAGGAAATAATGTAGCAAGTGTTATACCATTTTAGAATCTTTGTTAAATGCGTCAACTTTTAAAGTTACTACCAAACTGGCGTAGCACATTTTTTTTTTTTTCATTACAGTCAGTTAAAGTTGGATGAAATATAAATTTTCTATTCTTGGTTCGGCAAAATGTGACATTTTCTTCCAAACTGGAACAGTTGGCTTAGAATTTAAAGCAACAGGTTACAGAAGCACTATTCCGGATTACATAAGAAGAATAAAATTGAAAAAAGAAGTAAAGATTTGTATCAACAGGAGCTAAAAAACCATCACAGGGTGTACATTATCTCGAAAACAAAAGAAATGTCTCTACTTTGAAAAATACATGACTTAGATGTTTTTTTATATTTTTCTAATAACTATTATGATTTGGTCTATCACCCAATTCCGGCTTGACGTCGACTTACGGGACACCTTGTATATGAAAAGCACACCATTTAGAGTTCAAAAGTTGTTTCTAAGAAATTGGTCAGCGATCATAAATTTTTTTTACCTATATAGCCTAGTAATAAGGTCCGGGCTAAACTAAATTTTATATGAAAATTTAGCAAGCTAAAAAATATTGGCGAAAATTTATCCTGAATTTTCGTGAGAACGGTACTAAGTTCAACGCGCTAAATTTGGCTTTTGGGTTTTGATTAGAGATGGCACTACCAGTAAGTCTCTAAAAAATTTAGCTTGAATTTATCTGCGCGGGCCGTTTTTTAGCGCGCTAAAAATATTTATTGACGCAGTTCTGAGATTTGATAAATTTATTGAATGGATTTTTGTAGTTAACGTAGATTTGTACGCCTTTGCTGTAAGTACGGATGAATTGGATTTCTTCTCGTGGCCGTATTTTCAATATCATTATTAATTTTTATTCATTGTAATACATTATACATATTATTATCATATTTTTAATAATTCCAAATAATTTTAACTACCTGTTTTTAGAAATATTATGACCGCACGTTGTATATCTTTTCTCTGAGTCTCCGCTGTCATATTTTAGCTGCTAAAATATGGACTGATATTGGAGACCCGCTAAAATTTAGCTTAGAGCGGACCTTAGTATTAGCATTGTGTTTAGAGTATATAGTGAACGCAAGAATGGAAATCGGCTGTTGGGTACACTGCTCGCTAGAGGCGCCACGTCGCTGTACTATCCGAGACTCAAGCCTATTCACTACCCCAGCCAGTTGCCTGGCGCTGGCATGCTCCGCTCACACTTCGGCACATATTTCGTGGCGTTCTCGTACCGTCGTCTGTCAGCGGTGTTTGCGTGGCTTCGTTTCGTTTTCTACTTTGCATGGAATAGTGACGAGACGGGCAAACAATAATGATGTTAGTTGATGTGATTAATTTTCTCGTTGAATTGCTCTAATTTTGTTAGCAACGCTGATTCGTTAGAAGAGAGTCCATGACTTCGTTCTTGGAATAATTTATATATATGTATGAATATACCAATTTTTTCCTCTGTTCTGGCTCGTACTCACATTCTGCTTTCCCATTTTTATTGTTTTTTGTTAATATATGTACGTACATGCTTAGATATTCTTTTTGGTAAAATATAGGTAAACTAGAAATATTTCGTGGAATTGAAAACTGAGTCGAGCATATGGGTAGGCTGGTGTAGTTGATAGTAAAGTTTTCCAATATGAGGTGTTATTTTGATATTCAAAGAAAAATGCCATTTTTTGAGATAAATGATCGGATCTTTATTTCATTATAAAGAGAGGCCGTTAATAATGGAAAATAACATCAGCCAAATGACCACCACGACCACGCCTATAGGACCATATCCTTTTCATGAAATTTTACCTACCTCAAGATTTTTAAAATCAATTTATTTGTTTGTTTGTTCTTTTTCTTTTTTTTTTTTTTTCTAATATCAAAGTTTGCAAAAGCGACTTCCGCCGACATACATAAAATTTTGTCTCAATGCCATTTTTCTAAATGATTTTCCATACAAGCTGATAAAATACCAATCGAACTACCTTCTTCTGTCAATTTTAAAAACGCGATGGAAGGGAGGCTTGCATACAAGCTGTACTTCCTCGTGTAATCCCCAGGTCCATCTACGTAAATGTATATTTTCTTATCATGCTTCTTCAATATAAAAGAAACCCTTAATTAGGTCTTCATTCATATGCAGCCTCAAAAATTTCATCTGGTCTCAAAAAACACTTGGAAATTAAAATCCACAAAAACAAACGTCATGCAAAAATATGTTAAAGATTCCCTTCTAAGAAAACATTCATTTACTCCTCTGTTTTTCTTAGTACATAATTATGAAAAAGTCAGTGATCCCAAAAATCCGCCACATCAATGCATAGCTAAATTAATCATTGTCATTGTACCCGTTTCGCCCTTCAATCTTATTCTGTGCAAAGTAAGTGATGGGTGAAGCCACCACACAAACACGAAACAGCGCCTATGGTACGGGAAGGCAACAACGAACGAGAAGAATATGCAAAACCAGTGACGCGATGCGCAAATCTAGCTGCACTGCAGCATGAACAAGAACCAAAGAGTAAATTTATATCATCAAATTTAATGTGAACAGAGAATTGCTTCAATTCGGTACATCTAGAGCCATCTATTGAGTTGTGAACTCATTGCATCTGCGTTCACTATATAACTCTAAACACAATGGTACTAGTCTTATCTGATTTTCCGACGGTAGATGGCAGCGGGAAATTGGCTGTCAAAATAGGTAATCGAAAAATTGGGAGTACAATTGCAACGACAGGCAGTGAGTGGCGATTGTGAAAGAAGAAGATACTAACATTTCATTTGTTATTAGTTTTGAGCGTTTTGAAACAGATTTTCGTCGAGATTATTTTATATTATTTCGAACCATGTCCTTTTTGTCAATTCGTCTATACTGGTTGTCTTGTATTTCATATATTATTTTATGATTTCGCACTTCCCCAACCAATTTTTCATCAAAATCCATTGTTTTGAAATTGACGCGACGTCTTACAATCTTGACAAAAATAAATGCCACAACAATTTCATTCGTTTGATTATGTTGGTAGTACTGCAGCGATGACGACAAAATGAGAATTTGCTCAATCCCGACGGCAACTTCGTCGACGCTGTGCTTTTAGAAGTTTGACAGCGGCATTTTTTTGTCGTTTGGTGTTGCTCGTCGCAATTGTATTTAAGCCTTGAATTACCAAATTGTTTTACGGTTCTTCCAGTAGAACCCTAGATCCATGCAATCAACGTCTTACCACCCGTTGATTTTTCATGGCGACACTGATTCAAGCCTGAGTTGTTCAAAATTTTTACCTTCGTAGGGAAGCATTAGATTTTTCTTAGAAATATACCTGAAAATTGTTCTTAAGATTCACTGACAACGGTCGAAACGAATTGGTGGATTGATTCTGATGGTTCACTCTTTCGGACAGGGGCACAAGGATTCAGTTTTCTTAGAAAGATCTGAAAAATTTTCTTTAGATTTTTCATGCACTATTGGTGGCGGACAATGGTTCCAAAGAGTTATATTGATTCAGGTACCTTGGCTGTTCTGGGTCGCTGAAGTTATTTGTGAGCATTGGCAGGCATACATTTTGTTTTTAGAAACTTATACCCTAGACACACAGCACGATCTAATGAATCATTAGTACTAACTATTCATTAAAATGCCGTGTGTCACACAGTATACGTCATTATGGCTCGAAAATCAGATGATAATGAAGTACACTAATGAAGTGTTTTCTTCCTTCATTATAGCTATAATGAGGAAAAATGTACTAGATTTAGCATATAATTTAAGTATGGAGCTCCGCTGTGCATCTGCTGATTTGAAAAATAAGAAGAAGAAATGCAAATCAGAAAGTAATTGTGTCAAAATATTTTTTAATAAAATGTTTTTTTCATTTCACAGTCATTAAATGAAATGAAATAAAGATAAATAAAATTTAAAATTAATAAAAACAAAGTTTATTGCGTTAATTTGATCCATATTGCTTTTTAAATGTGATAAGTTTATCCAAGTCAGTTTGACAGATCAACTTAATTAAAGAAATGGCTGTGTGTCTGCAGTTTATAATGAATCATTATACACTAATGAGTCGTTAGTTATTTCTTCATTAAGAGTGCTGTGTGTCTAGGGCATTACTTGAACCTTTTTCTTTCGAATTTTTATACACTATTGGATGCAGATCGCTACTAAAATTCATTCTACAATTTTTCTTCACAATTTTTACGACAAACCTATAGAAATAAAAACCATTCACTTTCTTCTGCCTGCGTTAGTTGCCGTTGCTTTGCTTGTACTTTCGTATTAATTCTAGTAGGGTTATTTAATTTAACTTCACGTTTACTTTTAATTTATAGGAGAAGAATAAACTAGCTACACTAGTTAGCGATGAAGGTAGAAATAGTAGTGAAAGTGGAAAGCAGAAGACTGATAAGACCATTGATAACTTTTTTCAGAAGAAAGCAAAATTACTGAATCGGTTGCGTCACATCTATTTTTACAATCTTTGTACGAGAAAGAGTATCTGGATATGAGTGCTTAATGTCTGCGCACTCTAAGATTGACATTGATGTGGATAATATTATCGACAAGTTTTTCATATCAAACCGAAAATTTTATTTTTGATATCTAACTTAAATATGATAAAAAAAAATAATTAAAAGCGACTATTTCCAACTTTTTCCTCCTCCCTCGAACATTTTAGCTATGACCCCTCCAAGGCTGCAGGTCTGGATACACTACTGACTGACCAAAACAGACAAACAGTCTCCGGAGACCTACAGACAACAAATTAACAAACTTCGGAGACGTGAGACCAGATTGTGTCTAAGTCTTCAGTCACAAAAAAAGCGGTCTCTGGAGGCCAAAGTTACTCGCCGTGTAGGTTCCCTTTACAGCTAAAGAGAATTATTAAAAATAATTGTTTTCAATCTGTTAATAGTGCACTTCCAACATATTAATACATGTAAAAATCGCATCCTATATTCGCAGATGGATTAACTCAATGCACAATAATCGCATAATGAACGCGGAGCTTAGCAACAATAAGTTCAGCAAGAGGATGCTAGAAATAGCATACAAGGAGTTGGGTTTTATCGTTTCCCGTAAATTAAACAAATTTTCTATGTAAGATTCCGATTAGGTGGCATCACCAGAGAACGTAAAACTTAGTTGGTATTCTTTAACTAAAAAAAAACAGTTAATCTTCATACACAAAAAATTGAACGAAAAAACGATTCCGGTACTATTTTATCTGTTTACTTACTAATATATTTGTCAACTAACTATTTTTCAGCTGACTTACTGCCAATACTTTTACATATACAATTTTGTTTGTAGGCTAACCATTTTAACAGCTGATGCACAGTGTCAAATGGTTAAAGTACTTTTTTATTACTTACAAAATTGTCAGTGTACTATTTTGTTGCCAAATAAATATTTTCTTAGTTAGATGCCTATGAAATTATTAAAAATAATTTTAATGTCAAAATATACTGTATTTCGAAAGTGTGCATTTATGTAACTTAAGCACTAAACAGACGATTATAATTAATGTTTTTTTTTATAGATAGTTGTGAGAGCTAGTCTCAAACAATAAGGGAGGGGTGCCGGTTGTTGAAAGGATAACTCAGCGTTTTCAAATATAAAATTTTATTAACCATTCATTTAGTTAACCTAATATCACGAAATTCAAATAAAACAAATGAGCTTAAAACTAGAAATTCAAATAACAATTCAATATAAAACTTTAATATAAACTACTATAATACAATAGTAATGCTGCTACTGCGTGTGGGCACTAATGCAGTAAAGTGACGCAAAGAAGAACTCTCTGGGAATCTATTTGATGGTAACAGCCCCGTCAGACAGGAAGACTGAATAAGCAAAAAAAGGGATGCAGCAGCGTGCTGCAACGTGTGGTGCTGAACAGATGTAGTACAATAAAAGTTTGGCAGAATTATTCCCCTGCTTAAGTGTGGGAATGTGGATGATGGTAATTTTCAGATTAGACTCTAAACAGAATTCGACTTCTGTAATAAGGATTGGAATAATTTCAGATTAAACTTTGAACAGAATTATACTTCTGTAGTAAGGAAATTGGGAACACGATTCTTTCATCAGATTATACTCTGAACCAGATGAACTTTGGGCCAAGAATGGTGCCATCTAGTCAAGTCAAGTGAAGTGTGTTTTGCGCCGTTTTCCTATTTGTACTATCGTCGTTTCCCTCGATGTTCTCGTTGTTTTCTTCTTTTGATCCTTGGGGCTCATCTTTAGCCCTCAGTCCGATTTGATGTCGTCTATTGTCTTCTTGTTGACACTTGTCCTTAGTATTTTTTGAAACTTTTCGTTTCGCTGTCTTGTCATGCTATGTGTAATTCTCTCTTAAGAGTTAGTTGTTAGTGGGATGGCGGGAATAGGAGAAAAGGAAGGATAGGAAGTGGATAGTTTGGAGAATTTAGGATTAGATGATTCCTAAAGAATTGGTGTGCATCAGAGACACTCTCTGAGTAAACGTGACACGAAAGTGACTACCCGCGGTAATAATCACCTTTGTGTTCGTAGAAACTTAATCTACCATCATGTAGATGGTAGATATTTCTAGCCTCGGGCATTGTTAAGAGCAGGGGTGAAAGGTATTTAAAAGTTGCTGGTATGAGAAGGTCCGGTAGGTTATTTATAACTGGGTTCGGGTGGTTAGGAACCAACAGTTTTGTTTTTGTGGAGAGTCCGTCCCTGACGTATATTATAGGGCTGAGTAGGCTGTAGGCGTAGTTGGCTTTTCTAATGACTGCTTTGGCATGGCGATTGAATCGCAGCAGTGTTTTGAAATTAACACCTGGTACCATCTATTGCGACTCGTCGATTTTATATAGCCGTGGTCACCACTTATGTTCATCTCGCCTCTTGGTGTTGCCATAGCAACGATTATTACAATTGCTGTACTTTGATTGAGGCGAAGGCGAACACAGCTGACTGTGTAAATGTCATTTGGTGACATGGAAAAAAATGTCAATATACGGAGGTACATATGATTTGGTAAGTTTGCGATTTTATTGAATAATTATTAATTGATAATTAGTTAATGTTTTAGATAATGCAAAATGCATCTTCAAAGGTTCCATTAGGAGTGATATTTGGAACATTTTATGTTTGGGTGTACCAACTGAGGACATCCAGTAAAAAATGCTACATACAGGACGCAGCAGATTTCAGATAAGTATTCTGTTGATTATTATTTTTTTAAGCTTGATACTTTGTGGTGCCTTTCTGTTTATTTTAGGAATTGATGAAAATGGTAGAACAAGGCTGGAAACTCTTAGTGACATTTAGGTGTACTAAACAATAGTTATTGTAATATTTCAAATCATATCATTAACAACGGAAAAAAATTGAATTCAATAAAGTTTCATTCAATATTAAAGTATAAAGTTAATATGTGTACATTGTATTTAAGAAAAAGCCAACTTCAAACTGATATGTCTTAAATTAACAAATTTGTTTCAGTAATCAAAAATATTTGCGTGTTAAATATTTTTATATTTTGATTTAATATTCCTATAACATTTATTTTAAAACTTTTTCACTTCTCGAAAAACCTATGAGATGCTGGATATAAAGCGCGAAAGTTTTCGTCTATCTGTAGTAAGTTCAGAAACATTAAAATATAGTATTTATTGCATGTCAAGAAACTTACCAAATTATACCCCAACGAATGATAAAAATGTGCCCAATTCTTTAAGATTATGCTAATGCCAACATCCTTTTTAATTGATAAAATCTGAGTTTTTGTTCTTTTTTTCCATCAGTCCATGGTGAATTATTTATATGAAGCCAAGCATATGCCTTATCAACATCTAAAAATAAGAAGAATACTGTATATCGAATCCAGTGAGACTAAAAGTATCAATACCTTCAGAGCTTTCGATACTCTCTACTTCTGGAGTTGGTGAAGAACTTGAAGGTCCTGGTTGGCTTTTGCTTTGTAATATTCCAAATTTTCGAAGCAGTTTAGCATTATTATAATATTTATCATATAACCGGCTGGACGGCGTTTGCTTGGAATCACGTTTCTTATAATATATAAGCTTAATAAAAAAGATGGAAAATAAAAACCCTGAGATTCGAAACAATACGAAAATTAAACATATTTCACGAATAAAATTATTCGTAATTATAAAAAACACGTTGTATTGGAAGACGATGCAGCAAAATTACGTATATTTTTCATTATGACAAATCCGAATAAATGTAATCTAAACTGCGGTTCACACATACAAAATTCCAGATAATTATTGGCATAATTTAATTAAAAATCTTTGAACTTTTTTTTCTTGGTATTAAAATGTTTTAAATTTACTTTTGAAGTCGTCATATAAGATCTCACATCCCCAAATTCTCTCTCGCTCTCTTTCTTGCTCATTCAAAGTTTCATCCAAATTGAACAGTTGTACTTCGATATCTTTATCCACCTTTTCTACAACGTCCTATATATTTCCACTTTCACAAAAATTTGTTACTACTTCCACAAATGAGTCCATTATAAAAGAGCATGAAGGCACTATAAAAGTTTCACTTTGTTTATTTAAATGTTTATAAAGTAAAACAACACAATACTATCACTTTTATTTTCACTTTTACTGACTTTACGTACTTTATGTAGGTACTCGATGTCTTATTTCACGTGCGGTACATTTGAAATTAAACTGAAAAATTTAGATTGAATTGCTTCGACAACAAAAAGTTGAACAAGCACAATAGTTTCTTAACTACAATGTTGGTTAATTATGTAGTGTGTGTTGCGCTACTTGACGCATCTACCGTTAGCTTAGTCAGCAGGTAATAATAGAGAACCAGAATCCAAATAATTTAAACGAAAATATTATCAGCCAACAACTATCTCTGTTGAGTTGTTCTATACACAAAATAACCAAAATCCATAGTACATACAGTAAAAATTTTTTCTGCAAAATTTAATGTAATTGAACAATGATTGTAGTCAGTTAACCAATAATTCTGATTATTTCTGTGCCACACAACTTGATTTGAAATTCCAGAAATAACAATTTTTCTTGGTTAAAATTAATCAACGACAATAGTGAACATTTTCCAGATTCACGATGATTTGTATTGACTGGTTTTTTAACAATTTTTTCGTTTAAATTTTACCAACTACTTTTTTCTGAATATATAAGGTTTATTATTGAGGTAAATATTGAACGAGTTTAGATACGAGTTTTACTTCACAAGTTCGAATGAAAGGGTTAAACTTTACTTATGTAGGGTTTGAGTCCCTGTTAAATGCTTTTGAAAGGTTTTTCTTCGTTTAGGTCATCAATAATCGTTAAGAGATGACTAATATTTTTCTCATTACGAATAAAAGTCATTTTATGATTTTTATTTTTCCTGCTCACAAATAAAATCACATCGAGATTATTATAATATTATTTTTTTATAAACAATAAAAATCATGAACTAATTTTTATTTTCCTGGTCGAAGAATAAAAATCGCGAAGTGATTTTCTGCTTTTTCAGTCGACATATTAATACTAATTTTTGGGTGCTTAAGATATCAGTCATTACAAAATAACTGTAAACCGTGATATTTATTGCAAAATAATAGCTTCTCGGTGATTTATCGCGTGACCAGGGGCGGATCCAGCTTAGGGCGCGGGGTGAAGTAAATCTTCTGAATTTTTCCTAACAAAATGATTTACATCTATTCTACTGAACCTTTTGTAAAAAACGTAACAATTTCTGGAAGCGTTCAAACTTGATACATTTATGAATGCAAACCTTCGGTCATGATTGTTGAAGCCTATAGAGAATACAGGATGCACGGATACCTTCACATGAGTGTCGCTTTGCTCGGGGTGTTTGAAGCAGGACAGAGCCTAATGAAAACCTTTGATAAGCCTACCATGCTAAGACGGCTTCTTAGAACATTATCGGCGCAGCATGGCAAAACAAATATTTAAAGAGACAACTACAACTCATAATTGGAGAAATTCGGCGAAACTACACAACGGAGAACCAGTCATTGTATATTGTTGTAGTGAGTGTTATTACATTTAAAGCAACAGATTAATTCTTAAATATTTTTTTTGTTTATTATTTCGTAGAATACAATAGTTTTTATAGAATACTTAGGCCAAACGTTAAATAAAAATAAAATAAATCGACAGATTGGGAAAGTCTCAATGAGTTTCCTAGAGAATTTGATTGGTCAGTCTGTTTTGCTTCTGGGGATGTTGATGAGTACACAAATTTAGTACAATTGTAAATCTTGTGGATGCATGAATACATTCAGTATTTATACAGCAGAACTTAACAACAGGAAAATCACTCTTGGTTTAACGATAAGTACAACCAAGCAATAAAAGCGAAATAGTCTACTTTTCGCACCTATCAATTGCATCCGTGTCCAGAACTGGAACACTCTCCAAAGAGGAAAATTTCTTTTTCACCAGAATGTTAGAACTTTGGCAAAACGCAAAGGCAGCAAAGGTTTTTGATCCCAGGTCAAAACCGTTCGGAGCAACTTCAGCAGTTCCTCTATTAATTCACTTATTTACAATGAGTGATTGTTGACTCCTTGAATAAAACTAATAGTTAGACTGTTAAATTCACTTCAAATTCTCCTTTTCCACCCACTTTACAACTCCAATGTAGATGTGTGCAAGAGCCAATACATATCCATAAGAGAGATATGTTCTAGGTCAACGTATCCAGAGCTGACTTTTCTTATGGAACGTTGAAGCCGTAGTTTTTTCAATTTTGGTGAGTCCAAAATCGTTGCCCTAGATATTCCAAAGGCTTATCTTAGTGTCTGGAATTTAGCCCTTTTAGCTAAACTTAAAGCGCTTGGCCTCTCTCGTCCTTTTCTATTATGAATGTGAAGTGTTTTATCTGATCGCTTAATACGGATTATATTAGATGGCTTTACACCCCGATCTCAGCCAATAAATACCGGGGTGCCTCAGGGATCTGTTATCTCTCCAACTCTCTTCTCAATTTTCATTAATGGTCTGCTTTCCTTTACTTTTAATCCCATCCATTGTTTTGCCGATGACAGTACCCTTGGTTTCGCTTACTCCTTTCACACTTTTGTGGACTCCAGAGGAAATGTCACATCTGTCACACGAGATTGCCTGATTAGATCACTGAAAAGCGAGCTTAACAATATCCTCGCTTGGAGCAAACCGAATCGAATCGACTTCAATACATCTAAGTTCCAAAGCTGTCCCATCTCTTTAAAACAAGATCATAATTTTTCTACTTCCGTTTCTTTTGAGGAGCACTTCTTGACGATACACCGTCTTTATGCGTTCTTGCCATTAATATTTGCAGTATGTTAAGCTGAACAGATCACAACTTCTCTGTTGCAAAATAAGCATCGAAATATGTTGAATTTCTGAAAAGGTGTATGAAATATTTCAGCCCATCGATTCTCCTACTCCTCCTCGACAAGTCCTACATCAGAACTAGAATGGAATACAATTTCCATATGTAGGCACAACAAGCAGCGCACATCCTTTTACCCTTCAAAATACTTTCGGCCGTAGAGTAAAATTCCGTGATGATTTTTTATCCAGAACTGTGCGAACATGGAACAGACTACCATGTTCTGTCTTTCCTTCGGCATGCAATCTGCGAAAGTTTAAGGGTGACATAAATCGGCAGCTTCGCCACTCTCATCACGTTCCCTAATTCCTTTCTTTATTACCTTCTGGCCATGCTCTGCTTTGCATCATAGTTCATAGGATATGTCCTGAGCTTGGCTTAATAACATAAAAAAACAAAAGAAGTCACATTTTCTGAACTTGTCGACAAAGTTATATACGTACAAGGTATGTATTGCATCTATTCTGTGACTGCTATTCTAAATAAATGTAAACTTTTTTTAATTCCTGTATTTTACAAAAATAAAATTTATGATGAGTCAATGAGTCATGAATTTGAATAAATTACATTTCCTCGATTTTACTAAATAAAATGGATGATTGGGAAGTTTTACACTTCCACTATTTACAAACAAAATGAATAATCTAACATCTCCTTTGACTTTCGGGAGTGACAAAGAAAGTTGTTAAGAAACTTTCTTCGTTGCGAGTGGTAGCCAGTTGCTAATCTGTTCGACTCGTATCTTTTAAATAATAAATCTTGTGTATTTGACATTTGCGAGTGGTGACGAGTGTCTTCAAACTTTTGTTTAGTTTTCAGCATTTTTTTTTAAACCATAGTTGCCCCCCCCCCCCTCCTCACAAGAATCCTGGATCCGCAACTGCGTGAGACCTCACATCTCACATCAACATCTAAACATCAGCACCTATTATCTTGCACGGAGTAAATATTTCGTGACTAGAATAATAAAAATCAACTGGTGATTTTTATTACTCTACCAGAAAAATAAAAGTCTCTTCACTTATCAAGAAAAATAAAAATCATAATGTGATTTTTATTTGTTATCAGGAAAAATTAAAATCAGCAAATGACTTTTATTTGTGTTGAGATAAATATTGATCAACTCTTAACGATTATTGATGACTAAAATAAATAAAAACTTTTCGTAAGCCTTTAACACGGACTCAAACCAAATATAAATAAAGTTTAACCGTTTCGTTTGGACTTTTAAAGTAAAACATAAATATTATTATTAATTACAAATTTTGTAATTTTACTAACAATCAACAGAGCCACTTAAGTAGCTGTAGAAGAGATTTGAATTCGATAAATATTCTATTTGATTTTTCCACACTAATTTGAAAAATAAGCCCTGAAAATCTCGAAATCGGTAGTCTAGCTGGGTAAGTGTGGCTGATCATAGGTATTCCAATAGCCGTCACTCTTACCTAATGTTTATGACAGACAAGCAGTATCGATATCAAGATATTTGGAATACCCCGTTTATAAATTATATCTGTTATCAAAAGTATAGCCTGATCATCGGTCATTTAGTTGTTAATAATTATATGATAATGAGTTAAATTAATATAAATATGTCCCAAGAATGCAAAAAAGAAAAAATGAACCAAACATTTTTTGTCAACATGGAGTCGAAAGGAGCAAAACGAATTGCCCATCCGCAAGTCGTGTTCTGTCTTGTCATTTTTTTTTCAATTTGGAGACGCGGAATTTAAATGTATTTCGCGAAATTTTTGCATGACTGTTAACTTAATGTGGAAACGAAAGAAGTCAGTTCACACACGAAGTTGCGAGTGTCATAAAAAAAAAATTTCTCCAAGTGAAGGAATTTTGTGCTTTGTAACTTTGCTTTGTAATGCAAAATTTTACTCTTTATATACGTAACTGCTTTAATCAGGTGTAAAAGCTCGGTAAAAGGTCCTGTTTAGATTCGAAAATAAAATTTAAATTTAATCTCATATTGTAGAAGCTTCCCGATGGGCGTGTTAAATTCTCGGGCAGTTACAAAAGTGTGTACACAAAATCATCTCCATTATTTTTTTCAAAACTAAATGAAGTGCTAAAACACCTTTCCATAATTCCATTGTAATCTACAGACACACAAAAACTGCACGTGTATTACTCTTATCCTTTACATCTCATGAATAAAATCTGTTTCTAACAAACCTCAAATATAGAGATTCTCCCAGGATATCCTATTTCAATTTACCGTTAAATTCATTATTGAGATGGTCTTCTAAGCTTCACGGAATTAGCAGGCCACTCCAAAGCTTTGCTAATTAAAACAGAATAAAATGGAGCAGAGAAATGGCCTCTAAATCTGCTTTATGCTTGAATGTTTATTGTTAATTTCTTAGGAGTTTCTTTCTCTATTGGCACCTTTATACGTACTTTACAGTAATTAGCTAATGAATTAGCCCAACGTGGATACACTTAAATAAAAGGAGTTATTGCTTCTCGTATAAATCAGGTCTTAGGATTAAGATGCACCATTTAATGTAAATAAAAAGTAAATTATTCAACAGTTTCTAGGTATAAAATAAATGTTTTGATTGCATCTTAAGAAATTTTATTGTTCTGTTTTATGGCGTAAGGAATCTTTCTACTTTTATTGTCAACAAGTTGCGAAACAATGTTTTCGTAAAATAATTTATGAAATCTCTTATTTTATTATGGCAATTGTTTAAATACAAAATTTTGTTACTGTAGAGTAGATACATTAGTAAATGAATAGACTTACAGGTGATTGCTTAATAGACTGAAGATATGAATGATTTTAATGTATATATTGGAGCGTCATTAGGCAGTAACGAAAAAAAAAAACAAAAATAAAAAAATTAGAAAGCAATTTTTTTTAATACTGAGATATTTCAATATTCTTGGAATTTTACATATTTAAAAAACAATAATCTAAGGGTTTCACTAATTTCGTATTTATGTAAGAGAAATGAAATATTGATTGTGATCCACACGATTTATTTTTAGTGAAGTAATAATAATTCATTTATTTACAAATTATTATATATATATCTTAATATACAGGGTGATTCAGATCAAGATACTTTCTGGTATACCATGCGATTCCTTGAGGCAAGCTGATAAAAAAATTGTTCCACATAACCCCCCCCCCCCCCCCCCCCCCCCCCCGAGTAACCATCCTTTAGAAGTTGTGGCCAGTTGAAGATTTCGCCAATATTCCTGATAATAAATGAGTATAAATTTTTAACCACACTATAGATTTTGGTTATTGTTGGCTTATTAAATAGCCAAGAATAGTAGCTGTCGAAAGTGTATTCCTCTGCATTTTTTTATTAAGCATCTTTAAATTATTCTCAAATATTTCCAAAATTTTGATTTTTTTACACACAAAAGTTTTTGAAATAAATAACGGTATTTATGAAATTTGTGTCTAAAAAAAATTGAAATTTTGGAAATATTTGAAAAATAATTTAAAGATGCTTAATTAAAAAATACAGGGTAATACACTTTTGGACAGCTACTATTCTTGGCTATTTAATAAGCCAACAATAACCAAAATCTATAGGGTGGTTCAAAAGTCATACTCATTTATTCCCATCAGGGTTCACGAATATTGGCGAAATCTTCAACTGGCCACAACTCCTAATGGAAGGTTTCCACGGAAGGAGTATGTGAGCAATTGTTTGATCAGCTTACCTCAAGGAATCGCGTGGTATACCTGAAAGTATCTTGATATGAATCACCCTGTATAAAAATCTCGTGTTATCTTCGAAACATCCTAACCAAATTCAACGAAATTTTGGAATGTGTTTGCTTTGTTCCAGCTTGAAAATAGGATCATTTTGGATACGATAGTTGGCGCTGTTATCGAGATCTAAAAAACTGCTAGAGAACGCGTCGACGTAGAAAGCTGAAATTTTTTACACAGCGTTTTCATAAAAATTGCAAATACATGTTCAAAAATGGACTAAATCGGGCAAATCCATCGAAGGGTTTCCATACAAATGGTTGTAATAGTAAATGAAATTTAAAATGGACTAAATCGGGAAACCCCTTTTTGGTGTTGCTATACAAAATTTTGGGGTTTCACTATATATTTGGAAACTGTCTGAGAACGTGTCGACGAGGAGAACCACAATTGGGTACATGTGTTTTCATAGCAATAGTAGGTAAAATTTCAAAAACGGGCCACATCGAGCTACCCCTCCTTGGTTTTGCCATACAAAATTTTGGTTTTTCACTATATTTGAAAACTGTCCTGTCTTTTGCATCTGAAAGCCAGTATTATGGGGCGCCTAACGAGCCATCAACTTTCCTGAAGTTACAGTTGGTTTCTTAGGGAGAACGCGTCGACGGGGAGAAAAGAGGGGCACAATCAGGCGACCTCTTTTTTCTGTTGTCATAAAAAACTTTAGTTTTTCACTATATATTTGGAAATTAAATGAGAACGCGTCGACATTCACAGCTCAATTTTTATACACGTCGTTTTTAAAAAAAAATGTAAATTTAAGCTCAACAAGTAAAAAAGATAGAATTGGTCTAAGGCCAATTCTTATGATACCCTAGATAAAAACTCGTATAAAATTCCGTATGGTCACCGATCTATGCAAGTTTGATTTTTGAAGAGGTTTTTTCGCATATATTTCTAGAAAAAACTGATTGTAACCAATTTTATAAAATTTTGTATTCTGAAGAAGTTTTTGATACAATAAAAATGTCTAGGACTGATCATTTTCACAGTATACGTAAAAACTTGAATTTTTATATGGCACTACCAAGAAGGGTTACCAGATTTAGTCCATTTTTGAAATTTTAATTCTTATTACTATAAAAACACAATGTACCAAATTTCAAATCTCTTTGTAGACGCATTCTCAGACAGTATCCAAATATATGTATAGTGGATTTATCTCATTTTTGAAATTAATTTTACTTTTTTTTTTAAAGTCAGACTAACGCACAGACGGATATGCAAAAATCAGAATAACTATTCATATTATGCGTAGGTGTACAATCCATTTTGCTATACCATCATTATTTCTGTGCGTTACAAATGGAATGACAAACTTAGTATACCCTATATAGATTTCATCTAGGGTATAAAACTGGGACAAATGGGGCAGCTTCTTCGTAGGGTTGCCAAAGAAAAATTTTGTTTTTCATTACATATTTAGGCACTGCATAGAACGCGTTGACGAAAAGAACTAAAACTTGGTACATGGTTTTGTCGCAGCAATAGTAATAAATTTGAAAAATGGACTATATCGGGTGACCTCTTTTTGGTGTTTCCATACAAATCTTTGGTTTTTCACCGTATACTTTGTAGCAGCCTGAGAAAGCGTCGAGATGAAGAGCTGGTATTTTGTTCACGGTTGCCATACAAAAATACAAAAATTTCGTGTTTTACTATATGTTTGAGCACTGTCTGAGAGCGCGTCGACTTAGAGAGGTACGCTCTCCCACGCATATGAATTTTTGTACGCACACGCACCCCCCCCCCCCCCCCGCCATCGAAACACACACCACAGAGTGAAACGAAACCCTAAATACGGAATCGAGTCAAATAATAGCTTAGATATTATGCATCTCTAACTACCCCCCACTCATTTAGGTATCTATGTTATCGCCGGGCAACGCCGACGGGCTCAGACTAATATTATATATTATATAATATAATAATTTGCCATATATGTATTTGCACAATTTAAATCAACCCAATAAAATTGTGGCAAAATCGAACATATAAAAAAACTACAAAATTAGTTTTCAATTATAAATGGAGACATGTATACGGATTAGGGGGGGGCTGGAGGGGGGGGGGGGGGTGGGGGGGGGGGGGGGGTTGGAGGGGGGGGGGGGCTGGAGGGGGGCTGGAGGGGAGGGCTGGGGCGGGGGGGGGGGGGGGGGGGGGGGGCTGGAGGGGGGCTGGAGGGGGGGCTGGAGGGGGGGGCTGGAGGGGGGGCTGGAGGGGGGGGGCTGGAGGGGGGGCTCCAAGGCGACCCACCAAGGCACTACGAACTTATACTAGATAAAACGAATAGTTCATTTGAAAATAAAGAAAACGAAACGCCGAACACGGAAGGGAATCAAAAAGATAATAAGTAATTCTGCTGCAGTTTGAGCCTTCCGCCTATTTTAAAAAATTAGCGATCTTAAAGGCCGCTAGACACGCTCAATGTTCAAGCAAATCGTACGATTTGGCCCCTTCTCTTCATATGATTCTTAAATGATGTTTCCTATGTAGTTACCAAATCTGATTTGCTAATATACACAGATGATCTAAAACTATATAATAAATCTATCGACTCTCATTACAACTGTCTCAAATTGCAGGATGACCTGAACAGACTTGTTGAATGGTGTGAATAGAGTTTTCTCGTTTTAAACGTTGATAAATACAGAGTAACTATTTTCTGTCGTAACGAATCCGTTCGCATGTTGTCTATGCTATGAATTGGTTATTACTTTAAAAAGTGGATAAAATATATGACTTGGGAATAATTTTTGACTCGAAACTCACCTTTAACTTCCACATAGATCGCATAGGGCAAACTCAATGTTAGGGTTTGTAAAATGCTGGGCAAAATAATTAATGATATCTATATTACTAAAGCTGTTTTTACCACTCTTGTTAGACCCACTTTGGAATATGGCAGTCCTGTCTGGTCTCTCTCTTACAAAAATCACTCCGATCGAACTAGCAGCCGAAATATAGTCTTATCAAATGCAGGGAAATATAATGTGTATATAAAATATAATAAAAATAAGAAATATATATAATTAAAAAAAAAATATATATATATATATATAATTCTAGGTAATGCATACATACCAGGGGCGGATCTAGCGTTAAAATTAGGGGGGGGGGAGTTCATTGTCATCTTACTGCAAAATAAAAATACAATTTTAAGGTGTTTAATTTACCAAAAACGAGTATGTTTTTCAACTTTTATATAACATTTAAATAATATTGTTACGTGCTATAGTGCAATAGAAAAGAAGACATCTATTGGAAATGGATACTTTGATTGAAAGACTAATTAAGAACGGACATAAACAACTATCGGAAAAAGAAAGGCAAAATTATGGGGAAAAATTTTAGCTTTCATTAGAACACTTCCCAAATTTTGCGAAATGCTCATGGGCCAACCAACACACTTCACTTCTAGGAAAGGAAGGAATTTGCTGGCCTCGTGCAGAGACGTGTTATCACAATAGTTTTGCTACACTATATTCCTTATATGATTACCAGGTTAACTGTGTAAACGTTCAAACAAGTAACAATTTTTTATATAAATAATAAGTGTATCACAAATTCACAGCACATAATGAGAATTTTATTATATTATCACCTCAAATCGGATGTAGGCCAGGGCTAACACGCGGGTGATTATAGGCAGTTTTTACGGATGAGAAGTATTCAGGGTTAGGACAAATTCCGAAATGCTAAATTTTGATCGGGAGGACGGGCACTATATCAATAATACTACTGAAAAGGAAATTGATTCGGTCATTTTAAAATTACGAAATTTCTAATCGATCGGTTGTATAGTTGTTTACCTGCGATTTGAGGTGATAATATAATAATTAAATTATCATTTCGTGCTGTGAATTTGTGATACAGTTATTGTTTACCTCAAAAACTCTATATATTTTATGGAATCTTTCGTAACCGATTTGTGAAACATTATTAAAAGAAATTAAAGAGTATTCAACTTGTTTTTACATTTATTTCACAAAAAAATTTTCTTCTCGTTATAAATTTACTGACAGCTGTTTCGATTTCTATCGGATCATCCTCAGAGGATAGACTTGATTTTACTCCTTGTAACGAAAGATTAAATTTAATACACCTTCCTACTCTTAAGAGTCATAGATAAATTTGTGATATAAGCTTTGTATTTCAACTTGTGATGCATGACATCGACATGCCTTTGATACTTGACAAAATTAATTTCAATTCACGATTTCGACACTTGCGATTTAATGACTTTATTTACTTGTGTTCCTATCGCACTATGGACACTTTGAGCCTATGACTAGAATATGCTGTACTTTTAATTTGAATTCCCATTCGATATATTTTAATTTTAAAAAGACTCAATTAAGAAAAATCCTCAATAATTGCTCTGTAATTTAGCTTTAATTTAAGTATTGTGTCCCGGGACTATTATAGCTAGCGTTTAGCGAAATAAATAAATACTATTTGCATGAGGGTGTGTAGCGAAAAACGGAGCTTGAGTTGAGACTGAAATAAAGTCTGCATAAAAGTCGATGCATGTGGAGGCAAAAGTTAACATCCGATTGTGGATAAGTTAACATCCGATTTTGGCTAGTTTAATTCGAGATCAAAATCATCAGATTTGCTTGTACGCAATAGTGTCGGACGATTTCAATCACCCCAAACTTCAGTCTCCCGACTTTCGATACGCAGGTTCATGCAAATCGTACATCTGAGCCATGTACAAGTCGTGCGATTTGCTTGAGCATGTGTAGCGGTCTTAAAAGTCTTAATGGACTATGATAATGGTACATAACGAATATCCAAATAATCAAAATGGTTAGAGACACATTCCCATTTCAAGATATCGTTACAACTTGATAACAAACAATTTATTATTATATCATATCATCATTTATTAAATAAAGTACAAGGACACAACTTTTAACTTTAACTTTTTGACGCAACTTAACCGCACGTCCGATGACAGTCTACCGCCTACTCTATATGATTCGATCACTAAGACTAAACTGCCCTTTCTCACGCTGGTTTCCTTATTTTAATCTACCGTTGTTAATCCTACCTGCATCCGAATTTCGATGCATGCCCTATGCATACTTAAAGTATACTGCATAGCTACTTGAATGCTTAACCGCCAACACGCTGTTTCCTGTCGTTACGAAATAGTTTATATCCAGCGATTGACATTAGAGAAGTTGGAATTTCATCACACAACCAGGTCTCGCTTACTAAAATAGCATGTACATCAGTGTCACCAAATATTAGGCGAAAATCGTCAACTTTGTTGCTGTTAGTTAGTTAAAGTTAGAACCCTTACTGCTGGTGGGGGGAATTCTAAAAGAAACTACCTGCTTGGTGACTGAATTCTAAGTAAGTTCTTTATTCATTTTTACTCTATATTTATATCAATTTTACCTTAAAGATATGTTATGGGAACCAAGGTTATCTATCCAGAAATTCAACGTTTTCACATGAAATTTAAATGTATAAAACTTTTGTGGGAATGAACGTTATCACGTGAAATTTAACTCTTTTTCACGGACGGTGAGAAAAATAAAGTGCAAGTATGCATTTTATTTTGTGGAAACGTTGAATTTGTGGGCAGAGAATTTGATGAGAAAAAATATTATTTTTTAGAAATAATTCTTTGTATGATCGTGTTGATCAGTTGCAGATACTCCGAGCATTCAGATGGCACACATTAAAACCCACACTACGTTTGCAAAAAATGTTCTGCAAGGCCCTTTCTCCACCCGGAGGGATGAGGAGGGATAAAACGAAATAACGAATAAAACAGTTGGGAATGTATTTCTTCTGCGAGAAACGCCGTTCCGCTCGTAAGCGACGATAACGTTGCCAAAAACTGATTTGTATACAGAATAGTTCGTCTCTCAACGGCAAATCAAACAGCTGTCCCAAATGAGTGTCACAATATTTTAATAATTTATAATTCCTAAAATAAACATAATAATATAAAAATATATTTGAATTATTAATTCTGTATGTCAGAAATCCATCTCAAATATAATTTAAATTTTTCACATACCATTTCCCATGTCGTCCGTAGGCTGTAATTATATCTGTTCCTGTTTTTTTCTTCAATAAATATATTTAATTTTTTAAAATCATTTGTTAACGAAATTCCTCGTTTTTTATCTATTTACCTGCAATTAAGAAACTTTCCCATACAAAATGTATGAGTATCACCTGTGATGCAGGATTGATTCGAGGAGGTAATAAGTGCACGGTTGGAAATTTTGGTATATAGTATAAAAATATGTATATTTTGTTGTTATAAAGTGCATGCATGCGAAAAATATTATAGAATTTTATAAATGGAATAATATGAACAGTACTTATATCAAATTTTATAACAAATATGTATTGATTTTCGGAATAAATCTTAACATGCTATAAATTGGTTAACATTTATACCAAGAAAAATTAAAATTTATGTGAAAATGTATTTATCTCACGAATATTAGATTTTATACGAAGTTGGTATTGAATCTATTCGAAATTCTTATGGAATGTATACCAAATTGGGAAAAAAAACTCATATGCCCTTATATTCAATTCTACGAATGATATTGCATCTATGCCATTTCAATATAAGTCTTATCCAATATAAAATATGAAGATGTGACGTAACAGTGATTTTTCTTTGAATTTAATTGGTCATAGTATACAATCAATATTTTACGCATATTAAAAATTAGGGAATAACGGTTAATTTTTAGTCGGAATTTCCTGGCTTGGCAAGTATTTTGCAATTGTGGTTAGTTTAACGATGTTACTCGTGAAGTGAAGTGGTCGACATGGTTTTATATCCGGGAATTTATGTGACTTTTGATTATGAAATTAGCTCTAGAAAAATTGTGCGAGTGGAAAAATACTCTAGTGCAAAATTTGAATTAGAGTACACAGACTTCATTTTTTCAGGTGAGTAGTGTAAGTATTATTTCTTTTCATCAAACGGAGGCATTTCCAATTTATTTTTGCACTTTGTTTATTAACGAAAATCGTGTTTTATTCACACCTATCTTGGAAGATTTTTTTTTAATTCAAAATAAAGTTACAGATTGGGTTGAGTATAATTAAAATTAAAGTGTGATTATGCAAGAATCTAGCACGAATTTGAATAATGCTAACAACCAAAATATCATATCTGAATCACCTCAACCTGTTAGAAGAATCGATGCATGCATTGGGTCAAGCCTAATAGCTACTGTTGAGGTGATTACATAATAACAAAAATTTATTTTGATTATAGATTAGATTATATTTATTATTTAGGCAATTAAGGCTTTTATTTCAAAGAAGACCGGTGGTGAGGAAATTTTAAGGGAGAACGAGCGGCCAAAAACATTGACAGATGTGCAAAGATGGAAAATAATAGCTTTTATAGCAGCATTCATAGAAGAGACTTTTACTTTTGATCCTGCACAAGGGGAACTCACATCAGTTGCTCGGACTGTAGTAAGCTTTTTTCAATGCCAAATCTTCTAAAGCTGATACAATAGTGAGAATATAACTGTTATTGAAAGTTAAGCGGTTTAAAATTTACTTATTGTTTAGGACTTACTCGTTAATCGATAAAATACTGGCTTTTTACAAATAAAGCTCAAAAACGACCGAGCTAAAAAGCGAAAGTTGGTGCAAAGTTTTGAAAGTACGAAAAAGAACGTTGTAGTAGAAGAGGTACATCTAGATGCAAACCAAATTCGAAAAGATTTAGAGGAACTACGGTTTGCATGCTTGCAAGAACAAGTAGAATTAGCAAAAGCTAAACTAAAATCCACCCTATCGCACAGGCGAGCAGAAATTAAGAAACCTCAAACTTTCAACTTATATAATACTTATAATTACTTGTCCACCTGTCCTGAATTGGTGAGAGCTCTGAGAGCATTATCTTAACAGACTTTATGGTGCCTCTTTGATTTCAGATACCTTATGACTTCCGTTTGTCATATAAAGAAGTTAGCCAATATTTACTGGAAAATGGTCTATATATATCAGTCAGTTATATTCACAGCGATTAATAGAGCATGAAAACGTATATTGTACACAGAAGTAGAACGAGAAAACGGTAAGGCTGAGTCTACATTATAAAATAATTTTTCTTGCTTACCTGTTTATTCTAGACTGGGATTCCGGAATTTTATCTTTTTTGAATTTAATCCGCTTGCTTCCACCACCACCTAATGGAAACAGAAAGATTAACAGACTAGCTGATGTTCACGCAGTTGAGAGATTGATCGTACATAAGCAGGATAGCTCTTCCGAGTACTTTCGACTATGTAGGTATAACTTAAGATTAGGTTAAAATTCTTTTATAATATTAGATTGTGTGAATTATGTTTTATTATGCCAAATAAAATTTTGGACTAATGAAAAACTGAGCATTTTAATTTTTCTCTCGATTTTAACGATATCTTACAGGTATTGCGAATTTGATATAAATTGTATAACAAATTTGTATAAATTAAATTTATACTAACGACGTATTCTTTTTATAAGCTTCACATATAAAAGAAGGTAATATTAAATACATATAGATTGTATACTACAAAATAATAAACATGCTCGATATGAAACTCAGATGAATTTAATAATGAAATTACATTAAAAATATTTATACAAACCTCTTATCTGGTTTATACAACTTTTATTATACATATTTGCATACCAGGCTCTTATCTTTCCCACTCCATCGCATTATAAAATTTTATAAGAATCTATCTTATTAATTCAATACAAAATTTTGTAAGGATTTATATAGACATTACTCTTTTATTAAATTTATACTAAAATTTTCAACCGTGTGGTGTTGACACAAGGGTTAACAAAGCCTCAGGCATTCCACTACAAGAGACGGCCACAGTAAGGCTCCGATCGACTTTTAATCCAAGACCGAAACAAGTAGTTTTAACATGTAGTACTATGTAGGCAAATTCCCTGAGTATCGTTATACTAAAACCCAACCATTCTATTTACTTGCAGCTCAGACATCCCGTAAGGTATACAGGCAATAGTACGCCGATACCTTCTTATGATAAAAAAAATGAAAAATAAAAATAAATTAGGTTTAAGCCAATTATACATTTGTTTTTTTGTTTTTATTAACTGTGTTTTGTCTTCCCATTCCTAAAAATAGATTTGGGAACAGAGAAAAAATAACAAATATTGTATTGCCATCTATTTCTATTCTATATATTCATTTGGAAAATCCACTGAATTGAAACTGGATTTTGTATAGAACTTATTAATTTGAAGTTTCGCGGAAAAAAGTAGTTAAACCAAAAAGATAAAACTAAAGAAAATTGATTCCATATTAATGCAAGCAACTTTAGTAGTGTCAGCGATCCATGTTGTATATGTCAGTAGCCTACACCACATTGGAGATTTCATATCAAGGAACATGCATTGAATTTACTAGAAAAAAAAAAGTATTAGACGTAATATTTTCCTATGCTAATAACTGTAGTTGCGATAAAATCAACCAAAACCATCCATTTGTATCGAAAATAGTTTTAAAGTTTTTATAAAACAATTATTAAGAGATTATGTAGCCAGCAAAGCATAATTAGGTTGGATAATCTGAAATTGGAAAAGTCATAGGACAAAAAATAATTTAAATTGATTCAAGCGTATTATCACGCTTCAATGGAAAATATATTTTTAAAAAGATTATGAAAGGTCACCTTGCAAACGTGTTCCAAATGGCTTATAAAAGACCAGTCTTCGTTAATTATGGACTGCAGAAATGCCAACGAATTGTCAAGGAAAAGAATTCAGGACGAACCGCCTGTTTCCATTAGAATAAGCATTACCGACAGGGAAAGAAAAAAAAAGCCATCGTCTCATACTTTTAGCTTTGTGCATTTAATAAATTCGATTAAACCGTCTGCCATGGCTAGTGAAATGTAGGGAATAGAGGGTAAGTAGGTATGCAAATAAAAGCCAAACAACAAAGCGATTTAGTACAGGTATTTACATAAGCCCGATTTTTACTCATGGCTGAGCTTTATGTTCCATTAAAAGCCTTTGTTTTCTTTGCCAACTGCGGGGATCAAAAGCTTTTACTCTCCACCATTTTGTCCACAAGTATCTTAAAAGAATGAGGAAAAATGTAACCATTCTTCCTTTTGATAAAAAAAAAAAAAAAAAAAAAAACTTAAAAAGACGAGAAGATTTTCTGACTCTGCTTCTTCAATTTAGAAGCGTTTCCTTAATCTTATATGACTTGTCTTGAATTATATGAAAGAAACTTACATATGTATGTATATGTAAATTTTGTCGTACTAAAATCAATAGGATCGTTCTAATAGGGAACAAAAGTGCCTAAATGAAACCTGACTTCACTGAAATTTATGTTTTCAAACTTACATTGAAAGCTTTTTCGTTGAAATTTCTTGGTCGTATCTGGTGTTGCAAGGATTTTGCATAGCAGAAGAAAAAACCTACCACTAAAATTGTATAGGTACTCCTTCATTGCGGCATGCCTTACGCCTTAGTTCTAAATCACAGCACATATGGATACTAGTTTAAGAAAGGAAAATATGTGGGGTAAAATTGTGTCTGGCTGTGTACACGTTAACTATGGAGTTTAGTCAGTACAAACGACAAAGTGTGAACAAAGTTTAATGCAACGCAACAACACGTCTCCACTAAAATATGAACTGGGAAAGGTTATGGCATAAAATAGAAAATTGTTGGTTGACGATGAAGGTGCTGAAAGTTACACATTCTCTGTGAATATTTTAATAGCTATTCTCAAACCAAAGTTAAACTTTGCCCCGCTATCTCACACTCGCTGAATAAATTTTGATTTGACTGCGCTATTCTGTACTGAATCAAGGCACGTTACAAGTATTTAATTAAGAAAAGCGGGGCTATTCGAAAAAGTTACGATCCTGGATAAAGAAGCTGCTTTCCCAGAGAAGGCTAAATCCCATGATTAATGCAAAAGGAGGTCATCAATTCTCTCGTTTACTTCGAGCCAGAACACTTTAATTGTGTTGCTGTTTTGAATTATCTGACACGGTGTCAGATATAGATGCTGTTCAATTGAGCAGAAAACGTAGTAGGTACATTGTAGCCGGCATTTAAAATTTAATACCCCTGGAAGCCATGTTTTATGGGTAATAATTTTACCTGGTAGGTACATAATATAGTATCCATCTTGAGTATCTTTATTTTTGGCCGATAAGCAGGTACTTTCCTTTTTAATGTACTTCAACTTAGTTATAATTCAGTGATTTCATTTCCAATATTTAAAATTAGAAAATTTACGTTTTTTTACAAGTGCTTTGAATTCTTCATTTATTATCTTAATCACCATCACTTATTTAAATTGTAGTGTGTTGGCAAATGGTTACATTACGAGGTTTTCTTGCACATTTAAAAATATGTTTAAAGTGTTTGTGTACAGGATTGTAAAATGGACATATTGAATTGAAAGTCGAAGTGCATTGCACGTTTTGGATCCATATGTCATTTCTCCTTCGGTGAATAGATCTTCATATTTGTGTCATCTGTGTCTTTGGAGCTTTTATTTGGCCCTCAGTTCGAGTATGCCGTAGTTTCCTTCTTCGTTTGATATTGTCCTCTTGATTTGGTAATTTTTTGTTTTATTGGGCCATTCTACACGAGTATTCTTCATGCAGTATCCAAACAAGTTTTTTGTGGAACAGGTGAGAAAAACAAAGATATATCTCACCACTTTGGGGAGATATTTCTTTGTATCTGCTCACCTCTTCCCCAGAAAACCTGTTTGCATACTGCATCAGGAATACTCGTGTGAGATGGCCTATTGGCTTCTATGTTATGGCTGTCGCACTACGTCGGCCAATGCTTTTGACCTTACACAGTTAGTTGAGCAGGGAATAAGAATTAGGAATAGCAGGGTTGAGTATATAGAATAGTTTAGAATTGGCAGTTCCTAGGTAGTGGGTTCAGACTGCCAGAGATCGAATTGACTGGGTTACTATTACCCCCGGTAGTAGGCCCTTTGTAGTTGTAGAATATTATTTTTCCATCTTATTCGTTACAAGTAGCGGTGATACGTTTCGAAAACCTTCAGGTATGAGTAGATCTGGGCTAATTATTAATTATGTGGTTGGAATGACTTGGGATTTTCTCCAATTGTTTAATAGCTTGGTTGAAGAGGTATTATTGTATATGGATTATGTTGACGGTTTCGTAAACTACTTAATTTGCAAAGAATTTCCTGCTTTCTCTTCTATGGAGGACCATGCAGGCTCGGAGTATTTTCCCTTCAAGTCTTTCTACTAGAACTGCAGGGTATTAGATGTGGACGCACTACTCATTACTGAATTAAAAAAAAATAGGATCTCAGCTTGTAAGATCGCATCGAAGTAGTTGAGCAGGTTGGGGGGTGGTTGGAATATGTAATGAGACACGTAGTGGGAGTCTGTAGGGCAAGGAAGCTTTCGAACCATAATATGATTTGGGGCAAACTTGCCAAAAATTTTGTTATGAAGTTAATCGTGACGTAAACAGTGGCGGATCCAGGGGGGGGGGGGGGTCGGGGGGTCATGCCCCCCCTAAATTTGAAGAAAAAATATTTAATTAATTGAGTTATTTGAAAAAATATATATTTTATTTTATACTTTTTTATTTATATAATTCAACTTAAATAAAAATGTTATACCAAAACTTAAAAAAATAAAAATCTATTTCAATGAATGCTATTGTATGCATGTGATGTATGTGTATAGGTTTTTCTCGGAATTTGGGTTTCGGACCTCAGAGAAACACTTCCCAAGCTACGAAACAAACTCCCTCGCTACCACATCAGAGCCCTAACTTAACTTAGTCCTAACTCCTGTTATATTTCGGGGCTTACCTTAGTCGAAGGCAATCACTCTACGCCGTTTCAGGAAGCTATGATTAAGAGAACTCGCACACTTTTATTTTATTTATATAAATTTTTTTTACTTATGCTTTGTTCACAAACTTCCTCTTACGGTTATTTTTACAAAACGTTTATTTTATTTTTTCTTATCGCAACTTCTATTTTCTTTACCTGTTTACAATTAGTGTTCAGCCTACCGCGGCGGACGATGGTTGAAATGAAATTTAATATTTTCATAAATATCAAACCATCGTCTTGCTATCGTGCATACATTGTTGCACCCAGAATGTATGCCGCTCGCGACAATTTGCTGAAAGGAGGCTTTTTGGTGAAGACTTGATCGTTTAAATCTTCACCGAGTAAATTTTCTGCGCCCGATATGTATGTAGGTATACATATATGTCGTGGGGATTTTTTCTATTGAAACGACTTGGGTTGAAATTTAAAACTTTTATTTGTCCCAAGTCGTTCTATGTGAAATACTTTTTGTTTTTAACTGACGAATTTGAATCAATTGCTGATGGCAATTTCTTCGCCTTAAAGAGAGATAAGCCCCTTTTCAGGTAATTTTGGCATGTAACACTCTTAACATTTTAAAATATTTGCAGCGTTCTTATGTAAAACCACTGACATTTAAAATATGGACTGACTACGTCCATAGAAATACACTGCAGAAAGTGGGCTCATTTCTATATAGCGTTCTCTTTCGATCTAAGCACCAACTACTAATTCGCACGTCACATAGAAATGTGACCTAACCCAAAATTTGTCGTTTTTGAATTAATTACACCATGAAATTGGCATATTTCTATCTGATTGTTTTTGCCGCTAGATAGCGATAGTGTCACTTTTCTGTTACTTAAGAACAGAGATATTCTTCATAGAACAGTGCGTCAGTGTCACTTTTTGAGTTGTGACGATCTTCATAACAAACGTAAATATGTTTTCGACATTTTAAGAGTATTATTTTAAATTGTGTCACTTTTCCACAAAACAGCAATTATTTCTTACAAATTATATTACGAGTTATGACATTTTTCCACAAAGTTCAAAGTACGGAATTTAATTCTTAAAAATCGTATTTTGAGTTGTGCCACTTAAAAAAAACTTGTAAAAATATTTATTTCGCAATAAAGAAAAGCGACACAACTTAAGAGGATGCGGTTTTAACAGCTAACCTCGCCAACTGCGGTAACAAAAACTTAAAATTTCTTTTATATAAATCTTCAGAAATATATTTACTAACAAATTTAAGAGTTCAGACTATTTTCAGCAAACAATTACTACGTTAAGCTAAAATTAATTCTATGTACAACTTTTCGTTTTTTCGCTCTCCTGAAAAGTTGCATTTTTTGAGTTGGTCACTTTCCTATGTAACGTGCGAACTGAGAAAGGGCTGTAAACAATAAATAAATAAGTGGGTTTGTCGAAATAAATGTTTTTAAATTAATTATTTGGGTTAATAGAAATTCGAGAGGTTTCATTTTTCAACTTTCCGCCATTGGATTTTTCAATGTTGGCACCGACGTATGAACTATTTTTGACACAAAAAATTGTACCCGCATGAAATAGCATATCGAGCAGTCCATATTATATATACCAGTGTGTAAAACTGAGAAAAGTTGGGCTTGAATGATTTGCACGCTATTCTATTAAAAAATTTAGTTTTTGTAAAAAAAAAAGAATACTAAAAAATTACACATCATCCACACCGCGTAATGCGGATTTCCGAGTTCCAAGTACTGCAGTACTGCGGTGGCTATGTGAACCGACTTACGGTGTTGGATGTTTTTTTTTGCTCGATTTAATTTGTAAAATGACCCCCCCCCCCCCTAATTTTAATGCTAGATCCGCGCCTGGACGTAAAGTGACAATCCTGCCATGGCGATAACGTCAAATAATACAGCAACTCTGGGTGCTTCTTGTAATATCATTTTTGTATCCATCTAGAAAATTGTTGGTGAAGCTTTATTCCGAACAGATAACGGACATATTTAAATAAGCCTATAGGTGCCTGAAACTGTTATTTGATTCCTGACTATCAGGTAACAGTTATACCTGTATATGTCTCCGATGAATGAATACAGAAAAGAAATACAGTATCTCCCGCACACTTATAAAATTGTGGTTTTCGTTTATTATTATGGGCCTAATTTAATTCGTAAAAATTCAGTTAGCTCAATATGTTTTAAATAGTTGAGTAGTACGGATGTTTTTAAAATGAGTGTGATTTTTAAAAAACGAATTGAAGCAGTGCTTCTTGTTTCGCATCAGATAGGACCTAAAATGAATGTGCAAGCGGCAGCTGTGTACCTGAAAAAATTAAAGGGTTTCGTACAGCAATGGAATAAATGATACCAAGAGGTAGGAAATGTTTATAACTACGATGGCTGAGAATCTGCCCGAGTGATATCATCAAGAGAAGTTAAGGTAAAATTACATTTTTTAAAGAAACGTTATTACACTTTTCTCTGCGCAGTATATGCTAAGCTATCTAAAATGCAGTATCGATGTATCCATTCACACTGTGTTCAGCAAAGAAAGATCCTGGAAACAAAAAAAGAAGAATAAATAAAGGTCGACATTTTATATTTACATTACTTAACTCAATAAAGCCAGGGAAGTTGACTGGTATACGAATTTCTCCAACGCTGAACGTATCTACATACACAAGTCAATAGAAGCTGAAATAAAAAGAAAATATAAATTAGATTATATGAATTATTAGAAATATTTATATAAGAAGAAATACATACAAAAGAAGGCATAAACTTTCCAAATTTTCCCATGCAAACAAAAGTGAACAAAGTACATGCAATAAATAAAAACATTACTATGGGGAAATTATGTAATAATTGGTTAAATTTTAATGTACATCACTTGAAGCTTTAACCAATCATTAAAATATAATCACAGAAAACATTGATCACGACTAAAAACTTTCCGGTGAACAATTTAAGTGATATTCCACGTAACATCTCACCTTTTGATAGTTGTCTAATTAACTAAAATTTTGTATGTTAAAGGATTTTAAGATTTAATCACTCAATAAAACAATATCTACGAGATATTAAATCAAATTTTCATTTCAAATTAAATTCCTGGGATAACATTTCACCTGACATAGGTTAGGAATTCCGTGATATTCCTTAAATTCGAGTTTTTTTTTTTTTATTATCTAATCATACTAACATTAATTGCGAACTACAACCACAAAATAGTAAAACTTGCTTGCATTTTAATGGTTCAACACAGATCATATAACAAAATGGTTATGAGGAAGAAAAACTTTAGCATTTTTCTTCATGTGCATAGTCGAACCGCATCGATGTATTCGTTTAGTCATGGAAGTAGTAAAATACGATATATTCAGAGCGGACATATAATTTAGTGGTTGAAACTTTATGAAGTATTGAAGAAATTTTAAGACCGGATATACTATTATGTCGCAAAATTTTTAAATTAATTTTTACATTTATAATTTTATAAATCTTTTATTATTCTTTAAATTTCTGAGAATTTTCTTAGTACCGCACTGGCATAATTTAGGCAGCAATTACAATTCAATTTGAGACAAACAAACCGGCATTGGAAATGTTAAATTTCTTTGTCACGAATTTTTATTTTTATAACTTTTCACTTTTTTTTTATTGAAAACACTACAATTTATTAATAAAATAATTTGATTTGCTTGAAGAAAGATTTCATATGACAATAACGCCGTTTGCTCTTGCAGCACAGCACAGCGCACTTAATCACGATAATTCAAGACTTTGCAGTCTCGCTTATATAAAATCTTGTTCACAAAATAATATTTCACAATTGTATTACAATATTATTAAGTATAAATCACTTTTAATCACTTTTATTATACAGAATCTCTAAATTAAACCTGGACTTGTTTTGATAAAATCTGACATGTCAGAAATAAAGCAGGAATGTCGAACTGACACACAGCAGGCAGTAGACCTGTTGTGATTTTCCCCCGTGCCAACAAAAAAGT
Source organism: Dioctria rufipes (assembly GCA_963924295.1). Classification (NCBI taxonomy): domain Eukaryota; kingdom Metazoa; phylum Arthropoda; class Insecta; order Diptera; family Asilidae; genus Dioctria; species Dioctria rufipes. Next base: position 310,138,024 of record OZ002740.1, on the reverse strand, counting down.
GCTTATCACATATACAACTTACGCAAGGTAGCCTATCTTTTTTTTGGAATTCTATTTGCTATTACTATGAAATTAACTATGAAAATGTTCTTAGGCAGTATCCAAATATATAGTGGAAAACGAAATTTTTGTTTGGCAACCCCACGAAGGAGTTGCCCGATTTGTCTCATTTTCGAAGTTAATTTTACTTTTTTTTTCAAAATCCGCGCACAAAATTTTAGTTTCCTAAGTGAACGCTTTCTCGAGCTATCGTGTACACGGACAGACAGACAGACAGACAAACAGACAGTGGGTGTCTGCTCTATCATCATTATAGCTGTGCGTTACAAACAGAATGACAAGCTTAGTATACCATTTGGATTTCATCTAGGGTATAATAAAGCCATTATAAATGGATCACAACCGTATAGAACTATATAGTAATTGCGAAAATGCTACCTTATTGTAATGTCAGATGGCTCCACTTGTACCATTTTGAACAGTTTTGCTCACGCTCAATTGCTAAAAGTGTTGCAACTGAAATACAGACAAGGGGTACAAGGGATAAGCAGTAAGAGCATAGAGAAACTAATAACACAGTATACATACCGTAGACCAGCCTAGAACAAACTACTGAAAAGTGAATTTTACAATTTTAATTACAAATAAAACAAAAAAACAAAAACGGCAAAATTTCTCCCATAAGAGGGAACTATTAAGGATGATACGGAAGTAATGGGCGAACAGCAGCTGGTTGCACTATGATTGGGAGAAGTATTAGTTTGAAGTAAGTACACATCTCGGCAGAAGTACTGCAAATGCATTGTTGCATTACTGAATAACTGTTTAATTGTAAAGTGGAGTTCGTTTCATGGACAGTGTAACACGCAAAATGGCTGTATAATGTTTGTGACAGTTTGACAGTTCTACCAAGTCGAATGGCATGGGAAGTGGAACAAGTTGTTTTCAGTTTTTTTTTTTTTTTTTTTTTTTTTTTGCAGAAATAGTCTTGTTTGTCATTTTGCTCCTTTTCATCTAGTACAAGTTTGTGTATGCTGTAAGCTCCCTTTCATCCACTTTAGATATACAACATAAACTGTTGAAAGACAAAGTAGCTAATAGCATACAAGGAGAAGTAAAACAGCCAGTAATATCTCGCGCTACAATATAAAATCAACGGCCTCGACTTGATGCCGTTACAACCTAGCAATACTTCGCTAAAATATTAAATTAAGATACCTCGACCTGTGTAGAGGGAAGGCCGGACTTTTTTCTTAGATATTTACTAGAAAGTTTTTCCTCAAAATTGTTATGCATTATTTGAAGCCGACAACGGGCCACTAACAATTTTTATGAGCATACGCGTAGTGAGCAATAACATGAAGTATTAAAAGCCTTCATTACTTTATGGGAATAAGCATTCATTTCTTTCTAAAAATTTACAGAAAATATTTCGGCAGAATTTTTATTCAGTATGGGGTAGCCGACTGGATTTATTTTCAGATACAATGGACAATCCCACACGAGTATCCTTGATGCAGTATGTCAAAACCCTCGAGGGTACTTCCCAAGCCATGAAACAGAAATCTATATGTATTTGTGTGTTGGGGGTTCGTTCTCTAAATGTTCTATATTGGAAAAGTGCCAAACATTGACTTTATATATGCTGAAGAGCCTAAACTACTATCCATATAGGATAATAGTCTTATAGTAATTTACAGCTTGGCTCTGTACCTTTCCAAAGTCTATACTTACTGTATCCCTTACTTAACAAAAAATAAAATAGTTTTGATTACAAAGTAACATTACCATTTTACGCTCGATATCTTAAGCCCACGGCATGTCATGACGGCACAGATTTTTTGTCTGAAGAATCGTAGTCATTTGTTTCAGAAAACTTTTTTTAAATAATTTTGTTAGAAAAGGTATAATAGTTTTGTTTCGGTTCGGAAGATAAGAAAGCAAGCCTAAGATTATCAGAAGACCATTTTTCTGTATGAATAGTAGTTTTGGACGCAAGAGCTATTCAAATCAAACTTTTGTCAATCTTCCATAAGAACACTGCAAATATTTTAGAATATTAGGACACCGTTGAGGCACTCATGTAGTAGAGAGGGAGTCTGTTTTATGGCTTGTGAAGTATTCTCGAGGGGTTTGAGTATGCATATCAGTTTTATAAGGAAAAGGTGAGGAGAAGCAAAGAGATATCCTTTTGATTCTCCTCACCTCTTCTCAAGAAAACCTATGTTTGCATTCTGCATCAGGAATACTCGTGTGGGATGGCCCAATGTATGCCGTTTACGGCCTCCAATAATGAATAAAAATTCTAAGGAAAAAATTTCCAGTAAATTTCTAAGAAAAAACTGCGGCCTTCCCTACATCAGGTCGAGTCGAGGAATCGTTAATCTTATATTGGAACGAGGCATTGCTGGCAGGCTTACTTTCGTTACGTCAGACGTCAAACTTCGTTTCGCAATCACTATATAGTTCTATATACAAGGCACACACAAATTCGCTATCAGCAATTTTTGATAGTACTAACTTGTGCTTTTGCAAACGTATAATGGTAATAACATCATTTTACTGGAACAACAGATGCTGATGCATCAGCGCTGGTCAATCAGCATAATGTAAACAAGGCTTTAACGAGGCGTATATAACTGAATTTGGAGTACATTCCTCATAACAAAGTTATGAGCTAATAGCTGCTTAACGGCTACAGTTAGCAAATAGGATGTAATGGGTCAATTAAAGAGGAAAGTCTACGGTTTAGAGTTTTTATAAAAAAAAGTTATGTTAATGTCCTTTCTGAAAGGAAAAAAATTGCGGTCAAAGTAAAAAAAAGGTAAGATAATCCGAAAGTTTTAGTTTAGACCACAATAACTCTTCAGGGGATAGGAGTACTGATCTGGTTGTGCAGTTGTAGAAAAAGCAATGAAATTCTACATACAATAAGATTTAGATGGTTATCGTACACCCTATGCTTTTTAAGATACAGGGTGTTTTGTGAAAACCTAGAATAATTTCTTAATCACCCTGTTACACTTAAACGGTTGCTAACGCCCCCCCCCCTGCACCCCTCCTTCCATACAGTCTTTTGTTTATCCAGGTGAGTACTATTACCTCCCGCTCGATGCACCAGCATGGAGGAAACATCCTGTATATTTGCCTTAGTTAAATCGATTTATAAAAATAATAGACCAATTCTCTTTTCAAAAATATTTTTCATTCTAGGAAGGTTAAGTTTTTCCATTTTCAGGTCAGGTTTGTGTTAAAAGTTCACATATAAACGCAGCATAGGCGGCTGAATTATTGGCTTTTAAAATTGAAACGATGGGTGTATCCTTCTAAGAAAGCTTCACTAGCACCAAAACACCAATATCTACAAATATTTGAAACGCTAGTTTAACTTTATTCTTGAGAGTGGAATGCATAGGCCCTATGGTGAACAAATTAATGAATTTTCCTTTTCTCTACAATTTAGAGCAACGTTTTATTTGGTTCACATTATATTTTCCATAAAGTCGAAGAATGTGCTTATTTACTGCTGCAGCACTAACTATGTATAAGGTTTTTTATTTGTTTTATTGCGTCAAACTGTTTTCAAATGCAATGCTATAATGGTTTATTACTTATTTTAATTATAATTTCTAAATTTAAAATTTATGGAATCTTATTATTCAATCCAAGAACTTTAATTTTGCTTTGCATGTATAGAGCTATGCAAAATCTTAAAGTATCGATACTATAATAAGCGCTAGTATTGTAAAAAGTATTGACTAAAATTTATCGAGTATATACCCAACTAACACACTCTGCAGAGAAAGACTCTTACAATTTGCAAAAATATCTCATAAGAATCTCCTAACACTCTTAGATAGTCTCATAACATAATTCTTATAATAAGACTTAAATATGTCTCATAGTACTATTATTATGAGAGATTAATGCTACAAGAACATTTAAAATTTTTAATCTTATATTGAGATCATCCTTGTGCTCTTGGTTTGAGTGGCAGATCTAATCGAGTCTTTTTATGAAATGTTAAATCTCAAAAAGATGTATTCTCAAAAAAATTTCCTTAGTATTACGATACTTATATGAAAGCTATTGTAAGAGCTGTTTTATAGCTCATAAAGATGCTCTTATGAGTGATTGTTAAGTCCCAGTGTGGGCTTAGCATGCGAGAAAGGGGCAGGTGCCGGTTTTGGGAATGATAAGACAGGCGTTTTTTTTTCAAAATAACAAAATTCACTATTTTATTGAACAATATACTTTAAAGATTATAATTCAGGTACAAATTAATTCAATTTTACTAATTTTAAATAATTCACTGATTTCTTTCAACTAAGTCTAATAAATTCAAAATACTAAGTCTAACAAATTTAACTAATAACTGACGGCTCTATATCAAATTCAAAAATTCCTTAACGTAACCTCGCTTTCCCCTGTCGTATTTAATCCTTAATCTGTAAGAAAAAAAAGGGGGTGATTATGAATCAAAAACTAAAAGGTGAGGTTATGTTGATAGAATGAGCATCACAGAACTGCTCAGACGTATCGTTGCTGGGCTCAAAAACTCCCAGTATTGGATTTTGAAAATATTAATATTTTGAAAATATTATTTAATTTCTTTAGAAAGGGGGTTAGTTTAGGGTGCAATACTTCCCTTAAATTGGTATTAATCAAAGCTTAAGTGTGGCTTCAGTACTGCCGATCTGCTTTGTGGCTCAGTCAAAACGAGAGTGATTTGCTACTTCCAGTAGCTCGCTATTTATAGGCAGAAACACAATAGAAATTGTGTCTGCCGGTGGCGTTGCCAATGACGCCCACGTCTTTGTGTGAATTTTCATGCATTTGGTCCAAATGGCGTCATCATAGTTTTAATCGGAATACTTTGCTATGCTATGGGCTGCCATATTGGAAATGTCAAAGTGGTTCATAGCAGATGTTTGGTTGGAGGTAAGTGTTTACATTCTTTTTAATGTTAATTATTTATTGAAATTAGAATTTTATTCCTTGTTTCAGATTTTGGATCCCGTCGGATTGTTTAAGACGTCGTGAGAACATTGTAGTGTAGTGTAAGTTTTCGTTTTAATTGTAGTCTCAGATCGTGAATGATCTGAGAATTCTATTTGTTTGTTTATCTTTTATGGATGCTTTTGTTTTTCTTTTAGCTTTTGCTTCGTGGGATATATCGCGGGAATCATTGCCGATGGTCATCGTGGGATATTGAAAAAAGTGTGAATTTTTTTTTTTAACATGTAAGTTTAGTTTTAAGTTTAAAGATTGTTAGGCGATGGAACAGTGATAAATATTAAGACACCCATAAGAACACTGTTACTAGTGCAAAAAGATTATTATTCTCATTAAAATTACCATAGACGTCACTCATTCATCAATTTCGGTATTGATTTGGCAAAATAGATTGGAAGAAAGTTAAAAGATCTACTAATTTGCGAAGAAAAATAAATAAAATATATCTTGCATTAAATACGCCCAGGAATACTGCAGTAAAAAAAAGAGTTATTGTGAATTTTAAAAGTCATCCCAATAATACTGCGCAGTGTTCGGTAGTTTTACCTAAAGGTAACTATATTAGATATTTCATATAAATGATGTACATTAAAAATTTATTCCTCAAGATGCTGTGATTTCTGTTGATAATATTATAACATCATTACAAGTAAGTTTAATTTAAATTAACACGTAAAGAATTAAAATAATAGTTGGACTCCCTTCCAGCAACAGGATCATTTAGAAGATAGTGATGATGACGAATTCAAACTAAATGAGTTTACAAAAAATTTAGTTTATGGGTCTGAATTAAAAAATTGGGCAAATCAGTTTAATATAAGCCATCAAGCATTAAAAGGGTTGTTACAAAATGTAATAAGAGAAACTCTAATGCATTGCCAAAAGATCCAAGAACATTACTGCAAACCCCAACTGTTACTACAATTCAACCAATTGGTTTAGATGGCCAGTTTGGCACCAGAGGCTAGAATTTTGCTTACGGCAATGATTTACTAATATCAATGAATCATTAGAAATTTCCATTAATACCAACATTGATGGTTTGCCAATATACAGAACTTCAATAGAGGAGCTTTGGCCCATTTTATTTAATGTGTACGAAAAACCTAATATTCAGCCATTGGTCATCGGAATATATAGTGGCAAAGGTAAACCCATCAGTCTCGAGTTATTCATAAGACCGTTTGTAGATGAAGCAAAAGAAGTCCTTACCAATGACGTAATGGTGGCTCTGCAAGAGTTTTCTTCTACAAAAATATCGTTCATATAACAGTTATTAATAATATTAGTCTTTACAGAGGTTAACATGTCGTTAAAATCATGGTCAACACCACTATCAGCGACTTTAGAGTATACATGCTTTTTTTTTTGGCTTGTACGAATTTAGAGGTATCCACATTTCCCACCACTATCAGCGACTTTAGAGTATACATGCTTTTTTTTTGGCTTGTACGAATTTAGAGGTATCCACATTTCACCCTTCGGTGTCACTGTCATCATCCATTAATCTGATTTCCTCTTCAGCAGCCGCAAAATTTATCAGCTTATATCTTTTTTTTTGGTGCAAGGCTGGATCGTTCAATTTTTGTTTGCATTTGAGTTCTGAATTCTAAGCAATATTTGAATTACGGAGACTTTTTTTGTATTTGGCCAATACAGACTCCCCATTTTCTCCCAGCGTCAGGCACAGCTCTAAGACATACCTCCTCACGTTCAATTGTTTGAACTACTTTAAATGACATTCCGAAAAATTAAATATGTAATTAAAGTACTGCAAAACTCCAGATAAATTTACTTCATTTTACCTTATTTCAAAATGTTAAATGCCTGTAGGTTCTTTCGATGACTCTTTATGAAAGACAAATGTCAATTGGATTATGAAACACTCATAATATATGTTTTATGTTCATTGTGAGAGTTGTCATCTCATAACAAGAGTTAATGAAAACTTTAGTTCTTATAACAACAGCTACGTAGAATATCACTCTCATAAAAAGAACTGAAGCTCCATACCCAGTCTTTTGCTCTCATATGAAAACTGTTGTTGTTTTTACAAGAGTAATATAATAAAGAATAGCACTCTTATATGGCAAAAGAAAAAGTGTACAACACTTGTAAGGAAAGTTAAACTTCTTATAATAAGAATTTTATTCTAATAAGAACACTTAGTCAAAAGCGGCCATATTTTCGTTTAATAAGGAGGATTTAGAGTGAAACAAAATTCCTCAAATGTAGCTAATTCATGCAATTTAGCAATTAAAAACTATAAAAAATATGTTTTTTTTTTGAAAATAAGTGCTTTTATACGGATTTAAACTAAATCATGGAGCAGTACTAAAGTTTTAATTTTCTTCCATATTATAAAATAATTCATATAAAATTTTAGATTTTGATCAATTATGAGGGGCTTTGCTTTTTTTCTAAGTAAAATGTCTATTATTACCAATAAAATTTCAATCTCCATAAAATCTTAGCTAATATATGCGAAAATAATTATTTTCTAAAGTCCATAAATTCATATGTGTATTAATTCTAGTTCACTTTTATCTACATGTCATCGAAAATATGACATACTGATTTTCTAATAAAATAACTCTCATGAAATTTCCTTTACTCTAAAAAAAAAAAAAACAAGACCGCCGAGGTATTCTCTCTGTTTCTAATAGTAATGATAAGGAAAGTGTAGCTCTTATAATAAGATTATAAAGGGTTTTCCAATAAGAGGTGTTATTTTCATTAGCCCGCTATTTCGGTAGAAACTACGCCATTAATAAAAATGGAACGATAGACGATTCAACAACGCATTGAAATTATTAAAACTCACTATAAAAATGGTGATAATGTGGCAGAGACGGTTCGTAAAACTCGAACATTTTTGGGTCGTCGTGAAGCACCTTGTCGGACCTCAATATAGAAATTGGTAGAAAAATTCAAGCTGTCGGGACAAATTAGTGATGTGAAGAATAAAACCCGTGCACGTCGCTCAAGAACAGCCGAGAATATTGCTGCTGTAGCCGAAAGTGTTGAAGAAAACCCAGGTTTATCCATTCCTCGTCGTTCTTTGGAATTAGGCATTCCACAAACGTCATTACACCATATTTTGCATAAAGATTTGGGTCTAAAGGCTTATAAAGTTCAGTTAACACAAGAACTGAAGCCGGCCGATCATCAACAACGTCGAGTCTTTGCTGATTGGGTCCTTGAAATGCATGAAAATGATCCGGAATTCCATCGAAAACTCATCTTGAGTGATGAGGCCCATTTCCACCTCGATGGCTTCGTCAACAAGCAAAATTGTCGCATCTGGGGCTCGGAAAACCCAAGAGTTATTCTTGAAAAGCCTCTCTATCCTCAACGTGTGACTGTTTGGCGCGGTTTATGGTTCCGCGGGGTCATTGGACTTTACTTTTTCGAAAATGAGGCTGGAGCAACAGTTACGGCGAATGGATTGCGCTATCGACAGATGATTAATGATTTTTTATGGCCGGAGTTGGATGGTATTGATCTGGACAACGTTTACTTTCAACAAGACGGCGCTACGTGCCATACAAGCAACGAAACCATTGATCTTTTACGGGAAAAGTTTCCGGACCGTGTTATCTCTCGAAGAGGTGATAACAATTGGCCACCGAGATCTTGTGACTTAACACCTTGCGACTTCTTCCTTTGGGGCCACGTGAAAGAGAAGGACTACTCCAACAGCCCAGCGTCGATTCAAGACCTCAAAAATGGAATTCGTGAGGCTATCGAGGACATAGGGCAGCCACTTTGCGATTTGGTTATGGAAAATTTCATGAAAAGGATATGGTCCTGTAGGCGTGGTTGTGGTGGTCATTTGGCTGATGTTATTTTCCATTATTAACGGCATACCTTCCTCTTTATAATGAAATAAAGATCCGATCATTTATCTCAAAAAATGGCATTTTTCTTTGAATATCAAAATAACACCCCTTATTGGAAGACCCGTTACTAATTATTATAAGAAAAAAATAACTCGCATAAGTGCGCCATTTAATTCTGACAACACTTTCATAGTACACTACAAGAATGAAATAACAAGGATACTCAAGTGCATATATTCTCTCATAAGACACTTGTAGACCTTTATGAGATAAAAATTGTTAGTTGGGTAATCAATTATCGAATACATTTTCGAATACATTTTCTAATTCATATGAAATATATAAAAGTAACACTTCAACACACATATCATGCCGTGCGATCAAAAATCGTACATTTACCTATAATACGTTGTGTAATTTTCTCACAAAGTTGGAAGTATCTCGTTCTTTAAATAAGTTTATTCATCGCATTAGGAAGGAGCCAAATAAAAGTAATTTAGTAATATTAAAATACTTTTATTACTTATATTTGCGCTGATCATAAAAAAGAATTGTTAACATAATTCGGGAACTGACAAACTCAATGTTTACTGACTGCACTGAAAACTTTCTAGTCCAACTCTTGCATGTATGAAATGAAATGTATAATTGTATTGGCGGTGCCGTCGCGAACTGAAATAGTGTAAAAGTGGCGAAAGTATAGTACAGATAGTGCTACGAAGCGAGCAAACCTATTCAAAGTTTCGCTCTATGCTGGAGATAGTATTTCCCCTGAATTTATAAAAATTTTAAAATGTGATGTGCATCAAACAGTACCTACTATCAAGTCAAGTATCGATATCAAAAGTAATCATACGTACTCAGTGTCGTATTCAAAGTTCGATGCTAGTACGGTATCGATACTTTTTACATATCGCTATGTGCAGCAACCATCTATAAGTAAGAGGCCATATAATTTGCATACTAACGACTACATATTTATTGTTGTGCAAATAATTTTAACAAAAGATTTGCATCTCATTAATATTGGGAGCTTCAAGTTCTTCTGTAAAGAGGTAGCTTAGTTTGTAAGCTCTGCTGGAGTTGCTGGTTAAAGAACTCTACGTTCTCAACATAAAATGTAATAATATGAACAGATAAAGTTTTAACCATTCAACTTACCTAGTGTGAGAGAAAACAAGGAACGAACATTCTACATGTTAAAATATGTATTGATTTTTTATAAAATACCAAGGAATTTAAATTATAACAATATTTTTCCTATAATTTCGGTGGTTATATGAATCACATCTTAGTACATATGATTCTATGAGTCTGGATTCTCTGTGCCATTAGGAAGCTCAAAAACCACCCTATTGTAATCATGCTTGGCTAAAATTTTAGCAATCGGAGTGTTTCAAAGAATTTTAATAGCCAACGTTTACAATATTTTACCCTGTGAGAGCTAAGACTGTTATGTAAAATGTATGTAATGCTTTCTCATAATGTATATTAGGATTATACACAATGGCAGCTACTATTAATTTTCTGTGCTACATTTTAGTAGGTATACCTATACTTATTTCATGAAATTGCTATTGGCCTACCTATTATAACAACATTTTCGAAAAAAAAGGTCACCATCAAAGTATCCTTAATTATTACCATAATATCACAAATTAACACCTGTACCTACATCGAGTAGAAAATATTATTATTCAGCTGGCATTACATTTTGGACGTATACATTAAAAGTTACAATTCAGGTGTATTCCAGCCATTAATTAGCCTCACCTAAGCTGTTTCATTGCCTTGTGGAAAGCTTTAAGTTTACCAATGTATTTTAAAGCCCTTAATTACAAGCCTATCGCTTAGGAAATGCTTTGCTTATCGACCATTACAGTCACTGTCCAACATGAATTTATATAGGAGTCTGAACTCTGAAGTCACTGGAATGAGAGAACGGCACACGAACTTCTACACAACTTTGGATATAAATTAAAAACTTTTCTAATTTTTCTGCTAAAAGTTTCCCTTAGGTAATTCCCCTATTTCATCCATAGCGGTAACAATTTGTCTATACGGTAGGACCATTCATTCCAATTTATTTGTCTAACTGTCGAAATAAGATACAATTCTGGAAAGGATATCATTCATTAACGCATCATTTTTTCGGTAGTGCGATATTTGTTGAACCATTTTCACTGTCCTCGAAACTTGAAACTAATTCAACTTTAAATCATGTCATCCGGACAGTTCATAGCGTTAAAGAAATGTTGCCATTTATTCTTACAAGGATCCACCCGCACATACGCATACAATACTCTTAAAGATTTTCTTTGATAACTGAATAGCATACGTCTTCGTTAAAGTTTTCCTAGAAAGGACGTATTTTCTCCTTTCAGACTCTACAGCATTAATTTAACTTCTCTAAAAGCACTTAACTCTTTCAAAGGAGGACGAAGCCATCACTTCTTTGCACTCTCTTGGCTACTTTTGCTATATCGGACTCGAGGTCTGCGTATATGTGTTGCCTGCAGTGAGAAATAGCATTCACTTTTCATTAAGAAGTCCGCAATCTAATTTCTAGGCTCACTAAATTTTACGATAGATCCAAGACTGTGCAAAGTTCTTGTAATTTGGTTTAATCAAAAGTTTTATTGTTTTTTTTTTTTCTCCTTTTTTTCTATTAAAATAAGCATTTCGTATAAATTGGCGTTTTCGACTGGATATGGTATTGTGGGATTTATTATTAAAAATTTTGGTTGTAAAATGCGAAGATTTGTTCGGGGAAATGTAAATACCCAAAGTAAAAAGCAATATTGAATTTGGCAAAAATGACATTAATTTAATTTATCATGGAGATTGTGGCGAGTATTGTAGTAATTCTATCGGAAACAAATAAATTACAGAATAAGTGCATTTCTCAGGCAACCAAAAATCCGGGGAAATCTTGTGCAGATTGCTCAGTTCTATAAGCGGAGTAGGATAATGGAATAAGGCATTATTCAGAGCTAGAAACTCTCACCAATGCTGCTTTTATGTTTGGAATTTTATTGATTTCAAATCCTATATAGGCCTTAATATTTATGTGATAATATTTTCTGGACCAGAGGAATGGTGTAAGCACTTTTTAAAAATGTGTGATGCGAAGGCGAATGATAAAATCAAGCATTTCGTTATAAGGGATGAAACAGTATCTTCCTACCATGATCTTATGTAATACAAAAACTCAATAGAAGTGGCATAAAAAGAGTGATTGTGGCAAAAACAAACAGCAAGGTAATAAAAAGCTCAAAAATCTTTATTGTTATCATTTTCTTGTGCAGACAGGGAATCCTCTTAATAGAATAAAAGCTCAGTTTTTTTACTGAATAGGTAATGCTGGAATATGCGTCTATATGTCAACAGATCTTGTCTACGTTTATATGTATAAAAAGCGTAGACTGGACAGCAAAGGCAGCATAGGATTACTTAGGCACTTGTATGTATATAAACGAAGACATTATGAATTTCATGCAATTCCATGATAGATAACTTCAATATTTTAGTGTTACATGTTGTGTCTCTTCAGCATAGTTTGTACTACGTCATGTTAGTCGTGCTGTTGTGTCCAGAAGCAAACAGAAGGTAAGTAAGTATTCAAAAACGGAGATTTTAATAAAACAAAATAAATTTTTAGGTGTTGTTGGCATTTTAGCTTTGAAGTTTCATTCGGAATATTTATCAAAATATTATCAAGAATACCATAACAGAATTTCAATAACAATGAAAGATCAAAATTTCGGCGGAAGTCAGATGTCATTTCCGAATAGAGTCGTTTGATAATTTAATTAGGAACTCCCTAGTAACCACAATTCCGATGTCCTCACGTTTCCAAACTATACTACAAAAATATTGGACAGAATTCCAATTTTTATCCAAAAAATTCCAACACAGAACGATTTTTTTACGTGTTCCGATGTTATAAATACCATGCTCTATTTTGCCATTCTTAGGAAAATCTAACGAATTTCCGTAGAAATTTTATGTGAGATAAGAACTGGAAATACAGTGGGCAATTGTGGACAGTATTTTAAACTGTTCTTTGATTTGTCCATTATTTTTCTGAAAAATTCCGTATATGAAAATATATGGAGATAGTGTGGACATACTGCACAAAAAGTAGAAATTGAAATCTTCACTTTGTCCAAAGAAATCTCCATACTCTTTCCTTCATTGAAAAAAACAGCGGACAAAATTTTTGATAAATTTGCCGTTCTTTTTATTTTATAAACTTTATCAACTTTTTTTTTTATTTGATGGAAAGGTATGATTAACAGTAGAATTGAAAATTCTGCACATGCTATTGATATGCTATGGATATTCTTCAGAATGAGTCTGCACTGTATTCAGGCTTTATCCATTCAAATTCCAATGTAACAGTGGAACTGAAAAATTTGGACATGCCATGGATATTCTTCAGAATGATTCTGCACTATATCCAGGCTTTATCCAATAAAATTCCAATGTATTATTGTTTCTAAGAAAAATTATTTATGGTTTTGGTATGGAACTGAATGGTGTCGCGAGACGTGAAATCATTTGCATTTAGTGTTGTGTAGGCTAAAAGACTCCATAAGGAAAGAAATAAACAGGAAAAGAATAAAGTAACATATAAATTTAGTTATTTTATTACTTTTAAAACTAATATCTTTTTCGTTCACAGAGAAACTGGAGGAAAAACACTCAGCATTGCATAAATTTAAAAAATTTTTTCTTTCTTTTTTTAACTGAATTGTTTTGTTTTGTTTTAATGAATTTCTAAAAAATAAATATTATTTTGTTAACACTAATATCTTTAAAATGCTTTATGTTTATTGTAGCAGGGAGAAATTCTAAAGAATTCCTGTAGAATAATTCTGCAGAATATCCGGAAAAACCTTCCATAGAGCATCCGTGGAATATATCCGCTAAATTTCCAAAGATAATATTCTTATGATTTCTGAGGAATTTCTGTAGAATAATTCTGCAGAATATCCAAACAAACTCTCCATAAAGTATCCGCGGAAAATATCCGCTAAGTTTCCAAAGACATTGTCCTTATTATTTCTGAAGGAATTCCTTGGAATAATGACGGCATACTTTCCTCGGACAGCGTAACTTTTGCCTCGTGACAATCCCATAAAATTCTTTTGACATTCTTGGGAATATTCCACGGAACTGATTCTTCGGACAGGAAAATTTCCTATAAACAACTGTTGAACGTCCTAGGGCTTGGTAAGTAGGGCTTACTCATATGTAACCGTGGTTATAAAGTAACTCGAAATTTTATCACAGGCATATTTCTATTCAGTCACTTTTGTACTCGTTTTTGTTCATAAGAACTTTTAGGTTGCGTAGAAACTTTTTTTTTTCTAACATTGTAGCTTAAAGTCATAAAAATACTTCAGCAGAACCAATAGGGAATTTAAGGTTTCAAAGTAACGTTCCGCAACCTAAACGCTCCATTCCCGTCATACTTTTACTTTTTTGCCACAGTTTATGTAAATTTTGTCATTCTCTTTAGTTTTGTTATAAGCAGTTCGTGCGCGTGCGTGCAACAAAGTTTTGTGGAAAGTAAGTTTTCATTTCTAGAGTTGTGTAATGTTAAAACGAAAAATAATGCTGTAGATCTAGTTGAGGATAATGATGACGTAAAAATGGTATTTCCAATAAGCAATATAAATTCGTTTGAAGAGTTGGATGGAAAACTCTTGACAGATACCTACTTGCTTCAAATTAAAAATGGTAATGATATACAGTGTATATAACTATTTTCGTATTAGTATTTTTTACATAAATCTAAGATTAAAAAGCTAGCAACTTTTGGAGAACTGAACGAAAGTAAAAAACAATATGGTAGGGTAGGAAGGGGCTAGTTGAGCATAGGGGTAAGTTGGGCAATTGCTACATCTCTACACATATTTATCGTAAGAACTTCATAGTACACGGTAGTGAGACCGGCAAGTGCATGAACTAAAATGTGATGGCGTCAGTCGCCGCTCGGCAAACAAACGAGGTGTACGGTTGCTTTGATGTTTTCTTCGCTGAAAAGTAAAAAACGTGAGCTGTTTTCATTTTCTCCTTACTTCAGTACTGTTCGCAGAATATTGTCCAAGTAAGTTCTTTTGTACAATACATTTATTCTATTTTAATTCAACTGTTTTATTTGTATTCTATAATTTATCTGCAAAAGCGTGGTCGGGGCTAGTTGAGCAAAGATGCTCAACTTACCCCATTAAAATTCCAATACAGAACAAAAATTTTACTATTGCTAATTTTGTTCCAGGATGCGAACCTATAAAAGAAAAATGCCAAGAGCTTCAGCAACTCCAGTACAATTGGATGAAGCAGCACAGGCTGTTTTGGAAGACCTTAAGAGTGTAAATGCTGCTGCCAAAGAATTCAATATAAAACGTATGACATTGACAAGGTATATAGTAAAAATAAAATCTAAAGATGGAATGCGAACGATGGGTTATAAGACCCCGAGACAGGTATTTACTACGCAGCAGGAAAGTTCTCTTAGAGATTACTTGTTGCAAATGTCCGCTATATTTTACGGACTATGTCCTAAAGATGTTCGTCGTCTTGCCTATGAATATGCCATGAGGTACAAAATTAAAATGCCTAATGCTTTGACTGCAAATGAAATGGCAGACAAGGAATGGCTTACGATGTTTTTAAAGAGGAACACCGCATTGTCTATTAGAAAGCCAGAGCCCACCAGCATTGGGAGGGCAACATCATTTAATGCAATTAATGTGAAGATATTTTTTGACAAGCTGGCAGGTGTCTTAGATAAGCACGCATTTACCGCTTCCAGAGTTTGGAAGGATGATGAGACTGGGGTAGCCACAGTGTTAAAACCCAATAGAATTGTAGCTGCAAAAAGTAAAAGGAACGTCGGTTCGATAACTTCAGCGGAACGGGGCACGAACGTAACTTTAGTTGTTGCCGTTTCTACATCGGGGAATTCAGTCCCTCCAATGTTTGTAATTCCCCGTAAAAACTATAAGGAACATTTCATCAACGGAGGTCCTCCTGAATGTATTGGAGCAGGTAACGCTAGCGGTTGGGTGATAGATGCAGAATTTTTTAAATTCATGGAGCATTTAATTGCATACATTAAGCCATCTAAGGAATGTCCTGTTTTACTTGTACTGGACAACCATTCGTCACATTTGCACATAAAAACTATAGAATTAGCCAAGGAAAATGGAGTCGTAATGATGTCCTTCCCACCACATTGCAGTCATAAGCTGCAACCACTTGACGTATCAGTATTCGGACCCTTCAAGAGATATGCGGCTTCCGCACAAGATTCTTGGCTAAAAAACAATCCAGGAAAGAGTATGACAATTTATGACATACCGAAAATTGTGGCAGAAGCATTACCGTTATCTACAACCGCAACTAATATTTTAAAAGGTTTTTCGAAAACTGGTATTTTTCCTTTTAATAATCATGTATTTTATGAAGCTGATTTTGCGCCGTCGTTCGTAACCGATCATCCGGAGCCAATTGCTAACGCACCAACGAGTCATGAAGCATCGAAAGATGAAGGGAAGGAAAACGAAACGCTACCCCGAAGTTTTTCCATTGTCGAGCCTTCTACGTCTAGAGTGGCTCATGTAACTTTAGCTAACGTCGAGCCTTCTACCTCTATAGCGATTCAGGTATTTTCACCTGAAGCCATCCGACCTTATCCTAAGGCGTGTCCAAGGGTGCAGACTCAGGCCGGAAGAAGAAAAAGGAAGGCTGCTGTTTTGACGGATACGCCTACAAGAAATGCCCTCGCAGCAGAACAAAATAAGACGTTAAAAGCGAAGAAAGTAAATAAAAATGTAGATAAAGGGCATAAAAAAATAATTAAGACAAAACTACTTCTGTCTAGTTTCGAAGAAGACGAATACCTTTGCCTAATTTGCTGCGAAGCGAGTTTGCCAGGAGAAAAATGGGTTTAATGTCAAATTTGCAAAAATTGGGTCCATGCCAAGTGTGCACCTCACGCTGGATGGACTTATGTCTGCTTAAATTGTGATAGTGATAATGATGATTGATTTTTTATCAATTAATATTAATCTCTTTTCATAAAAAGACCAAAAGACTTGAAATTTCGAAATATTGAATTGATTTATTCTGTGTTTGTTAAAGTTTAAAATATTTTATTTTATAATAGAAGTATATTGTTGATTTCAAATAAATATGTAGTGATAAAATGTTATATTTTTGTATTGTTTCGATATACGTATATGATAATAATTTAATTATGACCAGTGCTTAACGTGCCCCACACCCTTGCTCAATTTGCCCCATTGGGAGAGGTAAGGTGAGCAGCTCTGACTTTCTTGACATATACGATAATTATTCCTTAGGTATATCTTGTACAGTAAAACTAACTCAATATATTAATCCTAGATTAAAGAGGCTTTATGCTGTTGTATATAATATGTTTATTCAAAAAATCAATTTTGAGTTATGTTAGTTTTTGGAAAAAAAATTGCTCAACTAGCCCCTCCCTACCCTACTTCCTATTCGAGGACTCTGTAATGGAACAGCTTTCATGGACGGGAACAGCTACAAAACGAAGTTTTGTAAGCTTTAAGGGCATTACGAATTTATTATTTACAGTCGTGAGAAAGTTCTACCCAAAGTTTACAGAACATGACGGTGCTAATTTCTTTAAGGAATATTTAAAGCACGCAAAAACCAGGAAGACACGAAAAAGGTATAAATAAATTTTGGTTATTTTTAAATTAATTTCTGAGATGATAAATTTTAGTTCTTCTAAAATGTAGGAGATTGTGGTGCATAAAAATGGCGATTAGCGGAAAAATTTTACATACATATATATTTCTATGTATTATATATTTGCAAAAATTACATGGAATTTTGTTTTGCTTTTTGTTACTTTATAATATTGAATAAAACTGTTTACTTTTATATATGTAAATTAAATTTTTTTTTTCTTAAATGTCCATATGTTATCGAAAGTTTTATATTGTCTTTAATGTTTTATATATGTAGTAGAAAAATATAAAACGCGCTATAGTTAGATCAGGTAATACGTATATACATATAACCTAGGGATTTCATCTAGGGTATAAAGAGTATCTTTTTATGAACAATTAAAACTTATTTTCATATTTAACAAATTTTGCAATATCCTTATAATGTTTGTACAAATAGTTCAAAATTAAACTAAGTCAACATCTACATATTATTTTATTAAATTGGAGTTTATTATGACAAACCTGTTTCTGAATATATCTCATTTTGAATTGGCTACGTTGCATCAAGGTTTATAAAGTATGTAAATAAGTGATAGTATGATATTTCATTAACCATTTTTCCCAAAATAGTTGCAAAGACACGTGTCAGTGACGTCTAGGTAGTATGTTTTTCAACTTTTTTTCTTTAATAGTTTCAAAAAATCGTTGCAATGACGTTCCGGTAATAATTTTAATAACCTTTTTTTACCTAATCGTTTCAAAGAAACGTGACAGAGACGTTGCGAGAGTAAATTATTCTAACCATTAATTTTCAGTTGAATTATAACTCAAGTTCCTTTACAACTGTCCAAATACAGTTGTGGATACCGTTTTTATACAGTTTTAACAACGTTATTAACCCGAACCAGTAACTTCATGGTGAAATCAACCTTAGTTTCAAGACCGTTTTCTCTACCGTTCTGCAACCTATTTTGGCTACTTCGGTATACAAGAAGCTTTAAAGGTCCTCAATGTAAAATTTTGGAATCAACGTTGTATTAACTCCGAACTAGCATTAGTAATTACCGATATGCTGTTGGAAGTTGGAATGTAGAAGAGCTTCAGGTTTCAGTGATAAAAACCACCAATTTCGAAGAACTTTTTACTTTGAACAATAATTTAATTAATTGCCATATATTAGGGGAAGTCCGTCGGCGATGCCCGCCGTAAGCTATTATCTGACTTGATCGACGATACCGTACTCTTGGGTTTTACTTTGTGTATGTGTGTGTTCGTGTGTGTGGAGGGGGTGGCTGAGTGGGTGTGCGTGCACACATTCATATGGGAGGGCGAGTGTAGCTCTCTACGTTTGGAACATGATAAAATCCTGAAGTAACAAAATTCAGAATAAAATAAAAAAATCCGGAAATGAGAAAATCCAGAAGTGACAAAATCCAGAAGTGACAAAATTCAGAAACGACAAAATACATAAATGTAAAAATCCCGAAATTGTAAAAATTGTTATAAATAAAATTTTTTTTTTAAAACATTTTAAAAATGGAATGAGCCTCGCTTCGCAAATCTCATATTTACACTCGTCGTTGTTGTTATATTAATCTGTGTTAATAATATAGTTGGGAGTCAGGTGATGAAATATTCATATATGGAAACCTAGCATCTTTGCGAACGAAACAGGCTAACCCAATAATGCCTGCACATGGGTCATGATTTTGAGTTGGGTTAAGGTCCAAAATGCATAATAATTCGAATTAAAATAAAAAAGGCTAAATTTTGAACATCGCTTCACAAAGAGAAAATTTTGCTTGAGGTACTTATCCTGTTCTGAACTATATGAATTTGTTCTTATATTATACGTAGGTATATCTAGGTCTGTGTCAGGGGTGGATCCAGCTAGGGGCGCGGGGGGCGCGCGCCCCCCTG
Organism: Dioctria rufipes; assembly: GCA_963924295.1. Lineage (NCBI taxonomy): Eukaryota > Metazoa > Arthropoda > Insecta > Diptera > Asilidae > Dioctria > Dioctria rufipes. The sequence continues at coordinate 310,118,511 of OZ002740.1, read as the reverse complement.
AAGACCGCTGAAAAAAATTGCAGTAGATCTTCTGAATTTTTTCTAACAAAAAAACGTAATAATTTCTGGAAGCGTTCAATATGATACATTTAGAAACGCAGTCCCTAGCTAGCACCATGGCCTTCGGTCATGGTTGTTGAAGCCTATAGAGAAAACAGGAAGCGCGAATACCTGTACAAGAGGTTCGCTTTGCTCGGGGTGTTTGAAGCAACACAGAGCCTATTCATGTTATCGCGATGGAAGGTTTGTTTTAATTGAAAACAGCTGCCACAGGGTCTTTGATAAGCCTTCCATGTAAAGACGGCTTCTTAGAACATTATCGGCGCGGCATGGCAAAACAAACATTTAAAGAAACAATTATAAGTCGTAATTGGAGAAATTCAGCGAAACAACACAACGGCGAACAAGTCATTGTGCATTGTTGTAGTGAGTGTTATTACATTTAAAGCAAGAGATTAATTGTTAAATATTTGTTTTGTTTATTATTTCGTAGAATGCAATAGCTTTTATAGAACACTTAGGCCAAACGTTAAATAACAATAAAATAAATTTGCAGATTGGGAAAGTGTCAATGAGTATCCTAGAGAATTTGATTGGGCGGTCTGTTTTGCTTCAAGGGATGTTGATGAATACACATTTGAATTTAGTACAATTCAAAGTCTTGAGCATGCGGGAATACATTCGGTAGTTACACAGCAAATATTAACAATAACAAAATCCCTTTTGGCTTAACGATAAGTACAACCAAGCAATAAAAGCGAAATAGTCTGATTTTCGTACCTATCAATTGCATCCATGCCCAGAATTGAAACGCTATCCAAAGAGAAAAATTTCTTTTTGACCAGAACGTTAGAATATTGGCAAAACGCAAAGGCAGCAAAGGTTTCTGGTCACAGGTCAAAACTATCAGGGGCAACTTCAGCAGTTCCTCTATTCCTTCACTACTTTACAATGAAGTGATTGTTGAATCCCTGCATAAAAGTAATATTTATACTCTTAGACTCACTTCAAATTCTCCTTTTCCACTTACTTTACATCTCCCTTGTAGATGTGTACAAGAGCCAATACACATCCATACGCAGATCCAAGCCCCCGTTAAATAAAACCTGTGCCTCATTCTTGGCTAAAGCTCTGCTCTACTTATCTTATTCCACAGGAAAATTTCCAATTGCTTGGAAACTACCTCACGTTTAGCCCATTCCCAAGAAAGTAAAGGGTAGTGATCTCTCAAATTATCGACAAATTACTATCACTTCGATTCTTTCAAAGGTTTCTGAATCTATCATTAACTCCAAATTAATGAAGTATCTAGTAACTAATCATATCATCAACGATCGCCAATATGGCTTCCGAGCTGGACGCTCATCTGGAGACTTGTTGACTTTTCTTACGGAAAGTTGGAACCCTAGTTTTCACAATTTTGGTGAGTCCAAAATTGTTGCCCTAGATATTTCAAAGGTCTATCATAGTGTTTGGAGATCAGCCCATTTAGCCAAACTTAAAGCACTTGGTCTCTCTCGTCCTCTTCTATTATGAATGTAAAGTAATTTATCTGGTCGCTTAATATGGATTATAATTAGATGGCGTTACATCTCAATCTCAGCCAATGCATGCAGGGGTGCCTCAGGGCTCTACTATTTCTCCATCTCTCTTCTCAATTTTCATTATTGATTTGCTTTCCTTTACTTTCAATCCCATCAATTGTTTTTCCAATGACAGTACCCTTGCTTTCGCGTACTCCATTGACACCCTTGGGGACTAAAAAGGATATGTCACATCTGTCAAACTAGATTGCATGATTTGATCCTTGAATAACCACCTTGATAATATCTTCGCTTGGAGCATGCCGAACCGCATCGAATTCAATACTTCTAAGTTCCAAAGCGGTCCCGTCGCTTTAACACAAGATCATAAGTTCCATTCCCGTTTCTTTTGATGGAGCACTGCTTGACGGTACACCATCTTTATGCATTTATGAGATTAATATTTGCAGTATGTTAAGCTGAGCAGATCACAACTTCTCTGTTCCCAAATAAGCAACGACATATCTTGGATTTCTGAAAAGGTGTTAGAAATATTTCAGCCCATCGATTCTAGCGCTCCTCTACAAGTCCTACATCAGTCCTAGAATGGAATACAATTTCCATATGTTGGCACTGCAAAATACTTTCGGCCGTAGAGTAAAATTCCGTGATGATTTTTTATACAGAACTATTCGAACGTGGAACAAGCTACCATCTTCTGTCTTTCCTTCGGCATGCAATCTGCGAAAGTTTAAAAATTGTGTTCCACATATGTAGGCCGGGGCTGGTCGCAGAACCTTAGCTTCGTTGGATATTGTCAAAAAGAGGCGATGTGGCAGAAACTTGTCATATGGACTTATACGAGCACCGCTGCAATGTTGGTTGCCCTTCGCTCCTATCTCTACATGCATGATCAATGTTCTGATGAAATATCTAGTCTAATCCCTGATTCCTCCATGTAATACTTGCACTGCGAGCCGCGCACATCGTTTTACTATTTAAAATACTTTCGGTCTCGTGTGCGAACGTGGAACAGTCTCCATTCTTCTGTCTTTCCTCCGGCATGCAATCTGCGAAAGTTTAAGGGTGACATACATCAGCACCTTCGCCACCTTCCTCACGTTCCCTAATTCATTTCTTTATCACCTTCTTGCCATGCTGTGCTTCGCATCATAGTTCATAGGATATCTCCTGAGCTTGGCTTAATAATATAAAAAACAAAAGAAGTCACACTTTCTTAACCTGCCAACGAAGTTAAAGACGTACAAAGTATGTATTGCATCTGTCCTGTGACTGCTATTTTAAATAAATGTAAATTTTTAATTCCTGTGTTTTACAAAGATAAAATTTATGATGGTTCGTCATTTTGAATAAAGTACGTTTCCCTAGATTTATTAACTAAAATTGATCATTGGGAAGTTTTACACTTCCACCATTTACAATCCAAAGTAAAATGAATAATCTAACATCTCCTTTGACTTTTCGGTGTGGCAAAGAGCCTTGAGCAACTTTCTTCGCTGCGAGTGGTAGCCACTTGCTAATCTGTTCGACTCGTATCTTTTATATGATAAATTTTGTGCATTTGACATTTGGGAGCGGTGGCGAGTGTTGTTCAGTTTTCAGCATATACCATTTATAAACCATAGTTGCGCCCCCCTAACCATAATCCTGGATCCGCCACTGGTCTGTGCCTAGGTCTTATCTATTAATGAGTGCGTAAATAAATGAATTTGTGTGTTGAAGTGGTAGTGTGGCGTAAATTAATGTAAAAAATAAATATAGTTTCTTTGTTTTTAACGTAAACGAAAAAGTTCCGAGTTCATGAAGAATTTAAACTAAGAGGAAATCCAGAAAAAAAACCAGAAAAGATATTCGCGGACGCCAGTATCTTTCTGGATTTTTTTCTGGATTACTTCTGAATTTTGTTACTTCTGGCTTGAGAAGTATATTTCTAGAGGGTTCTGACCGTATCCAGACATCTGGTAGTAAAAATATTGTGTTGGATTATCAGGTAATCTTCTGTGGGAGTCACACCGAATAATAGTTTTGTTGTACTTACCGTATTTGTTCCTCAGCTGTATTTCAATTCTCTGGTAACTTGGTAGATATTAATGTTTTTCAGTCCGACTGAGCAAAGGGCATTTTTGAATACGGCTGCATCCATTAAGTCAATATTCGCATTTCATAGCTGATAATAGTTTGCACATAATGTCTTTGTAATTATAGTGCTAAGCGTTATTTTAATACTGATATACACGGCACGCATTTTATTTTATAGTCTAAGATTTTTTTGTTTTTAAGAAAATCATGAATGTATACTTTCTGGAACATTTTATTCCATTTATCGACGGATTGACTTTGACTGTTTTTCTACAGGTTTGCAGTGGCGTAAAGAAATTTTTATTCGATGGTGCTGATTGTTGATTGGTTATAAGAATTTTCCACTCAATCAAATGTCTCTTTCTTCACCCAATCCACGCGGTACTTTTGACCATTTGTTTTCATGGAGCCATTTGGGTTTCTTGATATAGTTCGATTTTTTTCTATGAACAGAGTCCATCAAGGCAGTCCTGTTCAACTTCTGAGCTGAAAAACGTTCGCCACTTTATGATAGCGTAACCTTAAAAACAAAACTATTTTGAGTTTGTTTGCTTAATACTGTTTTGCATTCTTAGAGCACTCAGCTGGAACTTACGGAGAATTTTACTTAAATGCTTAATTGAACACGTTGCTTTATTCAGTTTTAGTGATGTTGAAATTTGTTCCCGCTTCATTACGATAATAATTAAAAATGGTTACGCTGAATATTAGGCTAGCAAATGTAAAAGAATTAAATCGCAGCAAAAAGTAACTACAAGCGGATTTCTATCAGTATAATAGTTCCGTAAGGAGCGTTTCCATTCCATGAATTTATTCTGTGACCAAAAGTATTTGCAAATTTATTCCTTCATATAAACTTCTAATTTACTGCCTCTTCCTGTGTATGCTTTTAATGGATTAAAAATATTTAATAATTCTCATCGAAATGGTCGCTCTGCCCCGCATTACAAACGTATCCTTTGTTTTGGGATCGGATTTTCATAACGTGGACTCGTAGCTTATTTTTCACTTGGATTTTGATACTGTTTAGGGAAATGCCATATGAAATTGTGTATGGGATTCACTCGGTGGGCCTTAAAGCCCAGCCATATAAATACTAACTAAATTGCTTGTTGAAACAGAGTGCGGGTGGCTTCCATTATATCCTTGTTCATTCAATGCCTAATCTACTAATAGTAACCAATTCTATGAATTTCGATATATAGGAAATGGTATGGTATAGCACTAGAAGCACGGAAAACAATTTTCCCGCTTGGGAAATGTGAATGTAAAAATTTATTCATTTTAGCGCATCTATTGAATTCACCGATCGGATACGTAGCCAGCGGGTGGTTGGAGATAATTTATTTATTTATTTGTACTGTGGAAATTATTTTCACAATCAAATCACAACAGGAAACAGATTTAACGTTTCTGTGGGGATTGCGGGTAGCGCTGGAATGATGATCAGAAAGGTGCCAGCTTAAAATATGAATACATTCGCGGTTTCTGTTATGTGGTGATAAAAATAAAATTATGTGGCAATTCAAATTTTAGCCCATTATTTTGGATCTAGCAATCACAGATTGATTCCTACCATTCAGTAGTACGAATTTAATGAAATTATGAAAGTAATTATGCTTTGGAATTTATAATGGCGATTTGAATTTTTTCGATTGGCGAACAATGCTTTACGGCTGAATACAAAATTGATGCAAATGAATGTATTTAGATGCAATATTCAATCAGAACTGGCATAAATACAAATTTTTATAAATAATTTTTGAAATATTGGATATGCAATGTTTAACATCAGCTATACTTACTAACTACATCTAATTCAAGAGGTATCTTAAAAATGATATATGAGGATTTCAAAATGTTTTTATTTTGCTTGCAACCAGGGATGGATTTAGTAACTTGACCAGAGGCGTATCTAGGCTTAAATATTTGGGGGAGCGAGCATATTAAAGAAAGGCGCCACTGCATAAAAAAAAAATGTTATTTCATATTTAAACAATGATGAATTTTAATATATTTTTTTGGGACACTTTCTCAATATTTAAGTTATTTTTAATACCTGTGCTTATTATCTCTCTGAAAATATCCTAAAAAGTTTAAAACTCTTGAACAAGTTTGGCTTTGCTGTCAATGACGTCTGAGTACTTATGTACATGTCTGTCAAAAGCTCTAATTTCCTCGTATTATCTGCTTTTTGTAATTCTTTGGATCTAAGCAACTAAACTTAGCAACATTTGTAAAATGCTAGAATCTTTTATCGCGTCATTTCATGTAACACAGACACATATTTTCCAAAGATCTTTTTGGCAAAGAAATTTTTGAATAACCACTTTTTGTCTTTGCTTTCTGAAGAAAAATGTTCAAGAAAATTCGCTGGAAAAAAGTTATTTTAAATAAAGCCTGACTATTTGAGTCACATCTTTCCAATGTGGATTTCTTTTCCATGAAGTGGATGCAATTTTTAGAGAGCTACTTTTTATTATTTTAAAGCCGTTAAGTATTACATATACATACAAAAATTCTACATCACCGTAAAACCGTTCTGCGGCAAATACTGTTTAAATTATGACAAAATAAATATGCTTTGTTTTTAGAATTATACTGTGTATATATTAGAAATAAACTACTACACATGAAAATCGGAGATTGAGTGTATTAATGATTAAATTTTTGTACAAGCTGAATTTTGTTGTTAAGAAGGCGCTACATTTTGATGATTTCATCCTGGGGGAGCGTTCGCTCCCCCTGCTGCCCCCTAAATACGCTTCAGAACTTGACTGCCTACTCCCTGTAAAACACGAAAAATTGAATGATCTATATCTATAAGAATTAAAGTATAAAACAACGAAAGTCTGTAAAGGATAGAATTATCTCAATCAGTGTCTGATGCTTACCATTTTTATTTGTGAGTAACAGTGAATTGTTATTCAAAAATTGTATTTTGCCTGGCCTTCTGAGTAGCGAATTTGTTGATCAAATCAGCAAAATCTAAAGACTGTAGCAGCTGTGGTTCACAGAAGGCGCGACTATTAAAACAAAATCTCACCAAGTTTTGCCGTCCCTAGGAGCCCTAGGCCCGGGCCTACTCGGCCTATAGGGAAACTCGCCCCTGCTTGTAACAGACAACAGACAAATCCACATTGATACATTTCCTTGAAATCATAATTTTTCCCTTATTCATGGATTTCGAAGATATTCTGATCAGTTTTGAAATTTGCCAAAGATATCTCTACTTCAATTTTTGTGTGCACCAATTATTGATGGTTGCATATCCTTTCCAAAATTACGCCACTTCCTTCTTTTATTGCTGATGGTTGAAGTAAATGTACCTGCAACTTGCAAAAGTTAGTTGGAATTGAATTGGATTTGCTTTAAACTGAAGATTTTCACATCCAACCTCTTAAAACTACAAGCCATTATGCATTGCACTAGGACGTGGAATAGTCGACGCAACTATATGAAAGTTTTGTAGTTTTCTTACACAAAGCAAATAAAATGCTGTTTATATCTGCTGAGCTAAGACTACCACTGAAAGTGGACGTCTTTATCTAAGTGGGGCTCTGGGCACTTCAGGATATGGGAGCCCATAACAGAAATGATTTTCTAAAATGCTTTGGGTTATCAACAGGAATAATAACGTAAAATATGCTACCGCCTATTGCGCACTGGAGACTTTTTGTCACTGTTTTATCACCATCCTCGATTCCATAGGCTCTAATGTAAATGCGCGCATGAAGTGACGTGACAACAAGATGACTTTTTGGTTCCTTCGGCTAGCAACTTTTAGGCGAGGAAACTATTACCGCCCGTTCACATTTATATGGCACGCACTGGTAAAATTTTTGTCGTCACTTGACTCCTATTGCGCTCCAATTTGGACGGATCCATTAGCGTTTCTCTCGTTGATATTTTCTATATCCTTATTCCTTACGACAAACATACTATCACACCTTTTTTTCATTTGAGACGATGCAAGAATCTTATTTAGATTTTCGCGATATTCGTGGCTTACGAGGTAAGTTTTTGACTTCTCTTAAACCGGCTGTTTTGGTGCGCAGTGAAACCAAAGTTACTTCTTAAGCTGATATCAATTAGTTTCGTATATGTGGATACCACTTGGTAGGTACCACACTTTTCTTCTCAGAAGGGATTCGTTCTGTATATTACAAAAAAAAGTCTATTAAGATCAGCTGATTAGAACGGAGGTCTCGTGGTGTGCGCGAATTAAATCACCTTTTCGAAGGGACTAAATAAGTGTAGTGCTTTTTAGATGCACTTAGTCAGCGCAAAATCCCCATATTCTCATTAGGATAGTGTCTTTTAGCTAGGAGTATAAGCAGGGAGTACAATATTTGATTAAAAAGAAAAAAAAAACAAAAAACAAATCAAAAATACTAATTCAAGACAAAAGCAACACAAAAACTACGCGGGTAGTGGAAACGCTGTCAGGATATTTGATTGTTCGGCTGCTGAGTCGGTTTACACAACCAATCGAAAACAATACTTCTAATACAAAATATTCTAAATTGAGAGAATTCCGAATAAAGTGAGGGAATTCCAAAATCTGAACGACTTCGAAAAAGTAATCACGAAGGCCGATTTCCCTAAGCGGTAGCAGTGTCAGCCTCCTACCAAATATTAGGTCGCACCACAAAGCAATAATATTATAACTATCAGAACCAGCTTAACATAAGCTCGCTGTAGTGAAACGTTAAATACCACTTAGTCGGTGTTAGTAGTAGTATGTTAAATTAAACATAAACCGAACATTGGATAAAATGCCATTCCACATAGAACAAGGAAATTTAAAAAAAGTTAATAAGAACAAAAAAACTAAATATTAGTAATATAGACCTTTTTTTTTCAAACATGCTTAGAAACGTCAACAACAAAATGCTCAGCCATATTATTAACTGTAATACACATGCGATTAATAGGTTCGTACGTGCTAAAGTTAGACCTTGAGGAGTTATGCCTACTATCACGAAAAGAGATTTTGTTAAGAAACAACGGAGAATCAATATTTGCGTTTAAGAGCTGATACACAAAAGTTACATTGGCAACCATGTGACGTTTCTCAAGCGAGTGCATATTTAAAAGCTTCAAACGATCCTCATAGCTGAGACAACTTACATCTAGATGTGGAAATCCTCACAAAAACGCGGTCCAACTAAAACGAGCTAATGGCCCTCTAATAGAAAGCTTCACACATTCTCTCTCTCTCTTGCTGTAGTATGCCACATAAATTCTTCTTCCATTGCCCATTCGTGAATTCGCTTCAAGTAATCAAGAGTTTAATTACGTCTGTGGACTAATTTTAAATATCATGGATACAGAATTTATTTTGGTTTGTAATATCTCAGCTCCAATATGCTGTTGAGACTGTATGCTCTTTTAATTCTTTTTCGTCCAATACATGTAGAACATATTTTAATCAAATCCTCTGATCTAATTCTCAAATTGTTATAATTGTTGGCAATTTCAATATTCAAAACATGCAGTGGCTCAGACGTTCTTCTACCACAAGTTCAGTGGGGAGACCTGTTGAACTATTTAGCGAGTTCTTAACTTGCACCAGTTAGTTGATAGCGCAAGTGATTCTCGGATATAACTCACTGGATATAGTGCTAACCTTTTGGATCTATTTTTGACATCTCATCCTGATAAGTACTCAACGTCAGTGTTATTTCCACCTAGCAGGTCGGATCTTTGTCCAATTGTCCATATAATCTTTGAAACACAATCACCTTCATAAAAAGCAACTGGTGTGACCAACCTAATTGGGCTGGTCTCAATAAATTCATCAGAGGATTGGAATGGTCTGGCTATTTGTACTCGAGGGATGCTAAGTGCTGCTCTGAATCCATCTTATGGTTTCGTATATGCAGCTTCATTCCGCACAGAAGATAATACTAAACAACACATCTTTGTTTAACAATGACTTTTATACAACCGTACGAAACAAGGAAGATGCATTTCAAGCTGTGCCACTCAGCGGAATTGAGACAGATCTATAGAGAGGCAGGTCATACCTGCAAGTATGGGCAAAGCTCTGCGGGGGCTTGACGACGCGTTGTGAATTACCACACCACAATTGTAGGGATTGCGCTAAACACGTCGAAAGCCACTTTGAGAACTGGAAAAAGGTATTTTAAGTAGGCCACGATTAAGATGGTAAAAAAAAAACAACAACAACAATAAATGTTATTATGAAAAATATTAGTATCAAGTAAGTCAGAAATATTTTCAGTCAGCTAGTAGGAAGAAATATGTAAACGAGATGTAATATAAGAGGAGAAATTCTCAACATACATATCGGCACAAGAAAGGCAAAATGGGAACTGTCATATTTATTCTTTTCTAAGTCAGGAAGAAGGATTCAATCTATTTTGTTAACTTTTGAAATAACAGTCAAGTTAACCTAAGTGGAATAATAGGTTGCTTAAGATTCAAAGTAAACTGGCAAAAGCTTTATAATTACACACAACTGGTTGAAGAAAAGTAGGCATTTAGTAGTTTTAGTTTTAACTAGTGCTAGCAAATAAAACAAAGATATTAATAATAAATATTAATTTATTAAATTAAAGATTTTCTGGAAGTCAAAATTAAAAAATAACATCTTTAGGTGCCCAAAAGGCTAGTTAACAAAAAAATATCTTAGACTAAAATTGAAAAAGGCACATGAAAAAAGGAACAGTCTTCAGACTTTTGTAACATTACTTTGGAAAAATTAATATAATATTAATAATATTATTGACATATTCCGAATCATCAACCTCCATGTCTGTATCTGGAAGTGTATCCCTTAAGTTAGCAGCAATGTTCAAATATTCTTGATGAAAAGCTTCTGGTATGACTTTATCTTTGCAAAGTTTCTAAAGGTTGTCATACCTTGTTTTTGATATAGGTAGCAGTGTCTTATAACAAGCGGTGTGTACAATTTTAGCTTTTGATTGAACGTCTATAGGGAAAACTTCCGCAGATTCGTTCATAGAATATTTTACCACAATTTGTGAATCATCCTTTTTTTTAAATGTGGCCACCCGAATTTTACTGATTTTACCAGTAAGGTTCCCTTTGAAATATTTTTCGCTGATAACGTTCCATCTCAAAAAGGCACTGTGGATCATCAACTCAACATTGTATGGCATGGGATCTTGCCTCGCTCTTGTAAATACTGGTTACCATTTTAAAGGTGCATAAATGATGCAGTTCTTTACGTTCTTCTCAAAAACCGCATGTACCGAATCCACAGGCGTGACCCGTCAACAAAAAATTTTTTTGTATGGTTTCAATGTTATTACAGATTTGAAGGGATGAATGAATCATTGGAAGAATTATTCGATGACGGTTCTGACCAGGGCAGCTTATCAACGATATTAATGTATTTATTTAGTATAGTTGAAACCGTGTTGGGATAAGTTTTATGAATATTTCTGATGTCCTTTGAAGCGAGAATAGGTATGGACTTTTACTGTTTCATGCTCCATGTTTTCTTTGATAAGGCTTAGATTGTCTTCAGTTAATCCTTGAAATTTCAGACATTTCAAACATTTATCTTTTTTCGGAACATGGAATCCTATGTTGAAGTTGTCATTAAATATATTATGGAATGCTCTTTCACCTACAACATCGACTCCTTGTTAAATAAATTTTTTTTTAAATTTTATACAAATTTGACAAATTTTAAAATTCTTGTGAAAGGTAGATACGACTAGAGTCTTTACGACAGTAATGGCATAGCTGAAAGACTTTTAATATACTTCATAACTACCATTTTTGTAGATTCTTTTGTTTTGTGAGATCGTTCCCATCTCCCACGTAAATCTTCTTTAGCGGTTCCGAATTTACCGTTACTTGTAGTATAGTAAATTTTCCGTAACATCTACCGTCGAAGCCAAAAATTGAAAAAAGAGCGTCCTTTTACCTTCGCTTTCGTTGATGAAGTATTTTTAAGTGAAATTACACTTTTGTGACTCACTTGCTCGCCATCGTTTTACAGTTGTTTTTCGGCACATACTTATAAGCCAATCCTTTCGTCGTTCAGTAGGAAGATTCCAAAAATGGTCGAATATGAACTTTCTCCTCTCTCCAGTAATTGAACCATATTCATTGCCGCATTTCTTACCGTCGCACGGATTGGGTTGCACTTTTTTAGCCGCTACTACAACTCGATTATATTTGGTATATTCCTGATTATTTCTTTCCACTCCTTTATTCATCAGATTTATTTTAACACCGGCTTCTCCGACTACGCACTCTTCGTCAGGTTTATCCGTTGATTCTTGTAAAGCCTTGATCGGGTGGTAATCCTAATTCTTACCATTTTAAGATAATTCGAAGTCTGTGTTGCATATAGGAGAATCAGTGTCTGTACCAAAGACACCTGCTAATAAAGCTTCATCTTCGGACAGATAATCTAAATATTGCTTGTTTTGTTTTGCCTTACGATCGCGACGACACGTCGAAGTCGAAGGACGTTCCAGTCCAGTTGGTTGTGAAATCGTAGATTCATCCAACCCTTCTTTGATAGTCCAGCAGCATCATTATGTGTCTCTGTTGTATGAGACATTAAATGCCGTTCAATAGATTTATTTAAATCTACATTCGAGGATAGAGCTGAGTCTGATAAAATGGCTAGTATGAGCATAACTCGTGCAGTTAATATAGGAATGTAAGGCTTTAATTCAGTGTAAACAGGTGTTCTTCAATTTTCGTCAAATAATTCGTCATCTGGTGGCATTTCAAGTCATTCATTGAAGCTTAACATTCCACCTGCGCATCTATTGTTCCTTCCTCATTTCTGGAATGCTAGTTCCAATATTTTATTGTCGCTTCGCTTTTTATCCATTATTGTTTTTTTCCCTAAAGTCAAAAATTACGATTACAGCTATGAAAAACGGAATGGTAAGAATTTCTAAAATTATTTGGAAAGAAATATCGGGTAAAAGTGTATTAGCTGTAAGCCGTAGACTCTGATCGTCGTCGTACGAATCGTTGCAAAGTACAAAACGAAAGCAGCCCTGTACTTCATTCGGACCGTTATAATTTAAAAAAAATGCCCGGCTGCATTTAATCAAATAGGGACATGTGGCAATGTTTTCGAAAATAAAAATTAGGAAACGCAGTCTAAGTGCCTTATTTGTTTTTGGATTTGCAGGAAAAAAGGGTTAAACGCAAAAATTTTAAAACCTTACTGCTTGGTAAAACAATATAAGCGACAACGACTCCGGAAATAAAAATAGGAAAAACGTTCTAAATGCCATACCTATTCTCTAAAAAAGGATAAACGCAATATATGTAAAATTTTACTGCAAGTAAAAGAATTTAACTGCCATCAAACACATGTATTACATCGAAGTAAAACTTGATAAGTTGGGTACGAAAAAAAAAACAGAAAAAGAGTAAAAAGGCCTAAGACTCAATTTTTATTTGGGCATTTTATATTACCGCCATAATTCCCAAAATTGTCGAAATTTCTTTCGGTTAGTAACAAAAAAAAAAACCACCCTTCGGTCTCCAAATCACAGTTGGGCTAAGTCGTATAGGAATGACACCTAACCCATTCGACGCAGAAAAATCGTGCGATTCTAACAGTATATATAACTCAATTTCTCAAAAATTGTCGCTTCTCCCATTTTGCCTTTCATGCGTCGATATATATTTCGTCATGAAAAAGGACGATTTTATTTTAAAGAAAGAAAAAATTACTTTGAAGTTGCCTATTTATTGATCCTATCTTGTTATTGATGCTTCCTTTTTTCCTAGATTGTATCTTCTTTACAGAGTTGCTGTACTCAAGTCTTTCCCGCACGCCTGTCCGTAGGGTACCAATATCGCAAGGTGGTATGCTGTGAGGACAGACCCATTTCCTCAGTGTCGACATAGGATTGACCGCGAGAGGCTCTTATCATCACGAATATCGACTTCATAAGCGGTCCTTTATCTTGCGAGCTGTCAACCCAAAAATTTCTACGCCGTGTCAACATAGCGTTGTCTCGACAAGCCTGTTGCATATTTACTACAACCGGCAATAATGTGTTAACCCTGACAAAAACGCTCTTTCAGATTGTTACAAGAATAGTTTGAAGTTTTCAGTCATCTTCATCATTCAATCCTAATTCAAGAACATATAGATTTGACTACGCTTAGACTCTTTCCAGTCTATCATATGAACAGACTGGGTTTAGAAGGGTTATTTCACTAACTAACTCACGCTACATACACAGTGTGATATTCCAGCTATTGTTACGGATAGACTGTATATTTCTTCCATATTTCAAAGATTGAGACCCTATGACCCAGCAAACATTTTAAGGTCAAAAGGACAATCTATAAACCGTCATTCATACATGGAGCGAAAGGACGTCAGAGTCAAAAACCCGCCTAAAAGTCGGCAGTTGGTCGTTCTGATGACGATAATGTTCCACTTAAAAACCATCAAAAGGCGGTCAAAGCAGTCGTCGTTATGTAAGGCGGTAAGACGTCCTATGTATGGTCGTTTATGACGTACATAAAACGTCTTTTTAAGGTCAAGAGGATGATCAATAAACCATCATTCGTACATCGGGGGAAAAAGAAATCAGAGTCAAAAAGGCGTCCAAAGGTCGTCAGTCGGTCGTTCTGATGACGAAAATATTCGACTTAAAAATCATCAAAAGGAGACGCCAAAACAGTCATTTTTCTGTAAGACGGTCAAACGTTCTATGTATGGACTTCTATGGCGAACTTTAAACGGCATTTTCGATCACAGCAAGATATATATTTTTCTTCAACACCAACCATATTAAAAAAAATTTAAAAAAAATTTATTCAATTGTACTATAATGACATATTTTTGAACTTCGTTTTAAATTATTTAAAAAGAAAATAGCTTATCCATACACAGTAAATAGTTTTTTTTATATTATAATACTACATTTAATAGTATTAAAAAGGTAATATTTTTAATATAAATTGTTATGCACCACTGCTACTTCTAATAATGATTCATTCTTTGGAGTGTTTAAGCCAGCTTTTAATATTACTATTATTAATTTCTACCTGGGTAGCTTCCAGATGATGTTTTATAATGTATTCATAAATTGTATCCAAGTATTAATGATTTTGATTTATTTCTGATTCTAGCCCAAGAAAATCGCTCAAAAACTGCATCAATCCCAAGGGTTTTCAAGCATTTCCCCCCAACTTGTCGAACCTTTTTCAGTCTGAAATAAAATATATTATTATTTTCTATTAATACTTCCGAATTGATTGTAAATTACCATCTGTTTTTTAAGCTTATTTATGTCGTCTGACAGCATTAAAGGTAATGTTGGCAGCAAATCAACAGAAAACTGGGCCTTATTGTTGAACTGACGCTTAAGATGATTTATTTCATTAAAAAGGCCTTCGACTCCCTCATTCAAAAGCTTAATACTTCCCAATATACTTTGCAATATAGCTGAAGCTTGAGATAGAAAGTCAAGATATAAGAAAGAAAAACAACACAACTGCTCAATATGAAATTCCAAATACCACTCTTTACTGGAATAACGCACGAAGTCTGTCTGATTCCACGAAATGCAACTGTTTTCTGTCATAAGTGTTTATTTAAACAAAACTCCCAGAAAACTTTTCGAAAGACGTTTCAACGACGACAAATTGTTAATATTGCCTCTTGCGTCTCAATCTGGGCAAAAATAACGTGAAAATGAAGGCAAATTTAAAGGTACGAGTATGTAGTTTGTCTGAAATAGACTGCTTTTAGACAATTCCCTTTTTTGAAAGAATAAGGTATAAACGATGCACATTTTTTATACTTTCGATCTTATTAGTTCCACGAACACAATTTTTCATGTAAAAACTAATAAATCAGATATCGGCATCTCTAATACCAAAAAAGGCTCATAACTTATCCGAATTTAGTAAAAAAGCATAATGCAAACGACAAAGGATAGACTGTATCCAATTAAATATAAGGATCAATTAGGTTAAATTTAAAACTAATACATTAACTAGATATTTGAGAGCCTAATACAATTTTGGTGTCTGAGTAATATTAAAGCCATTGAAATTATTTGTATGAATAGAAATACTTAGAAATATGTCATACGAACTGAAGAATGAAGCGAGTTACGCATAACCGAAAATTTGTCACCGGCCGGCACACTTACGCAGTATGTAGTTCTGCTTCGTGTTCTTACATAAAACTGCATGGCTGAGGACTGTTAGTGTATGGGCACTTTCTATTCTTCGATAATATACGCATTGAAGATGACAAAATTTATACCGAATTGCAATCAAAATAAAATGTTCCATCAAGATGACCCCGCGTTGCCATATGACAACACTGCTGAAAAACATTAAAAAAACATTGAAAAAACCTGCAAATTCTGAAGACTATTTAAATTGCAAAAATGTTAAAACGTACTAATGAAAATATTCAACAGCAAAAAGAATGAATTTGGCAAGGCGACTGAAAAAATGCATAATTACCTGGTCAGATAATTAAATCTCCTTTATTTGGCATATTTCTTTTGTTCTCCAAATTCACGATGGAAATCACAATAGCGATTGACTTAGTTCAATAGGACAAAAAATATATAACTATCTGTGAAAAACAGGCATATACACATAGACCATTAGGCGTGCGTTGATTGGCTAGCAGGCGTTAAATGTACTGGCGACGCTGGGAAAATTTGGGTTAAAATCAAGTGGAGTTTATAAGATGAGCTGTGTACATGGTATCCTGTACGTGATGTGATACCCGAAGGCTATGGATAAGTCATACTTAAATGAAAAAAAAAATGTATGGGGGTGGGGATTCCTAACGGTTTCCGAGATAACGGAACTTAAAGATATTTGGGTATGTTTTCATAAATCATCCTATAATTTCTGAATGTTACATACTATGAAGATGATATAAACTTTGTTGGATTGAAAATCATTAGACCTTTCCAATGGTCTATAATTTTTTTTTCATCCTCCTCTCCGCTTTGAAGTTATGGCTCGATAAAATTAAAATTTCGGAAGTTTTACTCGTTTTTAGGGTTCTGTATCCAAAGAGTAACAACGGGAACCTTACTTCTAAGACTTCGCTGTCCGTCCGTCCGTCACCAGGTTGTATCTTATGAACCGTAATACGTAGACAGTTGAAATTTTCACAGACTGTTTATTTCTATTGGCGATATAACCACAAATAATAAAAATTAAATTAAAAATTAAAGGGGGCCCCCATACAAGAAACGTGACGTGATTTTTTCGACGTTTTTCATTCTTATTATTATCTGTCTGTCACCATGCTGTATCTCATTAACCGTAACAGATAGACAGTTGAAACTTTCACACAGTGTGTACTTCTATTGCCGCTATAACAGCAAATAATAAATATTAAATTAAATTAAAAATTAATGGGGGCCCTATACAAGAAACGTGATTTTTTCAGCGTTTTTTTCCACATTTTATTCTTATTTATTATTATTATCATAAATAAGCGTTTTTTTTTCAAATGACACCATTATTTTTTCACATGTAATACCCAGTTCCTAGCCAAATATGTACAGGGAAGCAGTTATCAGGCAGAGCAGTAAATCATGAAGAGCGCGTGGTGAAAGACTTGTGCATGAGATTCAAAGGAAACGGGAGGAACATTGTAGCGACTGACAGCTGTTTTACATCACTTACCCTTGCACGTTTGCTGAAGTCGTGCAATCTTTCTGTTGTCTACACATTAAAGAAGAACAAGCCATATATACCTAAAGACATGCTGCCATCTAAGTCGCGAGATATATTTTTATCACGATTTGCATTCAGCGATAACAACATCACCATAAATGTTCATACGTTTCGAAGAAAAACAAAAGTGTTGTTATGCTATCGACATTCCACTACCGATAATGTCTTCGGATATATAAAAAATCTAAAATAACACATTATTATAACGGCACTAAAAGTGAAGTAGATAACCACAGAGATGGCCTGTGGATTTTTTTAATAATATTCTTGAAATTGCGTGTCTTTCTTTAATATTATTTCAATTTTAGAAGTAATATTTTACAAAGTAAAGTAGAAATTTTATAAATTTATATTAAAACAAACACATTTATGTGTAAAATACATAAAATGCTTAATAGTTATGCATTTACTAACATTTAGAGGAAGACAATTATTGGAGCACCACTTATGAAAAGTGGCTAGGTCATCGTTTGAAAGAGCACAGCCATCTATAAAACTAACAACACGTAATATTTTGGGATCGTTCGCATAAAAAAGTATTCTGTAATTCAGTAAAAGCAAGGATGCATCATTGATGTACACAATACATAGTAACGGGCCAAAAATTCTGCCTTAAGGCACACCTGAGGTATTTGCTATCTCAGCACAAAGTGCTATTTTTATCAAAGGCCTTGCCAGTGAAGAGACAGTCAACTTGCTTATCACACTCAATGACTAATAAATTAGCCGTAGTTGATATTCCTTTTAAGAAACCATGTTGGAAAGATCCCAAGATTGGTTTATAGTGAAAGTGGAGTCCATCACTAATTAAGGCTTCAAAAATCTTCCCAGCATGACACAAGTTAACAATAGGTCTATTGTTTGAAACATCCGATTTATTGCCTTTTTTATGTAAAGTATTAATCACGGAATACTTCCATGACTTTGAGAAGGACCCACAAGACAAGGACAAATTAATTAGGTAACACAGGACATATGACAAGTACGAGACGTATTATTCAGAAAGCGGGAACACCACCAGGACCGATTGTAAAACTATCAAAAAATATGTTCAGTAACAGCTACTTCGTCCAACAAAAGATTTTTGGCTTCAAGTGATGTTGGCGGGAACCCTGACAAATAAGAAACGTCAAAAGTCGATACAAAAGAATTAAGAGAAAAAAATTTGCAACCATTGATGGGTTGCTAGTTTCGGTGCTACAAAAGAAAAACCCAAGATGATGGCTATGCATCACAATGACGCTTAGAATTTATAAACTTTCAGAAACCTTTAGCATTAGCTTCATACTAGCATTATTATAGCATTACTAGGGGGAACCCATCGGCATTTTTAACTAACTCGATCGCGCGTACCCTCTAGGGTTTAACTCTGTGTCTGTATGTGAGTGTAAGTTTGCGTGTGCGTGCATACATTCATATGTGTGAGAGAGTGATGCCCTCGATGTCGATGCATTCTTAGGAAGTGCCCAAATATATAGTAAAACACGAAATTTTTTATAGCAACCCTACGAAGGAGTTGCCGGATTGGTCACATTTTCGAACAGTATTTGCAATTTTTATGAAAACGCCATGTAAAAAAATGAGCTCTCCACCTCGACGACTTCTCAGGCAGCTACCAAGTATATAGTGAAAAACAAAAGTTTTGTATAGCAACACCAAGAAGGGGTAACCCGACTTAGTCAATTTTTGAAATGTTATTTACCATTGCTATGAAATCATCACGTATCAGATTTTTTGTTTGGGTACCCTACAAAGGAGTTGCACGATTGGTCCCATTTTTGAATTTATTTATATATTTTTAAAAACGGCACGTTTAAAAAATTTTAGCTGTCTACGTCGACGCGTGAAACAGTGTCCAAATATATAGTGAAAGTCTGAAGTTTTGTATGGCAACATCAAGAAAGGATCGCCCGATGTGTGCCATTTTTTAACTTGTATTTGGAATTTTCATGAAAACTCCGTGTACAAAATTTGATCTCTCCACGTCGACGCATTCTCAGGCAGTTTCCAAATATATGGTGAAAAGCTAAATTCTTGTATGGCAACACAAAAAAAGTGTCACCCGATTTGTTCCATTTGTATTTGCAATTTTCATGAAAACGCCGTGAACAAAATTTCTGCTATCCACGTCGACGCGCTCTCAGGCAGTTTTTTAGATCTTGACAACAGCGCCATATATCATTTCCAAAACTATCCTATATTTCAAGCTGGAACTAATCAAACATATTCGCAAAATTTCATTAAAATCGATTGGGCGGTTTCGGAGATTAGCGTGTACAAACACAGAGGCACGTGATTAAGAGAACATATACTAGTCATTATTTGAAATATGAAGCTACGAAGTGAACTGATTCTATTGCAGTAATCTGCATTTCCTCTTGAGGCAGAAAACCTCCGCCGCGCTCGGTTTTTCAGATTTTTTAAATGGTGTAAGCAGCTGTTCAGGACGGTGATTCTGATCTTTTGTCGTACTTTTTCTTTTGACACAGTTCATTTTGCGTCTTCACTATTATCTACCACAAAACGAACTATTACTATCACTATCACTATTATATACCACAAAATGAACTATAATGAATTTTCGATGAACAAACGTCAAAAAACACGATTAATTATACGATAAATTAGTCAACTGCTCCAATAGGTTGTGACAAAAAATTTACACTGGTAAATGGAAATTCTACATCTAATTAGAGCATTACAAGTGCTTAAATTCGAAATATTCTCTTAAATTTGTAATGTGAAGTATCATTTTCAGTTCATTCTACGTCATACAAGATTTGCTGACCTGAATAAAAACACGAAAATATCAGTAGAAAAGTTCATTTCATTTAGTCGTATATTTTGACATTCAAGTGCGACAAAAGATCAGAATCACCCTCTGGGCAAAGCAAATATGCTTGAGACTTTTTATATGCACAAATCGGTATATATTGAATAAAACAAATATAAAGAGTGATATAAAAAGCATCAACAGCTATATCAATGTTCTGCTCGTTAAGAACAGTCGTCCAGTCACAATTCCGAAGCTAGTCGTCAAGCTTTGAAAAATCAGCTCTTTTGAAATTAAAAAAAAATGATTACTTAAATTAGAAGAGTCCATATTCACATGGTCAAAAGCATTGAAGCGCCGGACGATACCAGAAATTCAGAAACTAAAAGAGTCGAACATCCTCTAATAAATGTGGCACTCGAGACATATTACAATACCAAGTCCAGAAGTTTACCTGAGTTGTTAAAAATTTCGCTGCACCCAGGTAACACGTGGCATATCAAAATCGCCGAGAATGATAATTTCATCCGGGGCAATAGCTCATTAAGTAGGCCGTCAATTGTCATGGCAACTAATTCGTAGATAGTCTATGGTGATCTGGGAAGAACGTAGACAGTAACGATGAAAAAGTTGCACGAGAATGCCTCAAAATCACACAAAGAATTTCTAGATGCTCACAACATGCAACGTCAACCATGCAGTATGGGATACCGGATCCAACAGCATTACTAAAAGATGCGTTTTCGTCGATCGAAGTCTAGTTACGTTTGTGTAATAAAATGAAATTTCGCGGATGAGTTTTTTTAAACTAATAAAGGCTCCGATCGTACTTTAGGAATGAATTCACGAAAAATGGAACCAGGTGGCTAAATATCATCAGATCTTAGAGCAATTATAAATGCTCGTCTGTTTTTTTACGATTAGGTTTCCCTTTTCAAACCATCAAATCTAATAAAAATCGTAGGGCAACCGTTATGATTTGCTGAAGATAGCTCCGTCGGCCGTTCTCAGTACTATTTTTCAAGGGACCTTAATTTAAAGTAAGCATTTTCTCGCGAAATGGAGATTGCCTTTCATTTATCTTGGAGATGATAATTTTCATCGAAATCGGAAGGGGTTCAATCGATATTCGCTGACATTCTCCGTGCATATCTAATGGAATAATTATTTTAATTAAGAAGAGACAACGTCGGGTAATACTACATAATGGCAATACTAGCAACATCATAGCTATGTAACTACATAGAGTAGTAAAATGAAATTTCGAAGTTGATGGTATTGCAGCTAAGAAACTACAACTTGTTTTATCAATCTTATGTCTAAAATCCAAAAATATGATGTTTCTTGTCCTATCCTACTTTGTCATAATAATAAAAAAAAAGCGATTTAGTGTATGCTGAAAATGTTACATACTACTTACTTAGTGACATTTGTAGTCTCGCGGTTATGCAGCATCACCGACGATAATGTACCTACCCAATACATTGTTTTATTGATTTCTTCGTTTGGCTTCAAATGTACGCAGGCGTCTCAAAATCACCTTATAATTCGCAGAAATTAACTTCTGTTATATAAAAATTAAAATTCCATTCGTTGTTATAAGGGTACACTCGTAAGTCGTTATTCGCTTCCACAAACTCTTTTAACTTGATGATTTTTACAAAAACACACCATGAAAGTGCAACAAGAACCGTTGCAGACAATAGCGGAGCATGTAAATTAGCACGTTTAATTATGGGCGAATAACTTCGTTGGCGGCAGTTACAAGCAGCAAGGATGTAAGCCTAATGATTTCATCACTTAAAGTAATAAAAATGCTGAAATGATGCTAGTCTCGCCGCTTTTATAAGTCGCTTGTCGGCAAAAGTTCTTTATTCAGCTTCCATTTTTAGGCCACCACCGTATTACCGTAAAAATCCTAAAAGCGACTTTTATTTTGCCTTCTCTTACCGCTTTTATAGTGCAGAAAGCCCTTTGACTGTATATGGTAATTGGTCGAAAAGTTTTTGCGCCTCTACTGCACTTACCTTTGACTCCAGACGGAACCAGTCTGCAATTTTTGTACCACGTATGAGTGCCGTTTGTGCAATCAAGATTGTGAACATTTTACTATTAATAAAAGCGCGTTTTTAACCGTAGCCAACTGGAAGAGAACTTTGTGTTCACCCACCTAGCAACTAACTGAAGCGATTACGAATTACATACATTTTACATACTTATGTATGAATGTATGTGCATTTGCGTAAGCTCTTGATTATAGAAGACTCTGCCCATTATGCCAGCCATCCTCGGAGTTAACTCGTTGAAAGTTCTGAATTAAAACTGTTTGATGGAGTCCGAGTACGGAGTTGGAGTTAGGTTGCAATAAAGTTTCCATTTCTGATCATTGTGATAGGTATAAAGATATATGTGTTTACAGTTAATCTTTTCCTGTTAGAAAAAGTTAGAAAAAGCAGAGAAATCAAGGAAAATCTAGGGTAAGAATTATACATGTTTAAATAAACGTATATGAGTACATACGTACCTGTCCTGTATTACATCCATACTTGTAAAGTTTAAGAAAAATAAATGTTTTCGTGATTAGGGTTATAGGTAACAACCAGCAAAAGAAAATAAGGATTCGTTTCTATCCATAAACTGTCAGTGGTAATTTACATAGTTGGCAGGTCACAATGATATATAAAATACAAGCAATGAAGGGCACATGGAGAATCGCCTAGCAAAAATTGAGATTCTCAATTTGGAAATAGATCAACAAAACATAAAAAAGGGTTGTGAGTTGTTTGTTGGATGCTCACAAAATTGGGATCAAATTTTTATTAGGCCATTCTCAATTTTTTTATTTTATTTTTTGTGTTTTTAGACTAAAATGGAAAGACATATCCGCAAATTGAAATGGACAAGTAGTTCTGCCAATCAGTTTTGTTACAAACATTGATTGACCTACATTATATCGTAATTGAATGTATCAGTTGGTATGAAATGCAGTACGTAAGTCCTCGACTTACTTGATATCGATTTACGTGAATTCATCCGTACGCGATTTTTATTTAAGTATGAGTGACTTAAGAAATTTTTGTAGTCTGATTTTGTCATCATTTTATACAAGAAGTAGAAGAGAACTGCAAAGAAAATAACCTACCATTTAAGATTTTTTTATTAATTGATGATGCTTAAAGTCATCTGTTTTGTATAATGAAAATATAAAAATAATGTTCCTTCCTCCAAATACAACCTCCATTATACAACCAATGGATCAAGGTGAAATTCATATATTTAAAAAGTATTAATGTTAATGTTAAGAGTAGGGGCGCCAAGGCTTCCAGCACCATGCGGACACCGCGACCATAGGTGATCTATTGTGCCTTCCCCTAAAGTGGTTAGGCAAAATCGAGTCTTTTAACGAGCTAGATTATTGCTTTTGGAGTTAGATTGCAGATATTATCTGGAGAAATAAGTATTCTTCCAGTGATTTGCAGCCTTAGACCTGCAAGTGCTGGCCACTCCACATATAACGTGCATCGAGGTTTCATCTTCCTCTTCGCACAGTCGACACAGTTCACTGTCGGATTTGCCTACCTTCTTCAGGAAGTGACGGAAGGGGCCATGACCAGTGGCTGCATTAGCAAATAGTCTGAACGGCTGTCTGCTAAGACCAATAAGTTGGCGCGTCTGGAGTTCAGAGGGGTTAAAGAATTTCTTCACCTGCCTCATATCACGCTACGCTAAAGGAGATCCAGTTGCCTGTTTTCCCACTTAAGCAGTTACCCCCTAAAGTGGCTTTTTGGTAGGCCAAATGTCGGGTAGGGACCAGTATACGGACATTCAGCTCCGGTTTTAGTCAGTTCGAGTATCAGCTCCAGACTAATTGTTAGAGTTCTTGCAGCCCTTGTTTAGGCTTTGCTGAGCATCAACCTCTATAGTATAGACTTCCGTCTGAAAAATAGAAGGTTAGGCACCAAACCGAATGGATAGTTCAACTTTTGTACCAACCACATCTGGGCCTGTTTTCCCGTCCTTCCGGGATCCGTCAGTATACAAGACTTGGGCCAGTTACGGAAGCTGGAGTCCTCCGTCTAGTATCTGGCTTCTTTCATTAATGGTTACCTTCTAACCTCTTTCAAAAGAAAGTCTCTTGGCCACAGTATCTGTTGGAGCTTCTGAGGTCGTTAATGTTGACCTGCTCGAAGATACTGAGATGACCCACAATGGAGGAAGTGCGCTCTTCTTGCCTTTCCTTTCGAAGTATACTAGCCGCTGCTTCCCTTTGAATAGAGAGGTAGAGAGGCTGTAAGCCAAGAATGGTTTCAAGTGCACTTTGAGAACACGACGTAAAGGTGCCAAGGGCACCTAAACATGCCTTCCTTTGCATCTTATAAAGGGTTCTTTTGGTGGTTACCTGCAATGGTTTAGACCACCACACATTTGCCCCATAAGAAAGTATGGGTCCGATTATGCCCTGGAAGATCCATAAGGTTATTTTGGGGTTCAAACTCCACTTTTTCCCGAAAAGCCTGTGGCAAAAGCTGAATGTCCACATGGCTTTGTTAGTTATCGATTCTAGCTAAGGTTGCTGTCTAGGATTATTCCCAAAATATCTTACTTCTTTGTAATATTCTAATATCTGGTAACGATGTTAAAAGCAGTTTGCATAAGCTCGGGTAGAGCTGATTCAAACTTGTCTTTAACACAGATGAGAATGTCATAAGCATCATAGGTCATAGGTCTTAAAACTGGCCTCTTGGAGTAAATTTAATAGCTCATTCACAACTAGGAGCCATAGAAGCGATGATAAACCCCGCCTTGTGGGCAGCCTCTGGTGGCCATGATTGTTGTGAATTCGCCGTTTATGGTAGCTGTTATGAAGCGTTTTTCAAGCAGGTTGCGAATCCATCCGACAATGCAGGTTTCTATGCCTCTTTCTTCTGCTTCCCTCTTGATTGAGTCAAAGAGAGAGTTATCGAATTTTTTAAAAAGTATGTTTTTTTTAAATATTACTTAGTAAGAGCTAATGATGGAGAGAAATCGTTAATCCAATTCTGGAAAGAATATACTATTTATAAAGCCGTTAAAAATATTGGTGATGCATAGAAAATATTGGTAATAAATACCTACTTTTTTTCGTTAAATTTCATGTGAGAATTATTTTCCACATTTTTATAGTGGAGTAAAAAATGTTTAAGTAAAAAAGGAACCAAATATTTTACAAATATAACTTAGATATAAGGTCACTGCTGAATTACTGTGCCTTACTTTTTCAATCTAATTCTGCAATAATACAGCATTATCCGTTGCAAAGAATCGTAAGGAAAAGTGGATGTTCGACAAAGTTATATTAAACACGAATATCGTTAATATGTATTTACTGTGAACACCGATAAATTTAGTATAGTTATTAACATAAAACAGATGTTTACGATAAAATGATTCTAAAGAATTTTGTAGTATTATCAAAACTACATTCGTTCAGCTTAATAAGTAATCCTAAATAAAGGCTACCTACTCTACATAAATTTACCTATCCGATAGTCTTTTTATTTTTGTAAATCCAAGATTTACGCAAAGCAAATTCTCTCTGAATAAAATCCTTCCAGAAATCTTACAATACATGCGAACTTAACTATTTTCCTACTAACATTAACAGAAATTGTTTCGTTCTATGTTAATACCAGAAATACTGATGTCTGTGGTATTCCGGCAAAATATTCTTACCTTGCGGCAGTAACTTCCTGATAGCTTATCACAGTCTGGTCATTTGTGCAATAAATCAACAGAGACATTATTGCGAGTCGCAGTAGTATGTAGCAAATTCAACTTCTGCACGTAATTTCCAAATCCTAATATTTGATTTAACTTGCCAAAATGGGTCATAACTCAAAGACATGTCATAAGGGGAAACAATAAAAGGCCACCCTCATGTCGTAGCCTTCTCAGGTTTATGGTTGCAAACACAAATGCTTACCGCAAAATTCCTGTTTATCATATGCAGGTATTTATCAAAAGCCCTGTAGGACAATACCACCGGATCAACTTGAATTCCCAGCCAGAATTTCCATTGTATACAATCACGTGATAATTTTGCATCCCCACAAAATGTAAATTTTCTTGAATTTCGATAATTGTTCTCAAACCGGGGGCTTTCTAGGGTCTACAATGAATATGGCGCTTATTGTGTGTATTCTCGTTTTGAATCTGGCTCGAATGGGAATGCGATGCGCCGTTAATTTCCACCGAATTAAGTCAAATCGATTATTTTCGGTGCACCCCAAAATGGTCTACGCAATTTATGTGTTTTCGAGGTCGAATACAGAGGCAAATTTCAACTTGAATTACTTTCGATAATGACGATCATATAGGGAGACTGGTTTGATGCTTTTCTGGTGACTGATGTGTCATGAATTCCCGGGAACTATGTCATTTTATAATTTAAAGGTAGCTGAAATCTTTATCTCCAGCTGGTAGTTTGAAACGATTGTCTCAAAATTCCAGGCTATTGCTTTCGCAATAAAACAGTTGATGATAAACTTCCCTGGCTGCGATAAATAATTCCTTCTATTGTTATCTGTTATAAATTAAGTATTAATTAATTAATTTTTATATTCTCTCTCAGAAATTAAAAAAAAAAGAAGAATAATTGTTGACTTAAAGTAAGTACTAAGCAAGAAATAGATAGAAAACTCATCTCTAACAAAGATATGTCGACAAATAGTATCTTCTTTGCTATTCTACGTTCCATGGCTACCTCAAAGAAATAGAATTTTTTTCATTCTTGACATTCTGTTACTAAACCCTCGACAGAATTTCATAACATATATAAGGAAAGGAAGTACTATAAATAACTATTTTCGCAAATTCTTTGTATTTTTGGATTTTGGTAAATGGCTATCGATAATAACAATAGTAATGGTAATGTGCTTAAAATCGGATATATGGGTAAAATGGGATTCAAACACTTCCCACTTGCTAAATATGGCAACATCGCGCTATGCCCCCAGAAACGTTTATGTTGATATACACAAGAAGAACGTCATTCGTATTTAGTCTTTTTGCTTGTCCGACTTTAAAGTTTCGTATATAGTGTCATAATAGTTAAAAGCTGACGAAAACGAAATATTATTCGGTTGAAGCATACTGTGTGAAGTGTAAGGACATGGTTACCATTGTATATGCTGTTTGTTACTGTAGAAGTTATAAAAAAGAAATTGAGGTAAGTTTCAATTATTTCTACGCTTTGTGGTTGAAACGGGAAATGGGTGCTTTGGATAAAAAGGGATATCCCATTTTACGTCAATGAATTAAATAAGGTATAAAGTACTGTGCAAAACAGTGAAAATTAAAATCGTATCTTTATATGGCTTATTACAAAAGATGTGGTTTTAGTTGCTGTTATTTGCACAATATTGTATATATTTATAAATTTTTCAGATGCCACATACATACAAAAGGAGGAAAACTAATCGACAATCTTGGTTTGAGGAATCAATGTCTCAAGTTCTGGAAGCCATAAGAAATGAAAGATGTGGCTATTTGAAGTCTGCAAAACAATTTGGAGTACCAAAGTCAACTTTAGAGGGAAGAAAGGCATGTTGTTTGAAGTCTTGCTTATCAGCTTGCTACAAAAACCATCTTGCCCATCATTTTAATGATACACAAATTATGGCTGGCTGGCATTGGCTTCGTTTCTTTTTTGAATGAAATAGGGGCTTCAACAAAGAAGATGTCTCATCATTCTTCAATATCCTTGAGCCTCTCAAAGAAAAATTTAATTTCCCACCTTCCACCACGGAGCAGCGTCGTTCTTCAAAAATTGTTGCAAAAACATGTTGTCAAAAACATGTGGGTACTCTGACGTCTGCTGAATGCGGGGAGCTATCTACAGCCGTAATTTGAATGAGTGTAAATGGAACATTTATCCCTCCTATGTTAATCATTCCTAGAGTATGTACGTATGAAGTTTCAGTTCCTTGAAGGAGCGCTACCAGAAGCATTGACAGTTACCCATATATTCGGGTGGATGAAATTGGTTTGGTTGAGAAATCATACTGGACGGTGTTTTACTCTAAGTGAAGTTCCTTCTTTATTATGCAAAGCATACCTTCGTGCGTCAACACCGATAAACGCCATTAACGGATTTGAGAAAAGTGGACTATACCCAGTCCACCGAACTGTATTACTGGCAAATCATAGACCACACCAACAGGATGATTCTGTACATCTTTCTTATAGTCCCAAAGAAGACGTTTTAGAAGCAAATATCCTTAAGATAGACTCTGCACCCGAAAAATAAAAATTATTCCGCAACATTTTGAATCGACTAAATGAGATGACATGCATAATGTGCCATCCACAAACCGTGTTTTAAATTACATCAACCCCGAGCAAATTGCCCCTTTTCCTAAAATGTTCAAGATACAGATCCGGAAAACTACAAGCAGGAAACATGGGAAACCTGCAATACTTACAGGTTCACCATATAAAGAAAAATTAGCAAAATCCTTGAAAGAAAAAAAAGCAGTGAATGTTAAGAAAATAGCTTCAGAAACCAATATCTGCTCACTGAATGAGGATAAATTCAAAAAGATTACAAACAGCAAGAAAAAAGGTGCTAAGAAATTAAAGAGTGAAGAAGATGACGCTGAATGTTTAAACTGCAACAACAAGTATTCTTGTGATAGACGTGGGGAAAGATGGATAAAATGCTTAAACTGAAAAATTGGATGCCTGAGGCCTGTGCGGGTATCGAACCTAAGGTATATTTATATAATGTAAGAAAATATATATTTTATATCATACCTTCGAAAATAAAATTTGTTTGGAATATTTTTAATTAATTATTTTCATATCCCATCTTAACTTGACTATGCGGGTAAAATGAGAAATTACAGCCAGTTTTTTTTTCTTAAATATAACAATTTATTTTTCAGTAATTAAATATTTGCTTGGTTTTTCACGTAACAAAAGTGTCTTATTTAATCACACCAAAATCTCAACTGTTTTGAGAATAAACTTTAAATTTTATACAAATTAGAAGCTTAAGTATCCCATTTTAGGTACACTTCCCTACTTTATTATCGTCATCAGTATAAATATTCCACATCTTATTGAATACAGATCTATAGGTTAGGGAAAGTGATACAAATTTTTTGTTTTAATTAAAAAAACAAGACTGAATAACTATACTGAGAAAATTAAATCAAATGTAGGTACAACACGAAAAAAACAGTAGAAAAATAAAAAATAACAAGGTTTTTGGAAAAAAGGAATGTACTAAATAAAGACTAGAACTAAAAACAGTCAAGTAGTGCACCTAATAAAGCTCAATAGAGCTTAATAATTCACAGAATATGTCTGCCTGACTTCGTACCACAAATATTAGATTGTAAATTACAACTTAAATGTAATTTGAACAAAATAAGTGCTCCCCGAAAGGAAAATAACAGTGTAGCAAAAGAATGTTTAAATTTCTTTGAGAGCGTACGAATTGCAGTTTGTTGTAAAGATAGTGTATCAAGATGGTTATCAATAGCGTGTTTAAGGGCTAAATTGACTTGTATTGAGACGTGGGCACTGCATGTTAAGTTGTAAATATATTTAGTATAATAAAATAGAATACAACTGTCCATTTACGACGGCATAGTGAGTCTAACTTAGGAAATGCTATTGTGCCATACATAAAGTATGGGTAGAATTAAACTACGTAACAGTTTCAATCGCATATCCGCCACTGATTCTCATCAGGAGCCATATACATATTTAGCTAAAATATTAGCAACACGATTACAACAAGTAAATCATGCATTCATGACTACACCTAAATTTTTACAATGCTGGAGAATGGCAAGATGATGTAATTTAAAATTACTCCTTGATAGCTATGACGCCTCAAGGTTCTTTCTATAGATAGGCATACACACAGATTTACTAGGATTCATTAGAAGTTTATTAGCTATAGACCAGTTATAAATTGTCTTAAGTATTGAATTACATGAGCAATACAATCTGTCCAAGTAAATCTGCACGCCCTTGCATATAGATGAATATTTACATTCTTAATTACCTCAGGCAAATCGTTGACATAGAGACTGAATAAGAGAGGACCAAGGATTTATCCTGGAGGTACTTCATAGGTGGAGTTTCGAAAGTTCGACATAGGGTCTTGAGCTTTGACTACTTGTCTATAGGTAAAAAAAAACCTCTGATCAGGAATAATTAAAGTAAATGGTAAGTTTATAAGGGAGCTAATTATGATCTACTGAGCGAAAAGCCGTAGTAAAATCCTATAACACAAAGATTTTTAAATTGTCTAGGCCTAAGGATTCGGTAATATCCATTAAAATCTTCACAAGGGCAGTTTCGCAGGTATGTCTACTTCGAAAACCATATTGGTAAGATTATAGCAGTTGATGTTGGTCAAGATATTTGGTGGTCTGATTGTACATGACATTTTCGAGAGCTTTATTGAAGTAACACAGCAAACTAATAGGCCTGTAGACATTAATTTTAAGAACAAAGACAATGACGGTTGTTTTTGCATAGAACGGGAATTGAGAATATGATGTAGAATGTCAGTAATGGTGGGAGGAATATTCTTGATGAAACCCGAAGGGAACAAATCATACCCAAACGCAGCAGATTTTACAGCAGACATTGCAAAAATAATATCAGTATCATCAATGCTATTAACCGCAAGACCCTCGAAATACCTATATTACGACTAAATGACTATTAACTATTAGGGACTATAGGAGTAGAAGATGTAAAAACTAACTTAGGGTCGCAGCGTCAATATAGAATTGTGGAGTTTCGCTTCCAGGAGCACCCAGTGAGCAGATGTTGCTCCAAAACTCTTTTGTTAGAAAATCAGGATTTAGTTTAGTGCTATAGAAGGACTTCTTGGTAGATCGAAGTTTAAGCGACACAAGGTTTCGATCTTTCTTTTAGCGATTATGAATAAAAGACTATCGCCCCAGTTAACCACAGACAATACTGTGATAGCACTTTCCGCATTCGCAATGTTGCATACCAATCAAAAAGCTATAGGAGCAGATAGCTTAGAATATTGACTTACTCGTCAACCGACTTATTTGAGATATTTGGTAAATCATTGAAAAAGAAAGTACAATTAATTTCAATAAAGGGCTAAATCGGGCAACTCCTTCTTGTTGTTGCGATATAAAAATTTACGTATACTGTGAAAACCATCATTCCCATATATTTTTATTATATTGAAAAGTTCTTCAGAAAATAAACCCTATGAAATTCGTTACAACAATTTTTACGCCCTGTGAGCGGTTTTAGAGATACAATAGGTGGCCATCAAATTAGAAACTTTCTGAAATATCAATACTTCGGTTAATTGTACATTAAAAAAGAAGTAGGTATATTTTCGTATAAATATTGATATTTATTTAAAGCATGTAATATGAACGTAGGTACAAAATGCGCCTATATATTTAATATTTTGTAACTCCTTTCTTAGTACTAGCTACTGTTTTTATATGGTCCGGCATATCTTTATCATTTTTCTAGGTATGACTATCAGAACTAGCTTAACCCAAGCTCGCAGCATGGATACGTTTAATAAATAAACGGTCAACAATACTTGCGTTTCAATACTTGGTCGGTGCTAGTATTAATATGTTAAACTAAAGATAAACTAAACACCGGATGAAATTACAAGCAATGCGCAAAACATTAAATAAAATTAAATATTATATAGACGTTTTTTTAAAACATGCTTAAAAACGTCAACAACAAAATGCTCAGCCATATTATTAACAGTAATACACATGCGATTAACAGGTTCATATGTACATGCTAAAGTTAGGGTTAATATGCCAAAGAGGTAGCCTTCGCAAATTGTACCTACTTTCACGGAAAGAGATTTTGTTAAGTATTAATGGAGAATGAATATTCCCGTTTAAGAGTTGATGCATAAAAGTTACATAGGCAACCATGAGACGTTTCTCAAGCGAGCACATATTTAAAAGTTCAAGCGATCGTCATACGATGGAAGAATTAATGAATTATTCCAGGGTAGGTGCCCTAGAGCAAATCGTAAGAAGTTTCTCTGAACACACTCGATACGGTCGATGTGTTTACCACTTTTTAGTACGTTATACCATATATTTTGTTCAAGAAACAATTTTTTGGGATTCTCCGGTATATAGCAAAAGCTAAAAAATGTTATAATTTGTTATTTCATCACACAACCCATTAATTTTTGGTGATAAGTTTCAAGTCTTGGTTTGACTCATCAACAGGTCCCAAATAGCGAAATTGGGTGATTTGAAAAACAAATGAAAAAATGAAAAAAGAAGAAAGAAATGAAAAGTTTGAGAAAAATAAAAAAAAAAAAATTTATTTATTAAAATTTTTTTTAAAGAAACAGATTCGTTCGAAGCGAATCGATCCTGCATACGCCACGCAGTGGGCTGAAAAATAAAGAAGAAAAGGAAGAAGAACCCGGTAAAAAGTCCAAAAGAGTAATCTTTTTATTTATACCATATAGAACTTATCGTTTTCACAGCACACGTAAAAATCCTAAATTTTGATATGGAAACACCAAGAAGGGGTTGCCCGATTTAGTCCATTTTTGAAATTATATTTACTATTTATATGAAAACACTATGTAGAAAATTTCAGCTCTCGACATTGACGAGTTCTCAGGTAGTGTCCAAATATGTAGTGAAAAACGAAATTTTTGTATGGCAATCATACGAAGGACTTACCCGATTCGTCCCATTTTCGTACATAATTTCCTTTATTTTTAAGGCCATACGCAAAATTTCAGCTCGCTAGATATACGCGTTCTCAAGTTATCGTAAGGACGGACGGACGAACGGACGGACGGACAGAAAGGCGGACAAACGAACGGACGAAAACCACAATAACATTTAATATTATGCATGAGTGTCTAATCCATTTTGCTCTACCATTATCATTTCTAGGTGTTACAAACAGAATTATAAACTCAGTATATCTACCCTATAGATTTCATCTAGGGTATAAAAAGGAATAATTTAAGAAAAAGATGTGTCTGGAACCAGAAGAAGTGGAATGCTTTCTAAGATTTGTACAAAGAATTTAATGTTATTATACGTAGGTCGCCATTCGCTCACCGAGGAATTTCATAAAGGTCATCCAAAATTGGTTGTTGTGCCAAAAAACATTATTGCTGTGCAAAAACTAATAATGCAAGACCGACATTTGACATACTGTGAGATTGAGGCAATCTTAGACATTAATTCCACCAGCGTATACTATAAGCTATTGCATGAACACTTAGCAGCCGAAAAAGATTTATTCACGTTGGTACCCGCATAACCTGACAATTGCTCAAAAAAAGACTCGTGTCGATTGGAGTAAAGAAATGCTCCAGAAATGCAATCATGGTGATTCAAAAGATGAGCCAAATCCAACATGGTGGCGTGTTTTTTTGGACTAGCAACTGTACGGTTGGAGCAATTAAAGCATAGTCAATTCTGAATGGTACACAACTGTTTGTTTGCCAGAAGTGTTTGGTAAATTGTAGATAACAAACAAACGTTGTAGAATCATTTTTCATCATTACAATGCGAGCTCTCATACATCTCATCAAACAGCGGATTATTTTGCCAGTGAATGCATTATTCTCCGTACAGTCCTGATTTGTCATCTAACGATTTCTTGTTGTTTCCTTACATCAAAAACAAACAACGTGGAAAACGATTTTGGATGCCCGAAAAAGCTGTTGATGCGTTCAAAAACCATGTTTTACAGGTGTCTCAAACGGAAGGAAAAAATGTTCTACCGATTGGTTTAAACTCATGCAAAAGTGTATCGATCAACGTGGCGAATACTTTGGAAAGCAATAAAGTCATTTTTGTTGGCAAATTAATCTTTTTTAATGTTAGGCTCAAAATATAAATAGCGACCCTCTTAATATTATGAATAGTTAGTCAATTTATATAAATATTGCCTCTTGTATTGTAATCCTACCGGCCGCGTACTTTTCTATGAGAAGAACCAATCAGATATGGGTATGCTTAGAAAAAAGTGCAAAAATCGCAGAAGGGGTCACGTTGTGGGTACAGAGTAGGTCATTTTTAATCGATGCCTTTGAACTTTTTAATTCTAATATAAAAAATTGAGGTCGTGATGCATCTTTTGATAAGAATAGTAGTTAAAAAAAAACGAATTAAAATTAAAAAATTGTAACTTTGTTGAGCAACAACTTCAAAACGAATTGGAGAAGATGAGACATTTATAGACTATTGGAAAGGCTCAACAAATATTGATCTAAATAAATTTAAATTATCATCATGGGGTTTAACATTCAGAAGTTATAGGGTAATCTATAAAAACATACCAAAATATTTTTAAGTCCTCTTATCTCGGAAACCGTTAGGATTTCCCTTCCATCCCCCATACAACTTTTTGTAATAAAGCTGTGTAAATAGTTTTTCGTGTGTGCACAAATAATTTTGTGAGGCACAAATAGTTTTGTGAGAAATATTTTTGTTCTATTTATTTGTTGAATGATAAATTTTGTTTATTTTTTGTATTGAATCATGTAAATAAAAGCTTTACAAACATGGATCAGTTTATTTTTTTCTTATTTTTTGGTAAACATATATCCGTTAAAAATCATAGCTATCAATACAGTAACAGTCTCGAAAATACTGTGCAAAAATAATTCTGTGAATGATTACTTTTATTTTGTTATGTACTCATGCGATTAAATAATTTGATGTAGATTAGTTATGTTTTGAAATGAAATTTATCTTCATAGAAATGAAACAATTCTGTTTTTTTTTAAATGTGTTATTCCTGGAACCTGTTTCATGCGTCGTTATAAGTGATGACTTCGAAAATGGTTATTTATGACACCGTATATGAATAGAATAGTAATATTGAAAAAAAAAGCATAGTTATCAATGAATCCAGTAACTTGAAATATTTGTATAAAAGTAAGTTAACAGTATTTTCCTTAACTACTAAATTAACAAAATTTAATTAATTGTTGTTGTAATTAAGTATACATGGATATATG
Organism: Dioctria rufipes; assembly: GCA_963924295.1. NCBI lineage: Eukaryota > Metazoa > Arthropoda > Insecta > Diptera > Asilidae > Dioctria > Dioctria rufipes. The sequence goes on along the minus strand of OZ002740.1, from coordinate 310,083,365 downwards.
GATATATTATGTTAACGTTACACGTAGATCTATTTTATTTATGTAGACACTGGTTTGTTGTTTTTTTCCTAATTAATTGATGTATCAATTTGTTTGTTTTCTATTTTTACTTAGAAACTAAAGTACATTTCAAATTGTTTGATATTAATTTGAACTATCTTTTATGTAAGAATATATTAATAGTATTATCTTTACATTGTATTTCCATAAAAGCTACCATTCATTTAACTTTAATATGGATTTTTTTTAACATGTATAAATATGTTTGGAAATTTATACATAATATATGTATTTACACAAAAAATTTGAATAAATGTTTAGAAAAACTTGATAATTGTACCAAAATTAAAATTAAATAAAATTATTTCAACTGCAGACCAAGACCGGATACGATACAGCGGGGCCATCGAGGCGAAGGCCCCCCCCCACCCTAGAGCTCTAATAAAATTCAAATCTATATTCTAATCAAATGCAATAGAAAATACAAAAATAATATTTTTAAAACCACTGCTTATAAAAGCGCACGAAAAATTTTAAATAATCTCTCCATTGACTTAATGGGTACAATCACAAAAGTTGTTAAAGTTTCCCTTCATTTTGCATTTAATTAAATATTGAAATTATTGTATATTACATTTTTTGTACAAGATTTAAATTTTTTAAGGTACACAAAAGAAAAAAATCTAAGCCGTTAACACTACGGTGGAAAAATTTGGAGCTCTTAATTAAATTACTTTACTTTGAATTTGATTTTTTTGTGCACCTTGAAAATTTCATTGACAAATGTAATATAATTTCAATATTTAATTCAATATCAAATGAAGGTTCTAGAGAACTTTTACGGTGTAGGTACTTACTAAGTGAACGGATTAATTATTTTCAATTTTTAGTGCGGATTTTGAAGCTATGCTTTTTTTCTTTCTAGTCTTAAACTATTCTCAAAATGTATAAAATAATATCATTAAAAAATTTTCAGTACAAAAAAAAATGTTTCAGGTTTTTGTGATCGAAAGCTTACAAAAGCTATCTTCATTAAAAGTGTATGTTGGCAAAATCATTATAGACGTGGTAATTAATACCAGATTCAGTTTTCTTGTAAATATTTAATTTAAAGCAAACAGAGCTATATATACATACCCTATCAAATTAGCACTCCACGAAAATGTCATTAGCAAAGTGTCGACTTGAGAAGAAATTGTTGGAAAAAGAATTTAAAAACATTGCTTTAATTTGTAACAAGTTGCAGGCCAGCCCAGGCAATTATGGTATTCGAACGAAAAACAAGCTACCTTTATGTAAAAAACACTGCAGTAAGAAAGGCAAGAAGTGTATAATATCGGCCACTAGCTGTCCTCTATCCTTGCATTCAAGTCATACCTTATGCCTTGTATATTCCGGGGGTACCACTGAAAGATTTGCCATTTGTCATTAGCAAAGTGTCGACTTGAAAAGAAATTGTTGGAAAAAGAATTTAAAAACATTGCTTTAATTTGTAACAAGTTGCAGGCCAGCCCAGGCAATTATGGTATTCGAACGAAAAACAAGCTACCTTTATGTAAAAAACACTGCAGTAAGAAAGGCAAGAAGTGTATAATATCGGCCACTAGCTGTCCTCTATCCTTGCATTCAAGTCATACCTTATGCCTTGTATATTCCGGGGGTACCACTGAAAGATTTGCTATTATATGCGGCACCAAAAACTTATATTATATTAATAAAAGAACGCCGGCGATATCTGGATGCTAATGAAATTTTCATGCTGAAACAGAAAGAGAAAGCTATATAGGGCGGTCCACAACTGATGGTTCAAACTTCAGGAGCTGAAAGAACAAAATGCGACGTTTAGGATGGGGAGCGTGTTTATGCTTTTGATATATTTATTTATGATTTTGGTATATTTCCTCTTAATACTCTGTAGCAATCTTACTATACACCCATAAATGAATGATGTGAAATGTGACTAACTGTCCAGACTTTCTAAAAATTCACTTCAGTTATAATTTGTTCAAACTTTACCCCTTTTCCGCCAAACGGCACTATCACCAGCTTTAAACACAATGTGACAGTCATCAACGTCAAAAATTGCCTTTATCAGACGAAGAATAAAATTGGAGCTTTTCTGCCAGCTTGAGCTGAGGAACCAAGATAGTTGCTTATCTCACAATCATATAAATATAAAAAATATTTAATACCAATCCTTTTCCCATGCACCGTTTAAAAATACCACAATTATCCGTAAATATTTTTTTTTGTTTTATTTAATTTTCAGAGGATGTCAAGATATTGATTGTAATTCACTGGGCGGCTCCAAAAACTTTCGAAATTGTTATTTAATAATAATAATACACATAGGTAATGTATACCTAAATAATTTTTTCAATCGAGATTATCTACAATCATGCAACACATAATTATGTTCCATGTTGTTAAAAAATCTGAACGTGTATATCAAATTTTGTATTGTCTGAAATATATTCAGTCTTATATTTCACCACTCTATGTATAATATAACAGTAGTTACGCTATACAGGTTCTGGCGCACTTTTTCCATACAAAAAGTGCAAGGTAGAAACCAACTATTTTGGTGGCTCTGGACTGGGGTTCTGGGCCACTGACGGGGATTCCGTCTAGTGGTATACGTCACAGGGCCTGCCTGGGGGAATTCCTTTCCTACCGTCTGGCTGAAGCTCTAAACATTTGTGAAGGGGTGCGTAGCTTTATTGGTGGAGGTTTCTAGTTAAGTTGATCTGGTATTGGAGGCTACAATTTGACCTTGAGATGCCCCTCCTGGGAATATCTGATACTATGACTAGGACTGTCTGGGGCGTGTTGGATTGGGCTACGTTACCTGTACCAAGGCTTGGGTGGAATGTGTGTGGCTTAAGTAATGATGTGAAATGCCCTAAGCGAGTTTATACCGGAGCTGTATACTTGTCAGCTTGATTTTGTTGTTAGTTGTTTACTTTAGTATGAGTGCCTGTGGTGTGTTGGGCTGGGCTACTTGGTGGCTGAGCAAACGTTACCTAAGGCGTGGATCCATGTGTGCAACTGTGTATTTATGTGGATAAGAAATGTTATGAAATTCCCTAGTAATTAGTATAAGTAATAATTCAAGTTAATCCTAGAATATTTTTGTTCATACCAATAGATTCTAGAAGGTGTCAGTGGAGATCTTAGTCCTGGAGGTGGACAAATTTTTTATCAGAAATCCTCTACGGGCTATGGGTTTCGAGATATTAGCGATCTGATCTTTGCAGGTATAATTAATAGTAGTAATAATTCAAGTTAAACCTAGGATATTTTTTGTTTATGCCAATAGTATTAGTACTAGGATGGTAAAATTTTCATCAGAAATCCTCCTAATTTGATTCCTTGCATAAACAAATTCGTACAGTACAGTAAAATAAACAAATTCGCAGTTGAGTAATGTAAACAAATTCGCACAGCAGCTGAGTAAAGTAAACAAATTCGGACAGCGGCCGAGTAAAGTAAACAAATTGAGCGATTTATGACAGATTCCTAATTTCTTTAGTTGAAAACAACAACTGATATTAATCTGCAGGATATGATGTCTTAGATGAGTAGTGGAAGTTATAATTGAATATTTCTTTTGCTAAAAAAAAACAACAACAACTATAACGTAAGTTGTGAATTAAAAATCTTTTATAAACAAGAGGGAACATGCTATGATATTCGATATCTAAAAATAGATCACGGCTGCTTCGGATGTTAAGAAACAGTAATAGAAATTAAAGCCTTATCAGAAAATTTTCGATGTAGGTGTTTGTATGTGTATGTATTGAAAATTCTTAGCTTATATGAAAAATTGTTTTTTAATTTCAATAAAATTTCTTTTTTGGGCAGGTTAAATTTAAAGTTTTGATTACCTATGATATCAATGTGAGGTGATACTAATATAGTATGATAAGTTGACTTAGATGAGTAGTGAAAATTGTATGGGTATAGTAAAAGACTTTTCATCAAATTTTTGGTGATAAGGTGTAATGGCATGACCAGTGTTGCAACACGAAATCTTTCTAGAGTACCTTGTTAGCCTAGCCTGAAAGTGATTGAGCAGCCACATCTGAAAAATTGCATATTATCATTAGCTTGAGAGTGGGTTTGTAAGCCATGTTGTCTAGGGATGGATAGTTGCGGCTTACACGGGTTCCATCACATTCACGCATAATAATTATTAATGAATAATAAAACCGTTCAGTATGCTTATTAGAATAATTCTTTCATTTAATACGACTCCAAGACCCTTTTACATAGGACATACACTTTCGATTTCTCAATTTTAACCTAGAAAACCCTACGGCCGTCCTTAACTACAATGCTAAGCTAATTAGTTATTATTAGAGTTTTGTTCTGCCTTTTTTTTTTTTTTATTTAATTAATTGTTAGTTGGTTGTTAGATAGAATTATTTTTGGATATTTAATTAATTGTTAGTGAGTGTTATACGAAATGATACTTTGAAATTTTGCCGTCCATGTGCTGCGTTCTTGCTATCCAATTTGGGCGTCTCGTGTTAATTAGCTGCTGAGCGACTAACTACGTTGGCACTTCTATTTTCAGCGGGCGAATTCAAGTTTTCCACTTTCCTGTTCCTCGTTAAATTTTGATTTTAAAATAAACTTTCAACTTTTTATAATTTGCTCTTGTTCTCCTTGTCGTAACTCGCTTTTTTTCAGACTCAGCCCAGCGGAAACGGCCTCGACCCACGTCCACGTCCGTAGAAAAATTGTTCCCCATATTTTTTAGATGGGAATTTTAATTTTTGACATTCGTAGGGTTTCTCACTATCGACCTAGTACTGGAACGCAGCTATTTTGTCTTATTAGTTCAGATGTTGCACATTCTGGTTGTTTTTAATTAATTGACATCGTTAATTACATTTGTTTCCCTTGTTTTTTATAAAACTATTCATTATTTAATTTTGTATGTTGAGGTTGTGTCGATGATTACGTTCATTTTATTAATTATTATGATTTATTGATTATTTATAAGTTTTTTTTTTTTTTTAGTTATTATGATTTATTGATTATTTATAAGGATCTTGGATAGTTAATGAGGAATTCAATTTATATTACATATACTAGGTCATACGTTACAGGTTAATTAAAAGAATTAACGAGCTATCATATTAATGTAGAATGATATGCCGACTTAGATGAGTAATATAAATTTTCGGTGACCAGGTGTAATGAGCTTGAAATATAATATAACTTCTTGCGTAGTTAAACAAATACATTCGAATAAAATAAACAAATTGATTTATGTTTTTTTTGTGTCTAGGGCTGGTGAGCATAGGGAGCTGGCAGAGTTATTAACCATGATATCATAGTTCACATGAAGCTGATAAGAATATGATAATTTTATCTTCATACTATCAGATTGAGCACATATTTTCTAACCATTACGTTGAGCGTGGGTTTAACTAAAAGTTTTGATGAAAGAAGGTGGTATTATGATATTAATGTAGTATGATATGTTGTCTTAGATGAGTAGTGGAAGTTATTAGCAATATCGCTTCATATTTACCTCTCTAAAGCATCATCCGAATGGTGTTGTATGAACGAACAAAAAACTGATAATTCTTCAAGCCTATAGTGAAGACCGTGGTGGAGGTTGAGCGTGGGTACTGTAAGTTGTGTATATATTAATTGTGGTGTATATTAATCTAGTAGGATATGAAAGCTTTAGTGAAGAGCGTGGAAGAGGATAGTATTATGTGTTTACCTTTAAATCTTAAGTTAGGTTGAGAGTGGGTTAAATTAAAAGCATTGATAATAGAAGATAGTGCTATGATATTAAGTAATGGAAATTGTATGGGGGCAGTAAAAGAATAATTTTTGGCTGTCAGGTGTAATGGCATGACTTAGCAGGTAATTTGATATTACCTTTTGCCAAGACCGTGGCGGTTGAGATTGGGTTAAGCTTAGTGGTGCTCGATGTATATTTTATGGGTGGTGGGTGTGCATAATATAGTAGAAAGCTTTAGTGAATGCCATACTTTTCAACCAGCTGACTCTGTCAAAACATCTGTGTCGCTCTAACATAAATCTGTGTTCATATTTTAGGTGGGTATAATAGCTTGAAATTATCTTATGGAAGGCTAGATAAGAACTTGTTAATTTCATCTTGTGGTGAGCATATGAAGGTAGCAGGGTTTTTTTATAAATCAAGCAGTTACGCTGTTATGAGATTTGATTGATATCTATCTCTAAAAAATAGTTCACATGAAGATGATAAGAATATGATATTTTTATCTTCATACTATTGGGGCAGGTGCATTGTTTACTTAACATTAAGTTGAGAGTGGGCCAAATTAAAAGCTTTGATAGAAGAACGCTGTGTTATAATATTAATGTGGTATGATATGTTGTCTGAGGTGAGTAGTGGAAGTTGTATGGGAGCTATGAATAAGCAGTCAAATCCTAATCAGCAATCTCGCTGGATATTTGATAATTCTCAAAATTCATAGAGTAGGTACTGTAAGCTATGTATTACGTTAAAAGTTTTGATGGATGGTATTTTGTATTTATCTCCTCGAAATAGTGTTGTATGAGTATCAGAAAGGTTGAAAAAAAGTTGATAATGCTTCAAGTTCAATAGTGTAGACCCCGATGTTGAAAGTGGGTATTTGGAATGATATAATTCTAGTAGGATATGGAAGTATTATTTATTCATCTTTAAATCTTACCAAGTCTGAAAAAATTACATAATATGATTAAGAAAGCTTGGTGATATATATCAAAAGTGATACCAATGGATTACATAAGGAAAGTAGGTTCACTTCATCTGCAAACAATAAATATGGCTGAAAGCGACACACGGTGTGAGTAATAATCATTCTTGCTTCAATTATCACTATTAAGGGATGTGTGCCGCAGAAAATATATTAAGTCTAGCCTAGTCTAAAATATGTATTGTAAATAAAAATTGTATCATGGTTATAATGCCATTTATTGAAATAATTTGTTTTAATTGTATTATAGCTTAAGTCTAAAGTCTTTTTTCTTTAGTTCAGCAAGGCCAAGATTTCATAGATATAGATTGATCCTTATAATGAATATTCCTTATGCCTTTACACCAATGTGGCGTTAAAAGGTTCGTGGTGCACCACTTTCACAAATAACATCTCTCAATCTTTACTTTTTGCGATCTTTGTTCGAATATCCTGATTTTTCGACCTGTTGGTAGGGAACAGTCGACTCGTTTTAGGATGAAAAACTTTCTTCTTTATTTCTGGAAAGCATCGATTTCATAGATGTAGACTGAGCCTTATATGAATATTCTTTACTCCTTTCATGTTGTGAAGCTATGTAAATTCTACCAAACATTGACAAAAGTAATTACGGGGCATGCCTTAAAAAGTGCGATTTAACTTAGCACTAGAAATTCCCATTTTGTATACTTGGAGAGCTCATAAAGAATCATGTAAACTTACACTGTATGCAGATGTTGATTTCAACAACAGATTCATCAAACACAGGAAATTTTGATTACATACAGCTCTGTACCATAAGATTATAAGAATTTATGGCCTTCTTTTTATTCAATTTCCCATACTAAGTCCGGAACTCCCGAATAATGTTTGACCACTACAACGGGTGGTGGTGGCGGTGGGTGGGTGGTGGTGGTGGGTGGTGGGTGGTGGTGGTGGGGGTGGGGGTGGTGGGGGTGGTGGTATTGGTTGCGGTGGTGGGTGCCTGGTCTTGGATGGCGCTTGAAACGGATATTTGACGCGTGGCATCAATTTGACGCTGACTAATCTAAGGTCTACCCTTCTATCTGTGGATGAGCTGAAAAAGCTGTTTTATAAGCTGTTAAGCTGTTACCAGACCTGTTTAAAAAGCTGTTAAGCTGTTATCAGAGCTGACTGAAAAGCTGTTAAGCTGTTTTCAGACCTGTTTAAAAAGCTGTTAAGCTATTATCAGAGCTGTTTGAAAGCTGTTAACCTGTTATCAGAGCTGTTTGAAAAGCAGTTAAGCTGTTATCAGACCTGTTTAAAAAGCTGTTAAGCTGTTATCAGAGCTGTTTTAAAAGCTGTTAAGCTGTTATCAGACCTGTTTTATAAGCTTTTAAGCTGTTATCAGACCTGTTTTAAAAGCTGTTAAGCTGTTATCAGAGCTGTTTGGAAAGCTGTTAAGCTGTTATCAGAGCTGTTTGGAAAGCTGTTATTGAGTTAATAACAGCTTTTAAAACAGCTCTGATAACAGCTTAACAGCTTTTAAAACATCTCTGATAACAGCTTAACAGCTTTTCAAACAGCTATGATAACAGCTTAACAGCTTTTAAAACAGCTCTGATAACAGCTTAGCAGCTTTTTAATCAGCTCTGATAACAGCTTAACAGCTTTTAAACAGCTCTGATAACAGCTTAACAGCTTTTAAAACAGCTCTGATAACAGCTTTTAAACAGCTCTGATAACAGCTTAACAGCTTTTAAAACAGCTCTGATAACAGCTTAACAGCTTATAAAACAGGTCTGATAACAGCTTAGCAGCTTTAAAACAGGTCTGATAACAGCTTAACAGCTTATAAAACAGGTCTGATAACAGCTTAACAGCTTTTAAAACAGGTCTGGTAACAGCTTAACAGCTTATAAAACAGCTTTTTCAGCTCATCCACAGATAGAAGGGTAGACCTTAGATTAGTCAGCGTCAAATTGATGCCACGCGTCAAATATCCGTTTCAAGCGCCATCCAAGACCAGGCACCCACCACCGCAACCAATACCACCACCCCCACCCCCACCACCACCACCCACCACCCACCACCACCACCCACCCACCGCCACCACCACCCGTTGTAGTGGTCAAACATTATTCGGGAGTTCCGGACTTAGTATGGGAAATTGAATAAAAAGAAGGCCATAAATTCTTATAATCTTATGGTACAGAGCTGTATGTAATCAAAATTTCCTGTGTTTGATGAATCTGTTGTTGAAATCAACATCTGCATACAGTGTAAGTTTACATGATTCTTTATGAGCTCTCCAAGTATACAAAATGGGAATTTCTAGTGCTAAGTTAAATCGCACTTTTTAAGGCATGCCCCGTAATTACTTTTTGTCAATGTTTGGTAGAATTTACATAGCTTCACAACATGAAAGGAGTAAAGAATATTCATATAAGGCTCAGTCTACATCTATGAAATCGATGCTTTCCAGAAATAAAGAAGAAAGTTTTTCATCCTAAAACGAGTCGACTGTTCCCTACCAACAGGTCGAAAAATCAGGATATTCGAACAAAGATCGCAAAAAGTAAAGATGGAGAGATGTTATTTGTGAAAGTGGTGCACCACGAACCTTTTAACGCCACATTGGTGTAAAGGCATAAGGAATATTCATTATAAGGATCAATCTATATCTATGAAATCTTGGCCTTGCTGAACTAAAGAAAAAAGACTTTAGACTTAAGCTATAATACAATTAAAACAAATTATTTCAATAAATGGCATTATAACCATGATACAATTTTTATTTACAATACATATTTTAGACTAGGCTAGACTTAATATATTTTCTGCGGCACACATCCCTTAATAGTGATAATTGAAGCAAGAATGATTATTACTCACACCGTGTGTCGCTTTCAGCCATATTTATTGTTTGCAGATGAAGTGAACCTACTTTCCTTATGTAATCCATTGGTATCACTTTTGATATATATCACCAAGCTTTCTTAATCATATTATGTAATTTTTTCAGACTTGGTAAGATTTAAAGATGAATAAATAATACTTCCATATCCTACTAGAATTATATCATTCCAAATACCCACTTTCAACATCGGGGTCTACACTATTGAACTTGAAGCATTATCAACTTTTTTTCAACCTTTCTGATACTCATACAACACTATTTCGAGGAGATAAATACAAAATACCATCCATCAAAACTTTTAACGTAATACATAGCTTACAGTACCTACTCTATGAATTTTGAGAATTATCAAATATCCAGCGAGATTGCTGATTAGGATTTGACTGCTTATTCATAGCTCCCATACAACTTCCACTACTCACCTCAGACAACATATCATACCACATTAATATTATAACACAGCGTTCTTCTATCAAAGCTTTTAATTTGGCCCACTCTCAACTTAATGTTAAGTAAACAATGCACCTGCCCCAATAGTATGAAGATAAAAATATCATATTCTTATCATCTTCATGTGAACTATTTTTTAGATATAGATATCAATCAAATCTCATAACAGCGTAACTGCTTGATTTATAAAAAAACCCTGCTACCTTCATATGCTCACCACAAGATGAAATTAACAAGTTCTTATCTAGCCTTCCATAAGATAATTTCAAGCTATTATACCCACCTAAAATATGAACACAGATTTATGTTAGAGCGACACAGATGTTTTGACAGAGTCAGCTGGTTGAAAAGTATGGCATTCACTAAAGCTTTCTACTATATTATGCACACCCACCACCCATAAAATATACATCGAGCACCACTAAGCTTAACCCAATCTCAACCGCCACGGTCTTGGCAAAAGGTAATATCAAATTACCTGCTAAGTCATGCCATTACACCTGACAGCCAAAAATTATTCTTTTACTGCCCCCATACAATTTCCATTACTTAATATCATAGCACTATCTTCTATTATCAATGCTTTTAATTTAACCCACTCTCAACCTAACTTAAGATTTAAAGGTAAACACATAATACTATCCTCTTCCACGCTCTTCACTAAAGCTTTCATATCCTACTAGATTAATATACACCACAATTAATATATACACAACTTACAGTACCCACGCTCAACCTCCACCACGGTCTTCACTATAGGCTTGAAGAATTATCAGTTTTTTGTTCGTTCATACAACACCATTCGGATGATGCTTTAGAGAGGTAAATATGAAGCGATATTGCTAATAACTTCCACTACTCATCTAAGACAACATATCATACTACATTAATATCATAATACCACCTTCTTTCATCAAAACTTTTAGTTAAACCCACGCTCAACGTAATGGTTAGAAAATATGTGCTCAATCTGATAGTATGAAGATAAAATTATCATATTCTTATCAGCTTCATGTGAACTATGATATCATGGTTAATAACTCTGCCAGCTCCCTATGCTCACCAGCCCTAGACACAAAAAAAACATAAATCAATTTGTTTATTTTATTCGAATGTATTTGTTTAACTACGCAAGAAGTTATATTATATTTCAAGCTCATTACACCTGGTCACCGAAAATTTATATTACTCATCTAAGTCGGCATATCATTCTACATTAATATGATAGCTTGTTAATTCTTTTAATTAACCTGTAACGTATGACCTAGTATATGTAATATAAATTGAATTCCTCATTAACTATCCAAGATCCTTATAAATAATCAATAAATCATAATAACTAAAACAAAAAAAAACTTATAAATAATCAATAAATCATAATAATTAATAAAATGAACGTAATCATCGACACAACCTCAACATACAAAATTAAATAATGAATAGTTTTATAAAAAACAAAGGAAACAAATGTAATTAACGGTGTCAATTAATTAAAAACAACCAGAATGTGCAACATCTGAACTAATAAGACAAAATAGCTGCGTTCCAGTACTAGGTCGATAGTGAGAAACCCTACGAATGTCAAAAATTAAAATTCCCATCTAAAAAATATGGGGAACAATTTTTCTACGGACGTGGACGTGGGTCGAGGCCGTTTCCGCTGGGCTGAGTCTGAAAAAAAGCGAGTTACGACAAGGAGAACAAGAGCAAATTATAAAAAGTTGAAAGTTTATTTTAAAATCAAAATTTAACGAGGAACAGGAAAGTGGAAAACTTGAATTCGCCCGCTGAAAATAGAAGTGCCAACGTAGTTAGTCGCTCAGCAGCTAATTAACACGAGACGCCCAAATTGGATAGCAAGAACGCAGCACATGGACGGCAAAATTTCAAAGTATCATTTCGTATAACACTCACTAACAATTAATTAAATATCCAAAAATAATTCTATCTAACAACCAACTAACAATTAATTAAATAAAAAAAAAAAAAGGCAGAACAAAACTCTAATAATAACTAATTAGCTTAGCATTGTAGTTAAGGACGGCCGTAGGGTTTTCTAGGTTAAAATTGAGAAATCGAAAGTGTATGTCCTATGTAAAAGGGTCTTGGAGTCGTATTAAATGAAAGAATTATTCTAATAAGCATACTGAACGGTTTTATTATTCATTAATAATTATTATGCGTGAATGTGATGGAACCCGTGTAAGCCGCAACTATCCATCCCTAGACAACATGGCTTACAAACCCACTCTCAAGCTAATGATAATATGCAATTTTTCAGATGTGGCTGCTCAATCACTTTCAGGCTAGGCTAACAAGGTACTCTAGAAAGATTTCGTGTTGCAACACTGGTCATGCCATTACACCTTATCACCAAAAATTTGATGAAAAGTCTTTTACTATACCCATACAATTTTCACTACTCATCTAAGTCAACTTATCATACTATATTAGTATCACCTCACATTGATATCATAGGTAATCAAAACTTTAAATTTAACCTGCCCAAAAAAGAAATTTTATTGAAATTAAAAAACAATTTTTCATATAAGCTAAGAATTTTCAATACATACACATACAAACACCTACATCGAAAATTTTCTGATAAGGCTTTAATTTCTATTACTGTTTCTTAACATCCGAAGCAGCCGTGATCTATTTTTAGATATCGAATATCATAGCATGTTCCCTCTTGTTTATAAAAGATTTTTAATTCACAACTTACGTTATAGTTGTTGTTGTTTTTTTTTTAGCAAAAGAAATATTCAATTATAACTTCCACTACTCATCTAAGACATCATATCCTGCAGATTAATATCAGTTGTTGTTTTCAACTAAAGAAATTAGGAATCTGTCATAAATCGCTCAATTTGTTTACTTTACTCGGCCGCTGTCCGAATTTGTTTACTTTACTCAGCTGCTGTGCGAATTTGTTTACATTACTCAACTGCGAATTTGTTTATTTTACTGTACTGTACGAATTTGTTTATGCAAGGAATCAAATTAGAAGCATTACACCTGAAGAGTAAAATTAAGCATTTACTAATTTCCATTACATATCTAAGTCAACATATCTACCTACATTCACACCAACCAGCTTCGCTTGATCTATTTTTAGATATATGGCTACATGGTGCAATCATGTTTATAAAAGGCACCTACAGATAAATATCATCAAATCTTTAATCCAGAACTTAGGTTATAGTTGATGTTGTTTTTTTCAGCTACTAATATTAATTACACTTGAGAAGGTAAGATCGGTGATATCTTGAACCATAGCCCGTAGAGGATTTCTGATGAAAATTTTACCATCCTAGTACTAATACTATTGGCATAAACAAAAAATATCCTAGGTTTAACTTGAATTATTACTACTATTAATTATACCTGCAAAGATCAGATCGCTAATATCTCGAAACCCATAGCCCGTAGAGGATTTCTGATAAAAAATTTGTCCACCTCCAGGACTAAGATCTCCACTGACACCTTCTAGAATCTATTGGTATGAACAAAAATATTCTAGAATTAACTTGAATTATTACTTATACTAATTACTAGGGAATTTCATAACATTTCTTATCCACATAAATACACAGTTGCACACATGCATCCACGCCTTAGGTAACGTTTGCTCAGCCACCAAGTAGCCCAGCCCAACACACCACAGGCACTCATACTAAAGTAAACAACTAACAACAAAATCAAGCTGACAAGTATACAGCTCCGGTATAAACTCGCTTAGGGCATTTCACATCATTACTTAAGCCACACACATTCCACCCAAGCCTTGGTACAGGTAACGTAGCCCAATCCAACACGCCCCAGACAGTCCTAGTCATAGTATCAGATATTCCCAGGAGGGGCATCTCAAGGTCAAATTGTAGCCTCCAAGACCAGATCAACTTAACTAGAAACCTCCACCAATAAAGCTACGCACCCCTTCACAAATGTTTAGAGCTTCAGCCAGACGGTAGGAAAGGAATTCCCCCAGGCAGGCCCTGTGACGTATACCACTAGACGGAATCCCCCTCAGTGGCCCAGAACCCCAGTCCAGAGCCACCAAAATAGTTGGTTTCTACCTTGCACTTTTTGTATGGAAAAAGTGCGCCAGAACCTGTATAGCGTAACTACTTATAACATTATTAACAATGTGTACATGATTCCCTAAATATAATATAACCTGTCGCTAAGTAATATAATATATATACTTATGTTATAAATAATATTATATATGTTATAGCATTTTAAAATTAGAATTGAATATTTTTTAATCGCACCCCCCCCCCCCTCCCCTTGCTGTAGACAAAATTTAATTGATTTAAATTCTCCTATTTTCTATTAAATTATATGATGTAATTATAGGTTCACAAAAAATGGGGCACATATTAATTAATAAAATTATAAGACTAATACTTCGTGTGGCTTCCTTTACATATAATTACTTCAAATACACGTTTTGGCATTGAATTAATTCACCAAAGTTTGTACTATTGTAACCGGTATTTCAATCCATACTCTTATTATTTGCTCCCTTCTCGATATTATTCCCTATAGATTCTCCATGGGACTTAAGTCAGGTTTACAAGCTGTCCATTTCAAATTTCAAATATTTTTTGAGTTAAACCAGGCTTTTGTCTCTCGGGATAGATACATGTATTGGAGCAGTGTCTTGTTGAAATATAAAATCTGGTCCACAATTTACTATGCGCGATCAATAAGCAAACCTCCGAGAAGTTCAACATACTTCTTGGAATTCATTTCTGTGGATATTGTGGCGAAAAGAAGCTTTGCATGGCAGCAGAAACATACTCAAACCATAAATGAAGCGCCACCGAAATTACGAGAGAGTCGCAATTCCTGATCTCTTTTTAGTTCGTGCCAGTACTGTTTAAATCTTCCCGGCCCGTCTAAATCAAACTTCTTTTCATCACTGAAAAGACCCTTATTCCACTCATCTTTTTAAGATATATAGCAAACAGTACTCAATCTTGTACGTTTATATCTCAACTTTAATTTTGGTTTTGAGAATACTTTTGGTCCATATTAAATTGTCGCTGCTACTCGGAATTCATCTTAGGTATCAAACCGGTACAGGCAAGTCTAAATCTGTTCGATCTTAAGACACATACATAATTTTGCTTATGGCTTTCTACCGGATTAGCCGGATTATGGTCGGTTTTCTGCATGTTTATCTGATGGTATACCTTTTTTTTAATTTTATGTAATTATTAATGTCGCAAACAGATCTATTAGCCTTCTTCCAATTTCGCGGTTGTAGCAGTAGTTCTCATTGTACGCATGAATTGTTTTCCTTACCTCCATTAATAATGCCACTCCTCGTAGCATTTTTATACAGAAAACTGGAAATTTCATTTATTAAAAAAAAAAAAATTCAAAAACAGAAGTTTCCAATTCACTGAACTTATAAATATGTTCACTTGAAATGCTTGAAATTTACTGACTGAATAAATTATTATCAGAAATAATCAAGCTTATCACATAACAGTATTACTTGCATTTTAAAGTATGCACAAAATAAAAAAGCATTCAAACTTGCATGCATATTTAAAGTGATTTTGTGAATGAGCTTATAATTAAGTCCGCCATTGTATAGTATACAGTTATTACCCATGAAAGGTACATGTTTTGTACCCGACCATCTGCAATTTGGACGAAACTTTCAACAGCAGCTCACGTGTCCTTGTTTGTTTCCCCATACCACCGGAATTTCGCGATTTTACGATGAAAGGTTATTTTCAAAAAATCATAACTCAAGAACGAAACAGCCGATGTTTCTGATTCAAGGGCCAAATGAAACCAAATAACCGGACGAAACTTTTGTTTTTTGTTAATAACGATATTTTTTTCAAAAAACAAAAAAAAAAAGTATTATTTGCTATTGAAATTCAAGATTTGTAAAATTTTTATTTGTATTTTTTTTAGAGACAGAAGTCCTATATGGCACTGTGCCAAAAATTGTTGTGGTGCTCGTCCTCGTTTTGGTAATAGTACACATTTATAAAACTACCGTACATCCAAAGTAACTCAATATCGGAGCACTACTAACTGTGATACTTAAGGTATATGGTGACTTTAAAATTCATATCCCCAAAAAGAAGCAGAGATCCAGCACAATTCTTGGTACAGCCTGGATAGAAATAAGAAAAAAACACAGTTTTATGGATCCCAAATTTGAATAGTAAATAATAATACTTTTTTCTGCTTTTAAAAACAAAAAAACAAAAACAAAACAAAAGAAGTTCCATCGGTACTGCTCACCAACAGATCTTCTATTTCATGTAGTACCAATTTTGATTTCAGAACAAATACTCTCACTGTCTGTTGTAGTTCGGCGCAATTTTTAAATTATTTCGGGATTTCCATATATACATACATGTTGATGGGATTAACCGAATTTACTACCAAAGTATTTGGGACTATTTTTGTGGAAAAGGCGATTGAGACAATACTCTTTCGAGACCCATAAGCAGAGAATTAAACGACAAATACCGAGCTACTGTCAGTTTGTTAGCTTACAGCCGCAAATCTAAATTTCATGGGAGTATCCTGTATGTATATGTTTCGATCAGCAGTACAGGGCGATCTCATCAGGACAACAATGAAACCCTGAACTGCCTGTTGTCTATACTACAGCGAACTCGAACGGGGCTATTTTTGTTTTTAAATTTTAATTATGATTCAAAAGAAGTGTTTTTATAAGGAAATTTTGGTAGAAATGATTTGATTACCTTCTGCAAATTCAGCTGAACCGTAAGCAATTTCTCGTTACCAATCGTTACAGTTTAGTGGGAAAAAATGCCCGCACGGAAAGATACACAAATATAGAAGTGGTGCAATTTATATGCTTTCATGCATTTTTGGTTGAACGAACAGTCCATTTATATACATGTCAATGATATTGCTATATTTTTTTTATGAAAAATGTAATATTTACTTTTATTCGACGTTTGAATCAGAAAAATCGGTTACTTCGTTCTCGAGATATAATTTTTTAAAAAATGATGTTTCTTCTTAACATCACAAGATTACTACCCCCTAGCGGAGGGTATTATTATTATTAACATGTATGTAACCATATAATATTACACACACACATATTAGCCATAGCTCTTTTTAAGCAATTTTAATAGAAACTTAACAACAAACCATAAAAGGGAATGCCCATTTGAGGCCCGACATCAACAGACATTAGAGATATATTATGCATTATGATACTCTGAACATATTTTATTAAAAATGTTTATTTCAATTAAGTGTGGCAAGGCTTAGGGGTGGGAAGGGGTCACAGTTTCATCTAGTACAGATTCGAATTTCTTTGGTCATGAAAAGAAGTTTGAGTGCCCACGTATTATTTAGTATTTCCCTCTTTTTTTTTCTCTGCATACTTTTAGCGTGGCGGTCGTAGCTCCGGCGGTGTGGGGCGGGTGGTTCCATTACGGCATATAAGTCTCGCTGGGTACTTTCTCGATTCAATAACCCGGTAAACGCATTTGCATGCACTTGGGTCATATGCACCCCAGTTACTACACTATCGGATATATTTTTGCAGTTCTTCCTGCCATGGCTATAAATGTTCTGTTATGAACATTTTTCTCACAGAAAGTCAATTTTTATTAAATCCGCACAATCACGAGAAGTAAAAAAGTCCACTTTTGCAAGCTAAATCCAATCGCTAAAGCTTTTCCGCGCTTAATTGAAATGAAAATTGTTAGTAAAATTGTTCAGAGTATCATAATGAATCGCTTAAGATATCCCTTATTTCTGTTGATGTCGGGCATAAGATTGTATGAAACGTGGGCATTCCTCTTTAAATAATGATAATAACATTTGGAACATTTAATAAAATTTCTAGAACTTTACAACTTCCCCCAACAATACGGGAGCAACTCAAAGTACCAAAGTATTCTAGAATTTTTAAAATAATCATCATTACAGTATCGGAATCGGATTGTGTCGGGCGTTGTACAAGTGACAAAAAAAAAATTGTAAATCCATGTATTGTGCGAATAAGTTTGTCGGAATCAAAAGTGTTGCTAAGTTCCAAGCAATATTCTATAGTTTTGAATTTCAGTGTTGAATCGGATTGAGCGCGAATAGTTGTTTTATTTTTTTTTTATTTTTTCCACTCTAAAATTATATATTAAACCTTGAATTTTCAAGTTTTGCATTTTGAAACCAATTATCTGTCAGCGAAGAAATAACAACTTAAGAAGTAATGAGTTGGTGCTTTTTATTTGAAAATTAACTTTATAAGTCAAAAAATAATTTTATGTATAGTTGGTAAGACAAACGCAGATTCGATACTAATTTTGAGTGAAGAATTTTTCTGTTTTTGTTTTGTTATTATCGATTTGAACAAAGATCTTGGAATACTGTTTTCTGGGTGAAGTGGCAACTAATTATATAATAGTAATTATTATTCCATATCAGCAGATATAGCTAAGGCTTATGCATACGGGAACAATGATAATAATATTATTCAATTTACTTTGGTTTCCCCTGAACTATTTAATTCAAATTTCCTAACAGAATTTGGTTAAATACTTTTATATCACATTTTTACAATATAAACTGTGTACGGACATTTACCAAGAAAATCCATTTCAATTTTCATCTTAATCCCTGTGGAATATTCATAACTAAAATGACTATCACCGACAGAAGGACTATTTGCTATGATGGGAGACAAACCACATCAAGTAATGAAATACTTCAATAAATCTGGGTTAGCCGTTACATACTGCTATGAACTGAGCAAGCTATATAAAACCAGATGCAGCATTGTTAAAAAAAAAAAAAATCTGAAAACCAATAACTTCGACAAAATTGAAATATGCGGTTTCAGTCTCTTTTGATAGTGAAAAGCTATTACATGAAAGGATCTCATATTTTGTATATCGTCGATTCTGGTTAGCTGCATCTGGTAAACTGCATGGGTTGCTTCATCAGCGCGGTTGGGTATATTCGAAATTTGAAAATAAATCGTTCATGATTCGACTGACAAATTGCGTAATGTAGTTACCTACTACATTCATATGGATGTAGAGCATGTACATGTTTTATGCAAATACTGTCTATTTATATTGGTTTTTTTTTTCATTTTTAACTGTGATTTTAAGTATATTAATTGATTTTTGGATAGCTTACCATTAATTATGCATCAGTTTTCTGCAGCTTTTATTTACCATAAAAAATGAGTCGTAAGAAAATTTCGTATACACAACTGGAACAATCACGTAATAAATCCATGATGACCCGGTTGCTAGAAAAATTAATTAATATTTATCAATTCCACGTAAAGTATACCGAATAAATCTTAAATTAGCTATTGCCCTCTTAACTGTGTAAAACTTAAAATTCTAAACATTTTATCTGCATAATAATGTATTATAACTGCGATTTGATTGATTGATTGAAAACCGAGGTTGAGGTTCCTTATGGCGTCTCTGGAACGTAGGCCATAGCAAGGCCTATTCTTCAATAACCAGACTTATTAGCAATTACTCATAATCGCGATACGAATGTATTTTATAACTGCAATTATTTACGATTTTAAAGTAAATTAAAAAAGTTCTTTGAAATCCAAAAAACCGCGTTCTGCTGGAAATCTTTTGTCTATCAACAAAACGGATATTCGGCGATTGTTGTAATCAGTTCTGTATCCTTACTAAAATGTAATTGGAATTCTTTTATAACTTAACTACCCCAGTTGAGCAAATATTTTTTTTTTCTGTTGTGTAATTTATGGCTTCATTATCGTTTTTGTTTTTTTGTTCTAAGCAATGATGCTCTCTTATAGCTTTAAGCAAGTGATTTCTCTCGGACTTTCCTCATTAAAACAATTATGGCACATGAATCCATGGAGATCCCCACATGAAATTTTTACAGATTTTTCGTGTGTAAAAACCGAAAGTCGCGACATGTCCCATCGAGTATTTTTCAAGGATAAAGAAAAATCCATATTCTCAAATATATTGTTTTCTCTTTTGTTGTTTACAAAAATCGCACCGATAATACTTTTTTTACAAAGTAAGCCTTTAATATATCCTTTTCAAAACGCTATAGAACATTAAATCGGCTTAGTACAACCGGAAATATGATTTTTTAAAGGTAAGCCGAAAGGGTAAAAATTGGTTATTTTTTGAGATTTTCAAAGCTCTGTAACTTACGCATTAAGCGAAATATCGACAAAATATTTAATTGTATTAATAATTTATATAAGGCAATAAGCAGACAAAATCGCCAAATCGATAAGGTTCGTTCAGAAAATTGGAAAGTTGCTATAAATGGCTGATAATTAGTTATAACCTCCGTTTTTATATCCTAAATGATGAAAACTCACCGATCTAATGCTTCGCACTAGCCAAATTTTCTTTAGGCTAATGTTAATACTCCTTTATTCTAACCATACCTTAGAACTGTTTTATTTCCATTTACAAAAGAAAGAAAGTGAAGAAAGAAAGTGTCAATGTTAGTCAATTTTATATCAGTCGAGATCCGATATAAATGTAAGTCCTTAACGAACCAACCTACCTCAATCGCTGCTAAGTGCAAAAATAGATCGATAAAAACCAGTTTGTTGCTTAGTGGCGCATATCCAGACTTACAGTCTGGGGGGGGGGGGGGGGGGACAATTAAAATGTTCGGGGAGTAGGAAAAAGTCGGAAGAAGTCGCTTTTTTTTTTGATTTGGAAAACCTATCGATAATATTATCCACATCAATATACATCACAGAGTGGACAGACATTAAGGACTCATATCCAGATACTCTTTCTCATGAAAAGATTGTAGAAATAGATGTGACGCAACCGATTCTGTCACGGTTGAAGTAAATGACTGAGAGTGAAGGCTTGCACCTTGATTCACATTCAGAGGAATAGGAGTAGAAGTGCATGATATGTCACTGACTATTTCTTTTGATGAGAACTTTACTCATCTTGCTTTCTTCTGAAAAAAGTTATCAATGGTCTTGTCAGTCTTCTGCTCTCCACTTTCGCAACTATTTCTACCTCCATCGCTAACTATAAATTAAAAGGAAACGTGAAGGTAAATTAAATAACCCTACTTGAATTAATACGAACGTACAAGCAAATCAACGCCAACTATCGCAGAGGAAAGCGAATGGATTTTATTTTTATAGTTTTGTCGTAAAAATTCTGTATAAAAAAATGAAAGAAAAATTTCCAAATAAATTTCCAATAACATAATGTATAATAGCCAACGCTCATAGTTTTCGCGACCAAGACCAACCAAGATGCCTGAATCAATTTAATTCTTTGGGACTATGGTCAGCTACCAGTAGTGTATGAAAAATCTAAAGAAAAAATGTCAAATGTTTCTAAGAAAATTGAATACTTGTGCCCTTGTCCGGAAAAGTGAACCACCAGAATTAAGTGGGCGTCACACCGGCGCGGCGCGGCATTTTTAAATTGCCGCTGCGCGATTGTTTTTTCAAAATCAAATCTATAAGTCACACCAGGAGCGGCGCGGCAGAACGCGCCAATATAGTTGCCGCGCGGATATTTTTGAGATTACTCAAAAACACGATTTTGCCGCTGGCTGCAAAATTTCTTTTGCATTCGAAATAAGTCTGCACAATTCTTTAAATGAGGCTTTTTTACATTCTTAAGTATTTGTACTATTATTATTATTATTTTCCTCTTTATTGTACAACCTTAAAATAAGCCTATTACAATAAAGGTTGTTATGCCCACAGCTACTAGGCCATCTGGGTATTTGTAATCGAACCTTATCACTTTTCTCTGTTTTTCTTCAACCAGAGCTACTAATAACAGAAGAGTACAGTAGAGTACATTTGGATAAAATCTGCCGCTCCCGGTGTGAACACTCTATTTTACCATGTCCCAACGCACTGTTCCGCGCCGCGCCGCTCCCGGTGTGACCAAGGCTTTAATCCACCAGTTCGTTTGAACTGTTGTCGATGAATAGTTATTCATTAAAACTCTTAAGAAAAATTTTCAAGTATATTTCTAAGAAAACTCTAATGCTTCCCTACGAACGTAAAACATTTGAACAACTTAGGCCAATGTCGCCAAGAAAAATTAACGGGTGGCTAGACGTTGATTGCATTGAACTACGGTTCTACTGGGAAAACCCTAATTTAAAATTCGTTAAGACAGTTTTTATGTTTCTGTTGCGAGCTCTTCACCAAGTTGTCCTGATTTTATGTCGGAAAATCAGATAGATTAAAAAAATAAATTTTTGATCGCTGACCAATTTCTTAGAAACAATAACACTTTCAAATCTCAAAATTGTGTTCTTTTTCATCTATAGGGGTAATCGGTGCAACAAAAATATGAAAGCATCATAATAACTGGGCTGCTAAGCATTTCGTGCCTTTTTCTAAACAATCTAATAGTAAAATAAATACGTAGTATGTATTCCAAAATTACTTACCATCCTGT
Organism: Dioctria rufipes; assembly: GCA_963924295.1. Taxonomy (NCBI): domain Eukaryota; kingdom Metazoa; phylum Arthropoda; class Insecta; order Diptera; family Asilidae; genus Dioctria; species Dioctria rufipes. The sequence continues at coordinate 310,060,857 of OZ002740.1, read as the reverse complement.
GATAGGTGTGATAAATGACTCTTCGACACTACATAAAATACAAGAAAATTCTAAGAAAAGCGTACACGTTTCAAAGACGAAGAGCTACGAGCGAATGACAATTATACCCACTCCAGACTCAACTAATACTATTCAAAAGACGAAAAACAAACGCCCAACCCAGCCCTAACTGTCGCTCGCAGATTGGAAAATACCTGTTATTTTTAACGATTCTAAATCAAATTAATAAATACAAGAAGAAAAAACAGCCCCAAAAGCAAAGGCAAATCGTGGCTTAGTAGGCTAGTGACAAATTGATAAATGCAGGAGGAAAGATCATCCGTCTCGTTAGCTCAGTGGTAAGAGCAGTCGCCCGGCAAGCGGAAGGTCCCGGTTTCAAACCCCGGACGAGGCGGTTGTTTTTTCTTCTTGTATTTATTAATTTGATTTAGAATCGTTAAAAATAAAAGTTCTTAAAATTCTTCTTTATCCATCATTGACTGATTCTAACAAGTGTAGGTTCGATTCCCGTCCGGGAAAAAATAAATGGAAAATAGCGTTACAGCACCAGCATCAATCGCTGGCGACAACTACACATTGTGTCCGTACCATACGAAAATCGTCCTGTTATACTTCTAAAGCTCACTCAACAGTCCAGCACCACATTTAAACCGTCGCGTCGCGAAGGTGGGGTGGCGCTTTGGGGAGGTCATGACCCCTGTGACCCTCCCCCTGTATACGCGCCTGGTTGTTTATATATAGCTTTAGCTTGCACACGACACCAATGATACAGATCAGAGGATCATAGTAACTAGAATCGGCATAGCAATAGTGATATTATTGTATCAGCAGGAAAGTTTGCATAGGAACGATAAAACTGCATAGCAACAATAAGCTTACAGCAACAAATTCTTCTGTCTTAAATTGAAACTTAGTGCTCTTATCACGTAGAGAAAAATTCCCGTTCCATGTTGATGATGATATTTTAAATTGGTCTGCTCGATCACAACCAGATTGTGCAATATTTTTTATGTTAGGTGACAAATACATGGTTTTGTTGGGTGGTGTTACCTGTTTTTGGTAAGACTGTAATTAGATAAAGATGTAAAAAAAATTTAATTAAAGCTTTGATGCTTTTTGGTCACTCTGTTTTCTTTTCAGGACTTGTTTCTAGGACAAAATGTAGACTACATGGTCCACCTGGTTCGAACGACAGGTGCTCCTAGAAGCTACTCTTAAAAATAATGTTCTCTAGATTTTTAGTCGAAGCATTTTATTTTCATTCGAATTCCGTCCAAGTTCCTCTAACAAAGCAAATATTATCAACTCTTCCCCATAAGCTAACCTTTTTCTGTAAATTTCTATTTCATGTTTTCGGGTTTGTTTCTTTTTTCAATTTTACAAATTTGAAGTTTCATTTATTATTTCATTGTTGTTCCGCATATTTTTACCATTATTTTCTGAAACACTGTTATCAGATTAATTAGAAATAAAAGGTTCAATATGTAACTTTCACTGATGTTTGAGTCCATTGCACTGCCTTCTTTTGCTCAAATTTTATCTTGGCTATACAGTGATTTACTGAAATGCAAAGTAACCAGGAACGCTTATATGCTGATACTAATTTATCCCTCGCTAACTCCCAAAAGTACTGTGCGAAATAACCATGTTCAATGATTAGTACAAAAATATTTTCCTTGCCTCAAATTATGGATGTAAGACCAAAACTCTAGGTTAGACCACCTAGCCAGCATTAAATTACATCGCTCTGACACTATAAGACATGTAAAATTGCATGTAATGATATGATCTGATCTGTAAGTTTACTTACATTACTTTTGTGGCATACTCTTCAAGCAACCGTGGAAAGATATATGTAAGTATAGCATGCTTGCAATTGACGGGAATCGACATAATCGAACATACATTGGGGTGATTTGGATACCCCTTAATATGAGGCACCTAAATTTTAACATTAGACGTCAGTTTTGGGGCCATCCTGTATATATATATAAAATGTCAAATAGGACACAATTTCATGTAATAAAAATTTACAATCTTAAATTAAGCATAACTAGATCTTAATTGCATTGAAACTTCAATTTATACTTTACTAGATCCTTATAAACTAATATGAGCTTTCCTTATTTTCAATTTTTATACGCTCAAAATGTACTTTAAAGCATTAGTTTTAAGGAATTTATAATTAAGGAAGCAAAGACATGTTACGTAGATTGTAATATAGATGAGCCAGGTCTATGGTCAAAATTCCTAAAATTGTAATAACACTCAGCTACGTGGATTGAGCTTTGTGGTTGATGTGATCTGACGTGCTTAACAATAAAGTGTGGTTGAGGTTGTTTTCCAACACATACGAAATAAAAGACCATAAAGACCCACTGAATTTGCCCAGATCGCCAAACAGCCGTGGGCCTTATAACATTAGTTAGGTTTAGTAATAATATTAAAATGTGTTAAAATAACTAATGCTTTTAAAGAAATTAATAATAAATTATGCAATTTATTATAATTTGAAAGAATCGAATTTAGTTTATATTTAGTTTTACATAAAAAAAAAAAAATCTTCTATTTTGAAAATATTCCATTCGTAAATTGAATATGAAAATTACTCAAATTTTTCGTGACTAGCTACTTAGCTTTCTTTATTTACGTACACCTACATATATTGCTGAATAATTCAAAACTAGAAACTAGCATGAGCTTCCAAACGTCTAATAGAGAGACTATTTCTAGCTAATCCTAATGTGTTTGAGTTAAATTCCCATGTCATTTAATTCTGGAAAATTTAACAACCATATCTACACTACACAGCTGCTTATGTTGGGCTAAGTATTTCAACTGAAATCCTTAAAATTGCTCCTTGAAAGCAAATTAACCTATTCCCTCAGACATCCTCTCCCCGTTGGATAACATAATCAAGGAAAGGTTTTTGGAAAACATTTTCCTAATTTGATTGATTAGGCGATTTATCGAAGCGTGATACTGTCTAATGAATAGTTGGAGTTAACTAAGTTAATTATAATTCAAGCTGTGAAGCTGGTCTCTCCGGTGCCTTTGTGCTTTCCCCAGGCCATATTTACTCCTTCCTTTCCATACGAATGTTCGAGGATTATGCGAACGACATACGAATTCAAGATACGCTCGCTGGATATTTGCCAATCGGTGGGGGTTTAGCAATTGAATATCTCTGTAAGATGTGAGGAATTTGGTTAAGTTTATTTAATTGCAGATTACTTCTGCTGGATCGAGAAATATCTTGGTAAATTTGTGAAGTTTTCGTCAAAACTTGAGTAGTTGCATATATGTATGTATGTTTGTTTGAGAAAAGATTATACGTAGGTCGTACTAATGAAATATTTCGTTGCGAATTTAAGGGCTTATACTAAAGTACTTATGATGGTATCTCACAAAGAAAACTGTCTTATTTAGTAAAACCTTGCCGGAATTACTGTAATTGATTTGATTAATTTCCACGTGTGGTTTTCCACTTCTCAGGAATAATTTTGAGGGAAATCATTGCAAGCTCATTAAATTTCCAAATTGAGTAGTTGGCAAATGAATAAGGCCCATGAACGAAACCTTTGCAAATGATTTTTTTTTTTAACTTCAAACAGCTGCTTAAAGTAGTTGGGTGACTCGGATGCATAACTTACAGACAGCGTATGACAAAGTAATAAAAATGCTCCTTTTATAGTTTAATTCGTTGCTGTTCACCACTAAGTACTTACGTCGCGTCAGATGTAGCGCGTATATTAATTTCAAATCTTCGAGTAAATAATATAGGAGACTTGAAGCTTTAATCTAGATCTTAGTGAAATTATAAACGGATTGAAAAATATTGGAAGAAAAAGTCGCACCAAAAAATATGAGATTTTTCGAAAATAATGGTATAATGTATATTAGCTGGAGCTTTCGCCATTTCTTCTGATGTAACTTCAGAATTTAAGAGTTTCAGACTTATTCTTTCTTCCAGTAACCCTATTTGCTAATGTTTTGGTCATTTGAGCCCCGCTCGTTTCATTAATTCGACCTCTCGATGGAGTCTTCACCTAAGCGATTCTTGTTATCAACAGAGAATACTCAGTCCCATCAGCCCAATTGGTAAAGACGTATATACAAATATATGCAATCATCGAAAACCATATTGGCGGTCAGAAATAAGGTGGTTAATCCATAGATAGATATTTCATCAACTGTATGTTTATAAGTATTTCGAAAACCTTGCAAAGAATCGAAGTAAGCGAAATTTGTCTATAGTTTGAAGGATCGCTTGCCTGTCCCTTTTTGGGTATTGGCTGAACATGAGAAAGTTTTCATGCCGAAGAAAAGTCTTCGACTTAGACATAGTTTGTGCAGAGCTTTAGCTAAAGAAGAGGCGCAGCACTTGAGTACTAGGGGTGAAATACCATAAGGCTCAGAAGTCTTATACACATCCTGTGAAGAAATTGGTAAAAAAGAATTCGCAGCAAACTTAGCTGCAAATAAATTGTCTTCGCCCAATGATTCTGTGTATACATCTTCACTGTGCATTAGGAGAGGTACCGAAGATCTCGTGAAGTTTGTCGCGACTGTTTTAACAAGAGACCAAAAACTTTTACTACCTTTTTGATTAGTACATATCTTTGTCTAATGGTTTCGTCGAATTGGAGTTTTGATCGGCTTGAGGGGGAAGCCGCGCTGTTTTGTAATTTGACCATGCAACAAGACAGTTAGATGCTTCACCAAAGAAACTATGAAACCACCTCACACAGCAAATATTTAGTGACCAAGTCTGTCTATAGAACGTCAATTAATGACTTCAAATTGACCCAAAAATTAAACGTCCTTCTGACGTACTATGTACGACATATTAATATCTCAATCTATATTTTTGTGGTCTTATATACTTTCATAAATTTGTTGTCATTACACCATCTCTCGGCTCATTTTGTGGACATTTTGTTTGAATAGTTAGGACAAATTGAGACCAAGTCGGTCTATAAAATGTCAATATATTACCTCAAATTGACTGCAAAAGGAAACGTCATTTCGGCGTCTTATATAAGTTATTTCGTTATCTCATTCTACAATAATTGTGGTAAAAATTTAGTCAATTTCAGACGAACTACAGATTGTCGTCATATTCACGTCATTTTTGTCGTGATTTAGACACACAGTGAGATTTCTAACAATTTGACGGCATTGGAACGTCTTTCGGAAAGATTTATTGGCGTTTTGTATAAATATACAATTAGGATAAAACACAGTCGTCAAATCAGAGAGAATTTGTCCATAACCAGTCGTATTTGGAATTTTATATTGTGCAGTTGTGCTGTTCAGTTGCGCCGATCAGCAGATGATACAGTATTAAAAATTATTTATTTTTTATAAGAAATTTTTAAATAGTTCTGGGTTTGTGGTAAAAATTAAGAAATATAAATAAACAAAAATAATAAATAAAAATTTAGGTGTAAATATTATAAACAAATAATATACATATAGGTCCATAAAAAGTTTGAATAAATTATATATTTGCTCAATATATAAAATTTTATAGCAGCGTTTATTAATATAATACAACTGGATATAAGATCGCTTTATATAAATTTTATATACAGTTCAACCAACCTCTCGTATAAAATGTGTTTATAACTGCCTTTCATAAAATAAATAAATAGAAGATATGCTTTTTTATATCTCGATTATATTAAGTTTATCTCATTTCGTAAACAAACCTTTATACTTATGCAGTATCTAAGGTGGCCCAAAAATCTATGGATTTCCAAAAGTGTTAAAATGTCTAAATGCTCCATCAGAATTTGTTAGCTAATGTAATTTTAAACTTCTATGCAAAATTTCAATGAAATTCATTAATGTTTAGAGGTCGCTCAAATCGAAAATAATGTTTTTTTGGCTGTACTGGACTTTCAGGGAAACTGTTTCAACATTTTCTGTCATGACTTTTTAATTTGGCAATCTTTTCTTAATTCGTTTTTAAATTAAAGGAAATTTAGTTATGAACTTATCGCAGCAAAAGTTGTTTTAAAAAATTAAATTCTTCTATTTTATATAAATTTTTCAAGACGAAAATTCGAACCCGGAACTTCAAGTTTTTGACTTCGTGTCAATTTTTTTTTATAAGGAAAAGTGGCACGGGGGTGTACTTCATCTACCATAATATAATCTACAATCGATTATCTTTTAAACAATTACTACTTAAGGGGGTCATGTAGTGTATGAACTGTTCTCAACATGCGATTTTGTGCCGACCCATAAATGTAACAACTTTGTATTAATAACATTTTTCCAATTATTAGATTGGACATTCACACATAATATTAAAAGTTATTTTGATTTTTGTATGTCCGTTTGTCCGTTTGATTGGCTGGCTACCTGTCTGTCTCTCCGTGTGTCTGTCCATCCGTCCTTGCGCACGATAATTTCAGAGCTCGTTCACTTAGAGTGCTAAAATTTTGCACAGCGACTTTTTAAAATGAATATGAATTTACTTCCGAAAATGGGCCATACGGACTTACGGTTGCCATACAAAAATTTCGATTTTAACGGTATATTGGGGCACTGTCCGAGAACCCGTTGACGTAGGGTGGTGAAAATTGGTACATAATGTTTTCATAATAATAGTAAAAAAAATTCAAAAATGTACTAAATCGAGCAACTTCTTCTTGGTGTTGCCATACAAAATTTTAGTTTTTCAGTATATATTTGAACACAGCCTAAGAACGCGATGACGTGGCGAGCTCAAATTTTATACAAGGCATTTTCATAAGAATCGCAAACATAAATTCAACAATGGATTAAATCGGGCAACCCTTTCTTGGTGTTGCCATGCAAAACTTTGAGTTTTCATTATATCTTTGAACACTGCCTGAGAGCGCGTCGACCGAGAGAGCTGAAATTTTGTAAACAGCGTTTTTATAAAAATAAATATAAATATAAAAATTGTGGTTTTCCCTTTGTTTAAGTTTTATGTTCATCTAAGATCAAATATAACTTCTACTCTTGGTTTTTTGTATAATTCATTTTGTTACAGTGAAAAAGTCTATACTTTTATGGACCGGCACATATTCTTTGTAATTTGTAAAAATGGTTCACCTTCGAATATCGCATTTTGAGAACATGATCCTTTTAAGTTGTAGTTGTTTGAAAGATAATCGATTGTAGATTATATTATGGTAGAAAAAGTACAACCGCGTGGTACTTTTCCTTAAAAAAAATTGACATGAAGTAAAAAAATTGGAGTTCCGGTTCCGTTTTGAAAAATTTAATTTAACAACTTTTAAGTGCATAGCTAAGTTCCTTTTAATATAAAACAAGAATTAAGAAAAGATTGTCAAATTAAAAAGTTATGACAGAAAATGCTGAAACAGTTTTCCTCAAAGAACAAAACAGTCAAAAAAACATTATTTTCGATTTGAGCGATTTCTAAACATTAATTAATTTCACTGGAATTTTGCATAAAAGTTTAAAATTACATTACCTAACAATTTTTGAATGAGCATTTAGACGTTTTAACACTTTTGATTTTTTGGGTCACTCTACAGTATACACCATTTACACCTTATTGGTGAATTCGATCAATCGAATTGATTCGAATTAACAACACGGGATCGCAGTTTTTTGTAAGCATCTTGGGATGCTTTGTATTCTATTAGATAATGTTAAATCCCAATATGGGTTTAATCATAAAATTCGGGGAGGTGTCGGTTGGAAGGATAAGACTGAAAAAACTGTTGTTTGTTGTATGTCAATAATTCAATTTATTCTTCACAACTATTCTCTTAACCTAGACCTTAGTGCTACTCAATCCAAATTAAAACGAAATAATAAAATCCAACTGATACAAATAATACCTAATTCAATCAAAGAAAAATAATAATTCAACCAAAGAAAATAATAATTTAACAAAAAAAAAAATAATAATTCAACCAAAGAAAATAATAATTCAACCAAAATTCAAAAATACATGAAATAATAAAAAAAAAAAAAAAAAAAAAAATTAAATGAAGCAATGGCGTTTTTCAACTGATCCAATGCTTGGATGCTGGACCTTTTACCCTGAAAAATAGAATTATCGATTAATTTTAATTCTATTAAAAATGGGTAGTAATGTGAACTTCACTTGATCTGCTCATATGAAAAAACGCTAGGCTTCAAATATTCTGCCTGCTAATAAAGCTGAAAAAATAAAATAATAAAAATAATTAAATAGAGATTAGTATATCGGGCTCAAATATCTCCCTTAGATTTGTTAAACAAGACTTAATTTCGGTTTAACACTGCCGATCTGTCTTGGCGACTGCTCAAAATGCGAGTGATCTGATATTCCCAGCAGCTCGCTATTTATAGGCAGAAACACAATAGAAATTGTGTCTGCCGGTGGCGTTGCCAATGACGCCCGCGTCGTTTTGCTAAACTTCGTACATTTGGTCCCAAGTGACGTCATCATATTCTAATGAGAATAATTTTCTCTATGCTATGAGCTGCCATCTTGATTATGTCAAAGGTTTCATAGCAGCTGTTAGATGGAGGTAAGTTTGACATATTTTGAATACTTATTTATATATTTATTAATAATATGTCTCTTTTTCAGATTTTTGGTTTCCTTGAGACATCGTGGGATAATTCCCGGCATCGTGGGAATTAATATGTAATTTGTTTTCACGTAAGATTTCGTTTTAATTGAAGTCTCAGATCGTGAATGATCTGAGACTTCTATTTGTTTATTATTTTTTATAGATGCCTCTGTTTTGTTTATTTTTTAGCTGCTGCGGCACCATGGGAGGATTATCGTTGTGGGATATTGAATTGGTGAGCCTTAATTTAATTAATTTGTGGTCCGCGACAGAACAGATAGAAAACTATGATTACCCATTTGCATTCGACCCAACGTATTAAAAAAATGAACCCCTCTCCCCCTGCTCTCATAGAAATCAAAACATTTTTAATTATAAAAACAATTGTTAATTTTATGAAACAATCTAAATATTTATTTAAAAAAAGTATTATCATTTTAACCAACCTACTATATTACGCCATCACCAATGTTTTTATTTGATTTTAGGGCTCTTTCATTCAAATACGGGCTAGATTACTTAGTTGAAATATTGTCGATATTGAGGCCGAAGATGCGGAGAAGATGATGCTGGTGATGAAGAAGGTGGCTTACCAGATAATTCGTGCGTTGGACAATTAAAAGCAAATTGTGAAATCGTTTTGGATACTAGTCGACCTATCGGCTTACATGAAACAATGTTACGGGATTCAGAACAAAAGACAGGAACAGATGACGAAATTTTCGTTGATGTCTTGAAAATTTTGTCTGATATTAAACTGTTCACTTCATTTACAATTAGTGGTTTAAACAAGGTCCGCGCAACTAAAACTACATGTTCAATCCCATCTTCTAATAAGAAGACTAATTTTGTATGGTTGAAAGACAACTCCTCCGTAATGATGCCAGAATTTCCACCTGTTAGTTTTGAAGACTGCATTGGATTGAAACCACACGAACAATTTGAGATGTTTTTTGACGATGCTAGACTGAAGCATATTTGTAATGAATCACCAAAATATTCTATTTTGCATGGCAAACCAAATTCTAACATTACTGTCGAATGAAGTTTTTATTGGAATCTTGTTCTCGACTGTATATAATCATCATAGCCGTGTCAGAACATTTTGGAGTACTGACGAACATCTTCGAAATGAAATGGTTGTAAAATCGATGCGCAGAAATAGATTCCAACAAATATTACAGTTTCTTCATTTTGAAGACAGCCACAAAACAGGAATTGGAGATAAAATGTGGAAACTGGGACCTGTTACAGACCACCTGAAGTCAAATATGCTCAAGCTCTTTCATCCTGAGCAGAAGCTTCCATGTGATGAAACCATAATCACTTATTATGGTCGTCACGGATGCAAACAATTCATACGTCGGAAGCGTCTCTATGCTTTGGATACAAAATTTGGTCCTTAGAGGTAGGTTAATTGGTAAGCTTCGAAATTTACCAAGGGAAGAACCCACGATCAAATACTGTAAACGAGGACGACAAGTGCACAATGCCACTTTTGAATATGATCAACGATTTTAAGTCTAATGTCCAACAGTTACCATTCAAATTTTATTTCGATAACCTGTTTACTGGTTTTCCTGTATTGGCTTATGTGAAAACTCGTAGATACAACGCAACAGAAACTATTCGTGAGAACCGAATCCCTAATAGCTGTCTACGTAAAAAGCCTCGGGGGTTTGCTGTTTCAACAAAAATGAAAGACACGAACATTTGCTTAACGAAATGGGTTGATGCTGTTCGAAACATTGCATTATCGTCATGGGGTATGAATCTAACGTCAAAGTTGATGCGATATTAGAATAAGCAAAAAAACATTAATGTGACTCAACCATCCGTTATCGGTGAATACAATAAATATATGTGTGGTGTAGATCGCATGGCCCAGAATGTTAGTCTCTACCGTATTGGAAATCGAGAAAAGAAATGGTGGCGCTGCATATTCACTTAGTTGGTTGACGTATCTATTCAAAATGCTTAGCAATTGTATAGAGTCGGTCAGCCTACAATGCCACAGCTAGAATTCAGATGCATTATTGCAATTTACTATTGCAATCACTTTGGTAAAAAATCTACTGGACCTGGACCGGCTCGCCGACGAAATTATGAAGGTACATTATATGAGACCATACCCAACGATTGCCTTAATCACTGGCCATATCTAATTAACAATAAAAGAAGATGCACCTGAGATACCTGTTCTACGATAGTTTATGCATAAGGTGTTTTCAGAAATATCATACAAAAGATTAAAAAAGTGATGTTCAATAGGTTCCATAATATGTAATTTAATGCCAGACTAAAATAAAACTGATTCTATTTTTAATATAATTTTCCCCAGTACGATCCAGCGTTCCCATTTGGCAACACACCCCTATGACCAGACTTAACGGATGCGAAACAAACTAGTTATATTTTTACGTTACCTCGACTCCCACTATATAAAAAAACTATGTTTATCCCTACTTTTATTATTAATTAATAAGTTTTTTTTTTACATAAAAAAATGCTAGTTTAATATTTTCCTACTTGAAAGGTAGTATTAAATTATATAAGATTTTTTTCCGTTCATCGTCCCAAATAGTGGAAACCCTTCATTTAAATTCATCTTTCGTTGTTTTACATTTAAAAGTTTTATTTCTTGCAATTATTTTTATAAAATTAAATTCTTCTTAAAGTTGTCATCATTCTAGATGACATGCAATATCCTATTTATTAAAGAATGAGATATCACAATTGTAATCCATGTATGGCAATAATAGTAAGGAATAAACGCGTCAGAATATATATCCTTTCTAAAGATATAAAAGCCTAAGCTATTGCCATTTTCTATCTTAATGGACAGGTCAAGGAAATTTTAAAATTTATTGACAACTTCTACAGAAAATTGAAAATTGCAATTAATTTGTTTACAAATGAATTTAAAAATAACTAAAGTTGTCTATCAGAGCCAGTACAGATGCAGAAAATATCGTCAACATAACGATACATCTGAAAATGTGTTTAGTTTGTAGATTATTTGAAAAAAAAAAAACATTAGCTCTTCAAAGAAATCCGTACAAAAGGTTGAAAATGCAGAGACCACTGCCAAACCATCACTCTGTTCATAAAATATTCTGTTAAATAAAAAATTGAAATTATTAAATCTATTAGCTGTTACGAGCTACCTGGGTTGGAATATTCAGTAACGATTTTATCTTTTGAATATTTTAACTATATATTACTACCCATAGTATCAGTTCTGATTTTGATACCCTGGGGTTGCAAAGACCCCTTTGTGAAATTAGCCGGTTTTACTAGGAAATTCAAAAGTTTTTTAAGTATAAAAGTTTTAATAACTTACGAATATTATTATTGTACATATGCCATCTAATTATGCATTTCATTTTATTTATCAAGACAGTTAAAGTACAATTTTTTATAATATATTGAGCATATGTTTCGCTTGCAGCTGTCGCAGCTGATTTTGATCGTGGACAGGCAGCGTACTTTGCTCTATTTCCACTAGGACCTTCCATCTCTTGAACATGTCTTTCCCTTTCAATTATTCCATCAATTCTGTCTTTAAGCAGCCAAATAGCCAAAGTGCCGCGTTCAGAACTTTGCTCTACATACGGTCTTAGAAGACTTAACACTATTTTTTTTTAAAAAGCGCGTCTTTATTCACCAGATCGGTGCGTCTTCCTTTGTAACACAATTGGCTAAAAGTGTCCGCACCGATTTTGGTATACAAACTACTACAAATATGTAAAAATTGCGAAAAACATTATAAACTTTTCCTTAACCTGACGTATTGGGTTTTGTTAATTTTCCCTGAAAAGATTTCTGGAATTTTCAAATGTGCTATTCCTACCCTGGAGTCGTAAACGATCCCAGCGCTTTTATACTATATATCTCAGAAAAAGGTACCGATTATTTATGTTTGCGCCGAATGAATTTCAGTTATCCTTAGTATGCTTTTAAAACAATGAACGTTGAGAATTTTCAATATATTTTAGAGAAAAACATAAATGAATTATTTTTGACGTTCTTGTCAACCCCGAGTAGCAATAAAGAGTTCATTTTTTCAATTGGAATCGAAGAAAAGATACCACAAACGTCAAAAGATACCAACATTATATGGTAACCTAAGGGAGTTTCTAATTGAAAATTTGCATTTAAAATAAATACCCAGATAAGATTTTGGATCGATACTCAAGCAACAATAAGCCTTCATTAATTCTTTCAATTCGCTAATAATGATTAAATGAAGATTTTATGAATCACACCATCAATACGAATTGATTGTTGTGGTGTGGATGCCAATTGGGGTAAAAAAGTGAAAATGATCAGTGGTATCGATGTGGGATCAATGCCAATTCAGTGCCTGTAGGTAGTCAATACAATGATTCTTTTATTATAGCTATATCATCATAATTTTAAGGGGAAAATCGGAGAATTTTAGAATGGCGGTACTGATGTTGTATTGATGTCTTTCTGATCCCTGGTATCATTCTTGCATTAGAGAATGATTTCGCAATTTTCATGTCATTTCTGTGAAAGTTATTCACCTTGTTGGAAGGTATTTTTGCTTTGTGGAATTTTAGGAATATTAAATACAGTGGAAATCGTTTAAGTGGTAAGTGGAATAATTAAAACAATGTCCAGAAGGGAAAAAAGAATTGCTGGTGTTTTGGCAAGACATTTTAAAAGATTAGTGGCTGCAGGTTTGCTACAAATGCGATCCGAATCGCAGCTAGAGTGCAAATTATTCACCAACACATCTCCTTTTTTCACTACTCCGATGGTTTTCTCAGACATTGGAATAGTAACAGGAGTTTCCAAAAGTGAAAATACATTCATTGCGAAAATATCACAAACCTCATAAAAATATTTGGCCTTACCAATTGATGAATATGAATTTTGGTTGATACCACTTCTTCGTATCTTTCAATAGTTTCATCACGTCATGCATAACACATTAAAGAAGAGATCGGTTCCACCGACAACATTTACACAGCCGAAAAAGTTAAGTCAGCCATAAGCACGGAAACATCATCTGAAACAATCCATTACATGAAAGTACAATACTTCATCCTTTTGTTTTCAGTACAAACAAATACTCAATTTCAAGACTCACAAGCAGCACAATCATCAGTAGGGCAATCATCAGCAGGATACTCATCGACAGAAAAAATTGAGAAGAACCTCAATTGATGAAATGCAACACCTGCATCAACACATAACAGTCATTACGAGCAGCCTCACCTCAAACACCACCGTCGATCGGTAGTATTGAGCAAGGCGACAGCGCCAGCGTACATGGTGATGTACAAATACACTCCGACTGTTCAAATATTTACTGTGGTCATGCAAGAACTGTGAGTAATCTGAATTAAATTTCCGATTACTTTTAATGAAAATAATTACCTATACAATATTCAGGTAACGTGATACTTAAAAAGTTACAGCAGCAGGAAAAAAACGTGAAACTCCTGCAAAATTTTGTAAAAAAACAAGGCAATTTGTTGGTTGAACAAGGCACTCTTTGCAACAACAAAACGACGAAATCGCACAAATCTAAAGAGGACTGTTGAAACAAGGTAATATGATGAAAAGGTTGTGTGACTTCTTGTTAACATCAGACAAAAGTACACCGTGCAACTTTCCATTCAAAATTCCTATCAAGGAAAATTAAGAAATTATCCGGTTGGAGGAGTTCCTTTTACACAGATAATCAGGATAAATTTGTAAGTTGAATTTAAAGTTTTCATATATGACTTCAATTTAAACTGCCTGTACAATGTGCGGGACGTTCGTGGGAAGCAGAAGTTCACCATATATGAAAACATTTGTACCTGCCTTTTCGGTAAATGTAACGTATTTTAGTCAATTAAAATAAATTTATCATTTTAAATTCAAATTTCAGATAGCTTCAAACGAAACAATTTTGGACTTATGGAATTCCATAAAGAACTGGACGAAACGTTTCGCGCTGCAAAAGTGAAAATCAACAAGGCTGCGTAAAAAAAAGGAAAAATACATTATAGATCTTGTAAACTAATTGCAATACAGTTCTCGAAAAGTGTTTCATTTTTTATTCTTATTATTGTAATCAAAGAAGAAATTATTCTTAAGTTTTGAGATAATTATTAGTTTAAAATCTACATTTTTCATATGTAATTGTAGCAAACGATAATTATATACACTCATATAATCTTTCTTACATATGAAAAAATGGAGGTTTTTAAACTTATAATTATCTTATTAATAAAAAAGTCAAGAATAATTCCTTCTATGATAAAAACCCTTCAGTATGGGATCAATACAAATCATCAGTACGGGATCGATACAAATTTTCGATATGGGGTCAGAGATATATCAATGCAATTCCTTTTTTCTACTTTGGATCCAATTCGGTGCTTCTCCGATATATCATTGATGCAAGGCATCAAAAATAAATTTCCCCTTCTCAAGAATTCGACCAATCAAATTGCTTAAAAAGCGGACATTGTCCATATAAAAACATCAATATTAGTATACTGAAAGGTATCGATACTTTGATACTCGAGTATCAGTATTGTAACAGTATTTCATCACTACGATGCTATCTGGGTATAGCCGGCAATATACTACTTACCTTATTACACAAGTACTGAGATGGAGCAAAGCATGCAGAAACAACGGGACGGATCGGTATATTTTTTTTATGTAACTTTGGTAATCCATATAAAGCTAGTACCGATTGATTTCTATTTTTTACACTAGATGATGAAATGCTACGGTATACTAAATTTGTCCGTCTGCCCGTTCGTCTGTCTGTCCGTCAGTCCATCCATCCATCTGTCCCGCCATCCGTCTGTCCATTTGTTTGACTCTTTGCACGATAACTCGGGAACGCGTGTACACAGATAGGTAACAGTAATGTCGCTTCTGAAAACTATGCTAATTAGTACTAATCAATTTTAAACTGTACATTTGAAAGAATAATATTCGTTTGTATTGCATTTATCCTTGCCTAAGATTCAATCCTCCTGCAATGACACACATTTCTAGAGCTTTGCATTTACCAACTGGGCTGTGACCAACTATTTAATGATCATCCTTAAATCTCTACTAAATAATACGAACTACTTTAAATTTACCAAGATATATTTTGTATTTACTATAAGATTTTACAGCAAACAAAACTTAAGTGTATCTAAGCGGATTTCTTATGATGTGGAGGGTATCAGAGCATTTTGGATGTCCGCGCGTGTGACAGAAGGTCGATACAGGTGTTCGGAGAATGATTAATTTCGACTTATGCTCAGTCCAAGATATTGGATTTGAATGCTGCAGACAACTGTTCTTAACATTCTTGTCTTTGGTTGTTTCACAAACAGCCTTTACTACCACTTTTGAGTTTTCCTTCCTTTGATTTTTTTGCTTTGTTGTGTCTCCAGTTGCTGTCGTCATTGCTATAAGAGCAAGTAGAAAAACAATTGATACTTTCATTCTTGTGGAAAGTTACTGAATTGAAGAATCTCTCTAAAGCCGACAGAATGTTTAGGAGACAAACTTTTGGGTTGTATTTAATCACTAACTTAGTATGGAATGAACGTATCTCGCAGAAATTATCAGTAGATATAGTCTAGAATTACCAGATGCTTTAGTTCGACAAATAATCAAAATATGACTCAGTTGTTGTTTTCATATAATTTTAGCATTTAATCTTGGAAGTGTGTGCAGCATGTTTTATACAATTAATTTTCCAAAGAAAATAGAAAGTTTCAAAATAAATAAACATTTGTGTATATAAAAAATGTGAAACAAAGCAATTTCTTGTTACTTTCATTCTATAGCGTCACGAAATATGGTTCCTGCATGGAACATTGAAACATTAAAAAAAAAAAATGTAAATATTTATTATTAAGAAGTTGGAGTAGATTATAGACAACGAAAATAAGTTTTGGTGGAAAGCCAATGGTAGATTTAATAAATAAATCTCATCTCAATTTCTCATGGTGAAAACCCAATGTATACAGCTGACGTCCCTGACAGTTCAAAATTAAATACACGCATTTAGGTTCATCTTTCCCAATCGCTCCCTGTGTAAAACTGTTTCAAAACAAAAAATCTTATTCATTTAGAGCTTCAAATACCTGATTCTCTTGCATCAATTTGGATACTGACATAGTACCACCACTTACAGAAGAGTAGTTATAGGAACTGATTTTAATATTAATCTTCTTCGGTATGGAATTGTCAGTGGCTGCTTTTTAAACCTTATGCAGAGCCTGCACTTGGAAGTCATTAATAAAAATCCGACCTATTTCTAAACCTGGATCCTAACCCCCTTCATTCTGTTGAAAATTTTGGGAATTTGTGTCTACCATCTAAACATAATCGTAGCTATGGTTTTAAATTTGCTTCCAACGGCCCGTGGTTTCATGGCCCAAGTCATTTCGGGCGGGTGAGATGCCGCCGAACATAAAAATTCACGATGCATGTTCGCCCGAGCTGATTTGCGCTTCGGTACTTAGTTTTGATTGAACTACCAATCCAGAATGTCACATGAAGATGAAATTGCTGTTTCTGCAGTCGCTTTTGTATGAAGACTGAAAATCGGACACACCATTACAAGCATGCTAGCGCAACCGCGGACTAGATCTTTCCCGCTGCGCGTTGGGCCTACCATACATTGCGTGGTCCGTGATATCACGGGCTGTTGGAAGCCAGCTTTAGTCCAGACCAATTTAATGGATATTTTGTGACCTTTCTACTGTGTTCCAATGCCATCCTTGGAATTTCGGAGGATATCAGAAATTATTCAGTGTTTTGTACGTAAGGAATAACTATGGTTCCTGGATGGAACCACCAAATGTTTTGTACGTAAGGAATATGGTTCCTGGATGGAAACACCAAATGTTTTGATACGCAAAGGAATAGTTCCTGGAACTATAACAAACTGTTATGCATGGAATGCCAACAACATTGTGCTTATAGCACGTGTATAACGGAACAGTTTCTGTAGAACCGTTCACAAGCCACATGTAGTAATACTGTATGCCAGTATAGTGGTATGTGTTAAATTTTCAAATGCAATTGTAGTATATCTTAAGCCCTCTACATTACAGATGGGCACTTACCAATGCTGTAAATCTAACAGAATTACTAACACTACGTAATTGAATTATTAATGCAGTTACAAATTTAAGCAGGGTAAAAATTCGCAGGTGTATTACAGCTAACTCAAACTGAGGAGTATAGGAATAACTGTCTTGAGTTTGTTATGTAGAAGTAACGTTAACTTATTATTAACTCCAATTGAAACTATTGGTTAACTATAATGCAATAAAATTGAATTATCACAAAAAAGCTAATAAAATTAAAGAATTAAATTCAGTCACTTTTATTAATAAAAAACCTTATTCACTTTAGCACAATAAATCTATCACCAATTTGTAACACTATGCAAATAAAATACCTCCACCTGATAATCGCATGTAAGCTTACTCTTACCGTAAGTAGATTATGAGCCGAAATCACGATTATGTACAAAGTTGAAAAATTCCAAGAAAAATTGAAAAATTTAAAAAAGAAACTTCAGAAAAATACCGACACGATCCGAACTGCAAATTTTAGGAGATTGATCCATGCAAATCCTCGGCCTTATATGTATAGCGTGTGAACCACCATCTATTTTATATTTCGTTAGATTTGATTAATATCATTCGATGCGAATATTAACATTTATCTTTTTCCATTAAAAAACTTCCATCGTTCATTAAATTTATTGTAAAATAAACAAGTAAAACAGCTAGAATTGATGTAATACCAATTCTTATTATACCCTAGATTATAGTTTCTTAACTTTTTTTCATCCGCGGACCAACAAAAAATCAAAAACTTTTTTGCGGACCATCAACTTTGGAATAAAATCATAAATATTTATAAAATTGATTGTTTTACTCAAAACAAAAATTTTTATATAAACATGTAAAAAAAAAAGTAATTTACAAAATACAACATTAAATTGGATTGTGTGTTAAAATAATAAAATATCATTTATTAATGTATTTATATATCTTCCAGAATTTTGAAAACGATCTGGATTAAAAGAGTTAATGCGACTTCTGGCTGCTTCTTATTTGCTATAATAATTGATACCGCGGCTTCAGCAAGACAATTTCTTTGTTTTGTTTTAATTATCGTCATGGTGGAAAAAGCCTTCTCACACGAATAAGTTGTTTGTAACTTAGAGTTTGATATTCTTCTTTCAGAGATATCCACAATTGAGGCAATGTTTGTATTTTATGTCTTGACTCTAGAATTGCATCAGAGGACACATCGATAGTTTTTCTTTTTCATTATTATCAAGTGAACATGAATTAACGTCTTCTATAAAAGGATTATAAATCCACATATTTCCTTTGCGGAGATCTTTGGGGTAAAACGTGATTAAAATTTTCAATTAAACCCCTTAAATGTTCGTCAATTATTTTTAATATGAATTTTCAATTTATGTTAGTAACGTTAAAAAATTCTTCCAAAAGTGGAAACATTTCAATGTTTCCATCTTGTATGCCACTTCTCCAATAAATTAATTTCCTTTTAAACCCATCTATTTCTTAAGGTGAATATATTTGTGGAAAATCCTTGGAGAGAAATATTAAGATCATTAACGCCAAATATGCAAGTTTGGCCATCCATTCGTCATCCTCCAAAAATTTGGATAAAATCGAATTTTACTG
The DNA here is from genome assembly GCA_963924295.1 of Dioctria rufipes. NCBI lineage: Eukaryota > Metazoa > Arthropoda > Insecta > Diptera > Asilidae > Dioctria > Dioctria rufipes. The sequence goes on along the minus strand of OZ002740.1, from coordinate 310,041,569 downwards.
CACAAGAAATATTTGTATTTCTTCTCCCAGCTCTGCAAATCATGTAAGAGCTTCTCCTCATGAAAGCTAGCGAATTTCAGTGTGGAGAAGGAGATGTGGATATTGCGAGTCCATACTCTCGCACAGTGTTGATAATAATCTCGAGTGCAATGCTCAACTACAAATTTCATTGATGATCTTAACCGCATTATACATGTATGCGAGACTACTGACAATAGTGTCACTAATTTCCGGCGGAATGACTTGTTAATTTATTGAGAACACTTGCAATGACACGGATTTTGAAATTTAATATTAACATTTAAAATGAATGCTAACTATTTTTGAACTGAAGAAAATTTTTGCGGACCACCCAAAAATCTTCGCGGACCACTGGTTCAGAAACTATGCCCTAGATGACTGCCCGTATTTTGTTTCGTATGGTCACCCATCCGTGCAAGTTTGATTTTTGAAGTGGTTTTTCGCAAATATTTCTAGAACGGTTAGTTGCACATTGAGGAGCAATTGAATTTAATGGTGGGTAGTAGTGTGTTTATAATTTTAGACCTAATGAGTGGATATTCCCAAATTCTTATTGAAAAGAATTCCAGGGGGTTAGCAGAATTTGAGGCACATAAAGGACACTATAAGCACAGACAAGAAATACCCAGATATCGACAGTAGTACTAAGAAGGTGATGTATGGAAGAGCTGATAGCAAACCTCAATAACTCACTGATCTCGGCTAAATATATCATGGGCACGAACCAAAAATATTTTTCAATATAGGCGAAAATTCATTACTTTCTTAGAACTTAAATCGTCCATATTTCCTCAGAATTCGTGTGCTTATTAGTGACTATAGGCGATCCAAGCAAATTCTGTCTACCGTCTTGTGGGTTGAGCAGGGTGTGAAGAGGAGGGGGGGGGGGTGAATACATGAATATTCTTAATATCTTGCATTCTATACAATACATCAAACTTTTTGCTCTTACTGTTGGTTTTAAATTTGAATCGCGTCCCGATATTGCTTTTCATATTTTTCGAATAGTCAGACAGCCGAAGGCGCTGAGAGTTCTTGCAATTTATAGGAGTAAGTTGAAATTTCAATGTGCACTCGTATCTTATTGTCGATTTGTATTAAATTCCTCCTAATTTTCCTACTGGTGTGCCGTACAATAAATCTAATGTTAATGTTAACCTCCACCCACCCACCCCTCACAACCAGCTCATCCCATAAGATGGTAGACAGAATTTGCTCGGATCGTCTATAGCCACTAATAAACCGCACGAATTCTGAAGAAATATGGTCGATTTAAATTCTAAGAAAGAAATGAAACATTTTTGGTTCATGCCCATGATATATTTAGCCGAGATCAGTGAGTTATTGAGGTTTGCTAAGAGCATACATCACCTTCTTAGTACTACTGTCGATATCTGTGTATTTCTTGTCTGTGCTATAAGTTCAAAAGGGTTCCATTCGGACTGACTAATGCTCCATCTCTTTTCTAAGGTTGACGGAACAAGTTCTACGCCGCATAAATAGTGAGAAGGTTCTTATATTTACATGTGAACGATATCGTTTTGTGTAGTGAAACGGTTGAAGAGGTATTAATGTCATTAGAAAAATTGTTCCAAGTTGTAAAAGATATTGGAATTACTCTTATCGTTGAAAAATGATGTGAATTCTTGGCGAACCGAATTACCTATCTAGGACATGAATTAACTGGTGAAGGAATAAGACCCAGCGACGTTAAAACAGAAGCCATTAGGATTTTCGTGATTCCAACAAGACCAAGGGAAGTAAAACTGTTTTGTGTTCTACGGAATACTTCCGTAGATTCATTTCTAAATACGCGTTGTTAGCAGGTCCCTTAAATCAACTACTACGGAAAAATATCGTATTGAAATTGACTGAAATAGAGCAGAAAGCCTTCGATGAATTAAAACAAAAATTCTCCTTAACACCAATATTAACAATTTATGACCCCCGTTGCCAGCAGGAACTTCATACGGATGCATCTTAATTGGGGTTAGATGGAATACTTATGTAGGTGACAAAAAACGGTGAACTTCGGGCAGTTTCATATTTCAGTTGGGCTACAACAATCCTTGAACAGAAGTATAACAGTTATGAACTTCAGTACTTGGCTGCAGTTGAAAGCGTACAAAGATTCCGATGCTATTTGCTGGAAAAAGGATTTAAAATTATAACAGATTGTAATTCTTTAAATATGACTTAGAGTAAACGAGAATTAGTACTACTTTAGCTTCACTCGACCAAGTTAGGATGAGTTTAGGATGTAGAATTTATAACACACTTTCAATATAGATATATGAAACTTTAATCCAGTATATGAAACAATTACTTAATTATATTCTACTCTTATTATAAAACAATTGATAACTTTTACGACGTGTCGATCGAGAAGCTAATGACGTGAATGATTCTAAATTCTGACATGTCAATTTTGTCTCGTTCCTGTGGCATTGCCATATCGTATAATGTAAACGGTGCGTGTGCACTACACCACGAATCGCTAGATGGTGGCTGATGCTGCCAGAGTTTGAATTCGAATTGGTATATTGACCGAATCCCAATAGGGAGTTGATACCGAAGAAGTAGGTCAAGACATCATGATCGTGAGAATCGAGAAAGATGATTGTGTGTCGACATTACAACTACAGGACCCAATTCTAAAAGATATAAAGGAAATTTCGATAAAAATAGCAAGAAAAGGAAAAGTTTAGAAAAGGAGTATGCCGTATAGGGAGGGCGTATTTTCCAGAAGACGCCAGAAAGTTTGCGATTCGCTGTACCATCGGGAGCGAGATGGAGAATTATTAAAACATCACACGATGCTATTGGTCATTACGGTCTAGAACGTACCATTAAGCAGGTAAAAAAAAATCAATTGGTTCCCAAAAATGAGAGCTATTGTGAAGAAATACCTGAGTAGTTGCCTTCCGAGCTTGTACAATTAACGTGGAAAAGACGAAGTAGATACCAACTGCATCCAATAGAGAGAAAAACCGTGCCTTTTCACACACTACACATATTAACCACATGGGACCATTCCCTTAAAACTGAAGCGAAATAGGTATATTTTGGGAGTTATAGATGCATATACGAAATTCATCATATTAAAGGCGGTGAAAACAACTACTAGGAATATCGTGCTAAAAGCCCGACACAAGCTTACACAATTCTTCGGAATTCCAGCACAAATAATCAGTGACCGTGCATTGGCATTCACACCGAAAAACTTTAGACTATATTGTGAAGATAATGGATTTAAACACATTGCTACTGCCGCGTCGTATGAAGCCCTAGGGCTAACGAACAAATCGAATAGTATTTTAGAATAGTAGGAGTTGCGGTATCTTCTATGACAATATTACAAGATGGTCGACATTGGGATGAATATTTGGCCAATATTGAATGGGGTCTGAACAGTCTGAAGCACAGGATTACAGGAGAAACACCACAGAAACTATTATTCGACTTTAAACCAACGAATAATTTAAAGAATCATTTGAATATGGCTCTGCTTAACGATGAAAGTGATGAGTAGAGAGTTAGATCCAAGCTTCGAGTGGATATGAAACAACAGCATATTGCGGACAAATTTAATTCAATTCACCAAGAGCCGCATATATACGAAATGGGAGACCTTGTACTAATCAAGGCAGAACATCCAGCTATAGGACACTCGAGAAAGATTTTACCCCGCTACAAGGGACCATACGTTGTAAAGAAGATCCTTTCAAACGACCGTTATGTAATCGAAGATACCAAGACTACACAAATAACGCGAAAGCCATTCTCGTCAAGCTACGCATCGGAACATTTAAAGCCATGGTGTCTACTAAGTCATTTAGATGACATAACCTTTGATGACACCGATCTTGATGGCAATGGAGAATGTAGTATTGATGCGGAAAATATGGTATAGCTACTGCAATATAGTATACTTGCCTCAAAGTTAAGACAAATCATATACTCGTATGTACGCAAAAAAAAAACAAATTATATACTTAACAAAATAAATTAATTGGTAATGGCGCAGAAAGTATACTGTTTGATGCTAGATAAGTCGCTTCTAAGCAGATGAACTTAAATATGAACATATGTGGGTAAATGTGATAACTTTGTTGCTGTGTGCAACAGCCCGGTTGGCGCTGTGGCATTGTTGCGGCGTTCAAATACAAGCTAACTCTGGTGCTGTGGAAGCCTTGCTGGCGCTGTGTGCGAAACTGTGTGACATTGTTTCGTTCAAGTAAACTTACTTGGGCTCTGTGTGTGAAAGTCAATTGGGGCTGAGTTCGAATCAGCTGTACGCTTTAGTTAGGATTGCAGTGTGCATGTAAATTAACCTGGAACTAACTGTGTACTAGTCAAGACACTGAGGATAGCGTTTGCGTCGGATGGCCGAATTGTTAACGAAATACAAGAAAACCAGTAATTACCATGAAAATCTTTCCTGAAAATTACTAAGAGAAAAGAGGATCCTGTTCCGAACATCTCGGGTGCGTGGGTATGAGGAGTATTCATCACGAGTCAATAGTCAGTGAGGCGTGCATCCGAGTTGATTAAATTTGTTCAGTTTAAACTAGTTACATTTAATTTCATCAGTTGTTGACTCTATTTAGGATTATTTATTTGGGAAGGGAAGGTAAGATGACGAAAGAAAGTTTTGATCATTTTTATATTCTTCTGGTTTTGACCTAAGATCTTGGTTATTTATTTAGAGCAATCCTTAATAGATTTACTTTCAACTACTAATTCTCTGATTTTCATAAATTCACCTGTCAAATTCATCATCTAATCCTCGCCTGCGGGTAAGATGACGAAGGGCAAGAGAAATTGCAAGAGAAATGTAAAACAAAATCAATTCATATAGTTTTTATTTTTATATACAACGGTCGCATGCTTAGTCATGCATTTATCATTTTTACCAGTGTCATTACAGCAGCACACAGCGTGTTCCACATGGCGAATGCGCTGCTGACGAGACTCGACCAGACGATTTAAGCCTGACTGGGACAAGTGCCCGAGAAAAAGAGGAAGAAAAAAGAAGAAGAAGAATCCGAGAGGTCGAGAAAAAAAGTGTGATTTTTCTAAAAAGGTGCGGAAGCAAGTTTGAGGAAACGAGGAAGTAATCTAAAAGAAAACAACAACAAAATCCAGATAAACCGCGAAACTAAAGAAAATATAGAGTACACCGAATTAAGAAGAAATAATTATCCTCGAGGGAGGTCCAGATTTTTCTTGTTGGCGACTTCGAATGGGCTTATAGTAAAAAAAAAAAAGAAAAGGGGAAAAAGACTACACCATACCTGATAAGAAACAAATGTAAAACGATAGTAGGTAAGCAAAATTAATAGACGCAAGTAAGTACGCCTGATTTTTCAACTTTGCTGTTATCGCGTTTCAAATGAGGCCAATTGAGGCACGGACGTCGCTATCCCCACGCTGCATCCAGTCGAATATTTTAGAGTAATTACTAGGCTGACGCATTTATTTGGCCTTACGATATCACAGGAGCCTCATAATCCACAGTTTTTTACATATACCCGGAGTGCCCAGGTCCTACATCAAGAATCATATAGTCGTATATGGCATAAATTCGGGAGCACCTTATAGCAATAAGTAAGCATCTTCGCATACTGGACATATATCGGACGGCGTATTCACTTCCTGAAGCAGTGGCACTACCTAAAAAACGTTGTCGCGTATTGGAGGTACTCACATATATGCTGCATTCATGAGTAGTCGCAGCAGGTTGTTTAATTTTCTGAACCGCGTGCTGTAGGAACATATTCATTTGACAACTCTGATTCAGGAGTAAGACGCCTAGTTAATTATCTGCAGATTGAATGTCCATAGCTATTCACAACTCACGGGTCAAGACAAAATTGATAAGGAAAACATCCTTACTTAGTATACGTACCTGCGTGTATAGCACATCGACGTCATTCTCCTCGTTACATATCATATTCTGCCACCTGATGAGCAGGACTACATACACGCTTCAACTAGTGAGATATTATTATGCGGCATTAGACGTATTTCGACAGTCCCGGTTCCAGCTTCTGGTTGTTACTATGTAAGAGTATAGATATATCATTTTTTTTCTAAATTTAGGGATTTCAATAGTCTATATTCATAGACATTTCAGATTTCATTGAATGTTTTTGTTGACTGTAGACTTTTTAAGTAGACACGATAGGCCATATGTATGCACAGTGTGAGGTGCAACCCCAACGGATCGCAGACATTGTTTTTGTTTTACTTTTGTTTCATTACAGCAAATGCGTCGGACTTTCGGGAGACCTTCTGGAAACATGCATAACACAGAAAGTGAAAATTAGAGGTACCTACCTATTATATAATTTAAATGTAGCAAACGTCCATTCGGGCTGCCTCAACAGACTTAGATTGGCTATTGTTTACTAATTGTTGTGTTAGGCGCATATTGATGGCGTCGTGCTCAGTCATAATCAGGTCGACTTTGTTTTGAGAACTTTAGTATTACCTCATTCCGAGCTCCTAAAGTTGAATGTATATATATATATATATATATATATATATATATATATATAGGTAGTTGTTCTCATTGATAAGGTTATTACACATATTTTACCAATTAAGGGAACCCAGTTTATTTAGCTATGTGTTGAATGTAATGAAATAAGGTTACACGTAATTTTTCTAATTTTTTGCTCAAGTAGATGAACATAAAATGTAACAATTTGTTGAGATAGACTAAAGGTATCCTAAATACCTAAATGCCGTTATAGCTTCTGTACGTATGCTAATATATGGAGAAGGAAATTGTTAAGGAATACAACCAGCTACGGGGGTGAATATAAGTAGAAAGATATAACCTTATAGTCATTGTTACCAAGTTCCGGTATAAACATATGCGAGCAGTCTAAATAATGACGTTGGGCTAAGTTTTAATTTCTCCTTCACTCTCCCGGAGTCCTCCTCATCACGAAGGTTGACTAGGTCCGCTACTACTCTTATTTAAGATCAGCAAAGGAATACTCTATTATCTCGGCCACAGTATCGCAGAGTGGTTGGGGCAACGGCGGTGGAGGCAGAACATCTACGCTTTCAGATAAGTCCCTTCAGGACTGGGTGTGTGCGACGGCCTTCGAATAAACAGGCACGATTTTTTTTTATTATGGCTGGTGGCGCAGCGGCAGGTTTTCGTGAAACCTCCTCACACTCTCCGCCAATAGCCGCGGCGAGCTAGCGTGCCGCCCTGCAGTCAACGCTGTCCATCGAGTGATCTGTCAGCTCATGCTGGCAGTCTGGACTTCACGTCCAAATCAATCACTCTACATACAACCATAACAACTTGCGTGTGAATACATGAGACGCTATTTCCTGAAGAAAAGATGGTTGCTAGTGTTAGTTTCTCCTTTACAGTGCAAGCAGAATCGACTTAATGGTGTACAAATCACAGAATTAGTGTCATCGGTTAACAATCTGACATAAGAAACAATCCGTCATCTTGTCCGACCCACCCTTCCATTACTTGATTAGATTTGTTCGCATTAGTTGTAGGCTACATTTTGGAGTATTTGATTTTAGTCACCAGTTCAGAGGCTGGGACCGAAGTGCTCACCAAAGCTCCTCACATATTCCAGTATTTACCATTTTGTCTGTCATCCAAGTGACATCACATCAGCTGATTATGGCACATTCAAGAATTTGTAGGAATGACGACACATCCCTCTGTGCATTTGAGAGTATACGCCTAAAGTGAAACGAAATCGTAAACTTTACGAATTGATTTTTCACTAATACACCCAAGCCCCTACAGTACATGAACACTATAATCACAACGTAACAAAAACTTATTGAGAACGTACCTCCCTCTATGCATTTGAGAGTGTACATTTAAAGTGAAACGATAACGTAATGAAAACGTACTTCTGGATTTACAGACCCGTGTGCCATAGAATCTGACAGCAAACAGCTGTTTTGTGCAAGTTAATTCGTTTGTGAGTTTACTAAGCAATTTTGTACTCTATCGATAATTCCAATTAGCTATGTCCTACTCAATGTACCTAATAATGTTGTAACGCAGTATAAGCTGAGGTTTTTTAATAAACGCTTTTTTGTTCTACTGTTATGAACGTTTGTGATGCTATCAAATAAATTAAAATATAAAAATCTGCTGTTTTCTTCAAAAGCGTAATTTTCATTCCGAAAGAGAAACATCTTAGACTACAGTTTGGGAAATATAATGTCAACTACCACTACACTGACAGTCTACGTTTCTCAGTATCACTTCTCTTTGGCCTGATGGTTCGTTTCTGATTCGCTTTCACAACACCAAAGCGTTTCTTTTGCGTATACTCCTATGCAAGCATATTTACATTTTCGTTACGTTTTTGTTTTACCTCGCTTGAAGTAATGCGTTGCTAGAGCAAGACAATTAGGAAAGAGAACATAATCTGGTTACAGCGGCTATAAAAAGGCGACGAGATGCAACAAAATTACCCATTTTTGTTTTGGAGTTTAATTTCTAAGCATCTTCAACTAGATTATAATCTGAGTTTCCTATCCTATAAACGAAAGTCTATTTGTCTTGCCGTTTATATAGAAGTTTAATTCTATTGATGCAGAAGACTAATGATTCATAATCCCAATCTCCCAGAAGTTTAATTCTACTTCCCAATTTTACCGCAGAAGTATAATTCTGCTACATTGTCGCACACATGCACTGAAGCAGAAGTATAATTTTGCTTCATTGTCACACGTAAACTGCAAATCGATTCTGGTATTTCATCGGAAAGCCCCATTTGCAAATTCTCCAATTTTACTATACTATTTACTCCGCAATTTTTAGGGCCGCGTTATTCTGCGGGACTGGAGGAAAATTTTCCAATTTACTCGCCATTGCCCTCATGAAGCTTTGCATGGCACTATCCGTTTCGGGCTTACAAGCATTTTTGAAGGCATCCACTACGCTTTGAAATATCCTGGAGAAATCGGCAGTGCTACAAGTCTTCTGTTTTTTTTGCCCTGGGAGTGTACGAGCTTTTCGTTTGCGACGAAGTGGTTTCGTGAAACATGCCTTGAAGCTCACTACACAAAGGATCTTTCTCGTCTAAAAACTGATTGTTATCCGCCACGCCCGCTGATTCGTCCTCTCTGTGGGTACCCTGCGTTCTAAGAAAAAAAATCACCGTTTTTAGATATTTTATTCGATATTTATTTATTACTTAATTTCTAGGCAGCAAATGGTCTTTGAGAAAAGTTAATGGCTCGTACAGCTCCCAAATTGCAAAATTCACTTCCGTACTCCCAGATGGGGCAGAAAGTTTACGGCTCTCTCTAGCAAACCGGTCCCTAAACTCCTCCACCTTTTAATACATATTTCATCTTAAATGACAAAAATCCGTTGCGAAATTTATTTAAAAAATAATTCTTTTCCTTTACTTACCGGTAATTCCAAGTTTGGTAGCAATTCTCCTCCAAATTTCGGCTTTTTGTTGGGTATTTTTGTATCCTGCCTTTGATTTGTTGTAAATTAACTCATTCTCATGTACAGCCGCAATTAATTGTTCCTCAAAACTTTCCATTTTCCTTTCTGCTTTTTTCACAATTACCCCACTTGAAGAAGCAAATTTGACATCCATTCAGTTGCGTAAATTTCAGATTTTATCAAACTTGTTGCGTACGACTGAGACTTTCTCCGTCCACTTTGCGCAGGTCCATTCGAGAAGCATACAAAGAAAACCGATTTGACATTTCTCTTCGATCCGTTGCGTTGCGTTCCACTCATTGTAATTTAGCCTTTATGGGAATAATACCCAAAAAATCACGCTGACATATGGGAACTCCATGAGTAAGAAAACAACGACAATAATTCTGAAGAGATTTATGAAGCCACCGAAGAGCAATATTTTGAATTGCTGGCAGAACTTAACGAAGGGGTAAGAGAATATAATATATGGATAAAATCTAGCCTAACTACTCTCTCCAGTCCAACACAGACCATCACAATGAAAATAAAACTTCCACCCATTGCCAGACCAAATCATGGAGATCATTCCATGATCTATTTTCCGCTCTAATTGACTCAGATAATAATCTGAGCAAAGTAGAAAAACTACATTTATCAAAAAACTAATGTAACTGGCGAAGCAGAACGACTTCTATGACAATTTGATATAATTGAAACATATTATGACAAAGCATGGGAACTCATCACCAAGAGATAGAATTTTAATTATTCTCTTTTAAACCACCACCAGTTAAAGACTCTCCTGTGCCAGCCTTAAATAAAGGCAGATTTTACTTCAAAACCATCATTGGGAACAAGAGGTCCGCAACAAAACTTCCCTCTTAAAATATATTTACGACATCTCTCGAAATGAGATTTAGAATGCTTGAAGCTCTAAACGATGCAAAGAAAAACACTCCGCTTACACCAACATATGGAATCCTAAACAAGAGTAAGAGTTCATCACCACTACACCCACCTACAAGAAAACCATCTTGCAGCCATTGCAAAGGTAATCGCAACACTGGAACTATGGGGGGCACGTGGGGGCACTTGCCACGTGTGCTAGTTTAAAGGAGGCGGTAAAACGATGGACTTGTGATCCCATAACTAATCGAGAAAAAATCTAATCATAAGAATTGGAAAATTTTTTCAGGCTATATTTCACACTTCAATTTTCTTTCCGGAATCTCCATTGCTGACATCATAATTTGAATTGTGGTTATACTTATGCAGCCAATCAATTTACTGTCTATAAAATTTAAGTCTAAGCCTCTCTAAGCTAATTAAACTAAAAATTCCGCTAAATTCTCAAATTGTACCTTTATATCATATGAAATGAATTCAAAAATTGTAAAAATGTGGCTGACAACCCTATGTTCTCCATAATCCATCAATCCTACCTCGAATGTAGACAGAATATAAGACAGTAGGCCCAAGCACAGAGTTACCAGAATTTTTTTTATGCCAGTTAAATGTAGCCATTTTAGCCGGAGTTAAGGCCTTTGAGTCGGAGTAAAAAATCGGATAAATCCTTTCAACCTGAACGACAGTTTAATAGAATTCCTACCCAGATTTTTTTTTAAACCGTCTCAAATTTTAGTAGTTTTAGCCGAGAAGATTCATATTGAAAAGCGGCAAAAATAAAAAAACTTATTTCTAACACAGTTAAATTTTTAATTTGTTATCCTTGAGTTACCGGCGACAGACCTGCACGTTCAATATTTGATTTTGCGCTCAACCGTAAGTCAGTCTCTATATACTGAGAAATTGCTCGGTATACTCATTATGTAGTACATTGGAACTCAATACTGAAATTGCGAAAAATGTACGGGGTATACAAGTTTATTGCAATATGACCCTAGTTATAAACCATAATCATTTAATATACGAACCTTTTAGAACCGCATTTAATACTTTTTCCGACATTAAATATTTGACACTTGTCAAAGGGAAGTGTCTATTTCGTTTTTATTTTTCATATAAACAAGTAATTTCACAATATTTGCTCGCGTTTTGTCCGTGCGCGGAACTTTCTTAAGTCAAATCAAGTGATAAATCAAATATAGAGCTTGAAACTTTTATGACTTTTTTCAAAAAGTCTCTAGAATACGAGTTATTATTAACTTTTATTCCATAAGAATTAAACAAAATTATAAGAAGTACGAGTTTTAAATTAATAAAAATTAGTAATTTTTATTATTGAGACTCCCAAAAAAATCATTATTTTTAATTGTTATTTTTAACTGTTATACAAAATAAAAACTTTTTGATAGTATTTCGAGACTTTTATTTCATATAGGTCTTTTTAAGAGTCTTTTGAGATTTTTATTTTATAAAAATCATCTTAAAAGTCTTTTGAGACTTTTATTTTATAAAAATCTTTTTAAAAGTCTTTCTTTATGCTTATTATTTAAATATTTACAGTATTTACGGTCTGATTTAAAAAAAAACCTCTTCCGCTGTTTATGATAATGTTTCAATTGATTTTATCCATACGGACATTCATATAGGGTATCATAAGTATTAGTGTTTTAGACTAATTCTAGCATTTTTACTTGGTTTTATTTAATTTAATTTTTTTGTTATTGTTTTTTTTTTTTAATTTCCTTTTAATTAAAAGAAAAGCCATCCTGGAACTCGAACGTGTTACTGACAGGCAGAGTCTGGACTTTTCTTAAGTTTATATGATATAAACAAATTATGTTATGTATATGGATCAAATCGATTAAAATGTTATAAACAGCGGGAGAGGGTTTTTTTACTTTAGACCGTAAATACTTTATATATTTAAATAAAAAAATAAACAAAGACTTTTAAAAAGATTTTTATAAAATAAAAGTCTCAAAAGACTTTTGAAATGACTTTTATAAAATAAAAGTCTCAAAAGACTCTTAAAAAGATGTTTATAAAATAGAAGTCTCGAAATACTCTCAAAAAGTTTTTTTGTTAGATAAAGGTCTGAAAAGACTTAAAACTTTTATTTCGTACAATAAAAGTTTACTCTTAACTTTTACTTTTGAAAATAAAAGTTGAAAGTATTATTAAAATTGATTTTTTAAATATAAAAGTTTCCAGTCGGACCTCACTTAAAAAACGACTTAATGGAGAGTTATTTTCAGGCTCTGAATTCAAATGTAAGTTCTATAATTAAATTCTTAGTAATGTAAACCGCAAGTGTGTCTCTGAAATTTTATATTGCAATTGGCATTATTGCATTATCAATATATCAATATTGAAATTGCAAGTCTGTCTCTGGTATAAAATAAACTGTATTTGTAATGATACGATTTTTTACTTTGATTTTATTTTAAAACAGTTTGAGATTCAAACGACATTTAAGATCTATAATGGATCTTATTTTGGTTTTTAATTTCAAATCCTTTTTATTTAACAATCATTTGTTTCAAATTTAAATTGTTTTTAACAATTCTGGTTCAAGGGTATACAGTATAAATAGCTCATCTATCATATACATATGATGCTTAGTATACCCTGTAACTGTAATTAAATTTGCCCCAAATAAAAAACGTTGTTAGAGAGGGCGGTAACTAAAGTCTTTACTCCCCTTCAATACTTTCCTAGATCAGGTACTGGGTAATCACATCATACTGCATTATCCAACCTACCGACAGCGACATAAAGTCGTCATAAGCAAACACTTATGCAAACAGTGCTTGTCACATAACCACACAATATCAAATTTCCCAAGCAATAAAAAGTGTTACCATTTTAACAAAATTCAAAACACTGATCCACTATGAGCAAAATTATTTGCTGACAAAATCACAAAATCAGACCGCCCAAACTTCGAATTTGACCACAAAACAAAATAAACCCGCCTATAGAAATGATGAACAACAAGTTCGAAATTTTCTAGCCTCAAAACATGAAAATAGCCCTTCTTTATACAACGTAGATTAATATCACTGCATCATCCGGAATCATAATGGCGGCACTCTGAGGATTAATAGACTCTGGATCTCAAGTGTCCAATATGACTGAAAGACCTTGAAACGACTACAACCTAAAGGATCTCCAACCAGATTTCAGATTGTGTATCACACAATCGGTATATTTCCACCTCGGGCACATCAGGCCATTGTTCTGTAATAAATTTTGTACATTATCATTTTTATCGGTGTACTAAACCGAGCAAAATTACCTTGTCACTTTAGTGCATTCTATCTATTTACGGAACAACTATACAATAAAATCAACGAAATTAATGTGATTTTGATTTGTATGCGATTTTCATGGCTATTTGCATTTTATTTGATTTTACAAAAAGAAATTTTATGGTTTAGCTATAATAATTATGCATTTTATCTAATACCTACCTATTATTTGACATAATATGTATGTATGTGCATAGATATGATTTTTAGCAATTAATTTAGAGTATTTTCTAGACCTCCACTTGTGGCTAAGAAATTTTACAAGTATATTGTGTAATAGCACTTGCAGCATTGAAACATGAAGCATTGAGTTGAAGAGAGACTAACAAATCTAATCTAATGAATTAGTTCAATGTATAAGATGCTGGCAGAAAGCCAAAGCCTTCGCAACCGATAATATATTTTCCATAATTGCATATTGACATTATTACAGTACTTTTCATACTTCTATTCAAAGATATCTCCAAATTTTTGACTTTTTTTTTATTCGAAATCAATGGGGTAAAGAGATTCCAAGCACGGATTCCAAAGGCGGCCCATAATTAAGGTAAGGGGTATATGTAAGCTGTCACCAGTTCTACAACTATAAGAGCTATGAAAGTTACTAAGCGTAGGTAGGAGGGAACTGTTTATACCAAAGAAATCAAATGAATTACTGTAGAAGCTTATACACTGCGACTTACTAGGGTTTAACTGTAACTAATTATACTTAGACCAAGGGTGGATTCTGTCTAAATCAGTAAGTCCAATAGGTCGGCTCTAGTAAATTTTACATCATCTGCGTATAGCTGAATGCTTACATCGCGAACCATTAATGAATAAGCTGAACACCAATGGACCCATAATAGAACTTTGAGGCACTCCTCGAATTAGATAGAGGTAGCGGAGTGGATACTTTATTATTGAGCTTGACTTGTTGATTGTGATCTGATAAAAAACTATGGATCATCGATACTGCTATACTACTAAATTAAAAAAAAAAAAAAACAGTAAACAGAAAACTTCTTCATGAGAATGGTATAATCGACGGTATCAAAGGCCTTTGAGAAATCCAAAAGCATTAAGATGGTAAATTTGTCCTGATCCATAGCACTTCTTATGTCAGCGGACATCTTTAAGATGGCAGTAGGACAGTAAATCATTTTTGTCAACGTATTCAAAAACTTACCGGTACAATAGTAGCTTGTCAATCATGGTTTCAATCATGATCGAAAAACAGCTGGAGATTCAGCAGAAAATTTCATCTAAAATGAAAGAATATTAGCAACTTTCCAATTGCAAGGAAAGGATGATGATGAAAGTCATGCTTCTATCAGGATTTTACTGACACTAAATGAGTCTAGTTCAAATATAATCTTTATTGCTACGAGGGGACAGAATGCTTATGATATGCGTAATCTGTAACATGTATGTATAATCCATTGCAGCTTCTCGAAATAGGCTTGTGCAATATTTTCCTCTACCTTTGATGACTATTTCAAAATACACAAAGGAATTCATTGGCAAACAATTGCTTTTATAAATTGCAGTCGTAGTACCAGAGAGTACTCTTTGATGCATATGCATGGCTTTGATTAGAAGAATTAGGTAAGATTGAGGAAATGATAAAAGAATTATATAGAACCGATGAAGCAAAGAATTGATGAAATCGTTCAACAACATCAGTAGCTAGAACCAAATTTAAGGTAGGTCATCAGAAATTTGAAATAGGGCGCAAATCTTAGGTTACTTTTTTTGAAAAAAATAAGCTTCTAGAACTCTCATTATATTACTTTTTTTATGGGTGAACTAAAATAGGTATTTACTACAATAAAAAGATATAACTGGATTAAACAAGAAACACAACATGGTAAAAAAAAACGATTTACCGTATTGTGAAATTTTCGTAGCACTTCGTCAATATCTATTTTGTCTGTTCTTTTTTCGTTCAAATGCAAGAAACACCAAACCTGCCATTATCTCGTGAGCCATAGACATTTTTTGAGGCTTATTGAACAGACCTGAACTTTGTCCAACTTATCAAGACACAAAATTGAATCTAGTTAGATCTTAATTGTCTGCAAATCTTCTCATCTCAGCCCCTTATTATGTCTACAGTTTCACAATATTCTGCTTTAAACGGCCAAGCTTAACTGATTTTGTCAAGAAGGTGATGGACTATACAACACTTAATCCTCCAGATGTCTTGCCTTTACTTGTCTCTTCTCTTTTGGGAAATATTTTCAGATTCTTTTCTGCATTATTTTCAGCTTCTTCCAAAACTGTCTCATACATCTCTTCTGACTTCAGGTTAAGAAATTCTTTCTGGACGCATTTTATTATTGATATGGCATCCTTAAATCCAGGGCTTTGATCCTGTAAAGCCGCATCAGCCGGTTACAGAACACATAATATTTTATTTGTTTGCCATTGCTAGTCAAATTTCCGTACGTAACATAACGCCTTTGATGTCAATACTTTTTGCAATATCATATATATCAGGAGACTTCACCGTCAGAGAATAATTTTCTTATACGACTCTTGGAACAGCCAAATGTCCTGATCAACGATGGTCAAGTAGTCGACCAATCGTCTTACCTTCATACAAGGCAGTAATAGGTGGGAGGTAAGTAACGCAAACAGAAATATGTCCGAGCCGCGACGACTTTTATGACGTGACGTCGTCACAGAATACGGAGTAAGCTGGCAATTTCTAACGTAGAGTATTGTCAATTTATATCAGGGCTTCGGCTCTGTCTCCAAGCACCCAGGAAATATTTGACCTTGGCACGATTCCCAAAAATACCACATTGAAACAAGCCCATGAAAGTGGGATTTACCGAATTTACCACAAAATATTTGGGACTATTTTTAAATTTTAATTATGAGTCAAAGAAAATGATTTTTACAAGACTGATTTCGTAGGAAATGTTTGATTATTAAGTTGCGAGCTCTACAAGTATCGCTAAACCTCAAGCAATTTCTCGTAACTAATCGTTACAGTTCAATGGGAAATAATGATCTCACGAAAAGAGACGTAAATATAAAGGTGGTGCCATTTCTCTTCATGGATTTTGGTTTAACGAGTAGTCGATTTATATACAGCTCAGTGGTCCGTACTAGCACAGGTATTCAGTACAGTATTTGAAGAGGAAATGAGGAGCTGGAAACAAGGTTATTTGGGACAGTAATCTCCCTTCTGAAAACCATGCTAATTAGTACTAATAAATATTAATCTGTACATTTGAAAGAATAATATTCGTTTCTGCTGCACTTATCCTTGCCCAAGATTCAATCCACGGCTGCCGAAATTACAAACATTTCTAGAGCCTTGCATTTACAAACTGGGCTACGGCCAACTACGTAATGATTAGTATTAAGCCCCTACTAAATAATACCAAATACTTTAAATTTTTCAGGATATATTTATTTTCTATTCATAATATTTTACAGCAAACTAAACTTAAGTGTATCTAAGCGGATTCCTTATAATGAGGAGGGTATCAGCGCATTTTGAATGGGCGCGTGTGTAGCAGAAGGTCGATACAGGTATCCGGAGAAACATTAATTTCGCCTTATGCTCAGTCCAATTTCTTGGGTTTGCATGTTGGAGACAATTGTTCTTAACATTCTTGTCCTTAGTTGTATCACAAAGAGCCTTTACTACTTCTTTTGAACTTTCCTTCCTTTGATTTTTTTGCTTTGTTGTATCCCCAGCTGCTGTCGTCAATGCTATAAGAGCAAGTAGAAAAACAATTGATACTTTCATTCTTGTGGAAAGTTACTGAATTGTAGAATCTATTTAAAGCAAAGAGAATATTTAGTAGACAAACTTGTGGGTTGTATTTAATCAATAACTTAGTATGGAATGAACGTATCTCACAGAAATTATCAGTAGATATAGTCAAGAATTACCAGATGCTTTAGTTCGACAAATAATCAAAATATGACTTAGTTGTTGTTTTCATATAAGTTTAACATTTAACCTTGGAAGTGTGTGCAGCATGTTTTATACAATTAATTATTCAGAAAAAAAAAGAAAGTTTCAAACTAAGTAAACATTTGCATATATAAAAATGTGAAACAAAGCAATCTCTTGTTACTTTCATTCTATAGCGTCACAAAATATGGTTCCTGCATGGAACATTGAAACATTTTCAGTAAATGTAAATATTTATTATTAAAACGGCTGAGTAAATTATAGACGACGAAAATAAAGAAAGTAAATTTTTGTGAGAAGCCAATCGCATATTAAGTAGACAAGTTTCATCTCGATTTCTCATGGTGAAAACCCAATGAATCCAGCTAACGTCTCTGACAGTTCAAAAAATAAAATACACGCATTTCAGTTCATCTTTTCCAGTGCTTCCGCGCGAAAATGTTTCAAAACTAGAACGCTTGCCTCATTTAGCACTTCGAACACGGAATTCGTTAGCATCTAGGTCGATACTGGCGGAGTATCACCAGTACATGGTACTCACTCATTGGAGAAGAGATTTTAATATTAATCTTCTTCGGAATGGAATTGTCAGTGACTGCTTTTTATGTACATATTATGAAATCATACTAAGTTTGTCACTTCGTTAGTAACACATCTAACTAATACTGCTAGAGCAAAATGATTTGAACACCCACGCTTAATATTAAAAGTTATCTTGATTTTTGCATATTTGTCTGCACGATAACTCGAGAGGACATGTATAGTACTTATAGTACCGAAATTTTGCACAAGACTTAACAAAAAATTAATCAAGTTCGAAAATGGGACAAATTAGGTAACTCCTTCGTGGGGTTGCCATATAAAAATTTCGTATTTCTTTTATATTTTGATACTGAGCACGTTGATGTAAAGAGCTGAAATTTGATACGTGGTGTTTTTATAGCAATTGGAAATAAAATTCGAAAATGGACTAAATCGGGCAACACCTTCTGTCGTGTATACAAAGTTTAGCATTTTTCGTATTCTCTGAAAACAACCAGTTTTAGATGTTTTTGATCTATTGAAAAGTTCTTCAGAATATGAAATCCTATAAAAGTAGCTATAATCATTTTTACTGTCCGACGAACGGTACCAGAAACAGTGTCGGATCCAGGATTCTTGAGAGGGTGGGGGGGGGGGGGGCAACTATGGTTAAAAAATGGTATATGCTGAAAACTGAACAAAAGTTTGAAGACACTCGCCACCAATCGCAATTCTCAAATGCATAAAATTTATCATTTAAAATATACGAGGCGAACAGATTTGCAAGTGGCTACCAGTCGTAGCGACAGCGAAGAAACTTGCTAAAAGTTCTTTGCCACTCCCGAAAGTCAAGGGAGATGTTAGATTATTCATTTTTTTTTTTTTTTTGTCAATAGTGGAAGTGTAAAACTTCACAATCATCCAGCTTAGTTAGTAAAACTAGGGAAATGTATTTACTCAAATTCACGAATCATCATAAATTTAATTTTTGTAAAATATAGGAATTAAAAATTTACATTTATTTAAAATAGCAGTCAGAGAACAGATGCAAGACATACTTTGGACGTATATAACTTCGTCGTCAAGTTAAGATAGAGTGACTTAAACTTGCGCAGATTGCAGGACGGAAGAAAGATAGAAGATGGCAGACTGTTCAACGTTCGCTCTAAGGCCGAGAGTATTTTGGAGGGTAAAAGGATGTGCGCGGCTTGCAGTACGAGTATAACATGAAGGAATCAGGGATCAGACTAGTTATTTCATCGGAACATTGACCATGCATGTAGAAATATAGGAGCGAAACGCAACCAACATTGCGGCGATGTTCGAGTTAGTCCATATAACAAGTTTTTGCTACATCGCCAATGAGCTGAAAGCTCTCTTTTGGACAATATCCAATGAAGCTACGGCTCTGCGATCAGCCTCGGCCTACATATGGAAATTATATTCCATTCTAGTTCTAATGTAGGACTTGTAGAATGGCGATAGAATTGATGGGCTGAAATATTTCTTACAACTTTTCAGAAATCCAAGATATTTCGATGCTTATGTGGCAACAGAGAAATAGTGATCTGTTCAGCTAAACTTACTGCAAATACTAATGTCAAGAATGGATAAAGACGGTGTGTCGTCAAGAAGTGCTCCATCAAAAGAAACGGGAGTGGAAAAATTATGATCTTGTTTTAAAGAGATGGGACAGCTTTGGAGCTTAGATGTATTTAATTCGATGCGATTCGGTTTGCTTCAAGCGAGGATATTATCAAGGTGGTTATTCAAAGATCTAATCATACAGTCTGGTTTGACAGATTTGACATTTCGTCTGTAGTCCGCAAGAGTGTCAGAGGAGTAAACGAAATCAAAGGTATTGCCTTCGGCAAAACAATAGATGGGATTGAAAGTAACGGAAAGCAGATCATTAATGACAATTGAGAAGAGAGATGGAGAGATAACAGAGCTCTAAGGCACCCCGGTATTTATTGGCTGAGATTCAGATGTAGCGCCATCTAATGTAATCCGTATTAAGCGACCAGATAAAACACTTTACATCCATAATAGAAGAGGACGAGAGAGGCCAAGTGCTTTAAGTATGGTTAAAAGTGCTGAATGCCAGACACTATCAAGGGCCTTTGAAATATCTTGGGCAACGATTTTGGACTCGGCAAAATTGTAAAGACTATGCTTCAACGTTCCCTAAGAAAAGTCAGAAAAAGAAAAGCTATCTTCGCGATCGATGTGACTTTGATTTGTTTCTAGATACTTCATTAATTTCGAACCAATGATAGATTCCAAAACCTTTGAAAGAATCGAAATAATTGCAATTGGTCGATATTTTGAGGGATCGCTTCCCTTTTCTTTCTTTATAGTAGGCTGCACGGGAGATAGTTTACCAGCAATTGCAAATTTTCCTGTCGAATAAGATAAGTAGAATAGTTTTCGCAGAGCTTTAGACAATAATGAGGCACAGGTTTTATTTAACGAGGGCTTGAAACTATCAGGATCTGCAGCCTATGGAGATATTGATCTCCTTAAAGGCATTGAACATATCTTTCATACGAATGTGTGTTGCCTCTTGCACTCATCTACAAGGGGGAAATGTGATTAGGTGGAAAAGAAGAATTTTAAGGGAATCTATCAGTCAAAATATTAGTTTTATTCAGGGAGGCAACAATCACTTCATTGTAAAGTAGTGAGGGAATAGAGAAACTACTGAAGTTGCTCCTGATGGTTTTGACCAGGGACCAGAAATCTTTTCTACCTTTACGTCTTGCCAAGATTCTCACTTTCTGGTCAAAAAGAAATTTTTCTCTTTGGATAGTGTTTCAGTTCTGGACATGGATGCACTTGATAGGTGCGAAAAGCAGAGCAGGTATTTCGATTTTATTGCTTGGTTGTACTTATCGTTAAACCAAGAGTGATTTTGCTGTTGTTAAGATCTGCTGTATAAATACTGAATGTATTCACGCATGCACAAGCCTTACAATTGTACTAAATTCAAATGTGTATTCATTAACATCTCTAGAAGCAAAACAGACCGACCAATCAAATTCTCTAGGATACTCATTGAGACTTTCCCAATCTGCAGATTGATTTTGTTTTTATTTAACGTTTGGGCTAAGTATTATATAAAAACTATGACATTTTACGAAATAATACAAAAAAAATTATTTAAAAATTAATCTCACTTAATACACTCACTACAACAATTCACAATGACTTGTTCGCCGTTGTGTAGTTTCGCTGAATATGTCCAATTACGAGTTATAATTGTTTCTTTAAATGTTTGTTTTGCCTATAATATTCTCAGAAGCCGTCTTTACATCGAAGGCTAATTAAAGACCGTTTGGCAGCTGCTTTCAATTAAAACAAACCTTCCATCGCGTTTAAGTGAATAGGCTCTGTCGTGCTCTAAACACCGCGAGCAAAGCGACGCTCATGTATAGGAATCCGCTTGTTTTCTCTATAGGCTTTAACAACAATGGCCTAAATATATCATATTGAACGCTTCCAGAAATTGTTACGTTTTATACAAAAGGTGCAGTAGAATAGATGTGAATCATTTTGATAGGAAAAATTGAGAAGATCTACTACAATTTCTTCAATGGTCTTCAGGGGGCGCCCCCTGCGCCCTTAGCTGGATCCGCCCCTGACCAAGAATATGTATGAAGAACCACTTCAACAATAAACTTACACAGAGAGGTGTTCCGGGAGATCGAACATTGGATAAAAGGTGGCCAATCACGGTAATTCTAAAGGTAAAGAGGGAAGCAACACAAAGAAAATTTACTTATAAATAAAATAAATTTATTAGTACCTACTTATCTAAGTCAGATCACAAAATCTTATCGTCAGGGCCACCAAATGTTAAATTATTGTGCTGAAATACATAGATAGGTTAGTAAGTGCTGTAATGCAATGTAAATAAACATTAGATACATATGCAAACATTTGTAACCAATAAACTAAACAAGACGAGTTTACACAACGACCATAAAAAATATATGAGGAAAATAACAAAAGGATAATTATTTAAATGAACACGCAATTGTTATGTACTTACTTTTTCTTACACAGTTTGCCGAGGTCGTATCCAAGCCCTGGTAAAGTTTCTTCTTCCTTTTATTTAATAGCTTTCTTTCACCAATTCAACTTTTAATTATTTTTATTTATAAAACTTTCTTCCGTAATATAACTTTTTATTATTTTCGTTAATACAACTTTCTTCCGTAACACTACCTTTTAATATTTTCGTTTATAGAACTTTCTTCCGTAATCCTACTTTTTATTATTTTCGTTTATACAACTTTCTTCGTAATACTACTTTTTAATATTTTCGTTTATAAAACTTTCTTTCGTAATCCTACTTTTTATTATTTTCGTTTATACAACTTTCTTCGTAATACTACTTTTTATTACCAAACCTTCCGTAGCAAAACCGATCCCTTGTTTCTTTCGCGCCGTGTCCAACTCACGTGTTTTTTCAAATTCGACCGCCGAACTGCCGCGTATAATCTTTTTTTTATCCAACTCGATTTTGGTTAAAAATTCGACTGCGCTCTTTAAAATTTAAAATTCAACTCGGCTCTTGATCACTTTTGTCGCGATCAAGAGCCTTCGTTCAGGGTAGAAAATGCATAGTTGCATTTTCACCGTGAGAAAATTTTCATTTATTCTGGACTTGATTAAACAAGTCCAGAATATTTTTCGTTGGACGGAGGCTTGAAATTTGACGCTTTTATAAACATCAGCCACCGTCCCGTCGATTGAAATTGCGGCGCGCGTATACATATAATGTAATCTCGCGGCGCGCATTTCTTATCGCGAAAGCTTTGTTTGTGATATGTATGTACGTTCGTACATACATATTATAATTTTCACGACAAATCGTACTGAAGGTGCGATTTGTCTTTTGCTTTATTTTTTTAAAGTAATTATTTCTACTGGCAAATTTTGCTGAAGGCAAAATTTACCATGGGAATAATTTTGTTTTAATTCATGGAATGTGAAGAAAATTGCTGACGCAATTTTCTTCACTGATTGAATTGATAAGCTAACCATGTTTTAGGCATGGTTAGCTTATGTGAAAATTTATTGTATGAAATTTATAGAATTTATTTATTTTATATATTTTATAAATTTACTTTTAGGCCTGTTTCAGATATATAACAATCCTTCCCCCTGAGAAAAAGAGAATTATTCTTTGAAGAGGAATAATTCTCAGGGGAAGTTGTTGTGGGGGCTATTTTGGCGGCTCGGATTCGGCGGTCGGTTCGGCTAGGCTTTACACTTTGTTTTTGTTTTGTTTTTATTTTGAAAGGTTCTTGCCTTTATCTTTGTTATAGCATGTTCTTGTTAATGCTAATTTTTAAAATTTTCTTTTTCTAACCTATTTACGGCTTATTTATTTTTCTAATGGTAGCCTGGTAGGTTATAATCTAATTGTTTATTTATTCTTTATTTCTACTTTTAAGGAATATTTTATCTATTTTTATAAATCTTTAATTCTAATGTCACTTTGTTTTCATGTACGTATGGATATTCATGTAATACATAACCTATTTCGGCCTTACTGCCTGTCCTGCATGCTTTTTATACATTGTTTTTTTTTTTGTTTATTTAACCATTGTTAGTTTGGTTTGCTTCATCTTTTTTTTCTACTACAATTTAGTTTGTTAATTATTTATTATTTAGTTTTAATATAATTTTGTGTTATTTTTTTTTTCTATTTATTTTCATATTTATTTATTTATTTATGTTTAACTAATTTCTTTTAAAGCTATTAGCTTACCGACTATTTAATAATTAAATTTAATGCCTTTTTTATGTACTTGATTTTAAATTATTTTTCTTTTCCGATTACCTGTTACTGTTCGAGTAGGTACGGTATGCTATTTTATTTTTCCTATTTCCATTTCTGTGGACAATTCGGAGGAAGAAAACAATTCTTTAAGTATATTTGAACTTGCATTGTGCCGTTTTAAACTGGGCAGTGGAGTGACTCCACCGCAACTGTTTCTGGGGAGGTATTGAAATGACGTTTAATGGACATTGAAGTAGGAATTTTAAGTCAACCTGGTTCATTTTTGTACAACATGCTTTTATTCGAAATATGGTTTTAAACGATTATTATGTACCGTCACCATTCGCTTACCAATTTTGATTGTGGTATTCACATCACTTGGGATTGCTATTACCTGATAAGGTCCTACCCAGATTTGAGAAAGCTTATGTTTTCTGGTTTCGTTCTTGATGAGGACCTTGTCTCCTACATGGAAAGTTAGGGGCCGTACTGTCTTATCGTAGTACCCCTTTGAGCGCTGTTTACTTGCCAATAAGTTCTTTCTTGCCGTGGCATATGATTTTTGGAGCTTATACTTCAGTATATGATAATAGCTCTCATGATTGTAAACGGGTTCGGGATCCCGTTTTAAATTTGATGGGACATCCGCTGTGAAGCCGTATAGGCAGTCCATTGGGGTAAGTTTAGTACCCTCGTGTACACTATTATTATACACGAATGCAGCGGTTCGTAGGAATTGGTCCCATGTTTTGGGATTTTCGTCTACGATTGTTCGCAGGTATTCAATCAGGGGTCTGTGGGCACGCTCTAGTGCTCCGTTAGACTGCGGGTGGTATGCCGAAGTCTGTAACTTCTTTACCTTTAGAAGCTTACATACTCTTTTGAATAATTCACTCAGGAAATTTGTTCCCTGATCGGTGAGTATTCTTTTGGGTATGCGATAGCGCGTAACGATTTCATCAAAGAAAACTTGCGCTACTGTGACTGCTTCGGCATTAGGTATTGCATACCAGTCGACAAATTTTGTTAGATTATCTTGGAAGGTCAAGATATATTTGTTACCTGACGTGGTCTCTTCTAATGGACCTACAATATCGAGGTAGACTTTGTCGAACGGTTGTTCTGCGATGTCCGTGATAACCATTGGCATTTTATATTGTGGAGAAGCTTTCATCGTCTGGCACTTTCGGCATTTTTTTATGTATTTCTTGATGTCGCTAAGCATGTGTCTCCACCAATACTTGCGTCTTATACGTTTGTAAGTTTTTATGACACCTTGATGGCCACCAAATGGAGAATCGTGATAATCTTTTAAGATTGTTCGGATTTCCGTAGGGCTCGTGATAACTTCGGGTGTCTTGCCAGTACTTACTTTTTGCTCAAGCGATGCTGGGTTCAGTTTTTCCGCCTCCGTGTGTTGAATTTCGTTTTGGTCCGCTTTCGTGTGCTCTTCTGTCTCCACACTGGAGCTATTTATTGTCTCTTGAGCCTTCTGCTTCTGAGCTCGAGTCACGACGAAACAATGAGCGGATTTCTTTTTCTTTTTGTTATTTGTGGGGTTGTCTTCCTCCACATCTGAGTCCATCGTGTGGTGGACTAGGGCTTCTACCGTTAAGGTGTTGCCTAAACTGTCTTCCTTTGATGCTTGAGGGATGCGACTTAGTGCATCTGCATTAGTGTTGTACTTCCCTGGTTTATATTCGATGTTGTAATCGAATTCAGATAATTTGTGGTGAAATCTCACCAAACGGGAAGTAGGGTCTTTCACATTGAAGACACCTTTGAGAGGTTTATGGTCAGTGTAGACCGTGAATTTCCGGCCTTGAAGATAGCACCTCAAATTCTTGGTAGCCCAAACAATAGCCAATAACTCTTTCTCTATAGTAGAGTAATTTCTTTCGGCTTTGTTTAATGTGCGGCTTGCATAGGCAATGGGCTGGTCCTTTCCGACTTCTCCTTGAGAAAGAACAGCTCCCAGAGCCTCGTTACTTGCGTCAGTAGTAAGATTAAATGATTTTGTAAAATTCAGGGTAAATCAAAAGTGGTGGAGAAATTAAAGCACTTTTTATGCTCTTAAATGCTTCTTGGCATTTCTCTGTCCAAGTGAATTTTACATCCTTTCGGAGTAAATTCGTAATTGGGCGTACAATTTTGGAGAAGTCTGGAATGAATTTCCTGTAGTAATTGGCAAGTCCTAAAAATGACTGAACTTGCCTTACTGTTTTTGGAACAGGGAATGTTTGGACGCAAGCCGTCTTACTTGGGTCTGGTAGGGCTCCTTCGCTAGAACATTTATGTCCTAGGTAAACAACTTCTCTTCGTAGAAACTGGCACTTCTCTGGCTGCAGTTTCAAGTTGTTCTCTCTCAACTTATTGAAGACTTTCCTCAACTTTTCGTTGTGGTCATTTAAATTTTTTCCATAGATGACAATGTCATCTAGGTAGACAAAACATTCGAGGCCTTGTAGGCCTGTTAAGACGAAATTCATTAGGCGTTGAAATGTGGCGGGGGCTCCTTTGAGCCCGAATGGCATACGCTTGAACTCGTAGTGCCCATAACTTGTGCTGAAAGCAGTTTTATGTCGATCTTTTTTGTCGACAAGAACTTGGTGATAGCCGTTGGCCAAATCGAGTGTGGTGAAATACCTTGCGTGACCTAGCTGGTCGAGAATATCCTCGATTCGGGGTAGCGGGAATGCGTCTCCAATTGTCTTTTCGTTTAATTTACGAAAATCGACAACGACGCGCCACCTTTTTTCACCGTCAGGTCCCGCTTTCTTGGGGACAACTAGTAGAGGTGAATTCCAAGGGCTTTTACTAGACTGGACTATCCCGCTGTCTAGCATTTCTTTTAGCTGCTCGTTAATAACTTTCCGCTGTGTTTCAGGTAAGCGGTACATTTTTTGATTGATTGGTGCTTGATCTTGCACCAATGGAATATTATGCGTTATCGCATTTGTATAGGTGAGTTTGTCACCTTTGAGGAAGAAGATATCGTTATACTCTTCGCAGAGTTCTGATATCGACATTTTTTCTTCCGCGGCTAAATTAGGGTCTAGGCTGAGTTCTTGCTCTAGCCTAGAAATACGCGGGTATTGTTTTGGATCGTCCGGAGTCTCATTATCCGGGTATAGATATCGTATATGTTGTAATATCGCCGTCTTGTCGGCTGAACCTTGGTTTGACTTCCTATTCCTTGTAAATTTGTGTCCTGAAGTTGGATTGAATTTAGTTATTTCCTTATGAGGCTTTATTTTGTTGTATTTAGCATGTAACAGGGTACTTGCTTCCTGCTTTGTTGACGGCTGAGTTTGATACACCTGTGCGTTCTTTCCCTTAGGTTGTGTGGAATACTCATGCGCGCCGATGCTAGTATTTTTTGGCCATGTAGGATTTTTTATGCTAGAGGACGGTGGAGTAATATGCACCTTTAGTATAGGCTTTAGCGACTCGCTACCGTTCTTGTATGGCCGTTGTTTGTTTAACAGTGATTTATGCCTCGGGATTTTGGACGGAAGAGCTATATGCACCTTTTTGGCAGGCTTTAGACACTCGGTTCCGTCTCTTGTGTTGTTTGATATTGCCTCCATATTTGGTAGTGGAATGTGTGTTCTTTTGTGATCTTTTGAGTGCGTTAATGGGACTATGGTGTAGTCGTTTATTGGATATAGCTGTAACTTTAAGCTATGTATGACTACTTGATGACTGTTAGCGTTGAGAATACTAACCGGCACTAATTCTTCTCCAGATGACAGCAAACTGTTTGCCAAGAAGACTCCATCGCTTATCTCTTGGGATAAACAGAGCATTTCTTCTTGAGTTTGTAACGGCACTGGGGCCACAATTTGAGAGCGCGCAGGTATGCAGATTGGTTCCTTAAAGGTAACCAATTGCTGCCTGATTTCATCGGTCTCTTGTTCGCCCAGACAGCCTTTTTCACATTCCTTGGGCTCTTTTGGAGCTTGGCAGCCAGCTTTTCTCATTTGAGAAGCCTTGAAGACACTGCAGGTGGATAGTTCAGCCTGTTTAGACTCTACCTCTTCTGCAAGTGTTCTTACTTCGACTGCTTTTTCAGAATGTAGCTTGTCCGTTTCAAACTCTAATGGCAAAGCAAATTCGTCTGGATTAGTTTCCGTGCGAGGAAACCTTAGTGCCTTTTTAGGACCCTCAACGTTACGGTTTTTTGCTAGGAAATCATTTCCTAGAAGTCCATCATCGGAAAGGCCGGGCAAGTTCTTTACGACTTGAAACTTGCAGGGAATTTTGTTTTTGAAAACGAAGTTTCCCTGGCAATTTCCCAGCGTCTTTCCGGTACCAAATGGGGTCTGAAGTGTGCATGCCTCATTGTGGTTAATTTCCTTGAGATCTTTTAATGACCTTTTCTTTATTATACTTACCTCAGCGCCTGTGTCTACTACTAGTTTAGTTTGGCCGTTCAGGCCTATGTCTAAAGGAAGTTTTACTGTAGCGACACTGGAATCGGGCTGCTGAGGAGACCCTAATTTATTAGATGGGAGATTTATAGTCGAGCCGGGGAGTTTTGGGTCGACTGTACGTCGTTTCCCTGACTCCGGGCTTCCCATTTACGTTTTTGTTGGCAGCTATTTACTGCATGTCCAGAACGACCACAAAATTCGCACTTTTTTCGCACATTATATACTCTGGAATTGTTATTGGGGTTTTGAGGCTCTCTAGGACGTTGGATTGGTGCTTCTCTGTTTTGGGGTCTTTGAAAACTATTGTTGTTTCTTCTGCAGTCACGCACGTCATGATTATACATTTTGCAGTTCACACAATAAGGCGTATTTTTCCTTTTGAGGCAATCGGCATATGTGTGGCCTCTTAAATTACAAAAACTACAAGTCACTTTATTTAAATAGGTATTTTTGTTTTTTACATTATAATTTTTATCTGGCGACCTTGGTTCCTGTTTAATATATGCTGGGCCATCCTGTGTGAACTGTGACGTTGGTATGTGACTGCTTGGGTTAGTGCTTATATTGTGTTGCCGGGGATCTTGTGAGTAGGACATGATGCCAGGATTGTATACGCTTTGATTTACTAGGGTACTGTTTGGAGTTAAATGTGTGTTATTTGGTACACTGGTACCGGCAGAATTTGGCAATGTATTCCGCATCATATTTGTTTGGAATTGTCCTGGAGGTTGCAGGAATAGAGCACTTTGCTGGAGACGTTCCATGTCAAGTGCTCTTTGTACGAGGTCATCTACCGTGCCGTCTGTCATGGTCAGAAGGTATTGGCACATATATGGGTTATTTACGCCTGTTTTCAGTGCGTTTTTCGCGAAATCTTCCAACTGCGTTTTAACAGCTGGTGCTGCTGTGGCTCCGTATTTGGATTCTGCTGCTTCATTGCAGAGTGCCAGCATTTGTTTCACTCGTGCCGTGAAGGCTGTGAGGTTTTCCAAGGGATACTGCCTTGTAGTGATTAATTTATTTACCAGTTCCTGGTAAGTTTCTCTAGGCAGGTATGTGCGATTTAGCCGTTCTTCTACTTCTTTGAAAGTAGTGGGCATATTTGAGGCAAAAAGCTGATAAGCTTCGCCTCGAAGTCTGGTGGGGAAGATTTGCAAAAATGCTGTTAGTTCATCCACCGAAATGCACTGGATTACCTGCCTGCAGCATCCTAGGAACGTTTGGAGCTCAAGGCTCAATTTTGGGTGCTGCTCTCCCGAGAATAGGGGGACGAGCTGGGCAGTCAGTTTGGCGATTTTAGCGTAATCTGCCATGTTTATACTGGGGATTCTGAAGCTAAAGTTTGGCACCTTTGGGGAGCTAGTTTCTTCTATGCTGGTTTCCAGAAGGGAGTCGCCCAGCCAATTTAAAAGAATTTCACTCACGGTAGAATCACTGACACTGTCCTCAATGGCACCTTCTCTTAATTCTACACTATTATTTGTAATTTCTGTTTCGAGAGAGTGCGAGAGTTCTCCAAACTGCTTTAAGCTTTCTTTAAATTTTTCCGTACTTTCTTTGAATTGCGCGATTTGCTCAAGCCGCCGTTCACGGGACTTTTTGAGCTGTTTATCGATAGAATCGCACTGTATAACAGAAAGTTCGGAGGAGTCTCGCACTTTCCCCTCTAGATATTTTAAATAATTTTCTAAATTTAAAGTAGAAGGTCTTACTTGTTGGGGACCTGTAAGGATTGTCCCACTCCTGAGGGTTACCCCTTTTTTTGTTGAATTTGTTGGGGGTGTTTGATTAGCACCCTCTGTTGCGGATGTTGCTCCCGCGTTGCCTCCTTCGTACCGGGACGGATCTTCCTGTGCGTCGCCCGGCGAGGAAGATTGTTGAGGAGTTGATGGAAGTTGGATTTCCGGCGGTATTTCTTGGTGGGAGCTTTCCTCGCTCATGGACCACCGTGTGTGAATTTGCAGCTAGGGGGGCTTCTGCCGTCTTAATTCCCTTGGTTCAAATTGAGAGGGGGGCTTATTGCCTTCTTCGAGGTCCCTCTCAATTCAGGATCGTTGGTTCGGTTTCTTGAAGTTCTTTTGCTGCCGGGGGGCCCGTGGCCTACTTAAATTCCCCTGGATAAAAGCTGAAAGGGGGGCGCGTTGCCTACTTCGAAGTCCCTTTCAGCTCCGGATCGCAGATAGCGGATGGTTTCCAAACTTCCTTCCTTCAAGTGTAAATTTCGAAATTTTGGGTTGTGGACTTTTTATCCTGGGCTGGGATGAAGCCCGCTATTGTCCCACGTTTGGCACTTTGTGCTTTGATGAGGGGGTGGCTGCGTGTTTTGCAAACAGAGGCAGTTAAAGCTGTCCGACCCCGAGCGTTGGGAGCCGACAAGATCGAAATACTCCTGAAGCCAGACTCAACTTCAGGCGGAGGGTAGGGTGTCTTGCCCAGTATTCGATCTCGTCCTAAACTCCTTTTAGATTCGTAGGATAGAGGGTTTTCGAGCGCTTATACTTTTTTTGTTTTTCAAAGTAGGCTTCCTCTATCCTACCGGCTGCGCCAATTTTTGTTATGTACTTACTTTTTCTTACACAGTTTGCCGAGGTCGTATCCAAGCCCTGGTAAAGTTTCTTCTTCCTTTTATTTAATAGCTTTCTTTCACCAATTCAACTTTTAATTATTTTTATTTATAAAACTTTCTTCCGTAATATAACTTTTTATTATTTTCGTTAATACAACTTTCTTCCGTAACACTACCTTTTAATATTTTCGTTTATAGAACTTTCTTCCGTAATCCTACTTTTTATTATTTTCGTTTATACAACTTTCTTCGTAATACTACTTTTTAATATTTTCGTTTATAAAACTTTCTTTCGTAATCCTACTTTTTATTATTTTCGTTTATACAACTTTCTTCGTAATACTACTTTTTATTACCAAACCTTCCGTAGCAAAACCGATCCCTTGTTTCTTTCGCGCCGTGTCCAACTCACGTGTTTTTTCAAATTCGACCGCCGAACTGCCGCGTATAATCTTTTTTTTATCCAACTCGATTTTGGTTAAAAATTCGACTGCGCTCTTTAAAATTTAAAATTCAACTCGGCTCTTGATCACTTTTGTCGCGATCAAGAGCCTTCGTTCAGGGTAGAAAATGCATAGTTGCATTTTCACCCTGAGAAAATTTTCATTTATTCTGGACTTGATTAAACAAGTCCAGAATATTTTTCGTTGGACGGAGGCTTGAAATTTGACGCTTTTATAAACATCAGCCACCGTCCCGTCGATTGAAATTGCGGCGCGCGTATACATATAATGTAATCTCGCGGCGCGCATTTCTTATCGCGAAAGCTTTGTTTGTGATATGTATGTACGTTCGTACATACATATTATAATTTTCACGACAAATCGTACTGAAGGTGCGATTTGTCTTTTGCTTTATTTTTTTAAAGTAATTATTTCTACTGGCAAATTTTGCTGAAGGCAAAATTTACCATGGGAATAATTTTGTTTTAATTCATGGAATGTGAAGAAAATTGCTGACGCAATTTTCTTCACTGATTGAATTGATAAGCTAACCATGTTTTAGGCATGGTTAGCTTATGTGAAAATTTATTGTATGAAATTTATAGAATTTATTTATTTTATATATTTTATAAATTTACTTTTAGGCCTGTTTCAGATATATAACAATCCTTCCCCCTGAGAAAAAGAGAATTATTCTTTGAAGAGGAATAATTCTCAGGGGAAGTTGTTGTGGGGGCTATTTTGGCGGCTCGGATTCGGCGGTCGGTTCGGCTAGGCTTTACACTTTGTTTTTGTTTTGTTTTTATTTTGAAAGGTTCTTGCCTTTATCTTTGTTATAGCATGTTCTTGTTAATGCTAATTTTTAAAATTTTCTTTTTCTAACCTATTTACGGCTTATTTATTTTTCTAATGGTAGCCTGGTAGGTTATAATCTAATTGTTTATTTATTCTTTATTTCTACTTTTAAGGAATATTTTATCTATTTTTATAAATCTTTAATTCTAATGTCACTTTGTTTTCATGTACGTATGGATATTCATGTAATACATAACCTATATCGGCCTTACTGCCTGTCCTGCATGCTTTTTATACATTGTTTTTTTTTTTGTTTATTTAACCATTGTTAGTTTGGTTTGCTTCATCTTTTTTTTCTACTACAATTTAGTTTGTTAATTATTTATTATTTAGTTTTAATATAATTTTGTGTTATTTTTTTTTTCTATTTATTTTCATATTTATTTATTTATTTATGTTTAACTAATTTCTTTTAAAGCTATTAGCTTACCGACTATTTAATAATTAAATTTAATGCCTTTTTTATGTACTTGATTTTAAATTATTTTTCTTTTCCGATTACCTGTTACTGTTCGAGTAGGTACGGTATGCTATTTTATTTTTCCTATTTCCATTTCTGTGGACAATTCGGAGGAAGAAAACAATTCTTTAAGTATATTTGTACTTGCATTGTGCCGTTTTAAACTGGGCAGTGGAGTGACTCCACCGCAACTGTTTCTGGGGAGGTATTGAAATGACGTTTAATGGACATTGAAGTAGGAATTTTAAGTCAACCTGGTTCATTTTTGTACAACATGCTTTTATTCGAAATATGGTTTTAAACGATTATTATGTACCGTCACCATTCGCTTACCAATTTTGATTGTGGTATTCACATCACTTGGGATTGCTATTACCTGATAAGGTCCTACCCAGATTTGAGAAAGCTTATGTTTTCTGGTTTCGTTCTTGATGAGGACCTTGTCTCCTACATGGAAAGTTAGGGGCCGTACTGTCTTATCGTAGTACCCCTTTGAGCGCTGTTTACTTGCCAATAAGTTCTTTCTTGCCGTGGCATATGATTTTTGGAGCTTATACTTCAGTATATGATAATAGCTCTCATGATTGTAAACGGGTTCGGGATCCCGTTTTAAATTTGATGGGACATCCGCTGTGAAGCCGTATAGGCAGTCCATTGGGGTAAGTTTAGTACCCTCGTGTACACTATTATTATACACGAATGCAGCGGTTCGTAGGAATTGGTCCCATGTTTTGGGATTTTCGTCTACGATTGTTCGCAGGTATTCAATCAGGGGTCTGTGGGCACGCTCTAGTGCTCCGTTAGACTGCGGGTGGTATGCCGAAGTCTGTAACTTCTTTACCTTTAGAAGCTTACATACTCTTTTGAATAATTCACTCAGGAAATTTGTTCCCTGATCGGTGAGTATTCTTTTGGGTATGCGATAGCGCGTAACGATTTCATCAAAGAAAACTTGCGCTACTGTGACTGCTTCGGCATTAGGTATTGCATACCAGTCGACAAATTTTGTTAGATTATCTTGGAAGGTCAAGATATATTTGTTACCTGACGTGGTCTCTTCTAATGGACCTACAATATCGAGGTAGACTTTGTCGAACGGTTGTTCTGCGATGTCCGTGATAACCATTGGCATTTTATATTGTGGAGAAGCTTTCATCGTCTGGCACTTTCGGCATTTTTTTATGTATTTCTTGATGTCGCTAAGCATGTGCCTCCACCAATACTTGCGTCTTATATGTTTGTAAGTTTTTATGACACCTTGATGGCCACCAAATGGAGAATCGTGATAATCTTTTAAGATTGTTCGGATTTCCGTAGGGCTCGTGATAACTTCGGGTGTCTTGCCAGTACTTACTTTTTGCTCAAGCGATGCTGGGTTCAGTTTTTCCGCCTCCGTGTGTTGAATTTCGTTTTGGTCCGCTTTCGTGTGCTCTTCTGTCTCCACACTGGAGCTATTTATTGTCTCTTGAGCCTTCTGCTTCTGAGCTCGAGTCACGACGAAACAATGAGCGGATTTCTTTTTCTTTTTGTTATTTGTGGGGTTGTCTTCCTCCACATCTGAGTCCATCGTGTGGTGGACTAGGGCTTCTACCGTTAAGGTGTTGCCTAAACTGTCTTCCTTTGATGCTTGAGGGATGCGACTTAGTGCATCTGCATTAGTGTTGTACTTCCCTGGTTTATATTCGATGTTGTAATCGAATTCAGATAATTTGTGGTGAAATCTCACCAAACGGGAAGTAGGGTCTTTCACATTGAAGACACCTTTGAGAGGTTTATGGTCAGTGTAGACCGTGAATTTCCGGCCTTGAAGATAGCACCTGAAATTCTTGGTAGCCCAAACAATAGCCAATAACTCTTTCTCTATAGTAGAGTAATTTCTTTCGGCTTTGTTTAATGTGCGGCTTGCATAGGCAATGGGCTGGTCCTTTCCGACTTCTCCTTGAGAAAGAACAGCTCCCAGAGCCTCGTTACTTGCGTCAGTAGTAAGATTAAATGATTTTGTAAAATCAGGGTAAATCAAAAGTGGTGGAGAAATTAAAGCACTTTTTATGCTCTGAAATGCTTCTTGGCATTTCTCTGTCCAAGTGAATTTTACATCCTTTCGGAGTAAATTCGTAATTGGGCGTACAATTTTGGAGAAGTCTGGAATGAATTTCCTGTAGTAATTGGCAAGTCCTAAAAATGACTGAACTTGCCTTACTGTTTTTGGAACAGGGAATGTTTGGACGCAAGCCGTCTTACTTGGGTCTGGTAGGGCTCCTTCGCTAGAACATTTATGTCCTAGGTAAACAACTTCTCTTCGTAGAAACTGGCACTTCTCTGGCTGCAGTTTCAAGTTGTTCTCTCTCAACTTATTGAAGACTTTCCTCAACTTTTCGTTGTGGTCATTTAAATTTTTTCCATAGATGACAATGTCATCTAGGTAGACAAAACATTCGAGGCCTTGTAGGCCTGTTAAGACGAAATTCATTAGGCGTTGAAATGTGGCGGGGGCTCCTTTGAGCCCGAATGGCATACGCTTGAACTCGTAGTGCCCATAACTTGTGCTGAAAGCAGTTTTATGTCGATCTTTTTTGTCGACAAGAACTTGGTGATAGCCGTTGGCCAAATCGAGTGTGGTGAAATACCTTGCGTGACCTAGCTGGTCGAGAATATCCTCGATTCGGGGTAGCGGGAATGCGTCTCCAATTGTCTTTTCGTTTAATTTACGAAAATCGACAACGACGCGCCACCTTTTTTCACCGTCAGGTCCCGCTTTCTTGGGGACAACTAGTAGAGGTGAATTCCAAGGGCTTTTACTAGACTGGACTATCCCGCTGTCTAGCATTTCTTTTAGCTGCTCGTTAATAACTTTCCGCTGTGTTTCAGGTAAGCGGTACATTTTTTGATTGATTGGTGCTTGATCTTGCACCAATGGAATATTATGCGTTATCGCATTTGTATAGGTGAGTTTGTCACCTTTGAGGAAGAAGATATCGTTATACTCTTCGCAGAGTTCTGATATCGACATTTTTTCTTCCGCGGCTAAATTAGGGTCTAGGCTGAGTTCTTGCTCTAGCCTAGAAATACGCGGGTATTGTTTTGGATCGTCCGGAGTCTCATTATCCGGGTATAGATATCGTATATGTTGTAATATCGCCGTCTTGTCGGCTGAACCTTGGTTTGACTTCCTATTCCTTGTAAATTTGTGTCCTGAAGTTGGATTGAATTTAGTTATTTCCTTATGAGGCTTTATTTTGTTGTATTTAGCATGTAACAGGGTACTTGCTTCCTGCTTTGTTGACGGCTGAGTTTGATACACCTGTGCGTTCTTTCCCTTAGGTTGTGTGGAATACTCATGCGCGCCGATGCTAGTATTTTTTGGCCATGTAGGATTTTTTATGCTAGAGGACGGTGGAGTAATATGCACCTTTAGTATAGGCTTTAGCGACTCGCTACCGTTCTTGTATGGCCGTTGTTTGTTTAACAGTGATTTATGCCTCGGGATTTTGGACGGAAGAGCTATATGCACCTTTTTGGCAGGCTTTAGACACTCGGTTCCGTCTCTTGTGTTGTTTGATATTGCCTCCATATTTGGTAGTGGAATGTGTGTTCTTTTGTGATCTTTTGAGTGCGTTAATGGGACTATGGTGTAGTCGTTTATTGGATATAGCTGTAACTTTAAGCTATGTATGACTACTTGATGACTGTTAGCGTTGAGAATACTAACCGGCACTAATTCTTCTCCAGATGACAGCAAACTGTTTGCCAAGAAGACTCCATCGCTTATCTCTTGGGATAAACAGAGCATTTCTTCTTGAGTTTGTAACGGCACTGGGGCCACAATTTGAGAGCGCGCAGGTATGCAGATTGGTTCCTTAAAGGTAACCAATTGCTGCCTGATTTCATCGGTCTCTTGTTCGCCCAGACAGCCTTTTTCACATTCCTTGGGCTCTTTTGGAGCTTGGCAGCCAGCTTTTCTCATTTGAGAAGCCTTGAAGACACTGCAGGTGGATAGTTCAGCCTGTTTAGACTCTACCTCTTCTGCAAGTGTTCTTACTTCGACTGCTTTTTCAGAATGTAGCTTGTCCGTTTCAAACTCTAATGGCAAAGCAAATTCGTCTGGATTAGTTTCCGTGCGAGGAAACCTTAGTGCCTTTTTAGGACCCTCAACGTTACGGTTTTTTGCTAGGAAATCATTTCCTAGAAGTCCATCATCGGAAAGGCCGGGCAAGTTCTTTACGACTTGAAACTTGCAGGGAATTTTGTTTTTGAAAACGAAGTTTCCCTGGCAATTTCCCAGCGTCTTTCCGGTACCAAATGGGGTCTGAAGTGTGCATGCCTCATTGTGGTTAATTTCCTTGAGATCTTTTAATGACCTTTTCTTTATTATACTTACCTCAGCGCCTGTGTCTACTACTAGTTTAGTTTGGCCGTTCAGGCCTATGTCTAAAGGAAGTTTTACTGTAGCGACACTGGAATCGGGCTGCTGAGGAGACCCTAATTTATTAGATGGGAGATTTATAGTCGAGCCGGGGAGTTTTGGGTCGACTGTACGTCGTTTCCCTGACTCCGGGCTTCCCATTTACGTTTTTGTTGGCAGCTATTTACTGCATGTCCAGAACGACCACAAAATTCGCACTTTTTTCGCACATTATATACTCTGGAATTGTTATTGGGGTTTTGAGGCTCTCTAGGACGTTGGATTGGTGCTTCTCTGTTTTGGGGTCTTTGAAAACTATTGTTGTTCCTTCTGCAGTCACGCACGTCATGATTATACATTTTGCAGTTCACACAATAAGGCGTATTTTTCCTTCTGAGGCAATCGGCATATGTGTGGCCTCTTAAATTACAAAAACTACAAGTCACTTTATTTAAATAGGTATTTTTGTTTTTTACATTATAATTTTTATCTGGCGACCTTGGTTCCTGTTTAATATATGCTGGGCCATCCTGTGTGAACTGTGACGTTGGTATGTGACTGCTTGGGTTAGTGCTTATATTGTGTTGCCGGGGATCTTGTGAGTAGGACATGATGCCAGGATTGTATACGCTTTGATTTACTAGGGTACTGTTTGGAGTTAAATGTGTGTTATTTGGTACACTGGTACGTGCAGAATTTGGCAATGTATTCTGCATCATATTTGTTTGGAATTGTCCTGGAGGTTGCAGGAATAGAGCACTTTGCTGGAGACGT
This sequence comes from Dioctria rufipes, assembly GCA_963924295.1. Taxonomy (NCBI): domain Eukaryota; kingdom Metazoa; phylum Arthropoda; class Insecta; order Diptera; family Asilidae; genus Dioctria; species Dioctria rufipes. The sequence goes on along the minus strand of OZ002740.1, from coordinate 310,003,712 downwards.
TCCATGTCAAGTGCTCTTTGTACGAGGTCATCTACCGTGCCGTCTGTCATGGTCAGAAGGTATTGGCACATATATGGGTTATTTACGCCTGTTTTCAGTGCGTTTTTCGCGAAATCTTCCAACTGCGTTTTAACAGCTGGTGCTGCTGTGGCTCCGTATTTGGATTCTGCTGCTTCATTGCAGAGTGCCAGCATTTGTTTCACTCGTGCCGTGAAGGCTGTGAGGTTTTCCAAGGGATACTGCCTTGTAGTGATTAATTTATTTACCAGTTCCTGGTAAGTTTCTCTAGGCAGGTATGTGCGATTTAGCCGTTCTTCTACTTCTTTGAAAGTAGTGGGCATATTTGAGGCAAAAAGCTGATAAGCTTCGCCTCGAAGTCTGGTGGGGAAGATTTGCAAAAATGCTGTTAGTTCATCCACCGAAATGCACTGGATTACCTGCCTGCAGCATCCTAGGAACGTTTGGAGCTCAAGGCTCAATTTTGGGTGCTGCTCTCCCGAGAATAGGGGGACGAGCTGGGCAGTCAGTTTGGCGATTTTAGCGTAATCTGCCATGTTTATACTGGGGATTCTGAAGCTAAAGTTTGGCACCTTTGGGGAGCTAGTTTCTTCTATGCTGGTTTCCAGAAGGGAGTCGCCCAGCCAATTTAAAAGAATTTCACTCACGGTAGAATCACTGACACTGTCCTCAATGGCACCTTCTCTTAATTCTACACTATTATTTGTAATTTCTGTTTCGAGAGAGTGCGAGAGTTCTCCAAACTGCTTTAAGCTTTCTTTAAATTTTTCCGTACTTTCTTTGAATTGCGCGATTTGCTCAAGCCGCCGTTCACGGGACTTTTTGAGCTGTTTATCGATAGAATCGCACTGTATAACAGAAAGTTCGGAGGAGTCTCGCACTTTCCCCTCTAGATATTTTAAATAATTTTCTAAATTTAAAGTAGAAGGTCTTACTTGTTGGGGACCTGTAAGGATTGTCCCACTCCTGAGGCTTACCCCTTTTTTTGTTGAATTTGTTGGGGGTGTTTGATTAGCACCCTCTGTTGCGGATGTTGCTCCCGCGTTGCCTCCTTCGTACCGGGACGGATCTTCCTGTGCGTCGCCCGGCGAGGAAGATTGTTGAGGAGTTGATGGAAGTTGGATTTCCGGCGGTATTTCTTGGTGGGAGCTTTCCTCGCTCATGGACCACCGTGTGTGAAATTTGCAGCTAGGGGGGCTTCTGCCGTCTTAATTCCCTTGGTTCAAATTGAGAGGGGGGCTTATTGCCTTCTTCGAGGTCCCTCTCAATTCAGGATCGTTGGTTCGGTTTCTTGAAGTTCTTTTGCTGCCGGGGGGCCCGTGGCCTACTTAAATTCCCCTGGATAAAAGCTGAAAGGGGGGCGCGTTGCCTACTTCGAAGTCCCTTTCAGCTCCGGATCGCAGATAGCGGATGGTTTCCAAACTTCCTTCCTTCAAGTGTAAATTTCGAAATTTTGGGTTGTGGACTTTTTTATCCTGGGCTGGGATGAAGCCCGCTATTGTCCCACGTTGGCACTTTGTGCTTTGATGAGGGGGTGGCTGCGTGTTTTGCAAACAGAGGCAGTTAAAGCTGTCCGACCCCGAGCGTTGGGAGCCGACAAGATCGAAATACTCCTGAAGCCAGACTCAACTTCAGGCGGAGGGTAGGGTGTCTTGCCCAGTATTCGATCTCGTCCTAAACTCCTTTTAGATTCGTAGGATAGAGGGTTTTCGAGCGCTTATACTTTTTTTGTTTTTCAAAGTAGGCTTCCTCTATCCTACCGGCTGCGCCAATTTTTGTTATGTACTTACTTTTTCTTACACAGTTTGCCGAGGTCGTATCCAAGCCCTGGTAAAGTTTCTTCTTCCTTTTATTTAATAGCTTTCTTTCACCAATTCAACTTTTAATTATTTTTATTTATAAAACTTTCTTCCGTAATATAACTTTTTATTATTTTCGTTAATACAACTTTCTTCCGTAACACTACCTTTTAATATTTTCGTTTATAGAACTTTCTTCCGTAATCCTACTTTTTATTATTTTCGTTTATACAACTTTCTTCGTAATACTACTTTTTAATATTTTCGTTTATAAAACTTTCTTTCGTAATCCTACTTTTTATTATTTTCGTTTATACAACTTTCTTCGTAATACTACTTTTTATTACCAAACCTTCCGTAGCAAAACCGATCCCTTGTTTCTTTCGCGCCGTGTCCAACTCACGTGTTTTTTCAAATTCGACCGCCGAACTGCCGCGTATAATCTTTTTTTTATCCAACTCGATTTTGGTTAAAAATTCGACTGCGCTCTTTAAAATTTAAAATTCAACTCGGCTCTTGATCACTTTTGTCGCGATCAAGAGCCTTCGTTCAGGGTAGAAAATGCATAGTTGCATTTTCACCCTGAGAAAATTTTCATTTATTCTGGACTTGATTAAACAAGTCCAGAATATTTTTCGTTGGACGGAGGCTTGAAATTTGACGCTTTTATAAACATCAGCCACCGTCCCGTCGATTGAAATTGCGGCGCGCGTATACATATAATGTAATCTCGCGGCGCGCATTTCTTATCGCGAAAGCTTTGTTTGTGATATGTATGTACGTTCGTACATACATATTATAATTTTCACGACAAATCGTACTGAAGGTGCGATTTGTCTTTTGCTTTATTTTTTTAAAGTAATTATTTCTACTGGCAAATTTTGCTGAAGGCAAAATTTACCATGGGAATAATTTTGTTTTAATTCATGGACGCAATTTTCTTCACTGATTGAATTGATAAGCTAACCATGTTTTAGGCATGGTTAGCTTATGTGAAAATTTATTGTATGAAATTTATAGATTTTATTTATTTTATATATTTTATAAATTTACTTTTAGGCCTGTTTCAGATATATAACACAATTTATTATGTAAGTAAAGTTCCAACTTACCTGATTTATTTGTCACTGACTTATGTGAAGGAGTGGGATTTAACATTTAACAGGTGGTCAATCCCAAGACTCAAAAAAATTTCTTTGACCATTAAAATCAATTTCACATCAAACACAAGAATCGAAAAACTCAATTTATTCCAGTTTAAAACAAGATTTTTGTTCCAATGATTAATAAAATTCAGGGAAAGAAGAATTTTACTGAGAATATAGTTTTATTTATCTCAGATTTTTAAGAAAAACTCAACTTTTATGATTTATCGGTCGAAGCTTTCCGCCGAAAAAGTTTTTCGACCGATAAAACATAAAAGTTGTGTTTTTCTACAAAATCTGAAATAAATAAAACTATTGAGTTTTTCCGTTTACATTTTTCTTTTCTTGTTTTTGATGTGAAAGTGCCATAAACTTGTTCGATTCTTACTAAAGCATCAGGCATACCAATAAGTAAAATTGGAAGTAAAATAGAAAGTCTACCATAAAAAAAGAATAGGGGAAAGTATATTTTTATGGATTCAGGGGAAGTGATCTTTTCCGTTTTTACATAAGTGTAAAAGGCCATTAAAAAATATTATAAAGGTCCACTTTTTATTAAAAAATGACAAATTACAGAATTAAATTTTGTCTTCCTGCCGTGAAGTGGTAAAGTATTTCTTTCAATTCAATTTTAACATTTCGATGAACACTTAGCAGAACGGTTTTATTGGCGGAGCCAAAAAAGCAAATTAATAAAACAACATTTTATTTTTGGGAATTTTAGATATAACAATGTAATTATATAAAATTCTCTAAAAAGTAGACAAATAATTTTTTAACCTATTTAAATAAAAGCATGGCTCTCATGAAAAATATTAGTTACCATATTATAATTATTTACAGTAGAAGTTGTTTTTTTAACGATGTTATATATATTTTTCGGGCGTTTATCTCTATACGTAACCAAGAATACTCACGGCTGTTGCCAGTCTGCCCAATCGACTTATCCAACCTTTAGGCAGCGGCGTATTCTTCTTGCACTATGGCAGCGGGATTATTTGATTAAAAGACTAGTGTCTTCCACTTTTTTTCTTTATTCACTTTTATTTCACTCAATTACTTTTTCCCTTTTTTTTGTTACATTAAACACTTAACTTATTTTCTTCTCTTTTTTTTAATACTCAACACTTAACTTATCTTTCTTCTTGCCAAGTATCACTAACCGATCCGATCACAAAAGGTGGGTTTTAGAAAAAAAAACCTTTCTTCTTTTTTTGTTTGGACTTTTAAATTGCCGTGGCGATCCCGAGCGCTTTCAAAAATCAACTGTACTTGACTTGGATCTTTTTAATCGCAAGTCTAGTTGCTCAGGATAGGAAAGTGCTTAATTAGCATTCCTATCCTGAGAAAATTATTTACCGCTGGGCATGTTTAAACATGCCCAGAATTATCGCGACGAACGATGGTTGGAATTGAAATTTGATATTTTCATAAATATCCAACCATCGTCGTGCTATCGTGCATACATTGTTGCGATCACAATGTATGCAGCTCGCGACAATTCGCTGATAAGAGCTTTTTTTCGGTGAAGACTTGATCATTTCAGTCTTCACCGACGTAAAATTTTATGCGCCCGATATGTATGTTTGTATGTATGTATGTACATACATATCGTATTTACGACAAATCTTACTGAAGGTAAGATTTGTCGTGGGGCTTTTGTTTTTTTCTAATGAAACGACTTGGGATGAAACTTAAAACTTCTATTTTTCCCAAGTCGTTTTGTGGGAATATTTTTATTATATGCGAAGGAATTTGAAGAAATTGCTGATGGCAATTTCTTCGCCTTGTTTGGAGATAAGCTAACCCTGTTTTAAGCATGATTAGCTTATTTCCATTTATGAAAATTAGATATTTTTTAATGATTTTTTCAATGATAATTATTACTTATAATTATCATTGTTAACCCTTTTTAGGTATACAACAATCCTTCCCCCTGCGAAAAAGAGGATTATTCTTTGAAGAGGAATAATTCTCAGGGGAAGTTGTTGTTGGGGCTTTTTCGGTGGTTCGGCTATATTGGTCGGTTTGGCACAGGTTTTCGTTTTTACATATTTTCTTATTTATATTTTAATAAAAAATAAATTTTTGTTATCTTATTTTCTAAAATTGTTTTTAAATATCTAATCCTATTCTATTCTATTGCTTTATTATCTTACTATTTTCTACTGTTTTTTTTTTGTTTTGTGTGTTATGCATATGTATGTTATGTTTTTTTTTTGTTACACTTGTATATTTGTTATGATCTAAAGTTAGTGGTTATTTAATTTTTATTCTGGGTTAATAATGATAATATTTATATTTTTATATTATTTATTAAACACTAGCGGGGGAGGGTTTCGTTTTGTCCTTGTTTTTAGTTTGGATATACATATGTTTTTATTACACTAGTTTTCCTTAAATCTATGCTTTAGTACTTATATACGTATGTCCTCTCCCCTTTCGTTTTTATGATTAACTGATTTATTTATGGCTAATAGAAACCACTTACATTTATTTTGTCTGTATTTTAGTACCAGTGATAATGCTGATGACCATTTGAAGTGGTGATACTATACCACTTGCACTGACCTTGTAGGTGGCAAAGTGCGGGTCCTTTTTAGAGGGGTAGGTTCAATTATTTCGAATTGTTTGCTTTGTTCCTCCGCCTCTGGGGTTTTCTTAGGCTTGCGTGAACGATAATTTTTTATGAATGGGACTAGCCATTTGGCGACCAGGTACAGTACCATACATGTGATGACAACACCAGTTAAGGATACTGATGTTGCAGCTAGGACATGTGTAGGGTGGTGACTGATATGAGGAACTATTTTTTCTAATTTTTTGTCCAGTTCTTTTAATGACTGGGTACCTTCTAGGATGATGCTGTTAGTGTCATCTCCTGAATATAGTTCTGTCTGTATTTCTTCCGACGGTATTTTTTCTTTGGTTTCATTAAGATATTTTTCTACCATTTGCTCTAATGGAGCGATATTTGGGAAGTAGTTGGGTTGTTTGAGACTCAATTGCTGGATATTCTCTGCCTCATAATGTAGGATTTGTGATCCTACTTGTAATTGACAGGGATGGTTGATAGTAATTATTCCTTGGCCTTCTATTTTTGAAGTTAGGAATTGTTGGGTACACTGGAGGTGTACAATTGTTGGTTCTATCAACGAGAATATCCAAGAATTTGGTTTACTTAAATTAATAAGTAGGTCTCTGGGAGGTATTTGCGCTCTAAATTGACACTGTGGCTCTTCCTTTAATGGATTAAAGAGCAGCTTCACTACGCATTCTTTGGACATTGTAGCCTTTGTTATGGGAATGCCTAGCTTAGCGATGTAAGTGTCCTCTTTGGAAGATTGAGTGATCTTTTTGAAGATTTTAAGATCTTGTGTTTTTAATAATAGAATATCCTGTGTCTGTACCTGGTGCGCTACGTGCGAGTACTGTATTTCGGGTACCAATGATTGTTTTTTATTAACATGGATAGGGAAACTATGTATCCTATACAACTTCATTCGTGGTAAATTGAAAATCGGAAGTTGTATTCTAATAACTAATTTGTCTTGGACTATACGAGCCTTTGTTTCCGCTGTCTGATATAACAGGGAGAGACAATTTTGTGCATCTGGGCAAGTAGCGTGGGACTTGTGGTATATCTCTAATAAACTTTTGGGAGACACCACTAGCGGGTGCAACTGGTGATTTTTACTGGAGATTATTATGTCGAGTAAGGCTTGTTGCCTGTACTCAATCTCGACAATTTGTAGGGTCAGGCTTGAAATTATCTCCTGCCTTAATTGTCTCATTAGTAAATCATCAGTGATATTTTGCATTCTATTTACCTGGAGATTTATTTGACGTTGTCTTTCCTGCAGAGATGTCAGTGGCTTTTGAATTTGTTGTAGTGTAGTTTTGACTACACTGATCTGCTGTCTTTCCAGGTCGGCTAGTGCTTTTGTATTTGTTTCGAGCTCCTCGAGTCGACTGTATACCTCTTGTTCATTAGTGCTGTCCATGGTCCCGAATAGGTAGTGCATTGCATTACCTATTCCATCGAAGATAGATCTTGTTGATCTTGATTTGGGGACCACTTCTCGAATGACACTTGTTCTTCTCTTGATATTTTCCAAGAGTGAATGAACGTGTTTTTGTTGGACCAGGCATAGCTCATCGGTTTGAGAGCGATTCGAACATAGTCGGTGAACTAAGGGCTCCGCCTGTTCTGCCATAAGCGTTTGGTTGTCCAGTTCCCTTAGGTTGATCTCCGTTAGTATATTCCATGTACTGTGGTATACTTGTAATTTTCCTAAGTCCTCATATAGTATTCCTGTATTGTTCAGGGGACTTATTGTGTAGGGTTCCGTCTGTATTTGTCCCATTGCCAGATGAAAGCAACATATTAACACCAATATGTTCTTCATGTTCTGTAGAAAATGAAGGATAGGCTTCGTTAGTCAATTAGTCGTACTAGATGATCTTGTGTGTGTAACTAGAAGAACTTAATTTAATTGTAGAATTTTGTATGATGGGAACTTATTTGCTAAAGATATATGTACCAGTATGCTACTCATAATAGGGCTTTAAACGGTTGTTGTGTACGACAACCTGCCGTTTGCCTATTTTTATGGTAGTGTTTGTTGGACTGGGTACATTTGTTACCAGATATGGGCCAACCCAGATTTGAGACAATTTGTGTTTGCGGCTTTCACTTTTGAGGAGGACTTTGTCTCCTAGGTGGAAAGTGAGAGGCCTGACTGTTTTGTCGTAATATGCCTTTGAGCGTTGTTTGCTGGCTAAGAGATTTTTACGAGCCGTAGCATATGATTTTTGTAATCTGTATTTGAGCATATGGTAATAACTTTCGTGGTTATATACGGGCTCAGGGTCCCGTTTTAAATTAGATGGGACATCCGCTGTGAAGCCGTAAAGGCAATCCATCGGGGTTAGTTTAGTACCCTCGTGTACACTGTTATTGTACACGAATGCAGCGGTTCGTAGGAATTGATCCCATGTTTTGGGATTTTCGTCTACGATTGTACGCAGATATTCGATTAATGGTCTATGGGCACGTTCCAGTGCTCCATTAGACTGTGGATGGTATGCGGAAGTTTGTAACTTCTTTACTTTTAGCAGTTTGCAGACCTTCTTGAATAGCTCACTCAGGAAATTAGTTCCCTGATCGGTGACTATTCTCTTTGGAATGCGATAACGCGTGACAATCTCATTGAAAAAGATTTGCGCCACCGTTACTGCTTCTCCATTTGGTATGGCATACCAATCGACAAACTTGGTGAGATTATCTTGGAAAGTTAAGATATATTTATAACCTGATATGGTCTCTTCTAGTGGACCTACTATATCGAGGTAAACCTTGTCGAAAGGTTGTTCTGCGATGTCCGTTATTACCATTGGCATCTTGAATTGTGGCGATGTCTTCATTGTTTGGCACTTAGGGCATTTTTTTATGTACTTTTTTATATCGCTAAGCATGTGTCTCCACCAATACTTGCGTCTGATTCTTTTATAAGTCTTAATGACACCCTGATGGCCGCCGAAAGGAGAGTCGTGGTAATCCTTTAGGATTGTTTGAACTTCCTTGGGGCTCGTGATTATCTCAGGTGCCTTGACTGGACTTATTTCTTGTTCAAGCGTAGCAGGGGGTTGTATTTCCGCCTCTGGGAGTTTAGTTTCTTTATCTTCCGCTGCCGTAGGCTGTGTTTCAGCGCTGGAGCTAGTATTGGCCTCTTGGGCTCTTTGTTTTTGAGCTCTGGTCACGGCGAAGCAATGAGCGGGTTTTTTGGTTTTCTTTTTACTTGGGGAAATGTTTTCCTCCACATCTGAGTCCATAGTGTGGTGGACTTGGGCTTGTACCGTTAAAGTGTTGCCTGTATTGTCTTCGATTAATACTTGTGGAATGCGGCTTAATGCATCCGCATTGGTATTATACTTCCCTGGTTTATATTCGATGGTATAATCGAATTCTGATAATTTGTGGTGAAATCTCACCAAACGGGAAGTCGGGTCTTTAACGTTAAAGACCCCTTTGAGAGGTTTGTGGTCAGTGTAGACCGTGAATTTTCTGCCTTGGAGGTAGCATCGGAAATTCCTAGTGGCCCAGACTATAGCCAATAACTCCTTTTCAATAGTGGAGTAATTTCTCTCGGCTTTGTTCAGCGTTCGGCTTGCATAGGCGATTGGCTGGTCTTTTCCCACTTCTCCTTGGGAAAGCACGGCGCCTAATGCTTCGTTGCTGGCGTCCGTTGTAAGATTGAAGGGTTTAGAGAAATCTGGATAGATTAAAAGTGGTGGGGAAATTAGAGCATTTTTAATGCTTTGAAATGCTTCTTGGCATTTCTCGGTCCAATTGAATTTTACGTCCTTGCGGAGTAAATTCGTGATTGGACGAACGATTTTAGAGAAGTCCGGAATGAACTTCCTGTAGTAATTGGCGAGTCCTAAAAAGGACTGAACTTGCCTTACTGTTCTGGGAACAGGAAATGTTTGGACGCAGGCCGTTTTGCTGGGGTCTGGTAATGCACCTTCGCTAGAACATTTGTGACCTAGGTAAACAACTTCTCTTCTCAAGAACTGGCACTTCTCTGGCTGCAGTTTGAGGTTGTTCTCTCTCAATTTGTTGAAGACTTTGCGAAGTTTATCATTGTGGTCATTTAGGTTTTTCCCGTAAATGACGATGTCGTCAAGATAAACGAAACATTCGAGGCCTTGTAGGCCTGTCAGAACGAAGTTCATGAGGCGTTGGAATGTAGCGGGAGCTCCTTTGAGTCCGAATGGCATACGCTTAAATTCGTAGTGCCCGTAATTAGTGCTAAAAGCGGTCTTATGTCGATCTTTTTTGTCGACTAAGACTTGATGATAGCCGTTGGCCAAATCGAGAGTGGTAAAGTACCTGGATTGACCTAGTTGGTCAAGAATATCCTCGATTCGGGGTAGCGGAAATGCGTCGCCAATTGTCTTTTCATTCAATTTGCGAAAATCGACAACGACGCGCCACCTTTTTTCACCATCGGGTCCCGCCTTTTTGGGGACAACTAATAAGGGTGAATTCCAAGGGCTTTTGCTAGTTTGGACTATCCCGTTTTCTAGCATTTCTCTTAATTGCTCGTTGATCACTTGTCTCTGGGTCTCTGGTAGTCTGTAGGCCTTTTGGTTTATGGGCGCTTGATCTTGTATTAAAGGGATATTGTGGGTGATAGCATTTGTGTATGTGAGCTTATCACCTTTTAGAAAGAAGATATCATTGTACTCGTAGCAGAGTTCGGATATCGAAGCTTTTTCTTCCGCATTTAGATTTGGGTCTAGGCTGAGCTCTTGGTCTAACCTGTTGACTCGCGGAGTATGTGTGGGATCTTCATGATCCGGAAATAAGTATTTTACGTGTTGTAAGATAGCTGTGTTTTCCGATAAGCTTATGTTAGTTTTAGGTTGTTGTAACCTTTTTTTGTGATTATTTTTACTTACTTTACTAGTCGGCAGGGCATGTGCTTCCTGCTCTTTTATTGGTAGAGTACCGTAATTTAGGGGTACTTTACATTGGTCCAAGTACTCGCACGCATTCGTATTTTGGCTAATAGGCCGTGAAAAATTGGTTCTCTTAATACTATTTGACGGTGGAGCCAACTTTGCCTTCAATGAGGTCTTACGGATCTCGCACGCGTCTTTTATCGGGCTCAGGGGGCACCTTGTATTCTTAATACTAATTTTATTAAGTGGTGGAGTCGACTTTGCCTTTAAGTAGGTCTTACTGAGCTCGCACGCACTTGTGATAGGGCTCTTGGGCCACTGTTGTTTCTTAACACTAACTTGGTTGGGTGGTGGAGTCGTCTTTGCCTGAGAGTAGGTCTTACTGAGCTCACCCGCACCTGTTATAGGGCTCTTTGGCCTCGTATATATCTTAAATCTAGGTAAACTAGACGGAGGAGTCCTCGGCATCTTGTTTATCGGCTTCTGGATCTCGCTCGCATCTTTTATAGGGCTCTTGGGCCTCGAAATTTTTTTATAATTTACTCTATTGGACGGTGGAGTCATTGCTGCCTCTGTTCGGGTCTTACTGAGCTCGCACACGTCTTGTATGGGGCTCTTGGGCCGCGTTAGTAACTTATATCTAGGTATTCTGGAGAAAGAAGTTTTGCTTGACTTCTGTTCTGCCTTGGGAGGCTCACTGATGTTTGTGTTACTCGCTTGCGATTTATTCGGCTTGAGAACGTGTTGTGTATCAGCGGCTTCTCCTATTGGGATGACGGCGTAGTCATGTATAGGGAGCAGTTGTAATAATAAACTGTTGATGACTACTTTAAAATTGTTAATGTTGAGTATGGCAACTAGCACTGTTTCTTTCCCAGTAGGGAGTAAACTGTTGGCCAGGAAGACTCCGTCGCCTATCTCTTTAGATAAACAGAGCATTTCTTCCTTCACTCGTAACGGGACTGTGGTAATAATTTGTGACCTAGCAGGTATGCATATCGGTTCCTCTAAAGTAACCAGATGCTGCCTCATATCGCTGGTTTCTTGATCACCCAGACAGCTCTTTTCGTATTCCGTCGGCTCTTGTTGAACCTGGCAGCCAGCATTACTCTGTTGAGATGCCTTGGAGACACTGCATGTAGATAGCTTAACATGTTTAGGTTCCATCTTTTCAGCAAGTGACCTCACTTCGACTGCTTTTCTGGAATACAGCTTGTCCGTTTTGCATGACAAGGGCACAGTAAACTCTTCAGGATTTGTTTCCGTACAAGGAAACTTGAGTGCTTTATTTGGGCCTTCAACATTACAATTGTTTGACAGGAAGTCGTTTCCTAATAGGCCGTCATCGGAAAGACCTGGCAGGTTTTGTACCACCTGAAACTTGCAGGGAATTTTATTTTTAAAATTGAAGTTGCCCTTGCAATTTCCCAATGTCTTTCCGGTTCCAAAAGGGGTCTGTAAAGTGCATGCCTCATTGGAATTAATTATCTTGAGGTCTTTAATTGCTCTTTTCTTAATAATACTAACCTCAGCGCCAGTGTCCACTACTAGTTTTGTATGGCCGTTAAGGCTTATGTCCAGTGGAAGTTTCACTGTAGGGACACCGGATTCGGGCGCTTGAGGTGACCCTTTTAATTTTTTAGTTGGGTTTATAGTCGAGCCGGGGAGTTTTGGGTCGACTGCATGTCGTTTCCCTGACTACGGGCTTCCCATTTTTTCTTCTGGCGGCAGTCTTCGTCTGCATGTCCTCGGCGACCACAAAAGGTGCATTTGAGTCTTATATTGAAGACTTGAGGACTTTTTGTGTTGTGTTGCTCTTGTGTAGATCTGTTGGAGAGGCGTGGAGGAACAATTTGTTGGGTCTGTTGACTTTTTCTGCAATCACGGACGTCATGTCCATAGATTTTGCAGTTTGAGCAGAAAGGGGTGTTCTTGCGCTTAAGGCAATCTGTATATGTATGACCCTTTCGCTGGCAGAAATTACACGTGATGTTACGGACCAGTGCATCTGTATCCGAGTTTCTGGCATCAGTGTTTGTAAACGGTCTTTGTCGTGACTGTGATGAACCTGGGTTATTCACATTGCGTGAAAACTGGGTTGGATTTGGAGCTCGAGGTGATGCGAACATAGGTGTTGATGGCATTTGATAGTAAGGAGCTCTATAGTAAGCTCTCACTCGTAAATCTGGGTCTACTGGAGTCATTGGAGGAGCTTGTACCAGAGGAGTCTGGACGAATGTAGCACTTTGTTGTAATTTCTCCATGTCCAAGGCTTTTTGAATTAGTGACTCTAGATCGCCTTCTCCCTGCGTGAGCAAATATTGACACAGGTGTGGGTTAGTTACTCCACTTTTCAGAGCGTTTTTGGCGAAATCCATCAGCTGTGTTTTCACAGCAGGGACTGCCTCAGCTCCATACTTCTGTGTCGCTGCCTCGTTGCAAATCGTCAACAACTGTTTCAATCTTGTAATGAACACAGTGAGAGATTCTAACGGGTTTTGTCTGGTGGTAATTAGTTTGTTCACCAGCTCCTGATATGTCTCACGGGGAAGATACGTTCTGTTTAAACGTTCCTCTACTTCAGTAAATAAAGCAGGGACGTCTGAAGCGAATAATTGGTATGCGTCACCTCTGAGTCTTGTAGGAAGGACCTGAATGAAAGCCACTTTTTCTTCATTATTAAGGCACTGCATAGTTTGTTTGCAACAGCCAATGAAGGTTTGTAACTCTCGTCCCAATTGTGGGGTACTTTCACCCGAAAATAAGGGAACGAGTTGAGCTGTGAGCTTAGCTACTTTAGCGTAATCCACCATTATGTGTAGTCTATTGACTGGAAATTGAAATTTGGGTGGACTAGCTGGGCTTGTTTCTGGGCTGATTTCCGTTAAGGATTCTTCGAGCCAATCGATTAGCAGGTCTTCGGGAGTTGGTTCAGCTACTTCACCGTCACTGTCGCTATCACTATCACTGTCACTTAACCTAACACTCTTATTCTTTTCTAGATCTAAACTGAGTGAGCGCCGAGATTCGGAAAACTGTTCTAGTTCCTTTCAGAACTGTATTGTTTTTTCCTTTAAGGTCTTTAACTTGACGAGTCTGGTCTCACGCTCTGTTTTTAATTTGTGATCTAAGGCGTCACAATGGGTAATCGTCAGTTTATCCGATTCCCGCGCTCTCTCGTATAATTTATTTAAAAACTTAGCTAAACTTACTTGACTATTCAGACCTGGCAGAACGGTTCCGCTTCGAAGTCTAGGTCCTGTTGGGGGTAACTGTGGAGGTTTTTCTCCTGCAGCGGATGATGTACCTTCACCGGGGTGCTGTGTATTGGCACCTGGGGTTAATCCCGCGTCGGCTAAAGATGGAGAGTTTTCCCTCGCTGCTGTTTCTGGTTCCTGCTGAGGTAGAGCAGGATTGTCGGCTGGCATATGATGCGCTGTTCAGTGAAAGGGGGGGCTCCTTGCCTGCTTAGGTCCCTTTGCTGTAATTGAGAGGGGGGTTTCTTTAACCGCCTTCGAGTTCCCTCTCAATCCTTTGTCGGTTGATTTCGGCTTACTTTTGCAGCTGGGGGGGCCCTGGACCGTCTTAACTTCCCCTGGATCTAGTTGAAAAGGGGGCTTATGAGCCGTCTTCGATTTCCTCTTCAACTCCGGATCGTTGACTGCTAGCGTTTGGTCGTCTGCTTGGCTGAAACTTCAGGCTGCTTATAGAGCTGTGTCCTGGCTGATCTGTACTCGTCCTTCTGGGAGATTTTGGATGGTTTTGCACTTCCTTCGGTAGACTGTTCACTTGTATCCCTCGGTGGTGCTTTTGCACTAATTGGGGTGAACGCTTGCCCGCCTGGAGCAGAGGCGCCTAGAGATGGTATCTACCCGAGTGTTGGGG